>CM033754.1:17333654-18003574 GCA_019671005.1 Hibiscus mutabilis
AATAACAATATAGAGCGTCATCTCAAAATTAGTCTCAGATGAGTCATTATGCTCCATCAAGTATCTCTGACCCATTTACTCTTCTTGAAGAGATGATGCGCGATCATTTGTCTTGTACTAAAGCTATAGTGCAAGGTCACTCTTCATCAATACGCACTCTAGAAGCTCAGTTGTGATAGTTAGCTATCAACATGAATTCTATACAACCGAACACACTACCTAGCAACATTGAGAGTCTAGTGAATAAGGGTAAGGAGCATTGCGAAGCTATTACTCTTCACAGTAGCAAACAGACTATTGACTCGACTCAACTAGTTCCCATGTCTACTCATGAATGGGGAGAGTCCTCCGTACCTGATCATACAATAAAAGATGGAGAGAATGATGGCAAGACGAGTAATATACCTCATACTATTACTTTAGTTCTATCTGTTCTGCAATTGAAGTTGTCGCCACAATGTCCAGTGTCGGCGCATCAGTCAGATAATCCATCTTTACCTTTTATTTAATGATTTAAGAATACTGAGTCGGACAATCAATTTCAATTCTTTTATGATACTTTACAACAACTTACAGTTCAAACTCCTTTGATTGATGCTCTCACACAGATTTTAAATTATGCAAAGTTCATGAAGGATATCATGACCAAGAAGAAGAAGCTTAATGCAATGAAAACCATTGCACTTACTGAAGAGTGCAGTACGTTAATATCTACCCTCTACCGAGAAAGATGAAGGATCCATGCAGCTTCATCATACCTTGCTCCATTAGTAATCATTACTTTAGTAAAACTCTTTGTGATTTGGGGGCTAGTATCAATTTAATGTCGCTATCTACTTTTCCAAAGTTGGCCATTGGAGAAATAAAGCTCACTGCAGTTATATTACAATTGGCTGATAGATCTTTGACTCATGTGAATAGTCAAATTAAAGATGTTCATGTTCGTGTGGACAAGTTTTTTCCCAATTGACTTTATTATATTGGATTGTGAGGCTGACAAAGATGTCCCTATCATTCTTGGTCTCCTATTCTTAGCTACTGGGAAAGCGACCATCGATGTATCAAAAGGATAGCTTACAATAAGGGTTAAAAATGACCAAGTTACTTTTGGGATGTTCAACGCTGATATGGGAAGAAAGTCTAAAGAATGTCATCATATCGATATTCTTAAACATATTATTCAAGAAGACCTGCATCATTGTAGTATTCTAGTTGCTGAAGATACTGCACTGACAATGGTAAAAGAAGATCTCTCAAAGTGTGACCACGTTGTCGAAGTCCTCACTATTGCAGTTCATCATAAATGGCATATTGAATCTTTGGATCTTGCTCACCGGTCAATTCTTACTTTTAAAACATCTATTGAGGAAGCTCCCACTCTGGAACTCAAGCCATTGCCAGCTAATCGTAAATAAGTATTTCCTGGATATGTAGGAACACTCCCATTCATTGTCTCTACAACTCTGGATGCAATACAAGATGCTAAGTTGGTAAATATTTTTAAGCGACACAAGCGTGCTATTGCACGGACAATTGCTGATATCAAGGGTATTAGTCTGTCTTTATGCATGCATAAGATTAAGCTGGATGATGAGAACAAACAGTCCATTGAGCCGCAAAGAAGATTGAATGAAAAGATAAATGATGTAGTCAAGAACGAAATTTTTAAATGGTTGGATGCAGGTATTATCTATGCAATTTTTGACAGTGAATGGGTGAGTCCAGTCCATTGTGTCCCTAAGAAAAGTGGCATTACTGTAGTCCGTAACTATACTAATAAATTGATTCCAACTCGCATTCTACGGGTTAGCATATTTTCATGGAGTACAAATGTCTCAATGCAGCCACAAGGAATGATCATTTTCCTCTTCCTTTCATTGATCAAATGTTAGATCAACTTGTGGGCAAGGAGTTTTATTGCTTACTAGATGGATATTCTAGTTACAATCAAACAACTATTGCACTCGAGGACCAGGAGAATACTACTTTTGCATGCCCTTTTGGGACATTTGCCTTCTATCGCATACCTTTCGATCTTTGCAATGCACCAGCCACATTTTAATGGTGCATGATGACAATATTCTCAGATATGATTAATAATTCCCTTGAAATATTCAAGGATGATTTTTTGATGTACGAGAATAATTTCGACCATTGCATCGACAATATGGAGAAAGTATTGCAGCAATGTGAAGACACTAATCTAGTTTTAAATTGGGGAAATGTCACTTTATGGTCACTGAAGGGATTATGCTGGGCCACAGAATTTCAAAGGCTGGAATTGAGGTTGATAGACCTAAAGTGGATGTAATTGAAAAACTACCACCTCCAACAAATGTGAAAGGTATCCACAGTTTTTTAGGCCATGTTGGGTTCTATAAGAGATTTATTCAGGACTTCTCAAAGATCACCAAACCTCAATGCTTACTGTTGGAGCAAGGTAGAAAATTCGTTTTTGATGATGTATGTATGGATGCATTCAATAAAATTAGAACACAGCTTGCGAATGCACCGATCGTTGTTGCATCCAACTGAGAGCAACCGTTTGAACTTATATGCGATGCCAGTGATTTTACTGTGGGTGCAATTCTGGGGAAAAACAAGGATAAGGTATTTCATGCGATCTACTATAATAGTAAGACTCTAACTAAAGCTAAAATTAATTATACTACTACTGAAAAAGAGTTATTAGCAATAATTTTTGCTTTTAATAAGTTTCATTATTATCTTATAGGTGAAAAAATTATAGTTTTTACTGATTATTCTGCTTTGAGATACCTTTTTGTGAAGAAATATGTAAAACCTAGAACAATTCACTGAATCGTATTACTGTAAGAGTTTTATATTGAAATTAAAGACCGCAAAGGGGTCAAAAAATCAAGTTGACGATCACTTTTCGAGGTTGGAAGCTGGTACCGAAGATGACAATAAGTTGCAAATTGTCGATGCATTCCCTAAAGAAAAGCTTTTTGTTATGAATACAACACCATGGTATGCTCATATAGTGAATTACATGGTTTGTAGAAAGTCTCTTGTTGGTATAACTGGGCACAAAAAGGCTAGATTCCTTAAAGATGCTATGAAATATCATTGGAATGAACCTTACTTGTTCAAGATTTGTAATGACAATATAATTCGACGCTGCGTCCCTGAGGGAGAGTTGAAATCTATTCTACAATATTGTCATAATGCTCCTTATGGAGGGTATTTTTGTAGAATAAGAACGGCTGCAAAATTCCTACAATCTAGATTTTATTGGCCGATATTGTTCAAAGATGCTCACTAGTTTGCTCAATGCTGTTATAGATGTTAGCGCACCAGATCCATATATAGAAGAAATGAGATGCCACAACAGCCAATAATGGAAATCGAGTTATTTGATGTTTAGGGATTGGATTTTATGGGTCATTTTCCTAATTCTTTTGGAAATCTATACATTTTGGTTGTGGTTGACTATGTGTCAAAGTGGATAGAAGTTGTTGTAGTGCCTAAAGATGATGCAAAGACAGTCTTGAAGTTTTTTCACAAACATATACTCACTAACTTTGGAACACCAAAAGTATTGATCAGCAATCAGGGTAAACATTTCCACTGTAGCCAGGTGGCTGCTGCATTGAAATGCTATAGAGTAAATCATAGACTAGCCACAACATATCATCCTCAGTTTAATGGCCATGTAGAGGTATCTAATCGAGCAATTAAAAATGTTTTTGAAAAGTGGTGAACACCACTAGATAAGATTGGTCTTCTCATTTAGATGATGCATTGTGAGCTGTACGCACTACATACAAAACTCTATTGGGAATGTCGCCATATCAACTTGTGTTTGGAAAATATTTTCATTTAGCAGTAGAACTTGAGCACAGGGATTTGTGGGCTCTTAAGCAAGTCAATCTTGATTATGAGGTAGTAGGAAAGAAGCGATGGCTGGACATTACTAAATTGGAAGAAATTCAATGCAATGCTTATAAAAATGCCTATATTTACAAGGACAAGAGTAAGCACTGGCACGACAAGATTATTTTGCATCGATAATTTGAAGAAGGACAGTTGGTTTTGCTATTCAACTCTAGACTGAAATTGCACCTAGGAAAAATGCGATCACGATGGTCTGAACCTTTTGAAGTTGTGGAAGCATTTCCACATGGGGCTATCACGATCAAAGATACAAAAGGGGAACTCTATTCAAAGTCAATGGCCAATGACTTAAACTCTACTATGGTGACTTTGATCCTGGAAATATTAAGACCATTAAGTTGGTCAAGTTTTTTTGAAATTCTCTTTAATTGCTTTATTAGATTTAGATTTTATTTTCCTTGTTTTTAATTTAATTTCCTTTATTTCCCTTTTTGCAGGATAAAAATCTCTTTATTTTGTCTCTTCTATAGCAACTTGTACTGTGGAAGGACTCAAAAGATATGCATGAAATTCTTTTAGGCAAATCAGGTAATTCAATTGCACCGATCTACCCCTAATAATCACAGCCTTTCATCACTTGCGCGAGAAACACAATAAACGGGCATGATTTTTGTGCTAAGATCAAGCCATTGAAACTCATCGAATCAGACGATAACAATTATGTCTTTTTATTGTCCCTCATTTCTTTTTCTTTATCAAGCAACTTGAATTTTCATTAAGTTCTCACATTATTTTCTGCTCTTTCTAAGTCCTCAAAGCTTTAATGTTTCAATTTTTCTTTGCAAAAATCTTTCTTTTTCATCTTCTTTCTTACAATACTTGATGGCAAAGACGAGATCAACTTGAAAAATTGTAAGGGAATCCCCTTTTCAAGACATTCCAAGCTCAGAATCAAACCCTCAATCAAAAGATCCTGTTGCTCAAGAAGAGATTCTTAAGTACGAGGCTTTCCAAACTAGGATTGCGGGTACATGCTTCAAAAAACACATCCAAACAAGAAGCATCCACCCCGAGCAAGGAATCAAACTCTCTGCTAATGAAGAACCTAGGCAATCCATTCACAACACCATCGTACTTCACAAATGGGGTAGATTTTTTGCTCATCCTAGCAGCTACAGCGTTGCCTTGGTAAGAGAATTTACGCAAATCTGTACGAGCCCTCCTTGAGACTTGTTTTTGTTAGGGAACACTCTATTCCTTGGAGTGATTCTTCTATTAACAAGTTATTAAATACTACTATGAATGTGGACGAACATGCTTTATTCGTGGTTAAAATTACTGATGAGAAACTTACTCATTTAGTTAAAGATTTATGTGTAGCAGGTGCATTATGGTCGGGGACCTATACTGGAAATTTTACTATATTAAGGAAGTTTCTGACTTTACCTGCTAAGATATGTTTTAGTTCATCAACTCCAGCTTGTTGCCTTCCATCCATAGCACAACTGTGTCCCTTGATAGAATATGTCTGATACATTCTATCATCAAGGGGAGAAAAATCAATGTGGGGGAAATCATACATAAAGAGATTAAGGGCTTTGCTGAAAAAAGATTGGAATATTGGCTTTCCCCTCACTGATCATACAGTTCTGTGAATCAAGGGGTTAAAACCTAAAAAAATAAAGAGAAGACTGCTAATAAGGGGCCCATCAATAAGGTTGCCATCGAAAAGTTAGTTCGTGCTTCTGAAGTTCCTACACCAAGGCTGGGCACTACAACGAGGGAGGACAAGGGTAAAGCCAAAGTGGACGTTGCAGCAAAAAATGTTCCAACGAGTGATGATATCTGAAAAGTTTTAAAAATAGAGGACACACTCGATGCAATGATGAGTAAAGTGGGTGTTGTTGCGGCCATAATGCAGAAAATGGATTTGGCACAAAACTTGTTCTATGCCTATTAAAGACATGAAACAAATCTACACTTGTTGCGATGAGCTGACTTACGCCAGTTGATCTGCCAGAATTACATGTTTTCCCTTGATCATCCGAAGTTATGACTTCTCCTCTGATGCTGCCACCAAAGATATCCCAACAAATTCAGTGAATTCCCCTAACAATGTCAACAAAACCGGTAACCCACCACGAGAAGAGGCATCAAGTAAGATCATCAAGGATTTTTTGTTCGACATAAACATCCCTACGGATGTTGATATGATACCCTCTACTTCCAAATATGATGAAGTCCTTTTTGAGGACATTGATGAAGATAAGGATGTTGATTTTGATGCTGAGATGACCGCCATTAAGAAATTTTTTTAGAATAACTCAGTTGTATCCATGAGTGTGGATGTAACCCTAGAAGGACCTGAATTTGAGCTAGCTATAGTAAGACCGACATCAGTTGTATCCACAGCGGATGAACAAGAGGAAAACCCTCTTGCAATGGTGCTATACAAGGCACCGCCACAGTTCATATTATCTGCAGGTTCGGTCGATGATGACGATGAGGTCGAGGAGTCAAAAATAGAGAAAAAACTGAAAAGATGCTGAAGAGACTCCTTTGCCCAAGAAGGAAAAGAAACACAAGTTCTCTAAGTCTAAAGAGAAGAGCAAGAAGAAGAGAAAATAAGAGAAAAAGAGCAAAAAGAAGAAGAGACGTTCTACCTCCTCCTCCCATGAGCCAGAAAAATGAGTTAGTCATTTTTTAGTTTTGGTAGGCATATATTTCATGTATTGTAACTTCATTTGGTATTCCTATACTCTCATTGCATTTTCATTGTTATTGTAACAACACGTAGTTGTAATTGCATTGCATTCATCATTGTAATTGCATTATGTTATTGTATTTTGTCATTACGTTTTTTCATTGCATTCTCTCATTCCATTCTTTTTTCTTTTGCATTGGGGACAATGCAACCTTTAAGTTTGAGGGTATACACCTAGGAGTTGAAATTCACCCCCATTTCAAAAAAGATTACAAGAAAATTTTTTCTATGCAAATGCAAGGTTTCTTTTGTTTTGAAAATTCTTTCGCTTGCATTCGATGTGTAAATCTTGAATTTTTCTAATCATTGATGAGTTTGTTGGATAAAAATGATGGATAATTGCATTTCTTAACTCTGTATTGATATATTTGTTGGTTTGATTAGAGAATAGCTTGCATCATTCCTTTGATTTTGTGATGATCTTATCCTGTTGCAGCATGTGTGATATATATATATATATATATTTTGTATATCCTATTAAGTAAAAATAAAAGACTTTCCAATGTGAGTGAAATAAAATAAATAAAGTATGTTTAAGAGGGAACACTCATCTGCATGCGTTAGAAAAATGAATCTGGCCAAAGGCTGTCGCTGCATAATTGTATGTCATTGCAATGAAGTACTTTTTAGGGGTTCATTGCACAACATCTTACTTGTCAAGGTCTAGGGTGCATTCATTGCTCGATATCCTTTGCTACATAAAAAAAGAAAAAAAGAAAAGAAAAATAAAAATATATATGTTATTATGTGTGGTGCTAAACAAATGCTGATAGGAGAAATGAATATAAGATGTTAGGGATGATGTTAGTATTCTTAAATTGTTAGTTTATCTATTAATGTAGAGTTGATTATACAATTATCTCTCTTGTCGATGCATAAGATTTATTGATTGAATAGAATGATTCAAGTATCTAGAATGCCTATGATTAGCTGTTGGACCTTACTGTTTTGATCTTTACTTGAGGACAAGCAAAAACTCAAGTTTGGAGGTGTGAAAGCTCTTTAAAGAGATATATTTTCCCTTGATTTATAGGTCTAATTGTCCCCACATTGATATTTATTGCATCCATTTATGCATTTTTCATGTCTATTTCTATATTTTTCTAACTTAGTTTCAGTGGCTCATGTTTTGTATTTTTTTGCCTATTTTTGCCTTGTTGTCTCTGCATTATTAATCTCCCTGCAGCTAGTTCGACACTACATCTTCCAGCTGTCCAGCTTGCTTAAGGATAAGGACGAATATGCCAGCTGTCCAGCTTGTTACAACAAATTTTGTACGACGATGAGCATGCAAATAACTTGCAGGCCGGGTGTCCTTCCTTGGGTGGTCTATAAAAGGATCATTTTGGATGAGAGAGAGACACTATTCCCATTTTTCATATCATCTTCAACCTTCGAGCTTTATTCCTCCATCCATGGCGACTTAACCTTATTTCTGGAGATCCAAAGCAAAGTAAGGCTGATCTATCCAAGGAAATAAGGAGTCGAGTGCTTAATCGAGGAAATATGTTGTTATCTTCTTAAACTCTTTTCTATTTTGATGTTTTTGGAGATTTACTTTGTATTTTGTCCTCATATTGACTTGGTTTAATTTTCTGGAGCTTCATGAACTTGTTTAAACTATTTTCTCAGTTTAATATATATATGTGTTAGCTTTTTCTTAAGCTTTAATTGTTAGATCTGATTTACTTTTCGCATGAGAGTGTTAAACCAGCCACTAACATCGACGTATGTAGTGACGAGTCAGATTAACAAGTATTTTACAATGAAAGTTGATTGGATGCGCTGAAAGTTGGTCCGCTTGTTCTAAGGGCCATAGTCTCGACTTAGGACGAAAGTTGAAGACGATCTTGTAACACCCCGAGCATGATGTCACATTTGGGCTCTAAGCCCAACCCAAAACCATAGGTTTAGCCCAAACAAGGTGTTTCCAAAATATTTTGATCCAAAAGTGAAAATATAAATAAAAATTTTAAAATCATTATAAAGAGCTCCATATTAATTTAAAATATTTAAAAATAATAGACTTGACCAATACAATTTTAAAATACGGTTACAGACTCAACCATGTAAGGTCCTACGAATACATAGCCCACTAAATACAGTGATGTACTCTGGTGAACACCGCCTGCTGGAATCCAGTACTGATAGTGCCCCTCGGCCCACGATCCTACGATCCACCCACGCACGAAAACAACGATTTCGAGCGCTGAGCTTACAGAGCTCAGTGGTACACATCTACTCTGTAGCGATGTCCGTTTTGCTAAAAAAGTGGGTTTTCGAAGTGTTTGTGGTTTTTCGGATATAAAATGTTTATTCCGTGGGGGTTTAAAAAAAACCGCATTTTATTTAAAAATTGGACTCGCCACCGGCCACTTAGGTAGGCCGGACACCATAAAACCAAAGATTAAAAACTGTTGGGTTCGGGAGTCGGTTACGGATGGGGAAGGATTAGCACACCCACACCGCCCAAAATTGGTACTTTAATAATTACCGCTTTATTAATATTAGACTTTCCGGATTAAAGTGACGATTAATTTAAAATTCGGTTATAATTGCGAATAAATTTTAAGGCCCCGTTATCCGAGAGTAAACGCCCAACCACTATCACTACGCCTGATACTGGCCCCATTTACGCTCGGATAAAAGGGCACCACATTGACATTATGTATTCCATTATGCAAACTTAGTGAGCAAAGTATAAAACATGGCAAATAATTTAAATACAATAACTATTAACATAATAGAATACTAATCTAACATAAATAAAATACTACTCTAAAACATACATACATATATATTAATCCTACTCGTAAATAAGAACAAATTTAACATATCACAATAACAAGGCATGGATAAATACATGTGGGAACAAAAACACATATTACAAGAAGACATACATATTAAAAATAAAACACATTGTAACATATATAGAACATGGTATTATGCATGACAAAGAAAACATACTAACACGTAACCTAAAAGCAAAGAGAACATACAATACATGCTAAAATACAAAACATGTTGTATACGAGCTAATTAAAATATCAATCGAATATGTGTGATACAAGTGACCAAACAAACGCATAAAAATACATAATCACCATAAACTTAACACATATATAAATATAAACATGAAAATACGAAGCATGTACGAGAGATATATGATCAGGTAAAAAGGCTACATCAACATATCATAATAAACGAACATGAATATTTAAATATGGAACAGGACTGAAATGAAAAGAAATAAACATAAGAAACAGAAATTAAAAGGCAATAATGTGCGATTTAGGGACGAAATTGCAAACTGAACATAATCTAAAAGGACTAAAACTGTAATTGGACCAAGGGGCAGGCTTGAAGTGGAAATTTCAAAAACACGGTGGGACTGGTGAGGTAATTTCGCCATTTAAAAACTGATTCAATTTAATCCAGGGGTTGGATTGCAAGATTTTAGAATATAAGGGGGACCAGGGTTGTAAAAATCCCATGCGGCAAGACAGAAATACAAATATCGAAAACGCGGGTGGATTTATTTCAGAATTTTACCATTTCACAAAATAAAATGCCTATAAAATCCCCTTTTTTAGTCCGATCTCAAATTTTCCTCATTTTTCTTCTTTACCCATTTTTTTATAATACCATATCTCTCATTTTCTCTCAACTCAACCCTCCCAAACTTTTGATGAACCCAGAAACCGGTGACCGTTCGCCGTCTTCTCCGCCGCCGACCGCCACTTGCCGGCGTCGGCGAACCAAAAGAAACACCCAAAACCAACCTCTTTTCAAACCGAACCCAAATCTGAACTTAGATTTACACTAAGACTCGCCCTTTTGCCTAGATCTAAGCAAATACGAAATGAAAAAAAAGTTGTTTATGTTTAACCGAAATGAAACCAAAAGGGACCTCCCTCTCCCTTCAGTTCACCATGTTCAGCTTTGGAAAGCTGAAGAGGCTTGTCACTGTTGAGGGGAGATCTGTTGACGACGAAGGTAACAAATCTACATCCCTCCCTTTTTGTTATCACTTCGTATTTTTTTTACATACATGCAAAGAAGTAAGAAAAAGAAATGGGAGTTACCACTGAAACTTTGTGCTTCTTTCTTATTTTTCTGTAACTGATTACAACTGGACTGCCTTACAAATTACTTGTTTCATACATATATCCCTCTTTTTTGGTTTGGTAGCAAGTACTGTAAAATACATTTTTTAGATATGAAATGATACTGACATCGCCTTTTTTTTGTGATTTTTGATATATCTGAACGCGGTGGTTGGAGGCCGGCATGGTGGAAGCATGGTGGCGGTGTGGGGGAGATGTCTTCGGCCAGAGGTGTTCTCGACCGTTGGATCATATTTGATCTAACGGTCGGGATAGCTTGAAGAATGCACGGTCCAGATGAAACCTCGATCGGTGGAACGACTCCAGATCATGACACGTGGGGCTCAGCAGTAGAGGAGTTATAGCGCGTGGGATATCGAAGGGTCCGCATGGGATATCGAAGGGTCCGCGAGTGGATCGAACGCGCGCGTGGCATCCGAACAGTCCGGGCGTGTAATACACGCGGCCAGCTGGATAACTTTCCCTCTTTGATCGTGGCCGTTGGATCAACATTTTGATCCAACGGCTCCTGGTTGGCTGCACAAAGATAAAATAATTAGGGTTAGATATCTGATATGTATTAGGGTTATGTTAAGGTTTTGGGTTTGGGCCGATCAGGCCTTGTATTTTATGGGTTTTGTAATAATCTGGACACTTAATTTAATTGTTTTTTTTTATTTTCAGATTTGTCCATATATATTAATAATAATATATTAATATAATAGTAAATGCATACACATACATACTTACGTACACATACATACGATTGTAATGAAATACATTCACACATAAATACACTTAATAATAATACATACAATTCATGCAATACTCATTCGTATACATTCAATAATAACAAGGACATTAATAATATATACATGCAAACATATATAAACATACTCATAAATGCACATATACCAACATATATTATATGATACCCCTAACATAAATATAACCACATCACACACATATTAATAGGTACGTAATACACAACATAAATATATGCACCATGCATACATTCACACATTACACATATATCATATATGTAATATTAATAACATATACACGCACACACATATATGTAATCATGCACTAATATATTAATATGATACTTAGAGACTAGATAAAAATGAGTGATTACAGTTGCCCCTCTTTGCTTGTTCTCGTGGAATGGGAACAAAGCAAAGATTCATAAGCACTTATTTTTATCCGACTTCCCTATTTGTAGCTTTGGAAACACGTGCTCTTTTGGAACTCTCCGCTTCTCCTCGGCTAAATCTTCAGGCTCGTAAGTCCTTTCTATATAACTTCTTCCCCCTCCGATCTTGGAGCTACAGGCTCTTCCTATATGGAACCCTTCGTTGTAAAGCCTCAGGTTATGAGTCCCTCCTATATAGAATGTTTCATCTTGAGATGGTAAGGCTCGGAGTCCTTCCTATATAGAACTCTTTGCCTTCAACGCGGCTGGTTTTTTCTATATAAAACCTTTTGCACCACTGATGGATTCTTCCGACTGGGAGTTCCTCCTGTATAGAACTGCTAGTCTTCAAACCCTGGAGCCATCAGTCCTTCCTATATAGAACTTTTAGCTTCTGAAATCTCAGAGCTACGGGTTCTTCCTATATAGAACCTCTCACTCTAAGACAGTAAAGCTCAGAGCCCTTCCTATATGGGACTCTTTGCTTTCAACACAATAGGTTTTCCCTATATAAAACCTTGTGTATCATGGGTGAATTCCTTCGGCTGGGAGTTCTTCCTATATAAAAATGCTAGTCTTCACCCTGGAGCCGTCAATCCTTCCTATATAGAACTTCTAGCTTCTGAAATCTCATAGCTACGGGTTCTTCCTATATAGAATCTCTCACTCTAAGATAGTAAAGCTCGGAGCCCTTCCTATATAGGACTCTTCGCTTTCAACACGATAGGTTTTCCCTATATAAAACCTTGTGTATCATGGGTGAATTCCTTCGGCTGGGAGTTCTTCCTATATAAAGCTGCTAGTCTTCACCCCGGAGCTGCGAGCCCTTCCTATACAAAACTCTCAGCTCCTGGAACCTTGGAGCGGCGGATTCTTCCTATATAGAACCCATCTCTGCAGGCGCTTGGAAACACAAGCCTTTCGTATATAGAACCTTCATCTTCACATTTGGGATTCACACCACGATGGCTACCGATGTCTCTTTGAATCTATAGATACCTGTCTAAGATAAGACAAAATGCTATGACAAATGAATTGACATGCTCCTAATCCTAGGGATATCTAACTATTCATGATGCATGAGTGACAATATCTTGGTGGGCCTACTTTAGTCCTCATTCAACCTCGACTTTACGTTGTTCACTTTCTCCCCTTTTGGCGGTGATACCCCATTTCACTGTCGGGTTCAACCATTCCAACCTTTCTTTTTCTGAATCTCCGATTTGGGGTTCTAAAGTGCCCTTTCAGGTTTTCGCTTTAGAGGGTTTTTTTTCTTTTTCTTTCTTTTCTCTTTTTTTTCATTTTTTCTTTTTCAAGGGGTGCCCTTCTGGGTTTTCACCTGGGAGATCTCTCTTGTTATCTCGCATGCTTTCTCTTGAACAAGCAGGGCGTGCACCATTGGTCATCCTATCCTGGTGCTTGAAGCCTTCCGCCTTCCCTGTCAACAGCTGTTATGTAGGGAGCTAGAGGGCAAAGTTAACATCATTTTCTAATCACCCGCATCTTTAAGATTAGATCACAGTAATGCTCAGAAATCTCTTGTTTATCATAAGCCTATGTTAGCTTATTTGCATGATATTAACAAGAAGGCAAGGAATGTATGCTCAAAAACATGATTTTATTACGATTAAGGGTTTGGGATACTTTGAGAGAGTTATGACACACATGAGGAAGAGGAAAAGCTAAATATGAAATACAAGATCCCTCATTATCTTCAGTATGAATGATGCATGATCCTATCAACCGGCGTAGAATCTTTTGCCTGAAGCTCCCTCTTCACAGGGTTCATGGGGATGACCCCTCTCTTCGGATATCCAACCTTTCATTTTATCCGAGCCGCCCTTTACGGGTTTTCGACTCGGGTCCTCCCTTTGCTTCAAGATGCCCTGTTTCGGGTTTTCGCCCTGAGCTCTCCATTTTTGTTCTTTTTTTTCAAACGTAGTATTTCTTAACAATATCAGAATTTACAGGTCTTTTCAGCTCGTCTCCATCCATTTCAGTTAAGATTAGGGCTCCTCATGAGAAAGCCTTTTTTACCACATACGGCCCTTCCCAATTGGGCATCCACTTTCCTCGAGAATCTTTCTGAATCAGGAGGATTTGCTTGAGCATCAGATCCCTTTCTCTGAACTCTCTTGGGCGCACCTTTTTGTTGTATGCCCGCACCATCCGCTTTTGGTACATTTGACCATGGCAAATGGCCTTTAGTCTCTTTTCTTCAATGAGATTTAGCTGGTCGAGCCTGGCTTGCACCCATTTAGATTCTTCCAATTTTACTTCATTTAAAACCCGGAGTGACGAAATCTCTACCTCAATGGGGAGTACTGCTTCGGTACCATACACCAAAGAGTAGGGTGTTGCCACTGTTGATGTGCGAATGGACGTCCTATAGGCAAAAAGGGCAAATGGCAGTTTCTCGTGCCAATCCCTCTAGGTATCCGTCGTCTTTGCTATGATTTTCTTTATGTTCTTGTTTGCTGCTTCCACTGCCCCATTCATTTTAGGACGATAGACTGTGGAATTATGGTGTGTTATCTTGAATTGATTGCACACGTCCGTCATCATTTTGTTATTCAGATTGGAAGCGTTGTCGGTGATGACCCTTTCTGGCGAACTGTATCGACAAATAATCTCCTTCTTTAAGAATTTACATACTGTAGTCCTTGTGATGTTGGCGTAAGATGTTGCCTCTACCCATTTAGTGAAATAGTCTATAGCGACAAAAATGAAACGGTGTCCATTGGAAGCCTTCGGGTGAATCTGCCCGATGACGTCCATGCCCCACGCCGCAAAAGGCCACAAAGAATTCATGGTGTGTAAAGGCGATGGGGGAGCGTAATCTTGTCAGCATAAATTTGGCATTTGTGGCATTTCTTGGCGTAATTGATACAATCTCCCTCTATGGTCAACCAGAAATAGCCATATCTCATAATTTTCCGGGCTATAGACAGTCAGTTGGCGTGCGTCCCACATAGAACATCGTGTACCTCGGCTAAAATCTCTTTCGCCTCCCAGGCATCCACACATCTCAGCAATGTCTGATCATGACTTCTCTTATATAGGATCTCCCCATCTAGGACATATCCTGTTGCCATTTTTCTGAGTGTTTTTCTGTCATTGTCATTTGCCCCTTCGGGATACTTTCGAAGCTTGACATATTGCAAGATGTCATAGTACCATGGGTTTCCATCAATCTCTTCCTGCACATTACAACAATGAGCAGGCCTTTCAAACGTCTACATCTTAATGGGCTTCATTTCTGCCCCAGTGTTTGTTTTAAACATGGACGCCAGGGTCGCCAAGGCGTCTGCCATCTGATTTTCTTCTCGGGGAAGGTAATTGAAGCTGACCCTTTCGAACTCATTGGTGATCTCTTGAATTAATTCATAATATTTGACCAACTTCAGGTCCCTGGTTTCCCATTCCCCACGCAACTGGTAAATTACTAAGGATGAATCTCCGAATACTCGAAGTTCCTTAATCTTTCTTTCAATAGCTGAGTTTAGTCCCATAACGCAAGCTTCGTATTGAGCTATATTGTTGGTGCAGAAGAATTCTAATCTGCTTGTGAAGGGATAATAGACATTCTCAGGGGAAATTAGCACGGCTCCTATCCCATGTCCGAGGGCGTTAGATGCTCCATCAAAGTAAAGCTTCCATGATTTATCATCTGAAACCTCTTCCTCGGTTGTAATTCACATCAAGTCTTCATCCGAGAAATTAAAATTCAACGCCTCATAGTTGTCCGAAGCGCGACTAGCTAGGAAATCTGCTACGACACTCCCCTTTACGACTTTCTGGCTCACGTATACAATATCGAATTCGGATAAGAGCATCTGCCAGCGGGCCATCCTTCCCGTTAGTGCTGGCGCTTCAATTAAGAACTTCAATGGGTCTAGCTTGGATATCAACCAAGTAGTATGGTACAACATATACTGCCTAAGCCGCTTGGTAGCCCAAACTAGAGCACAACACAGCTTCTGAACTGGCGGGTACCACGTTTCACAATCATTGAAGTTTCTGCTTAGGTAATAGATGGCTTGCTCCCTTTTCCCTGACTCATAGTGTTGCCTCAATACACATCCCATTGAATTCTCAAAGACTGTCAGGTAGAGGATTAATGGTCGGTCTGGTACGCGCGACTAAAATCGGAGCATTTGTCAGGTACCTTTTGATCTTTTCTAGGGCCCCTTGACATTCCTCATCCCACACACCGGGATTATTCTTTCTAAGAAGTCTAAAGACCGGGTCACACCGATCGGTTAATTGGGAAATGAAACGAGAAATATAATTCAACCTCCCCAGGAAGCCGCGAACTTCCTTCTGAGTGTGGGGTGGTGAGAGATCCTGGATGGCTTTCACTTTATCTGGATCGATCTCAATCCCTCTTCTGCTTACCACAAACCCTAGGAGTTTTCCAGAAGTAACGGCGAAGGTACACTTGGCAGGATTAAGCCTCAGCTGGTATTTTCATAGTCTTTGGAATAGTTTTCTCAAGTTCTGTAGGTGCTCCTCCTATGTTCGGGACTTGCCGATCATGTCGTCCACGTATACTTCTATTTCTTTGTGCATCATGTCATGGAAAAGAGTCACCATTGCTCTTTGGTATGTTGCCCCTGCATTCTTGAGCCCAAAAGGCATCACCCGATAACAAAAAGTGCCCCACATGGTTATGAACGTAGTTTTCTCCATGTCGTTAGAGTCCATCTTTATCTGGTTGTACCCTGAAAGCCGTCCATGAATGAAAACCATGAGTTTCCCACAGTGTTGTCAACCAGCGTGTCAATATGTGGTAGGGGAAATTGTCTTTAGGGTTGGCTCGGTTTAGATCCCTATAATCTACACACATACGAACTTTCCCGTCCTTCTTCAGTACTGGTACGATGTTTGCAACCCATTCGGGGTATTTGGCTACCTCCAAGAAAAAAGCATCAAACTATTTTTTACCTCTTCTCTGATTTTTAATAACATGTCTGGTCTCATTCTCCGAAGTTTTTGTTGTATTGGCTTGCACTCCGGCTTTGTTGGCAATTTGTGCACCATTATGTTATTCAATCCTGGCATATCTTGATAGGTCCAGGTGAAAACATCCTTAAATTCCTGAAGTAGGGTTATCAGTTCGTGCTTGGTTTTTGAGGAAAACGTCGTCCCTATTTTCACTTCTTTTCTCTCTTCTTCAGTCCCCAAGTTTACAACTTTTGTTTCTTCTTGGTGGGGCATGATCTGCCTTTCTTCGTTGGCCACCATTCTCCTCAACTCTACCGCGACCTCACATTCTATCTCATCTTCTTCTTCCTCAATTCCCTCTGAGATCTCAGGGCATTCAAAATTCACTCCAGGATTGGATCCGGTATCATTCATAAAGTCAATCATGAGCGACCTGCATTAAATGAGAGTAAATTGTATTGGGAAGAGGATGGCTTTATATGAAGTGAATGAACATGAAGTATGCATGAATGAAATAAATGAAATGTTTGTCATTCAAGAAAACGGGGGATATTTTCATTTCAACAAAAAAGTTAACATAGGTGCCCTATACAAAAGATCCCCATTTTTTATGGGAAAAACAAAAGGTTGATTCGGAGCATTACTCTGATCTATTCCTAAAAACCACAGGTAGATCAATGCAGCTCCAGTTATCAAGTGTTTCCCCGGGACGGCAGGGGCGGATGTTGGTCAACATTTTGCTGCCTTGGCCCTTTCCAGCTATCATGTTGATGTACATCCCTTCAAGTGATTCATTGAATATCTCCTCCTTGTTGAGTACGTCATTTTCCTTAATTGCCTCTTCAACTTCTTAACCTGGTTGGTAGAATCCTCCGGAGACAAAAGTGGTTTTCAAACTAGGAAAGGACATTGGTCTCCACGGAATGTCTTCTCCTTTAAATCTGGCTTTTCTTTGTTCTTCCTTACTCTTGTATTCCTCTTTTCTCTGTTGGACACTTGGTTTGTAACCCAGCCCAAAACGGTCCTTCTTGGTTATCATACTTTTGGCTCTTAGGCTCCCTTGTAATCTCTTCCCCAACCCTCTTCCTACTTTGGCTCCTCGGCCCAAAGTTTCTGCGACGGTCATCTTGGTACAATTAGATAACCTGGGATAGGGGATCCGACTTCCCTCCGCGAAGAATGTGGCATTCACTAGCTCTAATGCTCGAAAAGAGCATTCTGCAGCATCCTTGTCATTTTGAATATAAGGGGCATCTGATGTCACTGAAGCAACAATTTCCTGCTCGGCCTCTACTGTGACCAATTTGCCTTCGACTACGAATTTTAACTTCTGATGCAATGATCAGGGGACAACTCCTGCGGAGTGGATCCATGTCCTTCCCAATAAGCAGCTGTAAGATGGTTTTATGTCCATTACCACAAAATCAATCACATACTCAGTCGGCCTGATCAATAGAGGCACCTCAATTTTTCCCATTGTTCCTCTTTGTGTACCGTCAAAGGCTCTTACGGAGTTATGGCAGGGCTTTAGGTGAGAACCATCTATTGGTAGTTTCTATAAGGTCACCATAGGAAACACGTTCAATGCTGACCCGTTGTCAATCAGTACCCCAGGTACTACATACCCTTTGCAGTGGGTTGTGATGTTAAGGGCTTTGGTGGACCCCATTCCTCCCTCGGGGATCTCATCATCACTGAATGTTATATGATTAAAGGCAGTGATATGTCCCACTATCCTGTCCAGTTTTGTCACAGAAATATCCTGGGGCACAAAAGTTTGATTTAGTACTTTTAATAGTGCCTCATGGTGTCTTTCTGAACTCAAGAGCAACTCCAGCATTGTGATCCTAGCCGGTTGTTTTCGTAGTTGTTCCACCACGCTGTACTCGCTATGTCTCAGGAACTTCAAAAATTCTTTGGCCTGAGCCTCAGTTACCGGCTCATTTATCTTTGGAAGAGGTTCTTCACCGAATATCTGTGTGGGGCTAACCGCTGTATTCTTTCCCTTATCTTTGACCGCTTCAGCTGCCCTTAAAGCCTCAGAGGAATAACATCTGTCGCTCCTCGTGAAATGGCCCACCTCACCGATATTCACATCGCTCTTGCTTTGTTCGTCTTTTAGTGTAGACACTTTTACCTGACCATATTCTGGCTTTTCTGGCGTGGTCACATTTATAGCATAGTTCCAGGGAGTTTGCCGCATATCCTTGAATGGGAACGGGGATGGTGCTGAAATGATGATCTTGGGATTTATCTTAGTGGTTTCTCCTTGGGAGGCACCTGCATTCCCTGGCCTGGAGGAGATGATAAAAGGTCTATCATTCCCGTATTTAGCGTTGGGGCTATCCGTCATATATACGTCTGACCCCTTCTTTCCCGTGGGCTCTTCGAAGAATTCTATTTTCTTTTCATTCATCAATTGTTGTACCAATCTCTTAAACTCGTCGCACTTTTGGATGTCATGCCCTTCGTCCTGATGGAATTCGCAATACACTTCGCATCCCTTCTGCCTTATTACCATGCCTTTGTCGATCACATGGGCCATGCCTAATTGTTGAAATACCCACAGCAAATGAGATTTGATTTCTGACACATCATCCTTAATCTTCCTGGTAAAGCATTCTTCAATAACATTTACTCCTCTGTTCCCATGATTAGGTAACGGGTTAGTAGCTACACTTGGTTCTTCAAACTTCAATATCCCAGAATCAATTAAGTTCTGCACAAGTTTTTTGAAGGCAAGGCAGTTCTCGGTGGGATGTCCAGGGGCACCATCGTGATAGTCACAATGCGCGTTCAGGTTATACCAGGAGTAACGTAATATGGACGGACCAGGTCCGCTTCATACAACTGGGAGTAAAGCTCCGAGTACGGAACGGGTAGGGGAGTAAAAGTTTTCCTCTATTTCTCTTTTCTTGAGGTTCTCTCCTCTCTTTGATTCGAGCTTTGTGTTTTTCCCCCAGGTGCTTGTGGCCGTGAGACTGTAAAATTCTTCGGGGTGGTGTAAGTGCTGGTGGCGTTTACTTCATTCTTCTTGCTGTATTTCCGAGATCCTTCCCCGCTATCAATTCTACCACTCTTAATTGCCAATTCAAGGGACTCCCTAGTCCTAATTAGATCAGCAAAACTCTGTGTTGTATTATTAATGAGGCGATCGAAAAGTGCCCCTTTCAAAGTATTAACGAATAATGGCGTAATTTCATGTTCCGGGAGGGGTGGGTAAATTTGGGCGGCCACTTCCCGCCACCTTTGAGCATATTGTCGTAGACTTTCGTTGGACTTCTGCCCCATATTTTCCAACATAATTCTACTGGGGGTCATATCTGTTACATGTTTATATTGCTCTTGATAGATCTTTCCATGTCTTGACATTTACCTTGCTCAACTGGGTGTACCATCGTAACGCCGCTCCAGTTAGGCTGTCTTGGAAACAGTGAATCAGTAGCTTCTCATCCTTAAAGTAGGCCGCCATCTTCCGACAGTATATTGTTATGTGCGCGGAAGGACACGTGGTTCTATCGTATTTTTCGAACTCTAGCGTTTTAAATTTTGGCGGTAGGACAAGGTCAGATACCAGACTCAAGTCACTAGCGTCATTTCCTGATTCTTCCATAGCTTGTAAAGTTTTAAATTTTTCCTCCATGAGGCGAAACCTTTCCTCCCACTTTTTCTCTACCTCTGTCCTAATCTTTTCGACCAAATTCAGGTTTGGCACCTCCTCTTCATAGAGTGCTTCAGTGTCGAAGGGTTGAGTCTCAGGTGCCCCTACTTGAAGACTAGCTGACATTCCTGCAGGGTCGATATACACCTTTCTAGTCGGATTTGGCGCAGCTGGTTGAACCTTATTGTGAACTGGGGTACCCTCTGGTTCTTGAACGGTTTCTCCTTCAACTCTCTTTCCAAGACTTTTAGCCAACAATGCGGTTATGTCGGATACTATCGATGCTTGCGACTGAGCAATCTGGTCACTTAGGCTTCTTTGCGCCTCTTCAAACCTTGCCTCGAGCTCTCTTTGCCCCTTTTCTAGACTGATTATCCTGTCTTCCATGAGCTTGCTTTATAATCGGGTAAGGTATGGATGATGAATGATTGCGGGTTAACTTATATTTTCACACTGCCACAATATTCATAACATTAATATGGTTGCAAGAAAAATAAATGCATGTATAATAATGCGAATGTCATGATGCAATGCAAGAATGTATGCAGATAAGGTACTGATTCCGCTGGTAATCACCCTTTTGAACTACTTCCACGGGAATTAAAGGGTCTAGATTACAACAGAGTTCATATTACAAAATGAAGATCCCTAATACAAAAGAGTACTAATTACAACACAGATCCCTATAGATAAGCCCTAACTCTATCTCCTAATTTTCCAATCGCCCTGAGCAACTTGATGAACCTGGGAGCTTCTTCCATTTCTGGGAATACGAAAGGTCGAAGTGTTTCGGCCTCGATGGCCAAATCATTCACATGCCTGGCGACTCGCTGTATGTCCACCATCAGGTTTGCGTAATATTGGTCCCTATCCTGTACCATCCGGGCAGCGTCACGCAGTCTCCTTTGCCAATAAATGTTCCCTCCGGCTGTAGCCTCCTCAAATACACTAATTCTTTCCTTATAATCTTCAACAGTTGCTTCAAGGGACTTAATTCGGGTTCGTAACATGCCTACTTCGCGCTCTCTTTCTTGTAGCTCAGTGAAGCCATTCCTTTGGCAGTACGTTCGAAAAGAGTGTTCTACTTCTACCACCTTTTCTTTCAATTCGTCATTCTGACTTCGGCTTTGATCCAGACTTTGAATAGTGTCATCGTACAACTTTTGCATCTCTAACAGTCTATTCCGGCTATTCATGGACCTTCTTTTCCATGCGACGACGTTTTCTCTCTCGTGGTTGACTGCTTGTTTTCCTTTGCTAATTTCTTGCCTAGTTCTTTCCTTTTCTTGGTCAATGACCTTCTTGAAGGACTGTCTTTCTTCCTCAATAGCCAACCGGCAGCTTTCTATCTCATTCTCAATCGCTCTCTTGCTGATTTCTCGTTCTTCTTCCACCAAATGGATACCATTCATTCTTTCCTTTTCCACGGCTATGAACTGACTTCGGCCGGCCTTCTGTATTTTCGCTTGTAGTAGAAGGGTATCCTTTTGGTAAAGAGCGTTATTGTCGCTCAAATCTGCATTTAATTTCTTCAACTGTCTAATGATCCCATCCCGTTTGTCGACCTCTAAGCTTGCTTTATAGAGCTCACTCGCATGTTGAGTCTGTTGGGTGTCCATTTTCCTCTTAATTTCTTCGAGTTCATTTCGTAAGATATCGGCTTCAAATGGTACCACCCTTGTAAGCTCCTCAAGTGACACCACGGGTCCTTGATCAGATTCGAGAATCACATCATTAACCCTCAAACGTCTCCAAAGATCGTAGTCTGGGGTGGTCATGTGCTCGGTGTCTCCTTCCACCCTAATCCGGTAACAATGGTCCCAAGCCCTCATGATAGTCTAAACTTTCTCTTTGAACTCCCCTTCGAAAAGAAATTCAGTTCGGCTTAACCCGGCGGTATTGGGAATGAACTGTCGTGATCCGAATTGTCGGGACACCAAAAGCGGAACACAAGCAATCCCTCCATGCAGTCCCAACATCATCAGCCAGTTGAAATCACCCAAACTATATAAAAAGTAATTAACTCTACCGAGCCACGGGACCCTCCATACTATGTCTTCGTCTTGAATGTTTCTGAAGAAACTAGCCCATTTTCTTGTTTTCAAGTCCTCTCGCCACTCTTTTGCTAAGTATTCCCGTAAAGGCGAAAAACCTTGGAAGGATATCCCCGGTAGAACCCTCATCGGCGTCTTCCACATGTGGCTCTGAATCCATACCTGTAATAGTTGCGCACATCCTCGAAAACGTCCTTCTTCGTGCTTCCGACTAGAATTTAAAGAAATAAAGGTCTCGGCCAAAATAGTTGGTACTGGGTTTGCTCGCCGTTTTACACGCTCAAACAGATCTAGAATGGCTACATCAATGTTTCCAAGAATTCTTGGAAAGATCACCAACCCATATATTCCCAAGGCAAACATGTCTATCCTTTTCTCCTCATCCGGATGTGCAGGTAGGATGTCTCGAATGTTCTCCCATGCGAATATTGTACTATCTCCTCAAAGTCGGATCAAGCCATTGACCCAATCGTCACTCATTCCGGTAAAGGTTTTGAGCTTTGAAGTGTAATTCTGATTCCTCGGAGGTTTTTCGTAAATCCAATCTTCCTGAACGTTTTTCTGATTAAGCAGAGCGGTATATTCTTCTACTGTGGGCATCATGTCCTGTCCATTGAAGGTGAAGCAGCAAAAGGCAGGATTCCAGAACTGAAAATGGCTCGGAGTAAGGGCTGGTTGACCCGAATGTATATCAACTGTGCAATGTCGCCATAACTATCACAGAACCTATCTTGTAATCTCTGGTCCCATCCTTCCCAGATACTTTGAAGATCCCCTAAGTTGTTCTGTTGAAGACTCACATAGGTGTACCCTGCTATCACGCGCTCACTTGGTAAACTGTCCCCTTGAGCCTTCTGGTTGACCTCTGACCAATGTCTAACTGACAAGTTAAGCTCCTCTTTTCTAAGACATTTTTTTCCATGGTGAAAGACTTTCTGATCGGGTAAACCACTTGATCCAGTACCTTTATGTAATGCAAATGTAATAATGCATGAAAAAAATAGCAAAAGGAGATAAGTCAGTACCGGATAGAATTAATAAATACATAAATAAAAAGACGAATTAAATAAGGTAAACAGACAAAACGACCCTATTTACCCATCTAAAACACCTAAGGTTATCCGCATGGCTCTAATAGGGTGGGTTTCTATGTTCTCTATATGCAGTGTTGGTGCTAGAAGATACCTGAATTGTCCTTGCTGTCCTCTACTAAGAGTAGCAAGGCCCCCGATCATCACCCATTATAGGCTCCTTTCAACATGGTTCAATTCAGGGGGACCCATTCGCTTATGCTTGCACGAAGGAACGATATCCTTACGAAAGCATAAGGTACTCGAGCCCTGAAGGTACTTGCTAGGCCTACACGGGAGAACGATATCTCCACGAAAGCATTAGCGTTTTCCCCCCACTTAAAACAGGTTTATATGCCAAATTTTAAATGCGTTAAAATAAACGCGCAATTACAATCGAATATTAATTTAATAGTCACTTTAATCTGGAACTTCTAATATTATTAAAGCGGTAATTATTTGAAAAAGCTTGACTCTCTTTATTTTGTTAAAAACAAAAAATAATCCCCAGCGGAGTCGCCATCTGTAGCGATGTCCGTTTCGCTAAAAAAGTGGGTTTTCGAAGTGTTTGTGGTTTTTCGGATATAAAATGTTTATTCCGTGGGGGTTTTAAAAAAAAACCGCATTTTATTTAAAAATTGGAGTCGCCACCGGTCACTTAGGTAGGTCGAACACCATAAAACCAGAGATTAAAAACTGTTGGGTTCGGGAGTCGGTTACGGATAGGGAAGGATTAGCACCCCCACACCGCCCAAAATTGGTACTTTAATAATTACCGCTTTATTAATATTAGACTTTTCGGATTAAAGTGACGATTAATTTAAAATTCGGTTATAATTGCGAATAAATTTTAAAGGCCCCGTTATCCGAGAGTAAACGCCCAACCACTATCACTACGCCTGATACTGGCCCCGTTTACGCTCGGATAAAAGGGCACCGCATTGACATTATGTATTCCATTATGCAAACTTAGTGAGCAAAGTATAAAACATGGAAAATAATTTAAATACAATAAATATTAACATAATAGAATACTAATATAACATAAATAAAATACTACTCTAAAACATACATACATATATATTAATACTACTCGTAAATAAGAACAAATTTAACATATCACAATAACAAGGCATGAATAAGTACATGTGGGAACAAAATCACATATTACAAGAAGACATACATATTAAAAATAAAACACATTATAACATATATAGAACATGGTATTATGCATGACAAAGAAAACATACTAACACTTAACCTAAAAGCAAAGAGAACATACAATACATGCTAAAATACAAAACATGTTGTATACGAGCTAATTAAAATATCAATCGAATATGTGTGATACAAGTGACCAAACAAACACATAAAAATACATAATCACCATAAACTTAACACATATATACATATAAACATGAAAATACAAAGCATGTACGAGAGACATATGATCAGGTAAAAAGGCTACATCAACATATACGATCATAATAAATGAACATGAATATTTAAATATGGAACAGGACTGAAATGAAAAGAAATAAACATAAGAAGCAGAAATTAAAAGGCAATAATGTGTGATTTAGGGACGAAATTGCAAACTGAACATAATCTAAAAGGACTAAAACTGTAATTGGACCAAGGGGCAGGCTTGAAGTGAAACTTTCAAAAACACGGTGGGACCGGTGAGGTAATTTCGCCATTTAAAAACTGATTCAATTTAATCCAGGGGTTGGATTGCAAGATTTTAGAATATAAGGGGGACCAGGGTTGTAAAAATCCCATGCGGCAAGACAGAAATACAAATATCGAAAACGCGGGGGGATTTATTTCAGAATTCTACCATTTCACAAAATAAAATGCCTATAAATCCCCTTTTTTAGCCCGATCTCAAATTTTCCTCATTTTTCTTCTTTATCCGTTTTTTTTATAATACCCTATCTCTCATTTTCTCTCAACTCAACCCTCCCAAACTTTTGATGAACCCAGAAACCGGTGACCGTTCGCCGTCGACTGCCGCTAGCCGGCACCGACGAACCAAAAGAAACACCCAAAACCAACCTCTTTTCAAACCGAACCCAAATATGAACTTAGATTTACACTAAGACTCACCCTTTTGTCTAGATCTAAGCAAATACGAAATGAAAAAAAATTGTTTATGTTTAACCGAAATGAAACCAAAAGGGACCTCCCTCTCCCTTCAGTTCACCATGTTCAGCTTTGGAAAGCTGAAGAGGCTTATCACTGGTGAGGGGAGATCTGTTGACGACGAAGGTAACAAATCTACATCCCTCCCTTTTTGTTATCACTTCGTACTTTTTGTACATGCATGCAAAGAAGTAAGAAAAAGAAAGGGGAGTTACCACTGAAACTTTGTGCTTCTTTCTTATTTTTCTGTAACTGATTACAACTGGACTGCCTTACAAATTACTTGTTTCATACATATATCCCTCTTTTTTGGTTTGGTAGCAAGTACTGTAAAATACATTTTTTAGATATGAAATGATACTGACATCGCCTCTTTTTTGTGATTTTTGATATATCTAAACGCGGTGGTTGGAGGCCGGCATAGTGGCGGTGTGGGGGAGATGTCTTCGGCCAGAGGGGTTCTCGACCGTTGGATCAAATTCGATCTAACGGTCGGGATAGCTTGAAGAATGCACGGTCCAGATAAAACCTCGATCGGTGGAACGGCTCCAGATCATGACACTTGGGGCTCAGCAGTCGAGGAGTTATAGCGCGTGGGATTCACGCACGCATGGGATATCGAAGGGTCCGCGCGTGGCATCCGAACGGTCCGGGCGTGTAATACACGCAGCCAGCTGGAAAACTTTCCCTCTTTGATCGTGGCCGTTGGATCAACATTTTGATCCAACGACTCCTGGTTGGCTGCGCAAAGACAAAATAATTAGGGTTAGATATCTGATATGTATTAGGGTTCTGTTAGGGTTTTGGGTTTATGCTGATCGGGCCTTGTATTTTATGGGTTTTGTAATAATCTGGACACTTAATTTAATTGGTTTTTTTTATTTTCAAATTTGTCTATATATATTAATAATAATATATTAATATAATAGTAAATGCATACACATACATACTTACGTACACATACATACGATTGTATTGAAATACATTCACACATAAATACACTTAATAATAATATATACAATTCATGCAACACTCATTCGTATACATTCAATAATAACAAGGACATTAATAATATATACATGCAAACATATATAAACATACTCATAAATGCACATATACCAACATATATTATATGATACCCCTAACATAAATATAATCACATCACACACATATTAATAGGTACGTAATACACAACATAAATATATGCACCCTGCATACATTCACACATTACACATATATCATATATGTAATATTAATAACATATACACGCACACACACATATGTTATCATGCACTAATATATTAATATGATACTTAGAGACTAGATAAAAATGAGTGATTACATACTCTACTGTACTTCATGCTAGTCATAAACGTAAGCATGCAATGCTAGTACGATGCAATAAAGAGAGATAAATAAACATGCGGTGCTACCACTAGTCGCCTAAACACATGCTAGCATCATAGCAATCAACATGTAAAATACCAACCATGTCACTTAAGGCCCAAACATACCCAAGGTCTACCAACTCTTCCGGGTAAGCAAACAAGGGGTACTCGAGTTCGCCCATCGATTAGCTTCGAAGGGTTTACTCAGAATCTTATATCGAGTTCTCTTCGAAGTGTCTTGAAATCTCTCATCGAGGAGCTCGGAATCTCTCATCGAGCAATGAATAAGGCTCAGAATCTCTCATCGAGCAAATATCATCATATGGAATCTCGCATCGGATGGCCTTCATTGTTTTGCAACACTAACTTGGGTATTCAGATCCCACCAAACAAGGGGTGACTCAACCAACCAAGACAGTGCCCTACCCGGCACACAACATCATATAATCTACCAAGGATTTCCTAAGGTTGTTATACAAACAAGTCACCCAAAATATTACCAAGTTGTTACACATTATGAAAGTGTACACAATTTATTCTCATAAATTATTTCCATCAATCCGCATTATTCTATTTATGAGGGAAATATTCTATTCTTCCAACTCTTATTTACCATTATAAACTATTCCACTCCTCGGCTAACCATACTCTAATACGTGGCCCTATTCGATCTCTAAGGCTTATGAAAGTTATTTATGTTTTTGTTACCACATTTAATTAATTAGTATATTTACTGACTTTTTACCCATTTAATTGAATATTTATCAGAATTAGCCCATTAATATTATTTCCATTATTCATGTGTAATTTATACTACTAGTAATCAAGCACACATCATGCAATCATAATTAGCATCATTCATCATACTGGTATCTCTATGACCATACGCGGTCCCTATGGCACCTAGGAGTCTCGACATCACCAATTCATCATCATGCGTATCATATTACCGCCCTCTAACATGCTTATTATCCTTCTAATTTGCAACCACTATCCTGCAAGGCAATTGCACTTATAATGCTCATGAAGAAATTCAGAGTTTGAGGTGTACTAACCTTAAGCTGATACCGCTAAAATCCTTATCTAAGCTTCTCGAATATTCCACTAAACCTGATATCCGATCCCGAATAATCCTAGTATACCAAAGAATACGAAACTACATTAATTTGTGCATCCCCTATTCAATTCACAAGGTAAAACGCATAAAACTAGCTTACCGGGTTCAAATTTGGCAAAACGGACTGTGCCATTGGATCTAGAATGTCGAGAAACCCCCAAATAGGATCCCTCAAAAATATTCAACGGCCCGGTCAACGTCGGCCAACGCAATCAATACCCTGGTCAAGCTGGCCGATCTGGTACGACGCGGTGCACCGTAAGCTGGGTGCACCCTAGGTACATGATTCAGTGCGGGCGAGTACACAGGAAAGATGGGGCACCAGCGGGGCATGCTCCCATACGAGCTCTAGAATGGCCTTTCCTGGCCGGTGAGCACGCTGGTGGCCTCAGTTTGTGACGGTGACGGTCAGAACGCGGCGTTTCAAGTTCAGCCGAACCTTCTTCCACCTCACCCTAGCAAACGACAGTGACATTGGCAACTCAGAGACCGCCGTTGGACTCCTCTCAACGAGCTAGAGACAATGGCGGTGGTGGTGTACTCCACGGAGGCTCCAGCCACCGTAGATCGAGGTTAAAAGACTCTCCCCCTATTTTCCCTCTTTTTCCTCCATTTTTCTGTCTCTTAAAATATCTCATCTTTCTATTTTTCTCCCCATCCCATAAGCCACTTTATTCAAATTATTATCTCTTTTTTTCTTTTTCATTTAGTATTCACCCAAGCCCAACTTTAAAGTTTTCCATCCACAAGGCCTAATAGCCATTTTAAATTGGGCTCCCAACTTAAAGCCCACTTAGTTCCTCAACTTGGGCTTTAAAATTCAAGACCCGTAACTTGGGTCCAATACTCGAATTACAAACCTAGATTTAGGGTTGTTACAATTCTCTCATCCTTAAGAAAATTTCGTCCTCGAAATTTGTACCTATTAACCATAGTGGATCACTGAACCATGATAACGCTTCCAAGTCTTCATTAGCTTTCGCTGCACCACTCTGGTCTCTAGCAACACAAGATGGACTCATGCGGTACTCTCCCAGCATCAATCTAAGCAGCTCACTTCAGATGAGTTTCATCTCAATTAGTGGTTCTACTCACCATCATCTACGGTGCAAAACTCTTGAACTCAACCCTCATTTATGTCCAAAACGTGACACCTTTCCGTAGGTATACTACTAAGAACACTCTATCTAGAGTTGACATCATAATCAACGTTACAAGTCCGCTAACAACCTCTGACGATTCAAATACCAACGTCGATCATTCACGAATCCACATTGGCTTCCCCTAACTTGGTCAACCAAGAAAGAATCTTGGTATCATACATAACTCGAATTCAGCCCCAAACTTCATGCCACTCAATTTTATCTATCACATAGAAACCTAGATACTTACCAACTGAATTTCAAGATCCTCAACCTCAAGAAACCGTTAGCAATCCTTTGCCGCTACCTACTAGCCAACAAAATTCAATAATCTGTCTTTGAGACCCTTATCCTTCAACGGTACAACTATAACCTCAACTAACTTCCTTTAAAAGAGACTTATTAGTACTTGGTGCATTACCAAAGTTGTAAGACAGACCAACAGTACCTCCACGACTCGTTACTCAAAGACTTCATCGAAAGAATCCAACTCCTACGGTGAGACCCCTGAAAGGTAGAAATACAAAAAAGTCATCCATAACCCCGTACGATCAGAACAACAAGGGTTTAAATAACTGTTGCACCCCCAACCGAAATGATTCTTCCCACGGTGGTTCCATAAAGGAGACTTCAACTCTGATAATAATCCTTATCAACATACCTGATTATCCGGTGCAAGACTTTTGAAATTGAGCTATGTCTCCCCCAAACTATGTTCTAACCTTGATTCTAGGCTTGATTACTCGCATCCGTAATTGTTACCACTCCCGCTAGCGCGGTTAATGCAATGAAACCTCTTACTCAGAACTATGTGGCGTCTGAAACGTGTTGTCCATACTCTTACCAGCACCGGTCATCACACACAATCCCATCAGAAGAGACTAACCAGAAGCCCAATTCTTGCATCGAGGGATAGGGTTGTACACACCATTGTGTCGTACGACCCAACTACACTCAGTCCAAGTAGTCCATCAACTCAGATTTCATCCTTTACCAACCTACATATGCGACGTTTGCCCGGAATGTCGTCATTATACAACTCGATCCCACAGAAGCAACGTACTCAAAAATCTTACTCACGACTCCCCAAACCTTTTACACATTTCTATAAAAGGAATCACAAGCATCCCAACAACTCTAAAGGGCTCAAAGGTTGACTCCCTACTGACGGCAAGTCAAACGCTTATCGGTGAACTCAGTCGCACATCTCGTTACCGTCCACGAGCACCCATAACAAGTGTGATACAGCTGCTACTCCTGAGATTCACTATGTACCGAACATAATCTTGTACCGGAAAAGCTTCTTGCCTTAATATACCTTTCGCTAAAGCACACACGACAGGATCTCAAGATCTATCCAAAACCATCGAACCTGGACCCGACCAAACTACTGCACCTGTTTGGTTAGCATCAAACGTTACTTCATGCAATTTTAAGGGCTAACCGATCCATAACTCAAAGTCTAATGAACAGAACATATGGGCATCGGTATTGACTGACCAAGACTAACACGATGAATCAAGTATCAGTAAAGCATGGAACTAGTATCGATACTCCCCTGTATGGCCATTACGTTCAATCATCAATCGCTCCACCTAAGCAGTACGATATTCTAACCCAATCAGGACTCTATTCGATTCCCCACTAGCAAGCTTACTTACCTAGGTGGTTACCAGATTCACGATCAAAGGTTCCCCAGTTACTTCGACTCACGTTGTTTTCTAAAACTCAAATTCTCAAAAGATCAGCTACACCAAACTTTTCGATTGTTTGGGCAAACACCAATATTCCCTCTCCCTTCATAAATGTCACCACTGTCGAAACAAAACAACCCTAATCAGCCTAGAGCTCCACTTGTGTCTCACGGTCTACTCCAAAGAAAAAGCAATTAGAACCAACAGCTTCCGCAAAACCTCAAACCTCTAACCTCCCTCATTAACTAATCACGTGGGTGATTAACTCTTCTCAGCATACAAGGGCATTTCGATAATTGCAGTGCCATCGTCCCAGTTCCACTCCCCATACATTTACACGTGTCAAGCAAAGCATCATATCGACATTCAAAAGACAATATGTCAGCCCTATTCTGACATTAACAAAACATATCGTACGGCAATGCATACATCACACGCAACTATGATATGCCACAGAAAAGAAATCTGCATTTTGGAAATACTTTCAAAAATACCAACCGTCAACACTTTAACAATAGACATCTCATTCTAGCATTGATCTCGCAAAAACACATGGGCATTTCACAATTGGTCAAACGAGTTATCCACATAGGAGACGATTAACATCCTTTTGTCGTTAAGTTAGGATGATCAATCAATATAGATGTTGGCCAAGAGGGGTGAATTGGCTATTTTGAAAAGTATGGAAGCAAATCGAAAAGATAGACAATGGGACACAATGATTTATAGTGGTTTAAGCTTCTAACAATCTCTACGTCCATTACCTTAGCTTCCTACTAAGGATTTTCAACCAATTTCACTATGAAATTCTTCCCTTTTCTAGGCTAAGGAGGCAACCATTATAACCGATCAAAGCTTTCTACCCAAATATTGATCAAAGATCACTCTTTTACGAGAAAGAAAATGGCAAAAAGAAAATGACCTCACACGGTAAATATTTGCCCAAAATTACAAGAACACTCAACCCCAAAATTGAAATAAAATATTACAATGAAGAACACAAGTTGGGCACAAGGATTTGACTTTATGAGCTCAAAGGGTTGGATTTTGCTTGAATGCTTGGATATTGATCAATGTAGGTTCATTAGTTGTTGCTGTAGCATTAGAGACTTGTATTTATACCCTCTTATTGAATTCTAGCCGTTTGGGTGGTTGAAGACATCAATAGAGCTGTTGGGGACCATCTTTCCCGTAATAAATGTTGTTTGGTGAACAACCGTATCGGTACACAAAGGCCCGTATCGATACCTGTTACATCAAAAATATAGCCGTTGTACAAGTCGTATCGATACGCAGGAGGTCGTATCAAAACGATCATAGTGTAAAATAGGGGGCGTATCAAAACAGCAAGGCCGTATCAGTATATATTTTGCTCACTAAAATCTTGGATGAAAAAGTGTATCGATACGCATAGGGGCGTATCGGTACGGGTTAACCGAAATTTAAATTTGAGGATTCCAATAACTGAAAAGCAACAGTCAAAAAATTTAAAAGATCTTTGAAGATCTTAACAAATCGTATCGGTACGTTTTGAAATTTCTTAAATCTAGATTTCAAACCGTATCGAAACATAGAGTACCGTATTGGTACGAGTACAAATTTCTTAAACCCAGATTTCAAACCGTATCAAAACGGGTATGAGCTGTATCGAAATGATGCGCTTAAAATTATTACCCAGATAAAGGTCGTATCGAAATGGGCTATGCCGTATCGGTACGCTTTGCAAAAACAAATTACAGTAGCTAACAACCATATCGAAACACCAAGGGGTGTATCGATACGCCTGGGCGTATTTGTGTATTTTTGGCTTGAAACACTTTGAAAATTTTTGGGTTTAAGTTTATAACTTTGGAAAACTTTTCCTTGTCAATTTGTGAGACTTTTGAGTACTTCAAATTTTATTTTCTTTTACAAATTAGTCCTTAAACACTTTGTTATATCAAAATCAAACATAGGTTTTACAATCTCCCCCTTTTTGATATAACAAAACCAAAGTGAAAATTTTTAAGTATCTTTTAGAAAACTCCCCCTTAATTTAAGGCTATAAATAAAAATTTTGATCTTTAAAACTTATCCCCCTTTTTGTTAGATCAAATTCAATGTAATAGGGATATGACAAGAAAACAACAACATCTCCAAGCAATGTAAATAAGCAACATAAGCATTTAACTTCAAATAATAGTTCAAGCAACATAGTTCAATCCAACTCAAATCCTAAAAACATAAACCAAATAAAGACAAAGCATAGGAGTTCATAAAGACATAAAATAAAGATGCATAACTTAAATCCTAATATGATATGCTATGAGATGCAAGATGCCTAAGAGTCCAGGCCATCGTCTCCATCGTCTTCATCTTCTTCATCCTTATTCTCACCAACATTTGTGGCTGGAGGTCCATGGGGTTGACGTCATTCACCATGAAAGGTGTTAATAGTGATGTCCATAGATTGTTGTCGATTTTCAATAGTCGCTACTCTTTCCTCTAAGGATGTGAAGCGAGTGTCGATCGCGGCAAATTTGGAGTCCATAGTGGTGTGCAAATAGGTGAACTTCTCATTAAGAAAAGCCATGAGGGCATCCTGATTTGGTTAGGCCATCGGAGCTTGTGGAACTTGAGCTTCTTGAGGAGCCTCTACCTGTTTGAGCTGAACACCTCTCGAAAGATCAGTGTTACGGACATATTCTCCATTGTAATAGTGAACTTGGCGCGACAGAGAGAACATTCATCAATGGGATCCATGAGAGGTTTCGAAAGATTGTATGAACAATCAATACCCATCTTATGGAAGAGATAGCTCAAAGTCGTGACATATGTGAAGGATGTGACCATGGTGGTGTGGCGATGTTGGACAAGAAAGACGATCTCGGAGAACATAATCTGAGCAAGGTTGGGTCTCTTCTCCTCACGAAAGCATCGAAGCCAAAAATCATTAACTTGGCGGATGGTAGATTATTTCTCACCGAATGGACGAAACACCAAGTGATCATGAGGTGTAATATACGGTCATGGGCGTCAATAACGGTCACCGAACCACTAAGGACACGTCCTAATGCACCCTCGTCATCTATTCTCGTATCCTCAAGACCCAAAAAGTTTGCTAAAACACTTGAATCAATTTGAAATTTCTTACCCATTAAGTAGGATTCAATTGCAATGACCAAAGTTCATTTTTCGTTGTAAATACACCAAGCGTTGGAATAGAAGATGAAAATAAGATTTATGTATAAAATCCCGAGTATACTTAAAAAACTCATAAATTTCCAACCGTGCATTAATTGAAGATATTTGAATTTAAATTTTTCAAAAGATAAAAACGGGATGGAAGTATTAGAGTACAAAAACAGTGTATATACATGTACGAAAATTAAAAGAAAAAGGTTAGGGTTTATACCTTGAAGTTGAGATTAATGATGAATGAAGTGATTTAGATTGACAAACTTGATGATTGTAGCTTGGGTTTGATGTAAAAACTAAAAGTCCTCAAGAATTTTTAAGAGTTGTGTGGGAAAATATGAGGGATTGGGAGGTTTTTATAGAGAATTTCGTATCTAGGGTTTTCAAATAAAGAGGTTATTTGAATTAAAGTAAAAAACCTCATTTAAAGCCTTTAAAAACTGACCAGCCGTGAACGCGTACCGATACGCCAACGTGGCATATCGAACCCAGTACCAAAACACTTTTGAGGCCATTTCAATATGCTATACGTACCGATATAGGTAGACCTATATTGAAATGGTTGTAAATGACCCGTATCAATACGTGGATCACCGTATCGATACGCCTACGCCAGAAATGTCAATTTTGGCTACAGGTTGCACAAAAATTCGATTATAATTGAGTTAAAATGCATGTGAATGATATGAGAGCATTATGTATGAACATAAATAGATACATACTCCCCATAGCAACAAGCATATATGTATATAGGATCAAAATCACAAAAGCAATCAATCAAACAAATTTAAGCATATTTTTAAGACCAAAAGAGGCTATAAGGGTCAAGGGAGGTTAGTTAAACCTAACTCTATCCTAAGAGACCAAAAACACTCTTTGTCTAATGGTTTGGTAAAAATATCCGCTAATTGGTTCAAGGTGTCTACATATTCTAGAACTGTATCATTTTTCAAGACATGGTCTCTAATGAAATGATGTCTTATTTCTATGTGTTTGGTTCTAGAATGTTGGATGGGATTCTTAGTGAGACAAATAGCACTAGTGTTGTCACACCTAATGGGGATGATACCAACATCAATTCCATAATCTAAGAGTTGTTGCTTCATCCAAAGGACTTGAGCACAATAACTTCCTACGGATATATATTCGGATTCGGTGGTAGATAATGCTACGCTATTTTGCTTCTTAGAAAACCAAGATATGAGCATACAACCTAGGAATTGACATGTACCGGAGGTACTTTTTCTATCTATCTTACAACACCCATAATCTGCATCTGATAAGGCATGTAGGTTAAAGGAAGACTCTCTAGGATACCAAAGACCTAAACAATGTGCATCTCTAATGTACCTAAAGATTCTCTTAACGGCTATAAGGTATGATTCTCTAGGACTAGCTTGAAATCTAGCACACAAGCAAACACTAAACATAATGTCAGGTCTACTTGAGGTAAGATAAAGCAAATATCCAATCATAAAGCGATAAAGCTTTAAATCTTCACACTTACCTCCTTCATCTTTGTCAAGCTTTGTTTAATTTGGAAATATTCTAGTTTGGTGAAATGGAGCTGTGATATATGGGAAAAATAAAAGATTTGGAAATATTCTATTTTTGGTGAAATGGAGCTGTGACCAACATCTTTGAAATGCTTTTCTTTTCTTTCCTTTTCCTTTTTGTTTTTTAGATTAATTAAATCTTGGTTGCAAGGAAGGAGATGAAGCAGTTTTTGCATCCAAGGAGATACAATGGGTTGAGGCAGTAACTTATGTTGCAAAAAAAATAGAATCGAAAAGAAATAGTTGGCAAATATTATATATAGTAAGTAAACTAGTTAATTCCAACCAAAGGTAATTAAACACGAGAAAATTTGAAGTTTAGGACATCAAGGAAAAAGCATTAGCAACATAAACATAAAGAGTGAAATGAAATCATAGTAGTAAGTGGCAATTCATTCTCAAACCAGAAGGTATGTGTTCATTTGTTCCATTCTTCTGAACCTTTTGACACTTACTACTATGCTTTCATTTCACTCTTTATGTTTATGTTGCTAATGCTTTTTCCTTGATGTCCTAAACTTCAAATTTTGTCGTTTTTAATTACCTTTGGCTGGAATTAACTAGTTTACTTACTATATATAATATTTGCCAACTATTTCTTTTCAATTCTATTTTTTTGCAACATAAGTTACTGCCTCAACCCATTGTATCTCCTTGGATGCAAAAACTGCTTCATCTCCTTCCTTGCAACCAAGATTTAATTAATCTAAAAAATAAAAAGAAAAAGAAAAACATTTCAAAGATGTTGATCACAGCTCCAAGCCAAACTTCTTGAGCATGTCCTTGATGTACTTGGCTTGATTGATGAAGATGCCGTCCTTCCTTTGTTTAATTTGGAGCCCCAAGAAGAATGAAAGCTCCCCCATCATGCCCATCTCAAATTCACCTTGCATCAACTTATCAAAATCTTGGCAAAACATTTCATTAGTAGAACCAAAAATTATATCATCAACATATATTTGAACCATTAATATGTATTTGCCAATTCTTTTAATAAATAGTGTAGTATCTACCTTTCCTTTATTAAAACCTTTTTCAATAAAAAAATTTGATAATCTCTCATACCAAGGAGCTTGTTTCAAACCATATAAAGCTTTTGAAAGTTTAAAAACATTGTTTGGGTAATTTGGATCTTCAAAATTGGGTGGTTTTTCTACATACACTTATTCATTAATAAAACCATTTAAAAATGCACTTTTTACATCCATTTGAAAAAGCTTAAATTTGTGATAACATGCAAATGCTAGTAGCATCCTAATGGCTTCCATTATAGCTACAGATGCATAGGTTTAATCAAAATTGATTCCCTCTTCTTGAGTGTAACCTTGAGCAACAAGTCTAGCCTTGTTTCTCACTATGTTACCACTCTCATCTAGTTTGTTTCTATAAACCTATTTAGTTCCCATAGTAGATTTATTACTAAGCCTATCAACTAATTTCCAAACTTGACTTCTCTCCAATTGATTTAATTCCTCTTACATGACCATTATCCAATAATCATCATTTAATGCTTGTTTAACATTCTTAGGCTCTATGCATGAGATAAATGCTACATTACATGCATTTTTAAGAGAAAGTCTAGTGGTTACCCCTTTGGATGGATCACCCAAAATCTCACCACCTTTGACATAGTTGTACTCTCTTGGGTAGCTCACTTTCTTTTCCTCTAGACTTATGTCGTTCAAGGCTTCTAGAGGTAGATCTTGTGCTTCTTCTTCTTTGGTTGAAACTCCATCCACCTTTGATGATTGCCCCCCATCATTGGCTTCAAAGATCCCTACATCATCATCATCATCACAAGAATCCTTCCTCGGAAAGAGGTTATCATCGAAAACCACATGAATAGACTCTTCAACAACTAAGGTTCTTTTATTAAATACACGATAGGATTTAGAGTTTAAAAAATAACCTAGAAAAATAGCTTCATCACTTTTAGCATCAAATTTGCCTAGATTATCTTTTCCATTGTTTAAAACAAAACATTTACAACAAAATGGATGAAAATAGCTAATGTTAGGCTTTTTGGATTTTAAAATCTCATAAGGAGTCTTCCTCAAAATAGGCCTAATCATTACTCTATTTATGATATAACAAGTCGTATTAGTGGCTTCCGCCCAAAAGTATTTTGGCAAATTGTTTTCACAAAGCATGGTTCTAGCCATTTCCTCTAAAGTTCTATTTTTTCTTTCAACAACCCCATTTTGTTGAGGTGTTCTAGGGGCTGAAAAATTGTGGCTAATACCATTTGAGTTACAAAAATCCTCAAAACCTAGATTTTGAAATTCGGTGTCATGGTCACTTCGAATGTGAGAAATATTTTGACCAAGGTTATTTTGAGTAATTTTTGAAAACGTGATGAATTTTTCTAAAGCCTCATCTTTGGTACCTAAGAATAAAACCCATGTGTATCGAGAGTTATCATCAACTAAAACATATGCATATGATTTTCCACCCAAGCTAGTAGTTCTAATAGGACCAAAGAGATCCATATGGATCAATTGTAAAACTCTACTAGTTGAAACATCATTAATAGGTTTGAAAGAAGCTCTTTTATGTTTGCCTTTTGTACAAGCATCACAAATTTTATCATTTGAAATTTTATTTTAGGCAAACCTGTAACTAGATCTTTTGAAACCAATTTTTCCAAAACACTCATGCTTGTATGCCCTAATTTTCTATGCCATAACCATGAATCATGCTAATCATTTGCAGCAAAACATGCATGAAAATGTGTATGTCATCTAGATGCACCATGTATATGTTTCCTATGCGATGACCCATAAACGCAATTTTATTTGTTACAAATGTTTAAAATTTTGCAACCATTAGAATAAAAAAACAACATTGAAACCTTTGTCACAAAATTCACTAATGCTTAAAAGATTATTTTAAGACCATTGACATATAGAACATTTTCAATAAGTATGGAGGAGTGATTACCAATGGAACCCATTCCTTCAACTTGACCTTTGGAGTTGTCACCAAATGCCACCAATCCTCCTCTTTTTAGCTCAATTTCCACGAATCTACTCTTGTCGCCGGTCATATGTCTTGAGCATCCACTATCAAGGAACCACGAGTTTGCACTTGAAGCTTTGGCCTTGTAGCAATGCTCCCCCTGCAAACAAAGATTAATTCTTGATTTTTGGTACCCAAATCATTTTGGGTCCATGAGTATTAGCTCCCAAGTACTTGGTTCCCTTGGAAATCCAAGATGCAATAGCCTTAAGATTGTTAGAAATGAAAAGTTCCTTAGGAACCCAAACACTTCTAATTCTCTTACCTTTAGAGGTTATTTGGAAGCCACTTTGTTTATGGTTGCCAAAGTTCATTCTAACATAGTTGGGCTTTGAAGATTGTCCTTTTTCAAAATTTGGTTTCCTAACTTTGTTCAATGAAGCTTTGAGATCATTTACCTCCTTGAGGTAATAATCCTTTAACTCAGAAAGAAGGTTATTTAGATCAACATTTTCTTTTTCAAAATATTTTTGATTATCTAGTAAATCATTAACCTTCTCTTCAAGTTCCAAAATAGTCTTGATCAAAGAATCATTTTGATTTTTTAAATAAAAAATTATTTTCTTGTTTTTCAAAAGTGATTATTTATATTTCAAAACTAATTCATCGTAAGCCTCTTACAACTCATTATAATCTTCAAATAGTTCATCATAATCAAGATCATTAGATGAGTTGGAGGTTACCTAAGGATCCTTTTCATAGCCCATGAGACAAAGGTTAGCAACTTCTTGCTCCTCGTCACTTGAAGACTCTTCATCGCTCCAAGTGGCTGCATGAGCCTTGTGCTTCCTTTTCTTCTCGAAGCACTTCTTCTTGAGCTGGGGACAATCAAATTTGATGTGTCCCGGCTTCTTGCATTCATAGCATACGATCAGATCCTTCTACTCTTCTTTGTTTTTGTTTTTGAGATCCCTTCTACAGTTGAATTCCTTCTTCGGTTGGATCTCATGAGCTGAGTGAATCGTTTGGCTATCATATCCAATTCTTCGTCTTCTTTCTCACTCGAATCACTCTCTTCCTGTGGAGTTCTGAGAGCAATTCCCATCTTCTTCTTATCCATTTCCTTCTTCTCGACCTTCATTTCCTCCTTCTTTTCTTCCTCTCTTTCTTTCTTCATTATCTCATGGGTGAGAAGAGACCCCATGAGAGCGCTGAGATTTAGCGTCTTAAGATCCTTCGCTTCTATGATGGCCATTCTTTTACCATTCCAAGACTCGAGAAGTGAGTAGAGTAGTTTTCGAACTAGTTTCTCCTCCAAAATGGCTTCTCTTAAACCCTTGAGGCCATTTACAATAACGGAAAACTGTTCAAACATTTTGGAGATGTCTTGATCCGGGTCCATCTTAAATTTCTTGTAGCTTAAATTAAGAAGTCCAATCTTGGTCTCCTTAACTTCATTGGTGCCTTAATATGTGATCTCTAGCTTATCCCAAATTTCCTTGGCACTTGAGCAAGATGACATCTTGGAGTACTCATCTGGTCCAAGTGAGCAAAATAGCATGTGCGTTGCTTTGTCGTTGATTTAAAGCTTCTTCTGATCTTCATCGGTCATCTCGAGCTTGGACTTTGGAACTAACCGATCACATTCTCTCTTCATCGAAATTGTTGGTCCATCTTCCACTACATCCCATATGAGATAGTCATAGGATTTGATGAAGAACTTCATACAGTTTTTCCAATAGAGATAGTTATCCCCATTGAAGTATGGAGGTTTGGTGATGGATTGAGACTCGTACAAGTTGTTGCTGGAGGTGGATGCCATGGCTATGTTTTTGATTGATTGAATCACCTTCTAGGATCGCCTCAACGGCTGTTAGACCTTCGGTTGAGTGTGGCTCTGATACCAATTGTTAGGATGACCAATCAATGTAGATGTTGGCCAAAAGGGGGTGAATTGGCTATTTTAAAAAGTATGGAAGCAAATCGAAAAGATAGACAATGAGACACAATGATTTATAGTGGTTCAAGCTTCTAACAAGCTCTACGTCCACTACCTTAGCTTCTTACTAAGGATTTTCAACCAATTTCACTATAAAATTCTTCCCCTTTTCTAGGCTAAGGAGGCAACCGTTACAACCGATCAAAGCTTTCTACCCAAAGCTTGATCAAATATCACTCTTTTACAAGAAAAGAAAATGGCAAAAAGAAAATGACCTCACAAGGTAAATATTTTCCCAAATTACAAGAACACTCAACCCCAAAATTAAAATAAAAGATTACAATGAAGAACACAAGTTGGGTACAAGTATTTGACTTTATGAGCTCAAAGGGTTGGATTTGGTTGAATGCTTAGAAGTTGATAAATGTAGGTTCATTAGTTGTTGCTGTAGCATTGGAGACTTGTATTTATATCCCCTTATTGAATTCTAATCGTTTGGGTGGTTGAAGTCATCAATAGAGCCGTTGGGGACCATCTTTCCCGTAATAAATATTGTTTGGTGAACAACCGTATCGGTATATGAAGGCCCGTATCGATACCTATTATAACAAAAATATAGCCGTTGCACAAGTCGTATCGATACGCGGGAGGCCGTATAAAAACAATCATCGTGTAAAATAGGGGGCGTATCGAAATAGCAAGGCCGTATCAGTATATATTTTGCTCACTAAAATCTTGGATGAAAAAGTGTATCGATACGCATAGGGGCATACCAGTACGGTTTAAACAAAATTTAAAGTTTGAGGATTCCAATAACTGACAAGCAACGGTCAAAAAATTTAATGCAATGATCTTTGAAGATCTTGACAAACCGTATCGGTATGAGGTTAATCGATAGGTTTTGAAATTTCTTAAATCCAGATTTCAAACCGTATCGAAACATAGAGTACTGTATCGGTATGAGTACAAATTTCTTAAACCCAGATTTTAATCCTATCAAAACGGGTGTGATCCATATCGAAACGATGCACTTAAAATGTTTACCCAGATGAAGGTCGTATCAAAACGGGCTACGCCATATCGGTACGCTTTACAAAAACAAATTACAGTAGCTAAAAACTGTATCGAAATACCCAGGGGTGTATCGATACGCCTGGGCGCATTTGTGTATTTTTGGCTTGAAACACTTGGAAAATTTTTGGGTTTAAGTTTATAACTTTGGAAAACTTTTCCTTGTCATTTTGTGAGACTTTTGAGTACTTAAAAATTTATTTTCTTTTACAAATTAGTCCTTAAACACTTTGTTATATCAAAATCAAACATAGGTTTTACACGTTACCTAGAAGATTATCCACGGTTAGCACATCACCCCAACGAACCAATTTCTTGTTAACGAACAAGCCCAGCTCTCCCATAGGCAAAACACTCATACAGAAGAACCCTCGCTCAAATTGTACCTTCACAACTAAATCTTTGACCCCTTCCGATTAGATCGATATCCTCCAATAGAAGCGTGGGACACCCACTCCAACTCAACCTTACCTCGACATTTACTCACGTCCCTGAATGGGAAAAAGTCCTGACTCCTCTTCCAAGAAGTGTAAAAAAATACTCTCGCAGTCTGAGAACTCTCAGCAGTCGAACTTTACACATTGGCACCTATCGAACAGTCTACATTCTTTACAACGTCGTTATGCCACTCTCAAAACGTTCACTACAAACATCACGGTAGAAAGCTACGATTCAACATTCTTAGTGCCAAAGGTCAGTTCCCTCAAGGTCTCGAATACAACTCTCAACATTACAGGTTAGCATCGCGCTTGATTTGCCAAATCAATTCCATAGGTACAACAACTCTTAAGGAGGTAGTTCTATCAAACCTGTAGAACGTCTGACTATGGTCGTATTCTGACAACTAGTAGATCATAATCCACCATCTCTGAGAAATGCCTTTGAGGAGGGTGATGAAACTTCCCAAGTATCAAAGAGATTTATTTTTACGAACCAATGGTCCTCTAATAAGTGCATTTGCGGATCGATTAGAGCGTTGGTCATCATACCCGTGTCAAAATGCCATTTGCGTATAACGATAAAGATCCCTTGCCACCAACTCCCATAACATATCCAAAGACTTTGAGACGACCATATTACAATGAGGACATCACTCGAGTGGCTGGAGGAGGACACATCCTCGACCCCGGCATTATTTCGACTAACTCACATCTCAATAAATTCAGGGCAACCCTGTCCAAAGAATCACTCCCACGAGTGGCTCAACCCCTAACACGTTCACGAACGTAACCATCTCAATGTCCTAACATCAGGTACGCCACCAGGATTCTAGTCTTAAAGAGTACAAACTAAATTTAGGGATTGTATTCACTAGACACCTTACTACGACATTCAGACCACCCTGGGGTTTCCTAGAACCGGCTAAACCTAGGCTCTAATACCACTAAATGTAACACCCCGACCCGGATGTCATATTTGGGCCCTAACCCTAACCCAAAACCATAATTTTTTACTGGGTTTAACCCAAATAAGGTATTTCCAAAATATTTGAATCCAAAAGTAAAAATATAAATAAACAATTTAAATCATTACAAGGAGCTCCATATTAATTTAAAATATTTAAAAATAGTAAACTTGACCAATACAATTTCAAAATACGGTTACAGACTCAACCATGTAAGGTCCTAATAATACATAGCCCACTAAATATAGTGACGTACTTTGGTGAACACTGCCTACTGGAATCCAGTACTGATAGTGCTCCTCGGCCCATGATCTTACGATCCACCTACGCACTAAAACAACAATTTTGAGCGCTGAGCTTACAAAGCTCAGTGCTACACATCTACTCTACTGTACTTCATGCTAATCATAAACGTAAGCATGCAATCCTAGTACGATGCAATAAAGAGAGATAAATAAACATGCGACGCTACCACTAGTCGCCTAAACACATGCTAGCATCATAGCAATCAACATGTAAAATACCAACCATGGCACTCAAGGCCCAAACATACTTGAGGTCTACCAACTCCGTCGGGCAAGCAAACAAGGGGTACTCGGGTTCGCCTATCGAGTAGCTTCGAAGTATTTACTCGGAATCTAGCATCGAGTTCCCTTCGAAGTGGCTCAGAATCTCTCATCGAGCAGCTCGAAATCTCTCATCGATCAATGAATAAGGCTCAGAATCTCTCATCGAGCAAATATCATCATCCAGAATCTCACATCGGATGGCCTTCATTGTGTTGCAACACAAACCTGGGTCTTCGGATCCCACCAAACAAGAGGTGACTCAACAAACCAAGACAGTGCCCTACCTGACACACAACATCATACAATCCACTAAGGATTCCTAAGGTTGTTATACAAAAAAGTCACCCAAAATATTACCAAGTTGTTACACATTATGAAGGAGTACACAATTTATTCTCATAAATTATTTCCATCAATCCGCATTATTCCATTTATGAAGGAAATATTCTATTCTTAATCATACACGTCTCTTTCCAACTCTCATTTACAATTATAAACTATTCCACTCCTCGTCCAATGATACTCCAATATGTGGCCCTATTCGATCCCTAAGGCTTATGAAAGTTATTTAAGTTTGTTGCTACCACATTTACTTAATTATTACATTTACTTTTTACCCATTTAATTGAATATTTATCAAAATTAGCCCATAAAATATTATTTCCATTATTCATGTGTAATTTATATTACTAGTAATCAAGTACACGTCATGCAATCATAATTAGCATCAATAATCATACCGGTATCTCTATGACCCTACGCGGTCCCTATCGCACCTACGAGTCTCGACATCACCAATTCATCGTCATGCGTATCATATTATTGGCCTCTAACATGCTTATTATCCTTCTCCTAATTTGCAACCACTATCAAGCAAGGCAATTACACTTATGATGCTCATGAAGAAATTCAGAGTTTGAGGTGTACTAACCTTAAGCCTATATTGCTAAAATTCTCATCCAAGCTTCTCGAATATTCCACTGAGCTCAATATCTGATCCCGAATAATCCTCGTATACCAATGAATATGAAACTACATTAATTCGTGTATCCCCTTTCAATTTACAAGGTCAAACACGTGAAAACACCTTACCGTTTTTGAATTTGGCAAAACGGACTATGCCATTGGATCTGGAACATTGAGAAACCCCCGGGTAGGGTTCCTCAAAATATTCAACAGCCCGATCAACACCGGTCAACGCCCTAGTCAAGCTGGCTAATCTGGTGCGACGCGGTGCACCGTAAGCTGGGGGCACCCTAGGTACATGATTCAGTGGGGGCGAGTACATGGGAAAGATGGGACACCCGCAGGGCATGCCTGATCCAATGTGGCGCGGTGCACCGCAACACGGTGCACCCGCCTGGGCTGAACCACGCACACCCTCATCGGCGGTGCTGGGCCATGCTCCGGTGGCCAAACAATGGTAGCGAGCTCTAGAATGCCATTTTTTCGGCCGGTGAGCACGCTGGTGGCCTCAGTTTGCGGCGTTTCAAGTTCGACCGAACCTTCTTCCACCTTACCCTGGCAAACGACAGTGACATTGGCGATTCAATGACTGTCGTTGGACTCCTCTCGACGAGCTGAAGATGATGGCAGCGGCGGTACACTCCACGGAGGCTCCGGTGGCCGTAGATCGGAGTTAAAAGACTCTCCCCCTACTTTTCCCTCTTTTCCTCCATTTTCTCTCTCTCTTAAAATATCCCATCTTCTTATTTTTCTCTTTCCTCCCCCATCCCATCAGCCACTTTATTCAAATTATTATCTCTTTTTTTCCTTTTTTATTTAATATTCACCCAAGCCCAACTTTAAAGTTTCCATCCACAAGGCCCAATAGCCATTTTAAATTGGGCTCCCAACTTGAGGCCCACTTAGTTCCTCAACTTGGGCTTCAAAATTCAAGACCTGTAACCCGGGTCCAATACCCGAATTACAAACCCGAATTTCGGGTTGTTACAGATCTACATCCCCGGGTCAATGGTTGAAGGTTAAATGGAAGCTAATACTCAAGCTGACCATAGTATCGCCGATTAAACCAATTTTTACCTCGAAGTGTACTTGATCTTTCTATCAAGCTGAGCCAAGGAGATGCAGGCTTTATTCACATATTTATCTATCTTTAATTACACTCTGTTATTGCTACCACATTGAATCATTTATTCACCTTATTATCCTGTTATTGCAAGCACCATTGCACCCACAACGACAACTCTTACAGTATTGTATTGTAGTCACATAAGTATAAGCGTAATACACCATCCTCGTGGGATCGATATTCAAACACGATTTCCTTGTTTCCGTTCTTGCATTGTAGTGTAGCTTGCACTAATAGTGTGACTTTTTCACACCGATCATCCATCTAAACTTTTTTAGGATTCTAAGGTAGGTTCGACGTTGGAGGATCGATCTCTGTTTTATGCTTCCGCTAAATAATTTTTAGTTACTCTTGAATTTGATTTTGGGTTTGGCATGAGTTAATTTTGCATAAGGTTTTGATTATTATCTAATATATTCGTTTTAATGATATTTTGTATAAAAGAATTACATCTTCAACAAGTTTGGTGTAATATTTTAATGTGACCTTTGAGATTCAGTCAGATTGTCTGAGTCGGGTTTAAGGGTTACATAACATCTTAACCTCTAAACTATTTTTTGGTCCAAATTATTTTTCAAACTAAACAACTTTTCCAAATTTGACCATAAATCTGCAGTACATTAAGATACAATGCAATGACATACAAGATTTTACCACATCACTTGAAATTTCTAAAGAAAAATATAATTTTTTGATATTAATATCTATAATAATAATAATAATATATTTATTTATTTGGTTCTTAACCTTTGTTTTTGCCTGTGTCGTATTTCCACCAACGTAACCTATATCTATAAACTAAGAGCAAAAGTTATTAACAGTCTTTAATGGTTGTTAATATCGGTTCCCAAGTCATTCATTAATATTAAACAAAAGCAAACCGTATGAGTAAGTTACACAAAATCATGTCATTTGCATTTGTCTTTAGAGTTTATATTCCCCCCTCCAATTTCTATCAGTTCCCATAGAGTTAATTAAGTCGGTTCAAGAGATTTAATAACAGTAATCAATGAGAAATTTAATATCTTCTTCACTTGAAATTTACCCCCTTTTATTCTATAAATTGATAGGTTTGAAGTTTTCCAATATTATCAACACGACACCGTTCACCATCACCATGAAAACCAACACCAGAAATTTCATTCTCTTGCTTGTTTTGGTGCTATACGGAAACTCCATGTGCGAGGCAAAATGCCAGAAACCTGAAGAGCTACCGTTGCATGAAATTTACGTAAAAAACTACATGTACGATGAAACACCAATTAGATGCTTTCGCTATGATCTAACCGACAATTACCTCGAAACAAGTTGCTGCAGCCTGGTGAAGAAACCAGTTTCAAATTCAGACACAGTTTAACGCCCGAAACCATATGCTACTGCACAACGACTAATGGGTCGTTTGTAGCGTACAAAGAGAGATATGATTGCGCCCAGAACATGGTTAATCTCTGTGAATGGAGAATCCGTGAAACCTATGCTGAGCTCTATTCATTGAATCTTGGAAGATGGGTTCCCTTTGATTACGAACCAGGTAAGAACCCAGGGTTTTATAAGGATGTTTGTCTAAGTTTTCCACGAGGATATCTTTCCCAAAAGCTCCATGTCAGAAAGGTAGCCCTTGAATGAGCTTAGTCGCAAATGATAAAATGGTTTGATTATGTTCAATGCCAATTTTTATGTTTTAGAACAAGTCTCTTGCCTCTATCAGCCTTCCAAGTTACAGATACTTCGATCACTCGACTTTATCATGTTACTAAGCTCTGCATTTTTCTTTCCTTCCAGTTTTGACTTCATGTCAATCAGTCTGTAGGCAACATAATTGTAATAAAGAAATTATGAAGGTTATTAGTAGTTTTTTATAATTCTATTATAGTGCAAGGATGTACTTGTTTTCGGTTTTAAATTTCATAAACTCGTGCACACATGTGGGTAGCGGCGAATCAACAAATATTTCTAAGCTTTGCATATAAAATCACAAAGTTTAAGACTAATTTATAAAAACTAAGAAAATGAATGACAAATGTGTGAAATTTAAAAAATTCAAGATGAGCACCTACCTACCATGAGGTAGACATGGACCAACCAATGCTTACAGACTAAACTACTCGAACCTGGCGCATTTTGGTAGAATACACTACCTTTACCAATGAAACCGTTTAATCAGTTCTGAAGGCTACTATTATTTAAAAAGGTGCATTTTGATTCAATATTATAGACGTAAAGATTTCAATTCCAATTCAAATTTGAAAGCCATGCCTAATAATCTAACCCAAACCAATTTAATTTAAAAAATCAATATTTTAAACTTGTAACATCTAAACTCTTAATTGGTTGAATACAAAATAGTCTAAATATGAAATTGATTTGCATCTGAAATGACTCAGAAAAAGACAATTTAATTTCAAAATACCCAAACAAATGACTTGATATAAATATAAAATGATTTGACTCTTAATAATATAATTTGAAAAGTTGAGTCTCAAACTCAAATAACCAAAACTTTAAAGCAAAATGAAACATGAAATTAATAAAATGCAAAATTACAACAAGCTTGAAATAGATCTGACCTAACCAAAATTACTCGAAGTAAAAATCAAAGCCAAATGGGCTTAATTGATTTATACTAGAAATGTTATCTATTTTGGTGACGAGTTGAATTAGCTATCAAAAGAGTTAAAAAGTATAAAAGTGATTATAAGGTAATATCTGTTTATACATATTTTTAACCCTTTAACATTGTACACATATCTTGCAAACAATGCGATTGAACCCAATTCATCTGGGATGAACATCATCCGCTTTTCAACTGAGATACTTGTTAGGTTATGTTAACACTTATTATAAATTAGGCATTAAGGTGGAATGGTAAATAATATTTACTCAATGTGTCTTGAATTGTCAATGTTTGAAAAATGCTGAGTTCTATCTTTTTTTTTTTCTACGCCACCTTAAAAAATAAGTCAACATTTCATTAAAGTTTAAAATATCGCAATTTAAAATTTTAGCTATTTAATCTACCAAAATAAATCCCTCTTACTTCAAAGATAGATAGATGTACAAGACTAAAATCACTCGCTTTGTCGTAAAATAATCAGTTTGCCCTTCAACTTATATCGGGATCCATCAAGTAATTTAACCCCTTATTAATTGGGTATCAATAGAAAATAGCTACGGGGAAAAGGAAACTTTTCACGTATTTTCATTTTGGCTTAAATTCTAATATGGTACCTGAGCTAAGCATATTTTTTTACTGCCAAATCAGTATTTGAAGTTTTTTTACCAACCATGGTTTTGGTACTTTTGTTTAACATTGTTAGTCATTTGATGACATGACATTGTGGACAAATAGAGGCGCACCTTCTGACATCAAATTTTGTTTCATACGTCACATCCATTTTAATGACATGAAAATTACTTGAAAGGAATTTAAAAATAATCGATTAACTAATAAAGAAACTTAATCAAAAACTTTAAACAAGTATTTTTTTCGGCTTTATTACATGAAAAACTTTTTTAATAGTTTTCTACAAAAACGACTCTCTGCCAATGTTATCTACAAAAATGACTCCCAAATCGGCCACGTAAGGGTACCTCGCGTTTTGGGAAAAGCGAGCACAGACCTTGCGTTATACAAATAGCGAGGTCCGTCTGACGTGGGCCGACTTTTCATATTGCGTAATTTAAAATTATTGGATAAGACCTCGCGTTTTCCATAAAGCGAGGTCCCCGAGATATTGATTATATCGCGAAAGAAATAACACGGACCCCGCGTGCTGCAGAAAGCGAGGTCCTCGTATTTGAGGCTGAAATACAAGGGTGTATAGGCATATTCGAGGGATTTTATCCTACCATTAGTCAGTTAATTTTGGTAAATTTTAAGTTTTGAGATGTAGTATTAGAACTTATCTTCCATTTGAGACTGATATTGGCTCGTACAAAACATTGTAGAATGTTTAAAAAGCGCGTTCAAAATTATTGGAACGCTAGTTTTTGTCCAAGATACAAGGGTTGAAATAGCTTGGTAGGTATGTTGGAGGTGTTTTTCCGGGTTATTATTAGAATAATCTTCATAATATTTTAGTTCAAAGGCTTAGTATTGTATCTTATCTTTCATTTGAGAATGATATTGGCACATAATCAACATTGTAAACGGTATAGAAATGGCCCTGAAAATGGTTCCAAAGCTTGTTTTTGGGCTTGAAAATGGCTTCATAGGCATGTTCGAGCTGTTTTCCCGGGTTGTTAATCCGAGAATTTTCGAAATTGTTGGGCTTGGAGGCGTAGTACTGGAACTTGGCCTCCATCTAAGACTGATATTAGCACGCACGATATGTTGTAAATAGTATAAATATCGCGCTGAAAATGGTTTCGAAGCGTGGTTTTGTGCAGGAACAATAAGCTAAAATGACATTTTAATTGAAGTTAATTTAATTTAAGTGCATTGTTTCATATTTCAACTCGTTTATAAAACAAGTAAGAGAAAATTAAATTATTATGTTTCAAACAAATACATACGGTGCTCTTCTTTAAGCTCAAAAGGCGTAGGGTGGCTGACAAAGACGGTCAATTCTACCATGCCAATTCAACCCTAAATAGCCAGGTTGTTCTTCAAGCTCAAAAGGTGTATTTGGGGCTAATATTGGCATAAGGGTCTCTAGACATTGTAACCGGTCAATAGAACCCCAAAAAATTCTTCCACAAAATAGACGGAGATCAAAGGCTTCGTGTGCCGGTCTCAGACGGTCACTTTGAACCACTGATCCTTATCATCTGCAATGGTAGGGGCTTTGACTACGGTTACATGTCATGGTCTTCATCTAGCCTCCACGATTGAGGCGTAAAAATAACTTACCCGTGTCCTTGAACAAAAGGTTAAGAAGGTTACGGGTACTTGCGGAAGACCAATCATTTCCTGATATTGTGATTCTTCGTTGGTTTCGTACGAAAACACCGAAGACACATCTCACCAACATTGTTAACCCGAAAAATGCTTATTATGATCATGTAAATGCAACTACGTATACCAACAAACCACAATATTGGGAAAATAGCTTTGAGAGAAAATTTTCCCGATATGTAGTTTGTTGGCCATTAGTAGCTGCAACTAAATTTGTTTGTTAAGATTTGATATGAAGGTTCCAGCCACAGCACGATGTTCCAATTGTTGGGGCTAGATGGTAGCTGCTTTGCCCTTAGTCCCTCTATTTAAAAGGCACAATTTAAGGAGACCTCGCGTTGTACGAGATTCTTGACGTGGCAGTCGAGGAGTAGGCCAGAGATCTGACATGGCAGTGGACCTAGCATTTTGCAGGATGCGAGGTCACTGTTATTAATTTTATTTAAAAATCCACTAGCAACGTGGTAAAATTAAATGAAACTTAACTTTATATTTCAGGCTGATATTGGCACAGAACAAATAGTGTAAATGGCATAAAAATGGCTCTGAAAATGGATCGAAATTAGGCATGAATAAAAAGGTAAAATGCATTCAGAAGCATGTGAAAAGGGTTTATCCGAAAAGTTAATTGTCGCATTCGCGTAATCCTAAAGCTTAAAGGCATAGTATTAAAGGCGTATAATTGTAATTAAAAAATAAGAAGCTAAAAATTTAAGTCGTTCAGTAATTGTAATTATAAATCATGTTGCCGAAACAATTTTTTGCGTCGAAATGGTTCGAAATGCATAAGATGAAAAAAATTATTGGGTTAGGACACTATGAGCCAAAATCTACCCTAAATATGCGGTCATTTGTATCCCTAACCATGTAGATAAAATAAATTGCATAGGAATTGATTTAGACGAGAGGTGCCATAGTTTGTCCAAGTTGTATGGCCGCCAAGAAATATGTCGTTGTTGTAGACAAATGGCGCCATAGATCGTCCTAGTTGTTGGAGCCCTCACGATGTAAACAGACAAGGATTTGCTTCGTGGATTTCGTGAGTACCCAAAAATCATCATCATCCACGATGCAAAATGCTCCAAAGATGTTACATGCGGTGGTCTTCATGTAGCCTTCACGATGGAGGGGTACGAAAAAGTTAACGACAACCTCGAAAAAAAGATCAAGACTGATCCCAGCACCTAAAGAAGACCACTCATTCCCTGATATTGCGATTTATTGCAGATCTTGAACTGAAACAGGGAAGACACATATCGCGAATATGATTAAACGACCAAAATAATGTATTCACCGTATAGATGCAACTACTTATACCAACAGATCGCAATATCAAGGAAATAAATTACAAAAACTATTTTCCTGATACATGATCTGTTGCATTAGCAGCAACAGTTGTATATTTTCATTGAATCTGATACAAAATATTATGAAGCGAAAGCAAGAACGCTTTATATAGTCAAACATTCACGCCGTCCAAAACGCGAGGTTTGTTGGCATGTTTTAAATGGACCTCGTGCTGTGTAAAACGAGGACTTCAGAGATTCCTGACCTAGAACTCGCTATTTACAGAAAGCAATGTCTGTATTATTTTTAATTTTAAATCCAACTGTCTATAAATTAATTGTATTGGAACAACATAATTAAACTTCGTAACGAGGTAAAAAAACACGTTAAAAATGTTTTGAGAACACTGAAAACTATAACCTTAACTAAGAGATAATATTACTCAGGAAAATATTAGTACAATAAGATAGTATAATTAATTAATATGGGGGCCTGAGCGATTAGTACATTTGTTCTTTTGGTGTTCGGGATTCCCACATCTACTGCATAGTTTTGGTTGTTGAGTTTTTTTCAATGTTCAACCAAATCTTCATCGCAATAAATCCTTGTTGATCGTGGACGACCTTCTTTTTTGCATCGTAGTCCAAAATCTGGCCATATGACAGGTTCACCATCAACTGCAGTCGGATCAATTTCATTTTCGATTGGAGGAAACTCGTATGCATAAACCTTGGATATGGTTTCAAATAAGTATATTGGGTCAACCATTGTCATGTAGTGAACTCGTACAGACGAACAAGCAGCAATGACGTGCGGACACGGGTACTTGAATGTTTGGAATACACCGTATTAGCATGTTCTTTGTTCCAAATTAACAACGTATGAGTTGTGTTGTATGCCTTCCAACGGCCTCGAATATTTTGATACACGAAAAGAATGTTCTCGGCGCGAGAAGCGGGTAGCAGTCATCACATTTGAATACTGCACATAATTTTGAAATTTATCGCGAAGGTGTGGGTAGACTATGTGGCCGCCTTCTATATATTCTGCTGCTTGCTTTCCTAAGGTTGCAAATAGGGTAGCCAACCGATAATATGTAGCCTTGACAACAGAGGTGATAGGCAAATGTCGCACTCCATTCAGTGATGAATTAACTGCCTCAGCCAAGTTCATTGTCATGTGCCCATATCGTTTACCACCATCATACGATCGAAGCCATTTTCCCTCAGAATTGAAACAAGGTAGTCATAGCCATATTTGTTCCTGTGTAGAAGTTCTTCAAACAGCTCGTCAACCTCTTGCGTGTAATGGGAGTTACCTATAAGAATGTTAAATTAATTAATACGATGAATAATATATATGAAGGTATTTTAAAGGGAAAGTACTGGAGGAGGACGTACCCATTCGAAGCATAATTTGGCGTTCATCTTCAATCTTGTACCTTTGTAAGTAGTTACAATACCGGTGATAAATATGTGGAGGTTGCTAGGACGGGCCCATACGCTCAATTGCCCATAGGAGCACTGTGCCCCTGTCAGAAATAACACATAACCCATCTTCTCTTTCACGCATAACATGAGATAACACATATCTTCGTAAGTTCGTAAGAAAGAATAACCATGAGTCAAGATCTTCCTTTTCGACTATTGCGAAGGTGATGGGAACGATTTTTCTGTTGCCATCTTGCGCAACTGCCAGTAATAAAGTTTATGTGTATTTTTTGTAAAACCAAGTGCCGTCGATCTGAACCATCGGCTTGCAATATTTGAATGCATTAATACACTGCGAGAATGTCCTAAATAGCTGGTGAAATTGACACACTCCTTGTACGACACGATCATTTTGGTACGCCCGTACAGTTTCTAGCTTCACAACCGTTCCTGGTATGTGTTTCTGCATCAGTTTTAGCCATAAACACAATTCTCTATACGATTGCTCCCACTGGCCATACAATTTTTGTATGGCCCTCCACCTTGCGTACCAGGCTTTCTGGTACTCAACTATGTATCCGTACTGAGATTTGGCTGCAACGATACATGTGGCAACCGTTACACGCAGATTTGCCTTGACTAGTGGAATGAAGGTGTCGCAGAGCACGTGCACATCCAAGTTAGGATGATCCTGACTTAGTCTGTTTACGGTGCAACTATGAGGCCCCTCGAGTCTTGTGATCTGCCATAGCCGGTTTTGCTTCTTCAAGAACGATACACGAACCCTCTGATTACACCCCTACGTCTTGTGGGCATATTCCACAATGTAGTAATCCGGTTGAGTCTTCTTCACAGTTTCCGTAGTAAAGTTGCGTTGTTGTAGTTTTTGATGGCAGCCACGTCGAGTTCTTTTGTCAAAAAGCTCATCCCAATACTGAGTTCACCATCAACACGCCGGTTGTACTGTGCAAGTTCTTGTAATTGTAGAAATTTTGGAATGTTGAAGACTTCAATATCAATCGCCGTGTAGTGTGATGGTGGCTGGTAAATAGAAACCGGGATGACAAAATGTTGAATGTTGGTAGTATGTGGAATGTTGGTAGGCTGGGCATGTTCTTCGTTACCTTCGACTAAATCATCTAATATTTCGCATTCCTCTACTTCGTCGGGCATATCAAGGTCTTATGGTTCAGCTTAGAAAAAGCCTTGCTCGTCATCATCGAGGCCCGACTCCCTTATCGATTCTTCCTTACAGTTTTCTAAACCCAAAAATCGAAATAGGTTTGGGTCGTCAAATGCTGCGGAAACAGATGTACCAATTGCTTGTCGACTGCGAGAACGCCCATGAGTCTGCTCACGAAATGTTGGACCAAGAGAAAGATAAAGGTCGCCAAAACCAACAGAAGAATGTCTGCCCATAGGTTGTTCAATGTACTTTGCACTAGGGATATACATTGAATATCGTCCAGATGTAAAATCATCGAACGGATGAAATGCTTCATGGTCTTGCGACATCATGTAGTTTTGTGATGATAATGCACCCAAGTCAGAACTAGGTGGCAGGTTCAAGTCGAGGTCAAAACGTACTATGAAAGAATGTCTTGGCGTAGCATATGATGATTCAACGAAGTCGTTGCGTAGACCATACGATGATTCACCGAAGTCATTGCGTAGAGCAGACGATGATTCACCGAAGTCGTTGTGTGGACTCTGAGTCGTTAATAAGTTAAAATCTCTGCGCAAATAGGCTATCGGGCTCTGAACGTTGGTATTAGGATCGAAATCAAGATTCACCTGACGCCAATTTGAGAGTACGGTAACATCATCGGTATCTGAAAATATTGCAAACAGCTCTAGGGGACCTCCAATTGAATACTGCAAGTGATGTACAAGATGCCATCTTTGATCGGGATCAGGACTGCGGATGTGAACTTCTCCTCAAATTACGATGCAAACTGGGTACGAAGAAATCCATGAAGCTTATCAGGGACTGCATCAACAACGCATCTCTCGACGGCCATACAACTCAGACAAACTATGCCATACATGGTCTTGTACATGCCTACCAAGCCATTTCAAATTCTTATTATTCCATGACAAAACTAGCGCTCAAACCATTTTCAACGCACTTTTTATACAGTGTGCAACGTCTCCTACGTGCCAATATTAGCCTCAAATTAAAGTTAAGTTCCAATACTACGTCTCTAAAGTTAAAAATTACCAAAATTATAGGGCTAATGGCAAGATAAAATGTCTCGAACATGCCTATACACCCTTGTATTGCATTATAAAAACTAGCGTCCCAACCATTTTGAACGCGCTTTTTAAACATTCTACAATGTTTCGTACGAGCCAATATCAGTCTCACATGGAAGATAAGTTTTAATACTACGTCTCTAAGCTTAAAATTTACCAAAATTAACCTGCTAATAGCATGATAAAATGCCTTGAACATGCCTATACACCCTTGTATTTCAGCCTCGAATACGAGGACCTCACTTTCTACAGCACGTGAGGTCCGTGTAATTTCTTTCGCGATATAATCAATATATCGGGGACCTCGCTTTATGAAAAACGCGAGGTCTTATTCAATAATTTTAAATTACGCAATATGAAAAGTTGGCCTACGTCGGTCGGACCTCGCTATTTGTATAACGCGAGGTTTGTGCTCACTTTTCCCAAAACGCAAGGTACCCTTACGTGGCCGATTTGGGGGTCATTTTTGTAGATAACATTGGCAGAGGGTCATTTTTGTAGAAAACTATTAAAAACGGGTTTTTCATATAATAAAGCCATTTTTTCTTATTTTCTTCCATTTGAAAAGACTTTTTTTAAACAAATGATTAAATTACAACATTTTATTTCATCGATTCTAAAGCATAACCATAGACTTTCAATTCTTATGTATTTCTCTTGAAACTTAACGTGTTCTCTCAGGAACCTTCCTGCACGTTTAGTTAAAATCTGCTGAAATAAGAAATAGAAGTAGAGTAAGAGAGAATAGATTTAGAAAGGTAGAAGAATTTGATTCATAAGTTTTTGCATAGAAAAAACAAGCATTACAACACTTGAATATATAGGACAATTTGTTATTCAAAAAACGAACGTGAGCTCCACGTATCATGGGCTCTCTTCTTTCGCGCGACCCTCCACAAATTTCTTTATTCCTTGATTGTTGACCCGAATGCTGAATTGCACTTCTAGCTGTCACTATCGGTTGCTCCTTGTTCCTTGTATCTGCCTTTCCATAACCTTTGAATTATCTGTTTATTACATTATTCCCGCCTCCAAATAAAATCTTGTCCTCAAGGTTCCAAGCACGATTTACCCTTTGAAATTTCTCTTGGTTTCCCATTGACAATGCATCAAGACCCACCAAGACATTTAAGCCGTGTAAATGGAGAAGACTAGGTACATGTATTCTACCAGAAGTAAAAATATCATTGATACTCATTGCAACAAGATCAATCCCATTCTAGAAGGATCAATCAATCGGTAAAAATTATCATCAAGTGTTGGTCTGGTGATGCACCCATTTCACACCAACAAATTAATCTTGAACAATATTTCAAAGGGCAAGTTAACTCCCCGCATGGGGAATACACTTGGGATAAGAGCAAAGTTGCATGGATAAGAAGAGCCACTTTCCAGCACCAATCTGCCTTCGTTTTCTTTGTAGTAAGCAACGTTATCTTGAAAACCTATAACCAGAATAGATAAACATTCCAATAACCAGAAAAATATTTTGCTTACAGATTCACACCAAAAGAGAAAATTAGTGTTAGCATACCGCCTCACCAAGCACGACTTGACCACATTTGTGCCAAAAAGTTCCTTGGATGAAACTCCAAACCTATTGTAGCGATGTCCTTTTCGCTAAAAACGTGTTTTCGAAGTGTTTTTAATTTTTCGGATATAAAACGTTTATTCCGTGGGGGTTTAAGAAAAAAACCGCATTTTATTAAAAATTGGAGTCGCCACCGGCCACTGAGGTAGGCCGGACACCATAAAACCAGAGATTTGAAAACTATTTGGTTCGGGAGTCGGTTACGGATGGGGAAGGATTAGCACCCTACACCGCCCAAAATTGGTACTTTAATAATTACTGCTTTATTAATATTAAATTTTCCGGATTAAAGTGACGATTAGTTTAAAATTTGGTTATAATTGCGAATAAATTTTAAAGGCCCCGTTATCCGAGAGTAAACGCCCAACCACTATCACTACGCCTGATACTGGCCCCGTTTACACTCGGATAAAAGGGCACCGCATTGACTATTTATATCTCGATATGCAATATTAGTGGGCAAAATATAAAACATGGCAAATAATTTAAATGCAATAAATATTAACATAACAGAATACTAATCTAACATAAATAAAATACTAAACTAAAACATACATATATATATATATATATATATTAATCTAACTCATAAATAAAAACATATCTAGCATAAATAAAATACTAATATTCATAAATATTAATTTAACATAAATAAAAACAAATTCAACATAAATAAAATACTATTCTAAAACATACATACATAAATATTAATCTAACTCATAAATAAAAACATATCTAACATAAATAAAATATTAATATAAAACACAAATTTAAAACATATTAAATATTAATCTAAAACATAAACATACAAACTAAAAATAAGACTACAATTTTAAAATAACTAATACTTCATTAAATTATAAAAATTACAACACTAATAAAAAAGGAAAGAAAATATACCTAACTAGGAGCTCGAATGACGAACCCCGACTGGACCCCACCGAGATCTACCACGACCTCTAAAAAAAACTAACTAGATCGGATCCAAAATAGGACCCCGATCGAACCGGTTAGGACCGAGGACACTGCCCCGGTCCTGGACTAGCAGGGATTTTGACCTGCCCCTGCCGATTTCTCCTCTTCTTGCTGCAATTGCCATTGCCTATTTATAGGCAAAATCACCAAGGGGTGGGGTATTTGGGGGTGACGTGGAGCATGTTGCTCCACGCATTTTTTCCTCTTTTTTTATGATTATATTTTTTATTATTATTTTTTGTTATTAATCATTAATTTTATATTAATAATATTATTATTAAAATAATACTAATAACACTAAAACCCGATAAAAAATACAGTTGCCCCTCTTTGCTTGTTCTTGTGAAACGAGGACAAAGCAAAGATCAAAAGCACTCATTTTTGACCTACTTTCTCGTCTTTGGCTTTGGAATCACGTGTTCTTCTGGAACTCTCCGCTCTTCCTTAGCTGAATCTTCAGGCTCGTAAGTTGTTCATATATAGAACTTCTTCACCTTCTGATTTTGGAATTACAGGTCCTCTTTATATAGAACCTTTCATTCTGAAGCCTCGAGTTATGAGTTCCTCCTATATAAAGCCTTTCATTCTGAGACGGTGAAGCTTGGGGTCCTTCCTATATAGAACTCTTCGCCTTCAATGCTGGTTTCTCCTATATAAAACCTTTTGCGTCGCTGATGGATTCTTCCGACTGGGAGTTCCTCTTGTATAGAACTGCTAGTCTTCAAACCCTGGAGCCGCCAGTCCTTCCTATATAAAACTTTTAGCTTCTAAAATCTCGGAGCTACAGGTTCTTCCTTTATAGAACCTTTCACTCTAAGACAGTGAAGCTCGGAGCCCTTCCTATATAAGACTCTTCGCTTTTAGCACAACAGATTTTCCCTATATAAAACCTTGTGTGTCATGGGTGAATTCCTTCGGCTGAGAGTTCTTCCTATATAGAACTGCTAGTCTTCACCCTGGAGCTGCAAGCCCTTCCTATATAAAACTTTCAGCTTCTGAAATCTCGAAGCTACAGGTTCTTCCTTTATAGAACCTTTCACTCTAAGACAGTGAAGCTCGGAGCCTTTCCTATATAAGACTCTTTGCTTTCAACACAACAGATTTTCCCTATATAAAACCTTGTGTGTCATGGGTGAATTCCTTTGGCTGGGAGTTCTTCCTATATAGAACTGCTGGTCTTCACCCTGGAGCTGCAAGCCCTTCCTATATAAAACTTTCAGCTTCTGAAGCCTTAGAGCGGCGGATTCTTCCTACATAGAACCTCTTGCTACGGGAGCTTGAAAATATAGGCCCTTCCTATATAGAACCTTTATCTTCAAATTTTTCTTTTCTCTTTTTTCTCTTTTTCATCTTTTTTTCTGCTTTTTTTCATCATTTTTTCATTTTTTACAAGACTGTTGATATCTTTGGACTTACGCTACTAAGGCTGCCGCATCATGCCCGAATGACTTATTACTAGGCTCGAAAGACTTACTTGTGGCTCGAAGGACTTAACACCGTGCACGAATGACTTACCGATGACCTTAAGGATTTAATGTATGGGCCTCACGCTGTTATGGCTGCCGATTTTTTCTGGACTTACGCTGCTAAGGCTGCCGAAATCTTTCTTCAATTTGGGGCTCACGCCAAAAATGGCTGCCAATCTTTCTTCAAATCTTAGGGACTCACGCCGAAGGTGGCTGCCAAATTTTCTTCAAATTTTAGGGACTCATGCCGAAAGTGGCTGCCATAACTTTCTTCAAATTTTAGGGACTCACGCCGAAGGTGGTTGCCAAACTTTCTTCAAATTTTAGGGACTCACGCCGAATGTGGCTGTCAAACTTTCTTCAAACTTTAGGGACTCACGCCGAAGGTGGCTGCCAAAATTTTCTTCAAACTTTAGGGACTTACGCCGAAGGTGGCTACAAAACTTTCTTCAAATTTTAGGGACTCACGCCGAAGGTGGCTGCCAAAACTTCTTCAAATTTAGGGACACATGCCGAAAATGGCCGCCAAAACTCCTTCAAATTTAGGGACTCACGCCGAAAATGGCCGCCAAAACTTCTTCAAATTTAGGGACTCACGCCGAAAATGGCCGCCAAAACTTCTTCAAATTTTAGGGACTCACGCCGAAGGTAGGCTGCCAATACTTCTTCAAATTTAGAGACTCACGCCGAGAATGGCCGCCAAAACTTCTTCAAATTTAGGGACTCACGCCGAAAATGGCCGCCAAAACTTCTTCAAATTTAGGGACTCACGCCGAAAATGGCTGCCAAACTTTCTTCAAATTTAGGGACTCACGCCGAAGGTGGCTGCCAAACTTTCTTCAAATTTTAGGGACTCACGCCGAAGGTGGCTGCCAAAACTTCTTCAAATTTTAGGGACTCACGCCGAAGGTGGCTGCCAAACTTTCTTCAAAGTTTAGGGACTCACGCCGAAGGTGGCTGCCAAACTTTCTTCAAACTTTAGGGACTCACGCCGAAGGTGGCTGCCAAACTTTCTTCAAACTTTAGGGACTCACGCCGAAGGTGGCTGCCAAAATTTTCTTCAAACTTTAGGGACTCACGCCGAAGGTGGCTGCCAAAATTTTCTTCAAACTTTAGGGACTCAAGCCGAAGGTGGCTGCCAAACTTTTTTCAAATTTTAGGGACTCACGCCGAAAATGGCCGCCAAAACCTCTTCAAATTTAGGGACTCACGCCGAAAATGGCCGCCAAAATTTTCTTCAAATCTTAGGGACTCACGCCGAAGGTGGCTGCCAAACTTTCTTCAAATTTTAGGGACTCACGCCGAATGTGGCTGCCAAACTTTCTTCAAATTTTAGGGACTCACGCCGAAGGTGGCTGGCAAAATTTTCTTCAAATCTTAGGGACTCACACCGAATGTGGCTGCCAAAACTTTCTTCAAATCTTTAGGGACTCACGCCGAAGGTGGCTGCCAAACTTTTTTCAAATTTACGGACTCACGCCGAAAATGGCCGCCAAAATTTTCTTCAAATCTTAGGGACTCACGCCGAAGGTGGCTGCCAAACTTTCTTCAAATTTTAGGGACTCACACCGAAAATGGCTGCCAAAACTTCTCTTAATACTCTTTGACAATTCTCCAAGTACCTGTCCAAAAACAAGCAAAAATTGGCATGTCATGCAATGTCATGCTTTCTTTTTCTTCTTCTCCTTTTTCTTTTTCTTTTCTTTTTCCCTCTTCTCTCATTTCTCTCCTTTACCTCATTTTTCTCTCACTTTCTTTTCTTTCTTTTTTTTCTTTTTTATTTTTCTGTTCGCTCTCTTTTTGTTCTAAAGTATTACACCCTGAAAGGTCGCTCCTCAGATTTCTTCATCTCTTTACTTCTTCATTGTATACTCTTAAATCCTCATTTGAACATGCTTTTAAACCTTTTGTGCGAAAGGCTTTCTTGTCTTAAGGGTTATCACTTGTCTTCATAAATGTTCCTCTGGTTCTTATATTGTTCTTATAAGAACCTTTGCCATCTTCTTCGCTTGGCGTTGCCCCATTCAACCACGGGCTCCACTGCTTTGAATTTTCTGGCCCATCATACAGAGCCTTGATCTACTTCTAGTCACCAGGGTGAGCCAAAATACTTCCATCCTATGAGCTCATCCTTAAGCTTCTCGTAGCATTTCGACAGGAACTAACTTTCGGTCCCTATGCTTTAAATCTCATCATCATTCATTTTTAAAGTAATGCAAAAGGCAATTTACTTGTGTATATTTCAAAAAAATAATGATTGTTTGAAAAGATAACAGTCATTTTGAAAATCACAACTTGGAGGGGATACCAAACATTGTTTGGGACAAATGGTAAACATCCTCTCTCTCTTTTTTAAGGACCAAACATTTTTTTAAAAAAAGTTAATGTTTGGAGAATGGTAAACAAAATTTGAAGTATATTGCCAAACATTTTTTAAAAACTAATGTTTGGGGGAAATGGTAAACATCAAAACTTTGGGAGAAAATGTCAAATCTTTTAAAACATGTTTGCCCCGAAATATCAAACACCATAGCGCATCTTCTTCAAGTTGCCAGAGGTCAACTCTAATGAAGCGCATATTTAGAAGATCTTGGCCATTGTGGAGATATATGCCAATGTATAGTTTCTTCTGGTCTAATAGGCTTTTGAGAGGAACAACCCTACCTAGTTTCTACCCCGTTTAAGGTGGCTCTCTTAATCTCACTATCTCACCATGCCCTATCCTTCCCTCATTTGGGTGTCGATCAAGCACTTAGAAGTTTGACGTTCCTTGAAGCAAAGTTAACCCTTATAGGCGGAATGAAATCTGAAGACATTCTCATTCAACTTGGATATCTATGGATGACCAGAATGATCTTTAGGGCTTGTAATGTAGGCCTTTGGTTTATGGTTAAGTGAAACAGTATTTCTGTACTTGTGTAACTTGGATATGCCCATTATTCCTTCCCCTTTTTGGATCACTCTAGACTGCCCGTTTTCGGGTTTTCACCCTAGAGTTCATTTCCTTTCTTTTTACTGTAGGTTGCCTTGCATTCTGGCTATATACCGATGTTCATTTTTTGTTCAATAATGTTTGATCCTCCAAAACTCCTCGAAACCGAGATTTCTTGAATGAAGGACTACGAATACATTTCTGGGAATTCTTTTGATTGGCACGCCCAGATGAAATGTTATCCTTTCTTTCTTCTTTTTTTCTTTTTTCTTTTTCACTTTTTCTCTTGGATCGCTCTAGACTGCCCATTTTTAGGTTTTCACCCTAGAGGTCACTTCCTTCAGTGTATTTTGGTTGGATATTGATGCCAGCAGGCTCAGACAGACTACTCTTTTTCTTCATTTTCAGGATCACTCTAGACTGCCCATTTTTTGGGTTTTCACCCTAGAGGTCATTTCCTTTTTCGAAATTGGCAATCTTCGGGCCGACTTGTATTGACTTGGCTTCAATTTGAGCTTTTGTACTAATTTTCAACACTGATATTTACTTGAAATGTGGATTCCTTGTGTCTCTTGCTCATAGTTGAAGTCTTGTTCTTGTATTGTTTGATCTGTGTGTGAAGCATATACAATATTCTTTCTTTCTTTTTCTTTTTCTTTTTTTTTTCTTTTTTTTTCTTTTTTCTTCCTTTTTTTTCTTTCTTTTTTATTTTATTTTTTCTTTTTTCTCTTTTTCTTTTCTTTCTTTTCTCTTTTTTAGACTGCCCTTTTTTGGGTTTTTAGCATTGAATCTCTTTCTTCTTATTCGAGTCTATAAATGTATCCTCGAATCAACACGTATCTATACTGGTATTGATGATATCTTCCGTTCGAAGTTAATTGTCTCTCTGCAGCTCTTTTGATATTTACTCGATCTAGATTGCTTCGGCCTTCTGATTACCATTTATCTTCTTTTTTGGTTTTTCATTTGGACATATCCATGTTTTCAACCACTTTCTTCTGATGATTTTCTGATCTTCGTACCCAATCTGTATGGTCTCATCTGTGTCTTCTGGTAAAGTAAAAGAACACCATTCATTGTCATATTCACAAATGTCCTGAGAATGCCTTCAAGGGGTAGAGGTTTAGGGTCAACTTTCGTTTCAAGGATCTTAAACGACAAGTGCCTGAGAAGATAAATTCTTAAAATAGGAACTGCCCATTGTCTAAACACTCGTTTTGTTCCTCTGTTGGCCTAAGTAAACTATCAGATACTCACATTTACAGTATCCCCATAACATTCAATCTCTTCTAAATATATGCAACTTAGAGTTGATCTTTGGGTTTGAAGCAAATGTACTGTTGCATTCAAAATTCGAGGACCTGGTATAGAAATGATATATACATATGTCCATTAAAAATGCATGTATATGCATATGGGAAAACTCCCATACATATGTCCATTAAAAAATGCATGTATATGCATATGGGAAACCCCCCCCCATAAAAATAAAATGTTTAAAGAATCAAGAATGTAAAAATGCTTTTCTAAATGGAAATGTGATTTTTAATTCTAATAAACAATGATTTTTTTGTTGAGAATTTCTTTGTGAAATGATGAGAAAACCGTAGGGACCTTTCGATTATCTGCAGGGTACTAACTCATTATGCCCCTTGCTGGATCAATTCTCTCATCATGACTCCCTCATCGACCAGCTTCTTGATTTTTTTTATTAATGACCCCAAATTTCTTAGTGTCATGCCCCAGTGCCTCAATGTTTTGAAAGTGGTACCCATTTACCTCTCTGTTTCCTTCTGCTCCTAGGCAGGTCTGGTCTTTAAACTTAGGTCCCGGAGTACATGTTCGATTCTCTCTCCGACTGTCATGAAGTCCTCAAAGCTAGCTTTCATTTTCTCGAGCATCTTATTAAAGAAGAAATATGGAAGGTGGCATAGAAGTCAATTTCCTCTTCATCTACGGGAGGTTGCACCTGGGTCACTAAACACAGACACCTAAAAGCACATTCCTTGAAGCTTTCATCAGGTTTCATCTTCCATACCCTAGAGATACCGACGACTTAGTGCTAGGTCCAAAGCATATCATATCAGGGTATGTCCTGCTAGGCTGTCGGGGAAGTAGTGGATTGGCAATTTTTCAATTTAGCCCTCCATCTTTTTGTAGAATATGGTCACGCGAATCTTGGGGCATCTTTTTCCTTTATTATGCGTAAATTTGGAAATCTTTGGAATCCGGAGGAACAACCGAACCGGGGTTCAAATAGAGTTTTCTTACATTAAAGGCATCAAACTTCTTTTTCTCTCTTTTTCTCTCGAGTCCATCTTTTAACTGCTCGAATCTTGATTTTTGAGTGTGTTCAATTCTTTTATTCACGATAAAAACTCAGAATTGTTCTTTGGATTACCCCCAAAAATTTTATGCAAGGTAGTGATAGTGTTATGTAAAATATGTCATGATTGTACAATGTAATGCAATGCAATGCAATCCTAAAATATAAATATGAATGCAGTAAGGTATTGATTCCAAAAGTGATCCCCATAGAACGACGTTCATTGAGGACAAAAGGTTTGATTATATCAGATATTAGATATTTACAGTTACTGATAAGCTTTAGTGCCTACTTTTTTAACTTCATCTAGTAGTCCGGTCAGCTTGCCTCTGTAGTCCAACACTTGATCCACGTTAAACAAAGCCTCGCCACCTTGTTGAGCCGCCTTACCTGCCGTAATAATCGATCTTCGGGTCTTCATCTATCCCTTGCTTAGTCTTTCGTAGCTTGGAAGTTGCCCTTTCCAGCTGAAGAGTGTTGAATTGTCATTGCTCTGTCGTAAACTTGTTTCTAAAACTCTTGTTAATGGTTAAGTTATTCTGTAGCTCATCTCTGGAGACTATCGTACCTATTCCCAATTTCCTCAAACGTACCTGATAATATCCTGACTTGATTCTTGCTTGACTAGTTTATCTTCTTTCAATATTCCAAGTCGTCTTTCAACTGGACAACACCGTTCATCTATTCTTTAAAGATGACCCTCTCCCGGGATGCCTCTATCTCTGATCTTCAAATTTAGCTCGCTTGAGTGACCCACTTCGGTATTACTCGAACTTTGTCCTGGATATCGATTCCTCCTCAACTTTGCCCCTTGGGTGATTGTTAGCTCACTATAGAATTGGGGAACTCCGTCTTCGAAACCTAAAATCCTCATCGCAATAAGATCTTGAACTCATTCCTCAGGGCCCCGCAATCCTCAATACCGTGACCTAAACTTCCTAAACGGTAACTGCCTCTAGCACGTGTGTCGTAATATCTCGGATAAGACGGTCTCTTCGCTAGAGACTTCACTGAGGTAATAAGGCTCTTGTCGATGAACATTAAGAGTAGTTCGGTGTACCTCACAGGAATCGAGATATACTTCTTTTCATTACATGCTTTTCAAGTTTCTTCTGGACCGAGCTCTATTTTTTTTGAAAGCCCGACTCAAGCATACCTTCCGCCTGTTTATTGATGCAGATCACAAAAAGGGTTCAATTTGTCGTATTTGGCTGACTTGGAGGTAGAATTCTCACTATCTTGCTCTCTATTCTGATCTTTAATCAGTTCTTCTTTTGGTTTGATGGATCGCTTACCTTTCGTCAAAGTGTTCATCTGATTCATCACGTCTTCCCTCTGCTTCTACCAACTCTTGCACTTTACTTTGCTCATTACCAGTACCATGTCTTCTTACCGTGTCCGACCTGAAGTCTTCAGATGGTTCATCTTCTATTGTCTCCGATTGTTCTGGGACAAAACCCTAGATCCGTGCCCTCTAATATCTGACCAGACGAACCTTTGCCAATTATGAATGATTTTTGAGATTTGAGGAACCACTTCGGGAATCAATACCCTATAAATGCGAGAATGCATGCAAATGCGATGTTGATTCTCGAACAGTCTTTAAAAAACTTTCAATAGAGAAAATGTCTATTTGCCAGAACTTAATAATGAATTACAGGCAACAATTGAATTTATTCTGGAGACCTTGACTTTGGGAAGCAAAATATGTGCTCCATGTCTTGACGTCGTCTTCAGGATGATGGATGACTCCGTCTTCTCCTCTTATTCTATTCTATGGGCTCGTGACGTCATGATCTTTATTTTTTGTGGCTTTTGAAAAGGACATCAGACAATATATTTTCCTTCTGTAGATCTGGGTACGTATAAACAGGGATGGATTCTACCGATCCTAGGGGAGTACTTTAAAACTTTTTGGTGTTTAAATTAAAATTTTCAAGGATCATTTGGTTTAAAAATTCCCCCTTTTATTATCAAAAAGTTTTAACTTACTTAAAATGAAACTTTTAGGTTTCTTTTTGTTATTATTATTATTCTGAAAGTTTTATGAGGGAAGAAGTTTCAAAGAAAAATAATAATATTTTCAAATTTTTTATGAGTTAAATTAAAATCTGAGATTTTTTTAAATGGTCAAATGTGAAGATTTAAAATTAGGGTTCTGCGGCCCTGACTGAATCTTTTGCGTCGCACGTGCCTTACTATCGTACCGTCTTCTTTCGCGATTGGTCTTTGCTCGGCCTAACTTGTTACTGTAATAATATCGTTTCTGGCAAAACATACTTTTTCTATTTTGAAAGCCTTTTAATGAACTGTTCTTGAATCAACACCATGTCATGATATGCAACATGAATGCAAATAAAGGCGTTGATTCCGCTGGTAATCACCCTTTCGAACGACTTTCATGGGAATTAAAGGGTCCAGATTACAAAAAGGTCAATATTACAAAAGGAGTCTCTATTACAAAAAGAGTCCCTATTACAAAAAGTCTTAATTACAAAACAAATTTCTACACATAAGCCCTAGCTCTACCTCATAGCTCCTCGACAGCTCTGAGCAACTTGATAAACCTTGGTGCTTCTTCCATGTCTGGGGTTACGAAAGGTCGGAGAGTCGCGGCTTCGGTAGCTAAGTCATTCCCACACCTTGTAGCTCGTTGTATGTCCACCATCAGGGTCTCGCGTGTATACTTTGGCACTACACGCTTGCTCGGCAAATTATTACCTCGGATCTGTTGATTAATCTCTGACCGATGTCGTGCGACTGGATTGATGTCGTCCTTTCTAAGACACCTTTTTTCCATGATGAAAGATTTTCTAATCGGGCAAACCACTTGAATCAACGCCTCTATCTAATGTGGATGCAATGATAATGAAACAAAAATATGTGTAAAATAAAAATAAAAACAAAAAATGAGTTAGTACCAGATAAAAATAATAAATACATAAATAAAAGGACAAATAAAATAAGGTAAACACAAAAAAACCCTATTTATCCCGTCTAAAACACCTAAGGTTATCCGCATGGCTCTAAAGGGGTGGGTTTCTATATGTTCTCTACATGCAGTGTTGGTGCTAGGAGGTACCCGAATTGTCCTTGCTGTCCTCTACTAAGAGTAGCAAGGCCCCCGATCATCACCCATTATAGGCTTCTTTCAACCGAGTTCAATTCAGGGGGACCCATTCGCTTATGCCTGTATGAAGGAACGATATCCTTACGAAAGCATAAGGTACTCGAGCCCCGAAGGTACTTGCTAGGCCCATATGGGAGAACGATATCTCCATGAAAGCATTAGCGTTTTCCCACACTTAAAAACGGGTTTATATGCCATATTTTAAATGCGTTAAAATAAACGCGTAATTATAACCGAATGTTAATTTAATAGTCACTTTAACCCGGAATTTCTAATATTAATAAAGCGTTAATTATTTTAAAAACCTTGACTCTCTTCTTGTTTTTGAAAAACAAAAAATTGTCCCCAGCGGAGTTGCCAACTGTAGCGATGTCCTTTTCGCTAAAAACGTGTTTTCGAAGTGTTTTTAATTTTTCGGATATAAAACGTTTATTCCATGGGGGTTTAAGAAAAAAATTGCATTTTATTAAAAATTGGAGTCGCCACCGGCCACTGAGGTAGGCCGGACACCATAAAACCAGAGATTTGAAAACTATTGGGTTCGGGAGTCGGTTACGGATGGGGAAGGATTAGCACCCCCACACCGCCCAAAATTGGTACTTTAATAATTACCGCTTTATTAATATTAAATTTTCCGGATTAAAGTGACGATTAGTTTAAAATTTGGTTATAATTGTGAATAAATTTTAAAGGCCCCGTTATCTGAGAGTAAACGCCCAACCACTATCACTACGCCTGATACTGGCCCCGTTTACACTCGGATAAAAGGGCACCGCATTGACAATTTATATCTCGATATGCAATATTAGTGGGCAAAATATAAAACATGGCAAATAATTTAAATGCAATAAATATTAACATAACAGAATACTAATCTAACATAAATAAAATACTAAACTAAAACATACATATATACATATTAATCTAACTCATAAATAAAAACATATCTAGCATAAATAAAATACTAATATTCATAAATATTAATTTAACATAAATAAAAACAAGTTCAACATAAATAAAATACTATTCTAAAACATACATACATAAATATTAATCTAACTCATAAATAAAAACATATCTAACATAAATAAAATATTAATATAAAACACAAATTTAAAACATATTAAATATTAATCTAAAACATAAACATACAAACTAAAAATAAGACTACAATTTTAAAATAACTAATACTTCATTAAATTATAAAAATTACAACACTAATAAAAAAGGAAAGAAAATATACCTAACTAGGAGCTCGAATGACGAACCCCGACTGGACCCCATCGAGATCTACCACGACCTCTCCAAAAAAAAACTAACTAGATCGGATCCAAAATAGGACCCCGATCGAACCGGTTAGGACCGAGGACACTGCCCCGGTCCTGGACTAGCCGGGAGCCTAAGCTCCTTTGGCCTGCCCCTGCCGATTTCTCCTCTTCTTGCTGCTATTGCCATTGCCTATTTATAGGCAAAATCACCAAGGGGTGGGGTATTTGGGGGTGACGTGGAGCATGTTGCTCAATTCATTTTTTCCTCTTTTTTTATGATTATATTTTTTTATTATTATTTTTATTAATCATTAATTTTATATTAATAATATTATTATTAAAATAATACTAATAACACTAAAACCCGATCAAAAATGAGTGATTACACCTATGACAATCGATGGTCTCAAAATTGTTACCACGTTCTTCACCATAGGAGAGCTTGATTAAGTTGATGGCAACATAAGGTATCAATAGGTTCTTTGCCATAAGAAGGATGTTCCCGCCATACCTAGATATACATGTGGTAGTAAAGGCTTTTCCAACCCTCTTTCTTGCATCCAGAATAGTTCGGATAATCTAATTGAAGTAACTAGTATAAATTACTTTAAAGCTAGCAGCTTTAATCTTGATTCCTATAACTTTAACATAAACATAAGTATGAGCATAGACTATTGGCATATAACCTTGAATATCCAAGTTCAACACTCACTGTAAAGTTCCCTTAAAGAATCTAACAAGTTTTCTACTAGAAACATGAAATATATGGAATAAGATTTTATAGCATCTTTTCTCTATTTCTAGAGAGAAAACTTTGTGGGTAGCTTCCCCTATGTACATATCTTCAAGGTTTTGTTTAGAAACCAGGGTGCTAAACCACATAAAGAAACCATCAAGTTGCAGCACTAGTTTTAGTTCCAAAAGGATTTTATCATCTTCAATACATCTATAGTGTGCACAACAATTAATACCAACTGCACTGTCATGAATTTCCACTTCAAGTTTAAAAATTACTTGAGATTCATCTTGAGATGCACACGTCCTAGCATATGCATATCCATAACCATTCAAAGTATAGATATATAATTCATTTGAGATACTCACCATGCAATTACGAATGTTCTCAATATCACATCCTTGAACCATGTCTCCCTTAGCCTTGCCAACCTCTTTAGAGTTACCTTTGTCACCAAAACTCTTATAATTCTATTGAAATGAAACAATATTTTTGTCTATAAACAGTAATCTAAAGGCACTAGGGTCTTGCATCTTCTTTATCCACAACACATGACATTCCTAGACTTGCATCTTTTTTATCCACAAGTTCAAAGAAGAGTTTTGACAGAGCTATCAAACCTGACATTTTAGAGAGACTGGTGATTGCTGCTTTTGGGTTCTCTACAAATCGAGGTTGCAGTTTGGCCTTCATGTCCTCCATGCTCACTACACAATTTGCGTTCCATCGCTCAAGTATTTTAGCGTCAAATATAGGGTATGTGCCATTTCAATAGGATTTTTCGTTGTCCCTCAAGTATTTCAGTGTCAATGTATGTTGGCAATTCGTCGAACACCTGGTGGACCTTCGTGCTTGGATCGTCTTGCTTAGCCCCATCTTCCCTTGATCCACTGATCCCAGTTCCATTTGTTTGAGTCACCTAGATAGTCAAAAGCTTTAAAGTCTCATTGTTTTCCTTCAAAGTTTTCAGATTTGACTGCATTGTTTCAATGATATTCGCCATGATTTACTCTCTATGAAAACACCAATGTTAGGAACCTTCCTGCATGTTTAGTTAAAATATGCAAAAATAAGAAATAGAAGTAGAGTAAGAGAGAATAGATTTAGAGAGGTAGAACAAGTTGATTAATAAGTTTTTGCCTAAAAAACAAACATTACAACCCTTGAATATATATGACAATTTGTTATTAAAAATGAACGTGAGCTCCACGTGTCATGGGCTTTCTAGAAAGGATTTGTATTATTGATACTTCATAACATTTACAATTGGAGTATATATAGGATTACAATGAGATTTAAATATACAAAGATAATGAAACTCAAATGTTACACAGAAGATAAGATTAGATAAATAAAGTCAAAGGTTTAAATAAGGTGAAATGATTTTGATTAAGATTAGATTAGATTGGGTGATCTAATCTAACCTTTATCTTTGATATGCCCCTGCAAGATAGAGGATCCATCAGAGACACCAATCCGGGACCGAAAATAAAGGAAAAGATTACGTCCAAGCGGTTTGGTGAGAGTTTCTGCAATTTGAGCTTTGGATGGGATGTGTTGAACAAGTAGTGATCCCACAACAATTAAGTCATGAACAAAGAACTAATCAACTAAAAGATACTTCATATGAGAATGAAAGACTGGATTTTTGCAAACATATGTGGCATTGAGATTGTCACAAAAGAGATATGGCAGTTTGCTTAATGCCACACCAATTTCCTAAAGTAGATGTTGAACCGAAAGTACTTTACATGTTACATTTGCCACGACACGATATTCAGCTTCTATGGAGGAACGAGAGACAATTTTTTAACTAGCTGACTTACATGAGATGAGATTAAAACCAAGATAAATATCATATCCAGTAGTGGATCTACTGTCCATAGAGAATCCACCCCAGTCCACATCGACAAACGCAGTAAGATGTATAGAAGATGCCAAGTGAAAAAGAATGTCATGGCATAATGTACCTTTTAGATAACGCGGGATGTGTTTAGTTGTTGTCCAATGTAAGTGAAGGGCCATGCATGTATTGTGATACACGGTTCACGAGAAAGACAATATTCGAACGAGTAAGTGTGAAATATTGAAGAAGTCCAAGCAATCTTTGATAACATAGATATATCTAGTGTAGTGGATAGCTAAGGAAAAGGTAGTTTGTCAAACAAAGATACAAGTGTTGAAATTGCCTTGCCCTTTTTTATATGAAACTGAGTCAAGATGTTTGAGATGTATTGCACCTAAGATAGAAACAAACCGGTTGGAGTAGAAATAGCCTCAATGCCAAGAAAGTGACTAAGCAAGCACATATCCTTCAAAGCAAACCTTGTAGACAAAAAGTTGGTATGTAATACCCCAAAATTTACTAAGTAGATTAAGGGTAATTTAGTACTAAGTTGATTAATCGTCAAAACCCTAAGTTAAATTATGTAGGGACCATTTTGGAAAATTGAAAAGTTTAAGGACTAAATCTGAATTTTTATAATTTGGAGTGTATTTATGTTATTATTGATGTTAGAGATAAGAAAATGAAGTTAGAATACCAAATTGATGTTGAATTGATTTAGTGACCATTTTGACAATTTGTCAAAGTTAAGTGACAAAATCGAAATTGAAATTTTGTATGGGGGCTAAATCTGATTTTTAGTTGTAATGATGGAATTAAGGTAGTAATGTTGAATTGAAGACTAATTTGCAAAGTTAAGAAGCTTGAATCCTTATCTTTGCATTTTAGTGACTATTTCGGTAAAGAAGGAAAATTAAGGAGAATTATTGTGAATAGTTATTTGAAGAAGAAGGTTATAAGGTGATGGTTTACAGCAAGTAATTGGACTAAATTGAAAAGTGGAGAAGTAAGGAGAAATTAGTATAAAAGTTGAAGTTGTTTATGGAAGTTGTGTAGAAAAACTGTTTTATGGCAGTAACTTTGAAAATTCACCATAAAATCTAGAAAAATGGTTAGATGGTGAATTTTATACCGATGTAAAGGTTTTTTCATCTAGTTTCGTTTCCAACAAACAAAAACTGATTTCGAGTTCCAGTGAAAAGATATGAATTTTTAAGTGCCGAAAGATCAGAAAACATAACATCAGTCTGTTCTGAATTTCACTTAAACTTTAACTGCGATTTTCCCAATAATCGAAGTATCAGATCGAATCAATAATTTTGCATTTGATTCACACCCTTAGGTGATCTATTTATTTATGAAATAAAAACCCTTAACTTTTAAGGAATTACAACTTTAGTCCCCAAACTTTTCCAAAGTTTATACTTTAGCCATAAAATTTTTAGAATTTACATTTTGGTAACTAACTTTTTAAACTTCAATTCCCATTCCAATTTTCCTTGGAATTCAACCAAACTATAAGAATACCTTATTCAATTCACTATCTATCACATGAGACCTTTAAACCTTAGAAATTTCCTTTTCAAAACCCATAATTAGAGAAATCCTAACTTTTGCATTTTTGTCATTTTAGTCACTAAGTTAGCTTTTAAGCTATTATCTTAGTCCTAAATGACCCTTAATCAACTTAGTAAATTTTGGAGTATTACATGGTGAAGTTAGCAATGAAGTCAATATCATTACCAGTAAGCAAAATATCATCCATGTATACTAGAAAGTACACAATGACGCCATTGGCATTATAGATGAAGAGGGATGTATCAGCCTTTGATTTATTGAAGGCAAATTGAAAGAGATTCAGAGTTCAATATACCATGCCCTCGGTGTCTATTTTAGTCTATACAAGGCCTTGCACAACCGAGAAATATGAGTTGGGTTTGTAGTGTCAACATATCTTGGAGGTTGTTCTAGATAGAATTCCTCATATAAAGTGCCATTTAAAAAGACATTTTTAACATCAAGTTGTTTGATGGGCCATACATGATGCAGTGCAAGAGTGAAAATAATACGCATCGTATGAGGTCTCATTACACGACTGAAGTTCTCAAAATAGTCTCAACCAGCTTCTTGAGAATACCCCTTTACTACTGTGTAACCCCTTCGACCCGACCTAGTCGCTTGAACCGAATCAAGGGGATCACATCAGTTTGCCAAAGCAAACCCAAACTCACTAACTCAAAATGAGGTCTATTTTCTATTTTATCTTATCTAGATGCATTATTAGGTCTTATGGTGTACAAATAAGCAACGGTTCAATTTACATTCAAAACGGACGCCGAATAGGTACTCAATTGTAAAAATAATCATTTTAGGAACCAAAATTGTAAATCTAAATAAATACAGTGACTTATTCAAATTTCAAGTTACCAATAGTAAATTAATCATGTTTCATGCCAACATGTGAATTTTTAGCTTTACGGTCCATCCAAACTCATCCGATTGATATGCAAACATTCAATGACCATTTTGTAAAAAATCCAAACTACAAGATGATTCCAATAGTCAAAAACTACCTCGCGTATGGATACGCGAGATCCCCATACCGATATATTTGGAACTCTATATCGATACGGTGATTTTAGCAGCTTAATTCGGTATCGGTACAACCTATATTGTATCGATACCCAATATTGGTATGGCTTGCATGGCACTGATACCCAGGCTTAAAAATCACTTCTCAAGTTTGGTAATGACCCCGTGTACCGATACAGAGGGTACCGTACCGGTACGGTCAGACTTATAATGCCCGTTTTACCTAGTTTTCAACTCTAAACCATACCAAACATGCTTGAATCAATCTAACATACTTCCTAAACATATTCCACATACAAAGCATACTTCAAAGCACATGAGAACTAAAAATCATACATTGACATCTACCAACACTCATTCTAGAGGCATGCTTCCTAATTGCATAAAACCAACATACTCAAAATGTAAATTAAATATTGAAACTAACCAAGTATATCATCTAGCAATAATACATGCCATTTAAGACTTGATCATGCATCCAAATCTCAAACATAAGCATCCAATCAAAATTTTCATACCATAGAAAATTAAAGCATATGATTCCCATACTTAGTTCAACCAAAAACACGTCATTAACATACTTTAAGGACCATCAAAATAGTAAGATATAATGGTCTGGAAATCAACACAAAATGCATTACAAATTCCCCAAAGGTTTAGTGACACATTGCCTTATTAACCATAATTCAAAACTAGTTTCATACTCAAGATAAATTGAAGCTCTAGAATTTCCTTTGCCTCGAATGCTGCCCCAAACCTCTATTTCTCTGCAAAGATGAAATGGGAGCATAAGCATTGTATGCTTAGTGAGGAAGCTAAGCAAATATTCATCGATGCAATATAAAACCATTTGTGAAAACTTGTTTCTCTTGGAAAATAAATCATGCTTATTCAAAACATATGCAACATGCTTTCATTCTTGGTTTCCATCATATACTTATATATTGGCAATTGATGTGACTAATTTAAAACCATTATTCATTCATAAGTTTCATCGGATACTCGGATTTCACGGTGGTGATAATCTTTCAATCACCTTTTTAAAGGTGGCGATAGTCTTTTAATCACATTTTTAATGGTGGTAATAATCTTTCAATTACCTTTTCACGCCTCCGGCCCGAATAATGTCTTTCAATTACCTCAAAGCCATGGCTACCTCTAGGTCAGGATAACGTCTTTAAATTACCTCAAAGCCGAGGAACAATCGATCGATTATGATCTAAGCCATTTACAATTTATAGTGTACTTTTAATCCTATGACATGACAATTATATCCAATACATTTTTAGAGTGTCATATAGCCCCTATGGAACATACATGCATGGGAACTCACTATTTTTTAATGTCACATATATTCCTTTCATCTCCTTTATTCAAAACCATGCCCATAACATTTAAATCAATGGATGTGCAACATGCATCTTCATTTAAATCATTTTTATGTTTATTCAACATGGAAAATCATGACTTGTTTGCACTGTAACAGCAAATCTCATCCCTATGCATTTCTTTAAAAACATATATATGTATCGAAAATATTTAACTTGCAAGATATTAAAAAGTAAACCATTTCAACTTACTCTTGGACTTAAGAAAGATTTTCACACTTTCCCTAAGTCCCCAAAACAGGGCCATAGGCTTTGTAAATCCTCTTAAACCATTTTCACTCACCGATACGCAATCGCCTCACTTGCCGATGCGTCTCAAGCAACCAAAACGATCCGAAAACTATGAAGTGACTTCTCCTTGCTTTTCTCCTGCTACTAAAACATAAAACCAGAAGAACAATGCATCAAAACGCACCCAACAACCAGCCATAACCATTCCCCTGCATCCTTAATAAAACACTTCCAAAACCTATCCGAAAACACTAAAAACAACCTCAAACTTCATCCAATCATCAACCAGACTCAAAACTAGGATTCTATCAACCAAACATCATCAATTATCATCTATAAACACAATCAAAATATCCTTATACCCCCAACAAACATTAATCATCAATAACAACCCCAAAACTAACCATATATCACCTTAAAAAATTAAGCAATTAAATAGTTTCAGGATTTAAATCAAAAACAACATTTCATATTATGATTGTACCACTAAAATACAAATTAACCCAATTGAAATCACCAAAATTCATCATCTCAATCAAGAATTTAGGCAAAACACCAAAATCGCCATTTAACATCAATTTCTTGAATTAAATTGCAAAACCAAGTTATGAAACAATAAACAAGAGCCAATTGCTAGGGAATATCAATAAAGAACCTTATTTTTAAGAGAGAAGAAGAAATTTACCTTTTGAAGTTTTCCACCAAAACTTGACGTAACTTTTATTTGAAAATGAGAATTTGAAGACATCTTTAGAAATTCTTTGTGAGGTTTTGTTAAGAAAGAAAAGATGAATCAAATGAAATATTTTCCATTGAAAATCATCAAGAAATATGGAATTTGTGAGATAGAAATTGATGAGAAAATGTAGATAGAAAATCTCAAGAAATTTGGGGAAAATAAAAAAATGGTTTTAAGAAACCAATTAACTGTTAAAACCTCCAGCCAATTAAGTTGGTAAACTTAATTAAAACATTTGAAAAATATACCTCTTTAAGGATTCTTTGTATTGGCCCTTTTACATTTTAGTCACTATAAAAACAGTTTTGCAAACTTTACATTTTAGTCACTAAAAGAAAAATGTCACTTTAATCGAATTAATTAGCAAACAATTTAATGAAAAAAATGCTTAATAAAATATTTAAACTTTTTTATAAGTCCAAACCAATTTTATTTCAATGAAATTCTATTTTTAAAATATTTATTTTAACAAAAACCTATTTAACCAATAAATCTGGTCCGACCGAATCGAGCCCGACCTGATCAAACCCCTAATCCTTTTAACCTTATTTTTAGGGTGTTACATATTAATCGGGTTTGTACCAATCAAAAGTGCCATTAGGATGACATTTCACACGAAATGCCTATTTACACCCTGCTACATATTGGTTAGACCGTGGAACAAGATCCCACGTATGATTGCGCTTCAAGGTAGTAAACTCATCCTCCATGGCTTGTCTCCACAATGGATCTTTAAGAGCTTGATCAACATTCTTCGGCTCTAATGTGGAAGGCAAAGGATGTCATGTAGTAGTATTGACAAATGAAGGACCAAAGCACCCTGGATTTGGCCGGCAAACTCATGGTTGCTGAGAATCCTGTCGTGGCAATTCAATAGAGACATCTTGTTGTGGGAGATCAGTCAATGGAGCAGCTGTAGAATTTGGATCATTAGGTTGTGGTGGTATATTGGGCAAGGAAGCCGGTACTACAGTTGTGTAAAACCTATGTTTGATTTTGATATAACAAATTATCTAAGGACTAAATTGAAAAGGAAAATAAATTTTTAAGTACTCAAAAGTCTCACAAAATGACAAGAAAATTTTCTTTGAAGTCCAAAACTTAAACCCAAAATCTTCTAAGTGTTTTCAAGCCAAACTACACAAACACGCCCAGGCGTATCGATACACCCCTTGGTGTTTCGATACGAAAATTGGCTACTAGAATTTGTTTTTCCAAAGCGTACTGATACGGCTAGGCCTGTTTCGATACAACATTCATCTGGGCAAGCATTTTAAGCTTAGCGTTTCGATACGGCTCACACCCGTTTCGATACGGTTTGAAATCTAGATTTAAGAAATTTCAAAACATACTGATACGATTAACCCCAAACCGATACGGTTTGTCGAGATCTTCAAAGATCTTTGCATTAAATTTTTTGACCGTTGCTTGTCAGTTATTGGAATCCTCAAACTTTAAATTTTGGTTAACACGTACCGATACGCCCCTAGGCGTACCGATACACTTTTTCATCCCAGATTCTAATGAGCAAAACTCATATCGATACGGCCCTTTCCGTTTCGTTACGCCTTTATTTTACACTATAACTGTTTCGATACGGCCTTCCACGTATCGATACGCCTATACACAACGGCTATATTTTTGTTGTAACAGGTATCGATACGGGCCTTCGTGTACTGATATGATTGTTCACCAGACTACATTTATTATGGAAAAGATGGTCCCCAATGGCTCTATTGATGACTTCAACCACCCAAACGGCTAGAATTCAATAAGGGGGTATAAATACAAGTCTTCAATGCAACAGCAACAACTTATGAAACTCCATTGAACAACATTCAAGTACTCAAGCAAAATCCAACCCTTGTGCTCAAAAAGTCAAATCCTTGTACCCTACTTGTGTAATCCTTTGTAATCTTTATTTCAAGTTTAGGGTTGAGTGTTCTTGTAAATTCGGCAAATATTTACCTTGTGAGGGCTTTTGTACATTTTCCATTTCTTTCTTTGTATTCAAGAGTGTTTGGTTCAAAGCTTTGGGTAGAAAACTTGAACTTGTAACGGTTGCCTCCTTAGCCTAGAAAAGGGGAAGAATTTCATAGTGAAATTGGTTGGAAATCCTTTGTAGGAAGCTAAGGTAGTGGACGTAGAGCTTGTTAGAAGCTTGAACCACTATAAATCATTGTATACCATTGCTTATCTTTTTCCATTAGCTTCAAAATATTTAAAATTGCCAATTCAACCCCTCTGGGCCAACATCCACATTGATTGATCATCCTAACAATTGGTATCAGAGCCACTCAAAGGTCTAACAACCATTGAGGCGATCCTAGAAGGTGATCCAATAAATAAAGTCAAAGCCATGGAATCCATCTCCGGCAACAACTTATACGAGTCTCAATCCATCACCAAACCTCCATACTTTAATGGGGATAACTATCCCTATTGGAAAAACCGTATGAAGTTCTTCCTCAAATCACATGACTACCTCCTATGGGATGTAGAGAGAAGGTGATCTGTTAGTTCCAAAGTCCAAGCACGAGATGACCGATAAATATCGAAAAAAGCTCTAAATTAACGACAAAGTAATGCACATGTTATTTTGTTCTCTTGGACCTGATGAGTACTCCAAGATGTCATCGTGCTCAAGTGCCAAAGAAATTTGGATAAGCTAGAGATCACTTACGAAGGCACTAATGAAGTTAAGAAGACCAAGATTAGACTTCTTAATTTGAGCTACGAGAATTTCAAGATGGACCCAGACGAAGACATCTTCAAAATGTTTGAACGGTTCTCCGTTATTGTAAATGGCCTCAAGGGTCTACGAGAAGTCATTTCGGAGGAGAAACTAGTTCGGAAACTACTCTACTCACTTCTCGAGTCTTGGGATGGTAAAAGAATGGCCATCATAGAAGCGAAGGATCTCAAGATGCTAAAGCTCGATGCTCTCATGGGGTCTCTTCTCACCCATGAAATAATGAAGAAAGGAAGAGAGGAAGAAAAGAAGAAGGAGGAAATAAAGATCGAGAAGAAGGAAATAGAGAAGAAGAAGATGGGAATCACTCTCAAAGCTTCACAAGAAGAGAGTGATTCGAGTGAGGAGGAATACGAAGAATTGGCTATGACAGCCAAACGATTTACTCGGCTCATGAGATCTAACTGAAGAAGGAAATTCAACCGTAAAAGGGATCTCAATAACAAGAACAAAGAAGAAGAGAAGGATCTGATTGTGTGCTACGAATGCAAGAAGTTGAGACACATCAAAATTGATTGTCCTCAACTCAAGAAGAAGGGTTTCTAGAAGAAAGAGAAGCACAAGGCTCATGTAGCCACTTGGAGCGATGAAGAGTCTTCAAGTGATGAGGAGCAAGAAGTTGCTAACCTTTGTCTCATGGCCTATGAAGAGGATCCTAAGGTAACCTCAAACACATCCAATGATCTTGATTATGATGAACTATTTGAAGATTATAATGAGTTGCAAGAGGCTTAAGATGAATTAGTTTTGAAATATAAAGAATCACTTTTGAAAAACAAGAAAATAATTTCCGATTTGAAAAATCAAAATGATTCTTTGACCAAGACTAATTCGGAACTTGATAAGAAGGTTAATGATTTACTAGATAATCAAAAATATTTTGAAAAAGAAAATGTTGATCTAAATAACATTCTTTCCGAGTTAAAAGATCATTACCTTAAGGAGGTAAATGATTTCAAAGCTTCCTTGAACAAGGTTGGGAAACCAAGTTTTGAAAAAGGGCAATCTTCAAAACCTAACCATGTAAAAAGGAACTTTGGTGGGTTACAAACATGGAGGGCACCCAAGGCCTTATTATGGTAAGAAAGTTAGAAGTGTGTGGATTTCTAAAGATATTATTGCTTCTAACAATGTAAATGAGATTGCCTCTTGGATTCCTAAGGGAACCAAGATCTTAAAAACTAATGTTCATGGACCCAAAAAGATTTGGGTACCAAAAATCAAAGTTTGATTCCATGTTTGTAGGGAGAGCATTGCTACAAGGCCAAAGCTTCAAGTGCAAATACATGGTTCCTTGATAGTGAATGCTCAAGATACATGACTGGAGACAAGAGTAGATTTGTGGAACTTGAACTAAAAAGAGGAGGATTAGTGACATTTGGTGACAACTCCAAAGGTCAAGTTGAAGGAATGGGTTCCATCGGTAATCACCCGTCCATACTTATTGAAAATGTTTTATATGTCAATGGTCTTAACATAATCTATTAAGCATAAACCAATTTTGTGATAAAGGTTTCGTAGTTATGTTTGATAAAATTGGTTGCAAAATTGTAAATGTCAAAACCCACAAAATTGTGCATTTTGGTCATCGCATAGGAAATATATACATGGTGCATTTAGATAAAATTCATATTTCTAATGCATGCTTTTTTGCAAATGATGAACATGATTCATGGTTATGGCATAGAAAATTAGGGCATGCAAGTTTTAGAAAAATTGGTTTCAAAAGATCTAGTTAGAGGTTTGCCTAAAATAAAGTTTTCAAATGATAAAATCTGTGATACTTGTGCAAAAGGCAAACATAAACGAGTTTATTTCAAACCTATTAATGATGTTTCAACTAGTAGAGTTTTACAATTGATCCATATGGATCTCTTTGGTCCTATTAGAACTACTAGCTTGGGTGGAAAATCATATGCATATGTTTTAGTTGATTATTACTCTAGATACACATGGGTTTTATTCTTAAGTACCAAAGATGAGGCTTTAGAAAAATTCATCACATTTTCAAAAATCATTCAAAATGACCTTGGTCAAAATATTTCTCACATTCGAAGTGACCATGGCACCGAATTTCAAAATTCACGTTTTGATAATTTTTGTAACTCAAATGGTATTAGCCACAATTTTTCAGCTCCTAAAACACCTCAACAAAATGGGTTGTTGAAAGGAAAAATAGAACTTTAGAGGAAATGGCTAGAACCATGCTTTGCGAAAACAATTTGCCAAAATACTTTTGGGCGGAAGCCACTAATACGGCTTGTTATATCATAAATAGAGTAATGATTAGGCCTATTTTGAAGAAAACTCCTTATGAGATTTTAAAATCCAAAAAGCCTAACATTAGCTATTTTCATCCATTTGGTTGTAAATGCTTTGTTTTAAACAATGGAAAGGATAATTTAGGCAAATTTGACTCTAAAAGTGGTGAAGCTATTTTCTTAGGGTATTCTTTAAACTCTAAAGCCTATCGAGTATTTAATAAGAGAACCTTAGTTGTTGAAGAGTCAATACATGTGATTTTCGATGATAACCTCCTTCCGAGGAAGGATTCTTGTGATGATGATGATGTAGGGATTTTTGAAGCCAATGATGGTGGACAATCATCAAATATGAATAAAGTTCCAACCAAAGAGGAAGATGCACAAGGTCCATTTCTAGAAGCCTTGAAAGATATAAGTCTAGAGGAAAAGGAGGTGAGATACCCAAGAGAGTACAACTATGTCAAAGGTGCTGAGATTTTGGGTGATCCATCCAAAGGGGTAACCACTAGACTTTCTCTTAAAATGCATGTAATGTAGCATTTATCTCATGCATAGAGCCTAAGAATGTTAAAGAAGCATTAAATGATGATTATTGGATAATGGTCGTGCAAGAGGAATGAAACCAATTTGAGAGGAGTCAAGTTTGGACATTAGTTTATAAGCCTAGTGATAAATCTACTATAGGAACTAAATGGGTTTATAGAAACAAACTAGATGAGAGTGGTAACATTGTGAGATTGAGATGAGCATGATGGGGGAGCTCTCTTTCTTCTTGGGGCACCAAATTAAGCAAAGGAAGGATGACATTTTTATCAATCAAGCTAAGTACATCAAGGACATGCTCAAAAAGTTTGGCTTGGAGAATGTGAAACCTCAAACCACTCCAATGAGTTCTTCCAGAAAGCTTGACAAAGATGAAGGAGGTAAGTGTGTAGATTTAAAGCTTTATCGCTCCATGATTGGATCTTTGCTTTATCTTACCGCAAGTAGACTCGACATTATGTTTAGTGTTTGCTTGTGTGCTAGATTTCAAGCTAGTCCTAGAGAATCACACCTTATAGCCGTTAAGAGAATCTTTAGGTACCTTAGAGATACATCTTGTTTAGGTCTTTGGTATCCTAAAGAGTTTTCCTTTAACCTACATGCCTTCTCGGATGCGAATTATGGGGGTTGTAAGATAGATAAAAAAAGTACCTCCGGTACATGTCAATTCCTAGGTAGTATGCTAATATCATGGTTTTCTAAGAAGAAAAATAGTGTAGCATTATCTACCGCAGAGGAGGAATATATATCGGTAGGGAGTCGTTGTGCTCAAGCCCTTTGGATAAAGCAATAACTCTTAGATTATGGAATTCATGTAGGTATCATCCCTATTAGGTGTGACAACACTAGTGTTATTTGTCTCACTAAGAATCCCATCCAATAATCTAGAACCAAACACATAGAAATAAGGCATCATTTCATTAGAGATCATGTCTTGAAAAATGATGTAGTTCTAGAATATGTTGACACCTTGAACCAATTAGCGGATATTTTTACCAAACCATTAGACAAAGAGCGTTTTGGTCTCTTAGGAGAGGGTTAGGCTTAACCAACCTCCCTTGATCCTTAGAGCCTCTTTTGGTCTTAAAAATTATGCTTAAATTTCGTTGATTGATTGCTTTTGTAATTTGGCTCCTATATACATATATGCCTATTGCTAGGGGGAGTATGCATCTATTTATGCTCATACATGATGTTCTCATATCATTCACATGCATTTCGATTTGATTAAAAATTAAATTTTTGAGCAACCTGCAGCCAAAACTGACATTTCTAGCACAGACATATCGATACGGTGTTCCACGTATCGATACAGGTCATTTACAATCGTTTTGGTACAAGTTTACCTGTACCGGTATGGGTCGCGTATCGAAATGGCTGTATAGGCATTTTGGTACTGGGTTCGATATGCCACATTGGTGTATCGATACGTGTTCACGCTGGGCAATTTTAAGGGCATTAAAAGAGGGTTTTTCACTTTATATCAAAACCCTAACTCGAAAATCCTCTATAAAATCCTCTCAATCCCTCACTTTATCTCACACCAATCTTTAAAATTCTTGAGGGCTTTTAGTTTTTACATCAAACTCAGGCTAATATCATCAAGTTTGTGCATCCAAATCTATTCATTCATCCTAAATCTCAACTTCAAGGTATATACCCTAACTTTTTCTTTTCAATTTTCATACATATATATACACTGATTTTGTACTATAATCATAGATTTAGAACCTATATAGTATAGTTTTCAATATTTTTGTAAAAACTTTTTCAAATCTGAAACTTTTTTATTCGAATATAAAATTATATCGTATATTTTTTTAACACTGTTTTTGAAGTTTTCTTTTACCAAAAATTATTTTTATACTTGTATATGTTTTTAAACTATATTGTATAGATTTTTAACAATACCTTGATTATTGGATTACTTTTTGGATCGAATGTATTGATTTATGCATACATCATTTTTGGTTTGATTTTGTTTTCAGATTATGGCCCCTAAGAAACGAGCACGAAAGGACATTACCTCTACTTCAAATCATTCACGTCCTCTTCCCGATCATATTGGTAATAGACCCAATCTTACCCACATTTATCAAAACTGTTTTAATGAACCTCAATTTCCAGACGCCATGGAAAATTTTAAAAAATACCAAAGTTACAAAATTCACCCCGAGCGTGTTACTTCAATCCCGTTTTTATCCTCCGAAAGATTTAAATTCAAATATCTTCATTTAATGCACAATTGGAAATTTATGAGTTTTTAAGTATACCCGGGATTTTATACAGAAATCTTTTTTGATATTCTATTCCAACGCTTGGTGTATTTACAATGAAAAATGAACTTTGGTCATTGCAATTGAATCTTAATGGGTAAGAAATTTCGAATTGATACAAGTGTTTTAGCAAATTTTTTGGGTCTTGAGGATACGAGAATAAATGATGAGAGTGAGTTAGGACATGTCCTTAGTGGTTCGGTGACTATTCTTGATGCCTATGATCGCATATTACACCTCATGATCACTTGGTGGTTTCGTCCATCCAATGGGAAATACTCTACCATCCGCCAAGTCGATGATTTTTGGCTTTGATGCTTTCGTGGGAGAAGCGACCAAACCTTGCTCAGATTATGTTCTCCGAGATCGTCTTTCTTGTCCAACATCGCCACACCACCATGGTTACATCCTTCACATATGGCATAGTTGAGTTACATCTTCAATAAGATGGGTATTGATTGTTCATACGATCTTCTGGAACCTCTCACGGATCCAATTGATGAACGTTCTCTCCGTCATGCAAAGTTCACCTACTATAATGGAGAATGGATTCGGAACACCGATCTTCTGGGTGGTGTACAACCCGATCCGGTGGTGGCTCCTCAAGAAGCTCCTATTCCACAAGCTCCGGTGGCCCAACCAAATCATGATTCTCTCATGGCTTTTCTCAATGAGAAGTTCACATATTTACACACCACCATGGACTCCGAATTTGCCGCGATCGACACTCGCTTCACATCCTTGGAGGAAAAGGTGACGGCTATTGAACATCGCCAAAAATCTATGGACATCACTCTTAACGCCTTTCATGGTGAATGACGCCAATCCCATGGACCTCTGGCCACAAATGTTGATGAGGATGAAGAGGATGAAGAAGATGGAGACGGTGGAATGGACTCTTAGGCATTTTGCATCTCATAGCATATCATATTAGGATTTAAGTTATGCATATTTATTTTATGTTTTTATGAACTCCTATGCTTTGCTTTTTATTTGGTTTATGTTTTTAGGATTTGAGTTGGATTGAATTATGTTGCTTGAACTATGATTTGAAGTTTAATGCTTATGTTGGCTTATTTAAATTGCTTGGAGTTATTATTGTTTACCCTATGGACTTGATTGTGACCTAACAAAAAGGGAGAGAAGATTTAAAGAGTCAAATTTTTATAGCCTTAAATTAAGGGGGAGTAAACTTTCAAAGTTTTTTTTAAGATACTTAAAAATTTTCATTTGGTTTTGTTATATCAAAATGGTGAGATTGTAAAACCTATGTTTGATTTTGATATAACAAATTATCTAAGGACTAAATTGAAAAAGAAAATAAATTTTTAAGTACTCAAAACTCTCACAAAATGACAAGAAAAATCTCTTTGAAGTCCAAAACTTAAACCCAAAATCTTCTAAGTGTTTTCAAGCCAGACTACACAAACACGCCCAGGCGTATCGATACACCCATTGGTGTTTCAATACGGAAATTGGCTACTAAAATTTGTTTTTGCAAAGCATACCGATACGGCTTAGCCCGTTTCGGTACGACATTCATCTGGGCAAGCATTTTAAGCTTAGCGTTTTGATACGGCTCACACCCGTTTCGATACGGTTTGAAATCTGGGTTTAAGAAATTTATACTCGTACCGATACGGTACATTATGTTTCAATACGGTTTGAAATTTAGATTTAAGAAATTTCAAAACGTACCGATACGGTTTGTCAAGATCTTCAAAGATCTTTACATTAAATTTTTTGATCATTGTTTGTCAGTTATTGGAATCCTCAAACTTTAAATTTCGGTTAACCCGTACTGATACTCCCCTAGGCGTACCGATACACTTTTTCATCCAATATTCCATTGAACAGAACTCGTACCGATACAGCCCTTGTCGTTTCAATACGCCCCTATTTTACACTATAAGCGTTTCGATACAACATCCCGCGTATCGATACGCCTATACACAACGGCTATATTTTGTTGTAACAGGTATCGACACGGGCCTTCGTGTAGCGATACGGTTGTTCACCAGACTACATTTATTGCCGGAAAGATGGTCCCCAATGGCTTTATTGATGACTTCAACCACCCAAACGGCTAGAATTCAATAAGAGGGTATAGTTACAAGTCTCTAATGCAACATCAACAACTTATGAAACTCCATTAAACAACATTCAAGTACTCAAGTAAAATCCAACCCTTGAGCTCAAAAAGTCAAATCCATGTACCCAACTTGTGTAATCCTTTATAATCTTTATTTCAAGTTTGGGGTTGAGTGTTCTTGTAAATTGGGCAAATATTTACCTTGTGAGGGCTTTTGTACATTTGCCATTTCTTTCTTTGTATTCGAGAGTGTTTGGTTCAAAGCTTTGGGTAGAAAGTTTGAACTTGTAATGGTTGCCTCCTTAGCCTAGAAAAGGGGAAGAATTTCATAGTGAAATTGGTTGAAAATCCTTAGTAGGAAGCTAAGGTAGTAGACGTAGAGCTTGTTAGAAGCTTGAAACACTATAAATCATTGTGTCCCATTGCTTATCTTTTTTCATTAGCTTCCAAACATTTAAAATTGTCAATTCACCCCCTTTGCCAACATCCACATTGATTGATCATCTTAACAGGCAAAAGAGGTATGGAAGGTGATGCCGATGCAATAGGAAACAATGCTAGAGGAGGATGCCTCGGCATAGTGAGTGCACGTTGTGTAGCAAAAGAAACACATTCAACGAAGTTTGGCTCAAGTTTATGATTCGTGTATGGTCACAACCAAGGAAGGCATAAACATCCGAATAGTTGAAGCTTGTCATAGATTGGTGTTTATTGATAAAGTAGAAGGTAAGGCGACCAATTATCCAATATTGGTGTTGACATCCTCTTGATAAGATAGACAACCGCCTGAAAAGCATGAGGCCAATACTTTGTAGGGAGATGTAACACCCTAAACCCTGAATGTCACATCTAGGCCTCAAGCCCAACCCGCAACCACAAAATTTCAACCTAGTTTAGCCCAATTAAATCATTCATAAACCACAAGGTCAGTTAAGTCCAAATCCATCATAAGTAATTTAAAATCTGAAACGTTTACATGGGAGCTCCATTTGAAAATAGAATAGTTAAAACATTCAACTCGTCATTACAATCCCAAAATAAGAGTTACAATTACAAAACCAATAGGGTCCTATGAATACACAACCAAAAAATCTAAGTATTGTACCCCGGATAAATTGATGCATTGAAATCCTAAGTTGATGGTGCCCTCTAAGGAATGTATCAACCTACTAACCTGCGAACGGAAACAACTATTCAGAATGTTAAGCTTATAACGCTTAGTGGTATACATATACTCTACCAAGCTTCATGCAAATCATAAATATGAGCAAATATCCAGAAATGATGCGATGGTAACTAAATCAACACACGGTGCTACTACTGGCCCCCTAAACACAAGTCCCCACGTGGCACACATCAACATGATTACCATCACTCTTATGGTTTCTATCATTAACACGTGTTAAGATATTTGATTTTGATATAACTTAAAGATAAAGTTTTTGGACTTAAACTAATTTGCAAAAATATTTCAAAAGTCCATAAACTTGAAAAATATGTTTGAAAGTTTTTCAATGGGTTTTTTAACATGTATTAAATGATTTTAAATAGCCAAAGTGTCAAAAATAGGCCCTTGAGTATCGATACAGTTTGACCCATATTGATACCCAGAAGAGTCTGTATCAATACGAATTTTTGAGTACCGATATGCCCCTTTGTCCCTTGTATTGGCAAAATTCCAGTAGTCATTTAGTGTACTAATACAGCCTCAGTCGTACTGATACCCTAGGGTGCATACCAATACACCTATATTGTGTACCAATACCCTTTGTATTAAATGCTCCAACAGCTATTTCTTCTTAATGTAGGTACTGATATCCTTGCACGAGTACCGATCATGCTCTAAAAGTGCATTTATGGCTAGAATTAAAGACCCCAACAACTCTAAATCAACCCCAACAGGTAGTAACGGCCACAAACTCCTTAGAGGGTTTAAAAGACTCAATCAAGCAGCCATGCAACAACAAGAAACCAACTATCAACATTCAATGATAGAGAAATTGTTCTAGAGCTTATTTTCATCATATTTCTTTGTAGAACACACTTGTGAGCTTAATTGTTATATTTTCTCAAGTGTTAGGATTTGGATGAGTGCTTAAATTGCAAACATATTTGCCTTGTAATGGTTTTCATTGTTTGCTTATTTGTTTTCTATTTGTAAGAGAGTGTTTCTAGACTTTGGGGTATAAGTCTAGGTTTTTGAGGATTATCTCCTTGATCTCAAAAAAAGGAAAGGTAAATTAGTGAATTTGCCGAAAATCCTTAGTGTAGATAGCTAAGGTAGTGGAAGTATACTTGGTTTAGAATTCGAACCATTATAAATCATTGTGTCTTAATTTTTATTACTTAGACATTCATCCACCAAAGCAAAAACCAAATTCACCCCCTCTTGACTATCTTGGTTGATCGTTCGAGTCTTCCAACACTTGGTATTAGAGCTTCGTCTCTACATCAGGTTAACATCCTAGAGTCAATCCTTGAATTGTTCAACCTTTCTACATCAACCAAGATCATAGCTCAATCCATCGATAAGCCTCCTTACTTTAACGGTGTCAACTACTCCTATTGGAAGAATAGGATGATGTTTTTCATGAGAGCCAAAGATTATAGTCTTTGGGATATCGTTCTTGATGGCCCGTTCGTTCCACGAAGAAGCAAGGCGGAATGTAGTACGAAAGATCGCAAGAAGATAGAGCTCAATGCAAAGGCCTTGCACATTCTCTTTTGTACACTTGGCCCGGAAGAATATTCAAAGGTCTTTGTTGCGCGTAATAAGTGCTACGCAAATGTGCAAGTATACACGTTGCAAGTTATAGTATAAAAGATATCGTCTCCACAGGGATTGGTGCTACTTATTGAATCTAGTCTCTTGCACTGTAAAAAGTAAAAACACAAATAAAGGATTATGGGAGTTTAACTAATAACTAAACTAGAAAACAATAAAGTGAAAGAAAATATGAGATCAAATGAGAGAGAGATAGGCCAGGTTATCGTGAGTTGAGGTGTGATAGCCGATTGGATCGTTTTGGTAAAAGAGTGCACGGGCAACTCAGTTGCCGTGGCAACTTGCACAACGGGGTTGCCTTGGCAACTAATCGATGGTTGCATGGGCAACTAGTTGGGCAAATACTTGGGCATCTAGGCAGCAATCTTCAAGGTTCGGCAGAGCATTCTTCAATGGTTTCTTCTTATCCCTAAGTCAAAACTCTAGCTACTTGTGCATGCCTTGATAATACATCCCTGCGTGAATCAAGGGTGAACAACAACCAATCTTGCGCTCCTCTTAGCCGTTGAAATCCTTAACTTATTCCTAAGTCGGATTAATCTTCACCATCAATAGATTGAATAAAGATCATATTCATTCGTTTCTTGAATCTAACTCTCCCGATATTAGATAAATAGATGAAATCACGAGATCCTCTCCCAATTTACTCGCAAACAAGAATAAGAACCAATGATGAATAAACCTTGAAATAGAAAAGTGCAAACTCTTATTACCTAAACAAAAACCAATAGTTTCTCACAACCACAAAACACAATAACCATAGCTAAGTAGATTTAGTTCATGGCTAGGTTCCAAAGAAACACAAGATAAACAATCCCTAGCATTAACCCAATCGAACAAGAAAGAAAAGGATGAAGGAGGAGGCTTGTCGAAATCCTCCTTGCCCTAGATGCTTGTCGAAAATTCTCTCCTCTTGCCCTCCTTGGACTTGTCAAAATTTCCCTATTGCTCTCTCTCTACAAGTTGTCGAAATCTCCATCCTATTTATAGGGCTAGGCCAAAGTCCTTTTTTGAGGAGGAGTTTAAGTTGGAATTAAATTATCTTTAAAGAATATAATTCTTTATTATAATTGTATTCCTACTAGAACTTCTCCTATCTTCTTGGAATTTAATTCTTCTTTAATCTCTGCATGGAAATCAAATTCCTTTGGGTTTGGGCTTTGCTCCACATCATCTTGGGCTTGTTTAGTCATCAATTTTGACTACCATATCACCTTTGCTCTTGTCGAAAATTGCCATGGCAACTGGCTCGGCGTCTCCTTCATGCATTGCCCTGGCAACTAGCTCGGCGTCTCCTTCATGCATTGCCCTGGCAACTAGCTCGGCATTGCTTTGGCAAGTGATCCTGCACATACACACACAAAGCACACCAAAGCAGCATCTTTTCCACAAAAACTACCAAGTTATGTAATCAAGCTCAACGATGGAAGGAAACATGGATTAATGCATGAATGGCTAACTATGCAACTAATATGAGCCTAAGTCTAACAATAATATGAGTAAAATGGGTAAGAAAAATAGTACTTTTGAACACTTATCACACCCTCAAACTCGAACTATTGTTTGTCCTCAAGCAATGCAAACTCATAATTACCTGTCAAGACTTCAATTTTCACAAACTTAGCTTTGAACTTGATTTCAATTCTCTGAACCGGGGCACAAAGTATGATTGTCTTTTTATTTTTTCGGAAAACTTAGGAGTTACTCGGAATCAAACTATAATGCTTGTGAGTGTGTGCGGAGTTTTGTGCAAGTTGATTTTTCGGATTCTATGCAAACAAGAGGTTTTCAAATTACTTCATTGGGTTCTTTTTAACATGTTTTAACTAGAGCCTGTTTTGAGCACCTCCAGTGTTTTGTTTTTAGTTTTATTAAGTTAATTTAATCGAGTAGAGCCGGTTTCGGGCACCTCTAGTTAAATTTTTTTAACACATCCTAGAGCCAGTTTGGGCACCTCTAGTGATCAATTTTTTTAGCACATGCTATAGCCAATTTCGCACCTCTAGCATTCATCCAATTTTTATTCTAATCCCCAATTTGTTAATTATCAACCTAAGTTCACTAGAATTCCTTAAATCAATCAAACCACAACAAATAAGCATCAAATTTAGCATCATAGTAAAATTCTAAGTTTTTCCATGGTTATCCTAGAATAAAAATTCTATCAATTAAGTGCATTGGCAAAGTCATCATCGGATATTCATCAAATCTAAGCAATTTTTGTTCCAATTAAAGGCATGGCAAGCAATTTATGTATCCTAAATGTAATACTTAAGTGAATGTAACTAAACATGGTTACTACTAATAACAATCCCCCCCCCAAACTCGAGTGAGGCATTGTCCTCAATGCATGCATAAAAATAATGAAAAAATAAAATAAAATAAAATAAAATAAAAATGCATACAAGGACTTACTCCGAGAGTTCGTCATCGTAGATGATTAGTTTCCTTTTGGTCGGTGTCTTGATTCTCTTGCTTGAACGCGATGGTTGTTTTCTTGTTGCTGGGATGTCTTTAGCTTTTGTTTCCGTGGCATCTTTAGGGTTGGTTGCCGTGGCGTCATCTTTTGCTGTTGCCGTGGCGACTGCTTCAATGGTTGCCGGGGATCTCGGCAGTAAATTTCCTTAGCATAGTGGTTGTGAGTCTTGTTGTGAAAAAGAAAACCTGAAAACTAAAAATAATGAAGAAAAATGAAATATCACCTAAAAATAAAAAGAAAAAGAAAATATTGAAAGGAGAGCATGCTCATGCATCTCCTAAGTTGACCACTTCTTTGTTACGTTCCACATGGGCACCATTGTAGTGCTTCAATCTTTGTCCATTAACTTTGAATTCATGGTTGTCAGAGATGGACTTGATTATCACAACACCATGGGAGAATGGTTTGACGACTTCGAATGGTCCCGACCATCTTGATTTCAGCTTTCCCAGGAAAAGTTTTAGCCGAGAATTGAATAGGAGAACTAGTTGTCCTGGCGTGAATTGTCGTGGCAATAGTTTCTTGCCATGCCATCGCTTTGTTTTCTCCTTGTAGATTCGTGCATTGTTATAGGGGAGTGCACGGAATTCTTCTATCTCATTGAGATCCATCAAACGCTTTTGTCCGGCACTTTCCCAATCCATGTTCACGGTCTTGATTGCCCAGTATGCCTTGTGTTCGATTTCCACCGGTAGATGACATGTTTTACCATAGACAAGTCGGAAGGGGGACATACCTAAGGGTGTTTTGAATGCAGTGCGATATGCCCAAAGTGCGTCATCTAGTCTTAATGACCAATCCTTCCTAGAGGGATTTACAACTTTCTCGAGTATTCCCTTCAACTCCCGGTTGGAAATTTCCGCTTGCCCGTTGGTTTGTGGGTGATATGCCGTGGCGATCTTGTGTGATATGCCGAAGCGTTGCAACATTTTGGCAATTAGTCTGTTGTCAAAATGCTTGCCTTCGTCACTAATAATTGCTCTCGGCATCCCAAACCGTGTAAATATGTTTTTCTGCAAGAATCTTTGCACGGTCTTGAAATCGTTGTTGGGAACTGCAACTGCCTCAACCCATTTAGACACGTAGTCGACGGCAAGTAGAATGTAGAGGTTGCCGAATGAAGATGGGAAAGGTCCCATAAAATTGATCCCCCATACATCGAACAATTCCACCTCGATGATGTTCTGGAGCGGCATCTCATGTCGTCTAGAGATATTGCCTGTCCTCTAGCAACGATCACATTGCTTGTAAAAGTCTTGGGCATCTTTGTACAATGTAGGCCAATACAAACCGGATTGCAGAACTTTGGCCGCGGTACGAGTTCCTCCAAAATGTCCTCCATAGGGTGAAGAATGGCATTGCCGGAGTACATTTTGTTGCTCTTCTTCAGGGACACATCGGCGTATAACCTGATCTGCACATTGTTTAAACAAAAGAGGCTCGTCCCAAAAGTAATGCTTAGCATCATGGCGGAACCGCTTCTTCCCTTTGTGAGTAATGTCATAAGGTAAAATACCACAAACAAGGAAATTAACTAAATCCGCATACCAGGGTATTGCCGAGGCATGTGCTGTCATGGCGACTGCTCCCAAAATTGCCGAGGCATGCGCGTCAAAGAATGATGTGGCGTCGAGAGTTGCCGAGGCGTGTGCATTCATGGTTGTCGAGGCGTCGAGGGTTGCCGAGGCGTGCGCATCCATGGTTTCCGAGGCAATTAAAAGTTGTTCATCCGGGAATGCATCGCATATCTCTAGATCCGCGTCCTCCTCCTTATTTCGTTTCAAACGTGATAAGTGATCGGCCACTTGATTTTCTGTTCCTTTTCCTGTCCTTAATTTCAATATCAAATTCTTGTAAAAGTAATATCCAACGAATCAAACGAGGTTTAGCATCCTTTTTAGCAAATAAGTATTTGATTGCCGAATGGTCCGTATGAACAATTACCTTTGTACCAATCAAGTAGGATCGGAACTTGTCAAATGCGAAAACTACAACTAGTAACTCTTTCTCCGTTGTTGTGTAATTCACTTGAGCACTATTAAGAGTTTTACTAGCATAGTATATCACATGGAAGGTCTTACCTGTGCGTTGGCCTAGGACTGCTCCTACCGCGAAATCACTTGCATCACACATGAGCTCAAAAGGTAGCGTCCAATCTGGTAGAACGACAATGGGTGCTGAGGCAAGCTTTTTCTTTAGGGTTTTGAATGCTTGGGTGCAAGAATCATCAAAATCGAAGACTTTATCCTGTTCAAGCATATTACACAAGGGTTTAGTGATTTTAGAAAAATTATGAATGAACCTCTTGTAAAAACTTGCATGTCCGAGAAAACTTCGAATTCCTTTAACCGAACTTGGTGGGGGTAATCTCTCGATCACGTCCACCTTGGCTTTGTCTACTTCAATTCCCTTGGATGAAATCTTGTGGCCGAGCACTATTCCTTCATCTACCATAAAATGGCATTTCTCCCAATTGAGGACTAAATCTGCTTTCTTCGCATCTTGCTAACACCCTCTCTAAATTGCCAAACAGCCCGGTCAAGTCATTACTAAAAACCGAAAAATCATCCATGAAGATCTCAAGGAAGTCTTCGACCATGTCCGAAAAGAGTGCCATCATGCATCTTTGGAAGGTTGCTTAGGGCGTTACACAATCCGAACGGCATCCTTCGAAAGGCATAAGTACCGTATGGGCATATGAAGGTTGTCTTTTCTTGATCTTCCGTGCTATGGCAATCTGATTGTAACCTGAATAACCATCAAGAAAACAATAAAAGGTTTACCCGCAAGACGGTCAAGCATTTGATCAATAAAGGGTAATGGGAAGTGATATTTCCTAGTGGCTTTGTTTAGCTTTCGATAGTCCATACAAACCCTCCAACCGGTCACAATCCTGGTTGGGATAAGTTCATTATTTTCATTGCTTACCACTGTTATATTTCCCTTTTTCGGTACATTTGTACCGAACTTACCTAATGCATTTATCGGAGATAGGGTATATAATGCCGGTGTCAAGCCACTTGATGATTTCTTTCATTACAACCCTTTTCATGGCATGATTTAGTCTCCTCCGGGCTTCAATTGAAGGTTTGTGATCGCCTTCCAACAGAATCTTGTGCATGCACACCGCCGGGCTAATTCCTTCAAGTCGGCAATTGTCCACCCTATTGCCTTTTGTGTAGCTTCAACATCTTGATCAGCTTCTTTTCCTCGCTCAGGTTGTAACTTAGAAGAAATAATTACAAGCAATGTATTATCGGTTCCTAAGTATGCATATTTTAGTTGCTCTGGCAATTGTTTCATCTCAAGAATTGGTGGTTGTTCAATAGAGGGTTTTCGAGTTTACCTTCCTTACCTGAGTAATCCAGTGGTTCAAAGTATGTACCTGGTCGATTTACTAGCCAATTTGCCTCTTCTTGTTATTCCTCATCGACCGGTTCTTCATACTCCTCAGGTTCCTCTTGATTGGCAATATAGTTGCCGAGGCAACTAAATTCCTCATCGAAGTTAAACTTTGCCGTGGCATGAAGAAGTTGGCATTCTTCTGGATCATCGGCATGCCTTAGTGTTTGGAACACATTTAGTTTAACTTGCTGGTCATTCACCCTCATTGTGAGTTCTCCTTTTCAACATCGATCAAGGTTCTCCCCTCTGCTAGGAATGGTCTCCCGAGAATGATAGGTGCATGCTCATCCGCTTCACAATCCAAAACAATAAAGTCAGGAAAAAATAAATTTATCAACTTTTACCAAGATGTTCTCGATTTTTCCTCTAGATGCACGTAGGATCTGTCGCTAGCTGCAGCATGATGACATGTTGTAGGTCTTGCCTTCCCGATTCCTAGTTTCGAAAACCGATTTAGGCATCAAGTTTATGCTAGCCCCAAGGTCGCATAATGCTTTCCCGACATAATGATTTCCAATGGAACAGGTATTGTGAAACTTCCGGATCCTTCAACTTGGGTGGCATACGATTGTTCAACATTGCCATGCATCCCTCTGTTGCGGCAACGGTTTCAAACTCTCCTAGCCTTGTTCTCTTGGACACAATGTCTTTAAGAAACTTGGCATAGTTTGGCATTTGTTCAATTGCTTCCACCAATGGCAAGTTGATGTGGACTTGCTTTAGGATATCAAGAAACTTCTTGAATTGGTATTCTTGCTTTTGTCGCTTCAACCTTTGTGGGAATGGTGGTGAAAGTCGGATATCTTCGATCCTTTCATTGGTTTGAAACCTGATTGACGGCATTGCCGGGACATCTGGAGTTGCCGAGGTGTTATCAACTGAGTTGCCGAGGCATGGTTTTCATAAGTTGCCGAGGCATCTTTATTGTCGGTTGTCGAGGCATGCTTATTGTCGTTTCTCGCGGCAATTCCGATTCAAATCCGAGGCTTTGCCGCTAGGTTCGCTTGATCTTTTTGTGGAGTTTTGTTTGACGAGCGGGTTTGAACCTTTCTAAGTTGTTGGCCACTTCTAGTGGTGATTGCCTTACATTGCTCATGGCCAATTCCTCTTGCGACTTCAGTATCGCTAGGTAAACCTCCTTGCGGTCTGGTATTCAAATTTTGAGCAAACTGTCCGACTTGATTTTCCAATGATTTGATTGCCGTCTCTTGGTTTTGCAATCTCATCTCGGTCCTGTTAATAAAAGCATCAGTTCTTTTTATGAAATTACTATTCTCAGCCATATAAGATTCAGTTTTCATCATAAAAGCATTTAGAGAATTTTCCAAAGAACTAGATGTCATTGGTTGTTGCTGTGGCAACTGTTGCCGTGACATATTTTGCTGGAATCCCGATGCTTGTGCATTCTGATTGTTCTGGTTTAGAGCATTGTTGGGATTACTCCATGAAAAATTTGGGTGCTTCTTCCAAGCTGGATTGTATGTATTGGACATCACATTGTTGTTCAGATTGTAATTCCCCACATAGAAGCTGGATTCCGGATTCTCGCATACATTCGTAGAATTCTGGTTATCACCACATAACTCACAAAAAGAATCCATTACCTTGACTTCATGTGTGTTGTTTGGTTTTTGCATGTTCGACCATCTTGGTTAAAGTGGCCAATTGTGCCAAAATTGAATCTGATGATCCTAGTTCATGTATTGTGGCTTGGCGCCTAACTCCCTCCTCTTCTAGTGGATGGGAATTGATAATCATTCTTGGCCAGCCTGTTTAAGATTTGCATTGCTTCTTCCGGTGACTTATCTAGGAGTATGCCGCTTGTCGAGGCATCTAGCATCATCCTTGTTGGTGTATTCACGGCGTTGTAAAACATTGTTACTTGAGTCCACACCGAATCCGTGTAGGGGCATTTGTGTAGAAGTTCTCTATATCGCTCCCAAGCCTCGTACATGGATTCATCATCCGCTGCCGAAAAGAAGTAATGTCGTTCTACGGCTTATCACCAAATTTGTAGGATTAAATCTAGCAAGGAAATCACGACAAAGATCAGTCCAAGATGCTATGAATCCGGTAGGAATGCTATTCAACCATGCTTTCGCCCTATCCCTCAGTAAATAGGGGAATAATCTTAATCGTAGGACATCGGGGATGACTTCGTATATCTTGAACGAGTTGCAAATCTCGAGGAAAGATTCTAGATGTTGTCGTGCATCTTCAGTTGCTGAGCCGCCAAATTGACCAATTGTGTTGATCATATTAAACATTACCGGTTTCAACTCAAAGTGGTCGGCTTCAATTTCAGGTGCGACAACTCCTGGGTTAAGTCCATCAAGATCTTCAAGATAGTCTCGAATAGTTCTGTTTCGTGCAAGAATCACTCCTCCTGCTCGAATATCTTGATTCATATTGCCATCTTGATTTGCCATTGCTTCTCTTATCCTTCGTCTAAGTCTTTGTAAGGTTCGTTCAATTTCTGGATCAAAGGGATATTCTGGTGAAGTCGGTCTCGCCCTGGTCATATACCAATGCAAAACCAAAGTTTGTTAGCCCTTTGAATTTTAAACAAGAAAAATAAAAAGAAAGTGCAAGAAAATAAAAACAAAGTCGCTATTGCCAATCCCCGGCAACGTCGCCAAAAACTTGTTGCGCGTAATAAGTGCTACGCAAATGTGCAAGTATACACGTCGCAAGTTATAGTATAAAAGATATCGTCTCCACAAGGATTGGTGCTACTTCTTGAATCTAGTCTCTTGCACTGTAAAAAGTAAAAACACAAATAAAAGATTATGGGAGTTTAACTAATAACTAAACTAGAAAACAATAAAGTGAAAGAAAATATGAGATCAAATGAGAGAGAGATAGGCCAGGTTATCGTGAGTTGAGGTGTGATAGCCGATTGGATCGTTTTGGTAAAAGAGTGCACGGGCAACTCAGTTGCCGTGGCAACTTGCACAACGGGGTTGCCTTGGCAACTAATCGATGGTTGCATGGGCAACTAGTTGGGCAAATACTTGGGCATCTGGGCAGCAATCTTCAAGGTTCGGCAGAGCATTCTTCAATGGTTTCTTCTTATCCCTAAGTCAAAACTCTAGCTACTTGTGCATGCCTTGATAATACATCCCTGCGTGAATCAAGGGTGAACAACAACCAATCTTGCGCTCCTCTTAGCCGTTGAAATCCTTAACTTATTCCTAAGCCGGATTAATCTTCACCATCAATAGATTGAATAAAGATCATATTCATTCGTTTCTTGAATCTAACTCTCCCGATATTAGATAAATAGATGAAATCACGAGATCCTCTCCCAATTTACTCGCAAAACAAGAATAAGAACCAAGAATGAATAAACCTTGAAATAGAAAAGTGCAAACTCTTATTACCTAAACAAAAACCAATAGTTTCTCACAACCACAAAACACAATAACCATAGCTAAGTAGATTTAGTTCATGGCTAGGTTCCAAAGAAACACAAGATAAACAATCCCTAGCATTAACCCAATCGAACAAGAAAGAAAAGGATGAAGGAGGAGGCTTGTCGAAATCCTCCTTGCCCTAGATGCTTGTCAAAATTCTCTCCTCTTGCCCTCCTTGGACTTGTCAAAATTTCCCTATTGCTCTCTCTCTACAAGTTGTTGAAATCTCCATCCTATTTATAGGGCTAGGCCAAAGTCCTTTTTTGAGGAGGAGTTTAAGTTGGAATTAAATTATCTTTAAAGAATATAATTCTTTATTATAATTGTATTCCTACTAGAACTTCTCCTATCTTCTTGGAATTTAATTCTTCTTTAATCTCTGCATGGAAATCAAATTCCTTTGGGTTTGGGCTTTGCTCCACATCATCTTGGGCTTGTTTAGTCATCAATTTTGACTACCATATCACCTTTGCTCTTGTCGACAATTGCCATGGCAACTGGCTCGGCGTCTCCTTCATGCATTGCCACGGCAACTAGCTCAGCGTCTCCTTCATTGCCCTGGCAACTAGCTCAGCATTGCTTTGGCAAGTGATCCTGCACATACACACACAAAAAGCACACCAAAGCAGCATCTTTTCCACAAAAACTACCAAGTTATGTAATCAAGCTCAACGATGGAAGGAAACATGGATTAATGCATGAATGGCTAACTATGCAACTAATATGAGCCTAAGTCTAACAATAATATGAGTAAAATGGGTAAGAAAAATAGTACTTTTGAACACTTATCACACCCTCAAACTCGAACTATTGCTTGTCCTCAAGCAATGCAAACTCATAATTACCTGTCAAGACTTCAATTTTCACAAACTTAGCTTTGAACTTGATTTCAATTCTCTGAACCGGGGCACAAAGTATGATTGTCTTTTTATTTTTTCGGAAAACTTAGGAGTTACTCGGAATCAAACTATAATGCTTGTGAGTGTGTGCGGAGTTTTGTGCAAGTTGATTTTTCGGATTCTATGCAAACAAGAGGTTTTCAAATTACTTCATTGGGTTCTTTTTAACATGTTTTAACTAGAGCCAGTTTTGAGCACCTCCAGTGTTTTGTTTTTAGTTTTATTAAGTTAATTTAATCGAGTAGAGCCGGTTTCGGGCACCTCTAGTTAAATTTTTTTAACACATCCTAGAGCCAGTTTCGGGCACCTCTAGTGATCAATTTTTTTAGCACATGCTATAGCCAATTTCGGGCACCTCTAGCATTCATCCAATTTTTATTCTAATCCCCCAATTTGTTAATTATCAACCTAAGTTCACTAGAATTCCTTAAATCAATCAAACCACAACAGCGTTTCATCAAATTTAGCATCATAGTAAAATTCTAAGTTTTTCCATGGTTATCCTAGAATAAAAATTCTATCAATTAAGTGCATTGGCAAAGTCATCATCGGATATTCATCAAATCTAAGCAATTTTTGTTCCAATTAAAGGCATGGCAAGCAATTTATGTATCCTAAATGTAATACTTAAGTGAATGTAACTAAACATGGTTACTACTAATAACAATCCCCCCCCCAAACTCGAGTGAGGCATTGTCCTCAATGCATGCATAAAAATAATGAAAAAATAAAATAAAATAAAATAAAATAAAAATGCATACAAGGACTTACTCAGAGAGTTCGTCATCGTAGATGATTAGTTTCCTTTTTGATTCGGTGTCTTGATTCTCTTGCTTGAACGCGATGGTTGTTTTCTTGTTCTTTGGGATGTCTTTAGCTTTTGTTTCGTGGCATCTTTAGGGTTGGTTGCCGTAAGCGTCATCTTTTCTTTGTTGCCGTGGCGGCTTCTTCTTCAATGGTTCTTAGGGGATCTCGGCGATAAATTTCCTTAGCATAGTGGTTGTGAGTCTTGTTGTGAAAAAAAAAAACACAAAACTAAAAATAATGAAGAAAAATGAAATATCACCTAAAAATAAAAAGAAAAAGAAAATATTGAAAGGAGAGCATGCTCATGCATCTCCTAAGTTGACCACTTCTTTGTTACGTTCCACATGGGCACCATTGTAGTGCTTCAATCTTTGTCCATTAACTTTGAATTCATGGTTGTCGAGATGGACTTGATTATCACAACACCATGGGAGAATGGTTTGACGACTTGAATGGTCCCGACCATCTTGATTTCAGCTTTCCCGGGAAAAGTTTTAGCGAGAATTGAATAGGAGAACTAGTTGTCTGGCGTGAATTGTCGTGGCAATAGTTTCTTGCCATGCCATCGCTTTGTTTTCTCCTTGTAGATTCGTGCATTGTTATAGGGAGTGCACGAATTCTTCTATCTCATTGAGATCCATCAAACGCTTTTGTCCGGCACTTTCCCAATCCATGTTCACGGTCTTGATTGCCCAATGCCTTGTGTTCGATTTCCACGGTAGATGACATGTTTTACCATAGACAAGTCGGAAGGGGACATACCTAAGGGTGTTTTGAATGCGGTCGATATGCCCAAAGTCGTCATCTAGTCTTAATGACCAATCCTTCCTAGAGGATTTACAACTTTCTCTCGGTATTCCCTTCAACTCCGGTTGGAAATTTCCGCTTGCCCGTTGGTTTGTGGGTGATATGCCGTGGCGATCTTGTGTGATATGCCGAGCGTTGCAACATCTTGGCAATTAGTCTGTTGTCAAAATGCTTGCCTTCGTCACACTAATAATTGCTCTCGGCATCCCAAACCGTGTAAATATGTTTTTACGCAAGAATCTTTGCACGGTCTTGAAATCGTTGTTGGGAACTCGCAATCGCCTCAACCCATTTAGACACGTGAGTCGACGGCAAGTAGAATGTAGAGGTTGCCGAATGAAGATGGGAAAGGTCCCATAAAATTGATCCCCATACATCGAACAATTCCACCTCGATGATGTTACGGGCGGCATCTCATGTCGTCTAGAGATATTGCTGTCCTCTAGCAACGATCACATTGCTTGTAAAAGTCTTGGGCATCTTTGTACAATGTTGGCCAATACAAACCGGATTGCGAGAACTTTGGCCATGATGCGAGTTCCTCCAAAATGTCCTCCATAGGGTGAAGAATGGCATTGCGGGAGTACATTTTGTTGCTCTTCTTCGAGGGACACATCGGCGTATAACCCGATCGCACATTGTTTAAACAAAAGAGGCTCGTCCCAAAAGTAATGCTTAGCATCATGGCGGAACCGCTTCTTCCCTTTGTGAGTAATGTCATAAGGTAAAATACCACAAACAAGGAAATTAACTAAATCCGCATACCAGGGTATTGCCGAGGCATGTGCTGTCATGGCGACTGCTCCCAAAATTGCCGAGGCATGCGCGTCAAAGAATGATGTGGCGTCGAGAGTTGCCGAGGCGTGTGCATTCATGGTTGTCGAGGCGTCGAGGGTTGCCGAGGCGTGCGCATCCATGGTTTCCGAGGCAATTAAAAGTTGTTCATCCGGGAATGCATCGCATATCTCTAGATCCGCGTCCTCCTCCTTATTTCGTTTCAAACGTGATAAGTGATCGGCCACTTGATTTTCTGTTCCTTTTCCTGTCCTTAATTTCAATATCAAATTCTTGTAAAAGTAATATCCAACGAATCAAACGAGGTTTAGCATCCTTTTTAGCAAATAAGTATTTGATTGCCGAATGGTCCGTATGAACAATTACCTTTGTACCAATCAAGTAGGATCGGAACTTGTCAAATGCGAAAACTACAACTAGTAACTCTTTCTCCGTTGTTGTGTAATTCACTTGAGCACTATTAAGAGTTTTACTAGCATAATATATCACATGGAAGGTCTTACACGTGCGTTGGCCTAGGATCGCCTCCTACCGCGAAATCACTTGCATCACACATGAGCTCAAAAGGTAGCGTCAATCTGGTAGAACGACAATGGGTCTTTGAGGCAAGCTTTTTCTTTAGGGTTTTGAATGCTTGGGTGCAAGAATCATCAAAATCGAAGACTTTATCTGTTCAAGCATATTACACAAGGGGTTTAGTGATTTTAGAAAAATTATGAATGAACCTCTTGTAAAAACTTGCATGTCCGAAAACTTGAATTCCTTTAACCGAACTTGGTGGGGTAATCTCTCGATCACGTCCACCTTGGCTTTGTCTACTTCAATTCCCTTGGATGAAATCTTGTGGCGAGCACTATTCCTTCATCTACCATAAAATGGCATTTCTCCCAATTGAGGACTAAATCTGTTTCTTCGCATCTTGCTAACACCCTCTCTAAATTGCCGAAACAGCCGTCAAGTCATTACAAAAACCGAAAAATCATCCATGAAGATCTCAAGGAAGTCTTGACCATGTCTGAAAAGAGTGCCATCATGCATCTTTGGAAGGTTGCGGGCGTTACACAATCCGAACGGCATCCTTGAAGGCATAAGTACCGTATGGGCATATGAAGGTTGTCTTTTCTTGATCTTACGGTGCTATGGCAATCTGATTGTAACCGAATAACCATCAAGAAAACAATAAAGGTTTTACCCAAGACGGTCAAGCATTTGATCAATAAAGGGTAATGGGAAGTGATATTTCCTAGTGGCTTTGTTTAGCTTTCGATAGTCCATACAAACCCTCCAACCGGTCACAATCCTGGTTGGGATAAGTTCATTATTTTCATTGCTTACCACTGTTATACCTCCCTTTTTCGGTACACATTGTACCGAACTTACCCACGTACTATCGGAGATAGGGTATATAATGCCGGTGTCAAGCCACTTGATGATTTCTTTCATTACAACCCCTTTCATGGCATGATTTAGTCTCCTCTGGGCTTCAATTGAAGGTTTGTGATCGTCTTCCAACAGAATCTTGTGCATGCACACTGTCGGGCTAATTCCCTTCAAGTCGGCAATTGTCCACCCTATTGCCTTTTTGTGTAGCTTCAACATCTTGATCAGCTTCTTTTCCTGCTCAGGTTGTAACTTAGAAGAAATAATTACAAGCAATGTATTATCGGTTCCTAAGTATGCATATTTTAGTTGCTCTGCAATTGTTTCATCTCAAGAATTGGTGGTTGTTCAATAGAGGGTTTTCGAGTTTACCTTCCTTACCTGAGTAATCCAGTGGTTCAAAGTATGTACCTGGTCGATTTACTAGCCAATTTGCCTCTTCTTGTTATTCCTCATCGACCGGTTCTTCATACTCCTCAGGTTCCTCTTGATTGGCAATATAGTTGCCGAGGCAACTAAATTCCTCATCGAAGTTAAACTTTGCCGTGGCATGAAGAAGTTGGCATTCTTCTGGATCATCGGCATGCCTTAGTGTTTGGAACACATTTAGTTTAACTTGCTGGTCATTCACCCTCATTGTGAGTTCTCCCTTTTCAACATCGATCAAGGTTCTCCCTGTTGCTAGGAATGGTCTCCCGAGAATGATAGGTGCATGCTCATCTGCTTCACAATCCAAAACAATAAAGTCAGCGGAAAAAATAAATTTATCAACTTTTACCAGTATGTTCTCGATTTTTCCCTCTAGATGCACGTAGGATCTGTCGGCTAGCTGCAGCATGACTGTTGTAGGTCTTGCCTTCCCGATTCCTAGTTTCTGGAAAACCGATTTAGGCATCAAGTTTATGCTAGCCCCAAGGTCGCATAATGCTTTCCCGACATAATGATTTCCAATGGAACAGGGTATTGTGAAACTTCCGGGATCCTTCAACTTGGGTGGCATACGATTGTTCAACATTGCCATGCATCCCTCTGTTGCGGCAACGGTTTCAAACTCTCCTAGCCTTGTTCTCTTGGACACAATGTCTTTAAGAAACTTGGCATAGTTTGGCATTTGTTCAATTGCTTCCACCAATGGCAAGTTGATGTGGACTTGCTTTAGGATATCAAGAAACTTCTTGAATTGGTATTCTTGCTTTTGTCGCTTCAACCTTTGTGGGAATGGTGGTGAAAGTCGGATATCTTCGATCCTTTCATTGGTTTGAAACCTGATTGACGGCATTGCCGGGACATCTGGAGTTGCCGAGGTGTTATCAACTGGGTTGCCGAGGCATGGTTTTCATAAGTTGCCGAGGCATCTTTATTGTCGGTTGTCGAGGCATGCTTATTGTCGGTTGCCGCGGCAATTCCTGATTCAGCATCTGAGGCTTTGCCGCTAGGTTCGTCTTGATCTTTTTGTGGAGTTTTGTTTGACGAGCGGGTTTGAACCTTTCTAAGTTGTTGGCCACTTCTAGTGGTGATTGCCTTACATTGCTCATGGCCAATTCCTCTTGCGACTTCAGTATCGCTAGGTAAACCTCCTTGCGGTCTGGTATTCAAATTTTGAGCAAACTGTCCGACTTGATTTTCCAATGATTTGATTGCCGTCTCTTGGTTTTGCAATCTCATCTCGGTCCTGTTAATAAAAGCATCAGTTCTTTTTATGAAATTACTATTCTCACCATATAAGATTCAGTTTTCATCATAAAAGCATTTAGAGAATTTTCAAAAGAACTAGATGTCATTGGTTGTTCTTTGTGGCAATTGCTGTGTGACATATTTTGTTTGGAATCCGATGCTTGTGCATTCTGATTGTTCTGGTTTAGAGCATTGTTGGGATTACTCCATGAAAAATTTGGGTGCTTCTTCCAAGCTGGATTGTATGTATTGGACATCACATTGTTGTTCGATTGTAATTCCCCACATAGAAGCTGGATTCGGATTCTGCATACATTCGGAAGAATTCAGTTATCACCACATAACTCACAAAAAGAATCCATTACCTTGACTTCATGTGTGTTGTTTGGTTTTTGCATGTTCGGACCATCTTGGTTAAAGTGGCCAATTGTGCCGAAAATTGAATCGATGATCCTAGTTCATGTATTGTGGCTTAGCGTCTAACTCCTCATCTTCTAGTGGATGGGAATTGATAATCATTCTTGGCCACTGTTTAAGATTTGCATTGCTTCTTCCGGTGACTTATCTAGGAGTATGCCGTTTGCCGAGACATCTAGCATCATCCTTGTTGGTGTATTCACGGCGTTGTAAAACATTGTTACTTGAGTCCACACCGAATCCGTGTAGGGGCATTTGTGTAGAAGTTCTCTATATCGCTCCCAAGCCTCGTACATGGATTCATCATCCGCTGCGAAAAAGAAGTAATGTCGTTCTGAAGCTTATCACCAAATTTGTAGGATTAAATCTAGCAAGGAAATCACGACAAAGATCAGTCCAAGATGCTATGGATCCGGTAGGAATGCTATTCAACCATGCTTTCGCCCTATCCCTCAGTAAATAGGGGAATAATCTTAATCGTAGGACATCGGGGATGACTTCGTATATCTTGAACGAGTTGCAAATCTCGAGGAAAGATTCTAGATGTTGTCGTGCATCTTGATTCTTGAGCCGCCAAATTGACCAATTGTGTTGATCATATTAAACATTACGGTTTCAACTCAAAGTGGTCGGCTTCAATTTCAGTGCGACAACTCTGGGTTAAGTCCATCAAGATCTTCAAGATAGTCTCGAATAGTTACTGTTTAGGTGCAGAATCACTCCTCCTGCTCGAATATCTTGATTCATATTGCCATCTTGATTTGCCATTGCTTCTCTTATCCTTCGTCTAAGTCTTTGTAAGGTTCGTTCAATTTACGGATCAAAGGGATATTACGGTGAAGTCGGTCTCGCCTCGTCATATACCAATGCAAAACCAAAGTTTGTTAGCCCTTTGAATTTTAAACAAGAAAAATAAAAGAAAGTGCAAGAAAATAAAAACAAAGTCGCTATTGCCAATCCCGCAACGTCGCCAAAAAACTTGTTGCGCGTAATAAGTGCTACGCAAATGTGCAAGTATACACGCCGCAGTTATAGTATAAAAGATATCGTCTCCACAAGGATTGGTGCTACTTCTTGAATCTAGTCTCTTGCACTGTAAAAAGTAAAAACACAAATAAAAGATTATGGGAGTTTAACTAATAACTAAACTAGAAAACAATAAAGTGAAAGAAAATATGAGATCAAATGAGAGAGAGATAGGCCAGGTTATCGTGAGTTGAGGTGTGATAGCCGATTGGATCGTTTTGGTAAAAGAGTGCACGGCAACTCGGTTGCCGTGGCAACTTACAACGGGGTTGCCTTGGCAACTAATCGATGGTTGCCTGGGCAACTACTTGGGCGTCTGGGCAGCAATCTTCAAGGTTCGGCAGAGCGTTCTTCAATGGTTTCTTCTTATCCCTAAGTCGAAACTCTAGCTACTTGTGCATGCCTTGATAATACATCCCTGCGTGAATCAAGGGTGAACAACAACCTATCTTGCTCTCCTCTTAGCCGTTGAAATCCTTAACTTATTCCTAAGCTGGATTAATCTTCACCATCAATAGATTGAATAAAGATCATATTCATTCGTTTCTTGAATCTAACTCTCCCGATATTAGATAAATAGATGAAATCACGAGATCCTCTCCCAATTCACTCGCAAACAAGAATAAGAACCAAGAATGAATAAACCTTGAAATAGAAAAGTGCAAACTCTTATTACCTAAACAAAAACCAATAGTTTCTCACAACCACAAAACACAATAACCATAGCCAAGTAGATTTAGTTCATGGCTAGGTTCCAAAGAAACACAAGATAAACAATCCCTAGCATGAACCCAATCGAACAAGAAAGAAAAGGATGAAGGAGGAGGCTTGTCGATATCCTCCTTGCCCTAGATGCTTGTCAAAATTCTCTCCTCTTGCCCTCCTTGGACTTGTCGAAATTTCCCTATTGCTCTCTCTCTACAAGTTGTTGAAATCTCCATCTTATTTATAGGGCTAGGCCAAAGTCCTTCTCTTTGAGGAGGAGTTTAAGTTGGAATTAAATTATCTTTAAAGAATATAATTCTTTATTATAATTGTATTCCTACTAGAACTTCTCCTATCTTCTTGGAATTTAATTCTTCTTTAATCTCTGCACGGAAATCAAATTCCTTTGGGTTTGGGCTTTGCACCACGTCATCTTGGGCTTGTTTAGTCATCAATTTCGACTACCATATCACCTTTGCTCTTGTCGGCAATTTCCATGGCAACTGGCTCGGCGTCTCCTTCATGCATTGCCCTGGCAACTAGCTCGGCGTCTCCTTCATGCATTGCCCTGGCAACTAGCTCGGCATTGCTTTGGCAAGTGATCCTGCACATACACACACAAAGCACACCAAAGCAGCATCTTTTCCACAAAAACTACCAAGTTATGTAATCAAGCTCAACGATGAAAGGAAACATGAATTAATGCATGAATGGCTAACTATGCAACTAATATGAGCCTAAGTCTAACAATAATATGAGTAAAAAGGGTAAGAAAAATAGTACTTTTGAACACTTATCAGTCTCTTCTTGTGAAAATGCCAAGGAAGTATAGGACAAACATGACGTCACATATGAAGGTACAAATGAGGTAAAGAAAACCAAGATTGGACTTATTAACCTTAACTATGAGAACTTTAAGATGAACTTGGAAGAAGACATCAAAGCTTTGATCGATCAGTTCTCCACCATAGTCAATGAGCTTAAAGGATTTTGAGAGATATTCTCGAAGGACAAGCTTGTGAGGAAGTTGATTTATTTATTTCCCCATTCATGAGATTCCAAGAAGACGACAATTATTAATGTAAAAAACTTGAAGGAGCTCAAGCTTGATAAACTTATGGGATCTTTGCTAACCCATGAGATGATGATGTCAAAGGGGAAGAAGAAAGTAGAGCAAGGCATTGAAGATTCAAATGTTGCTCTTAAATCCTCCTAAAAATTTCAATAAGAATAAATTGAAGAGGAGAGTGAAGATGAAGAAGAATAGATGGTCAAGCTCTTCAAGAAATTCACCCGGTTCATAAAACAAGAAAAAGAAGAATTAAGACGAGAATCGAGGATGAAGATGAGGGATCCCATCATATGCTTCGAATGCAAGAATCTGGGGCACACCAAGTATGATTGCCCTTGTTTCAATAAGAAGAGATTAAAGAAGACATTTGTGGCTACATGGAGTGATGAAGAGGACTCCACCGATTATGAGGTAGCCAATCTTTGTCTCATGGCCATCGAAGAAAATTCAAGGGTAACTTCTAATTCATCCACTTCTACTTCATATACTTTTGATAAATTACATGATGCTTATGACAATTTGGTTTTAGAAGTTAAAACTCACATTTTTGTAAAACAAGAAAATGGTTTCACCTTTAAAAATTCAAAATGATTTGATTTCTAAAATCAAGGATGAACTTGAAGAAAAACTCAATGAGTTTGAACAAAAGAATGTTGATTTACAAAATTTACTTCAACAAGTTCAAAAAGATCATCAAAAAGAGTTGGATGATCCTAGAAAAGAAAAAGATTTGATTTACAAAAATCTTGAAAAGAAAAATGGAGATTGCTCCAAAAATAATTTTGTAAAATCAAATTTTTATGTTAGACGTTATAGTTCCCTTATATTTTTCAAAGGCAAAATGGTTAAAAACATTTGGGTCCATAAGGGATTAATTTGTTCGAACAAAAAGGAAGACATTAAAAAATGGATTCCGAAGGGGACTAAAGTTTATGATACTAACACTATTGGATCCAAAGCAATTTGGATACCAAAAATCGCTTGATTGTCTATTTGTAGGTGTGCTTGAGCCATTGATGAGAAAAGTCAAATATTGGAAGCTCTTGACACACAAAGGAGGAAGGACACTTGGAGAAGGAAGACTTAACATCCTTCCATGGTTCAAGTGGTAAAATTTTGTTTCATGCAATTGCTTGATCATGCCTATATTGTTTGATTTTGATGATGATCTAAACATGTTTGTATGACTCTATGTTGTGCTTAATTGCATATAGTTAGAGGGAGTCGCAATTTCATGAGTTACATGTTTTTGGCCTAATATGCTTATATCTATGTTTTTTGCCATTAACTTGTAATGTTTGGTTGAATTTGGTAAAATTCATGCTTGATTTGATTTAAATGTGTTATTTTGAAAAGCATGTTGTAAATTTGTGACAAAAATGATCAAAATATGTATGTAGGATCTCCTCAAGCTTTTGTATGAACTTAAGACTAAGTTGTAAAACTTTTTGAGTTGATTTTGCTGTAATTTTCACCAATTTCGTACCTTCGGTACCGGTACGACCCATATCATACCAATACGACCTTCAACCAAGCACCGATACGATTTCCTCCGTACTGGTAATCACAGTTAAAAAGAGATTGTTTTGTCTCCTTTTTGCCATGCATTGTGTGCTTATTGTATATCTTGTTAAATAGCATGTTAATTGAATTTATTTGATTTTTTTATTTGAAATTCAATTTATTTCTCTTGAATTGTTAGACTAACAATCTACTTGATGCTTGTGTAAGGGAGAGCCATATTTTTAAAAAATTCTTTCATGTAAAATCTTGTCTCTTTTCTCCATTATTTTTACACCAACAATTGATATTTTATATCAATTGGTACTTAATTTCAACATTTGGTGTTTTGAACTTAAATGTGATTTCAAACTTAGTTTTGAAATTATTTTTGATATAACAAAAAGGGGATAGGTTTAAAAAATTAAATTTCAAAAAGAAAAATGAGAAGCTTTAATATTTTCCCTAAATATTCTATTTTTCTAAAATTATTTTTTCTAAGGGGGATTTTTCACAAAAATATTTTTTCAAGTGGTTTCGTTATATAAAAATAGGGAGATTGTTGAGATATTTGATTTTGATATAAATTAAAGAAAAACATTTTTGGACTTAAACTAATTTGAAAAAATATTTCAAAAGTCCATAAACTTGAAAAACATGTTTGAAAGTTTTTAAAGGGTTTTTTGACATGTTTTAAATAATTTTAAATAGCTATAGTGTCAAAACAAGCCCTAAGTATGGTATAGTTTGACCCGTACCGATACCCAGAAGAGCCCGTACCGATATAGATTTTTGAGTACTGATGCGCCCCTTTGTCCCTTATTTTGGCAAAATTTTGCTAGCCATTTGGTGTACCGATACGACTTTAGTCGTACTGATACCCTAGGGTGCGTATCGATACACATGTATCATGTACCGATATCCTTTTTATTAAATGCTCTGACGGCTATTTCTTCTTAAGGCAGGTACTGATACCCTTGCACGAGTATCGATATGCCCTGCTCTAGAAGTGCATTTATGGCTGGATTTAATGCTGGTAGTAACAGCCACAAGCTCCTTAAATGGTTTAAAAGACTCAACCAAGCAGCCATGCAACAACAAGAAACCAGCTACCAACATTCAATGATAGAGAAATTGTTCTAGGGCTTATTTTGTCATATTTCTATATAGAACACACTTGTGAGCTTAATTGTTATATTTGCTCAAGTTTTAAGATTTGGGTGAATGCTTAAATTGCAAACACATTTGCCTTATAAGGGCTTTCATTGTTTTCTTAGTTGTTTTCTCTTTGTAAGATAGTGTTTCTAGACTTTGGGGTATAAGTCTAAGTTTGTGAGGGTTGTCTCCTTGATCCCAGAAAAAGGAAAGATAAATTAGTGAAATTGTAGGAACTCCTTAGTGTGGATAGCTAAGGAGGTAGTGGAGGTAGACTTGGTTTAGAAGTCGAACCACTATAAATCATCGCGTCTCAATTTTTATTACTTAGTCATTCATCCACCAAAGCAAAAATCTAATTCACCCCCTCTTGGTTGATCGTTCGAGCCTCCCAACAACACGTCACCCCTTTTTAAGTTACCAAGTTATTCCATATTATGATCGTATATAAGAGCTAAATATCGGTTTCTCGATTTTAGAATTTATTTTACCCAATTAGGGGACTATTAAGTTATTGCCCACAATTTTTAGCCATTCAAACTCAAACTCGCATGTTTCGAGATAATTGCCCAGTCGGTACCGGTACTCAACCTCACGTACCGATATGGTATGATGAGTACCGATACCTTCCATTCACGTACCGATACACGGCTTCATAGGAAAAGGGTCAACAGACACCCAGTACCAGTACTCAAACTTCGAGTACCGATACGCCCCTGAGCGTACATGTACAAATTCTGCACACTGGAATTTCAATCCAACAGTGAGTATCGGTATAGGTCAACCTGTATCGATACAGTTTGAGTCATGTACCGGTACTTCATGAATCCTATACCGGTACTCCCCTTACAGTCCATCTGTGTTATTCATCACCGATACTCGAGCCCAAAATCTTCACTCTAAGGCTCAAAAATCACCCCAAGGCCCCCCAAAACATTCATGATCGAGATTTAAATAAATCCTACACATTGTGAGAGTTGGAGGTGTACTAACCTTAAATCCAAGCTAAAAAACAAGTCTCTAGCCACCACTCCTTAAGCTTTCGTCTTCCGTTGCTCCTTGGAGGTCTCTCTTACTTCTTTCACTACATCAAAATGTTGTAAAACAAATTACAACATCGCTAGAAGAATTAAGGATGATAAAGAAAGAATCTAACAATAAGAAATGTGGTTGAATCTTCCAATCCAGTTCAACTTCTCCAACCCCTACCAAAATCCCATTTTCTCCATCAACACTATATCTAATGATCTTTACCTCTTTATGTATATCCTTGGATGGAGATTCTAACACCCCAGCTCAAAATTCCAAAAATGACACTTAGATAACAAAGGTTGGACCTTTGTCTTGCTTTGCGGGAAGAAGATGAAGAAGAGAGATGGGGTTGGCAATGGGGACAAGATACTACAACAAAACATGTTTTTAGTGGCATTTTTTAGCCCTATAGCGGTGTTTTAAGCGCCACCAAAAAACCTCCTAACGCTAAATAAAATGCCGCAAAAGGTCAAGATATATAGCAGAATTTGATTTTCAAAATGCTGGTAAATGTGTTGGGATATAGCTGCATTTGTCATAAAACGCCACAAATTACCTTGTCTTTAGTGGCATTTTCCCCCCAAATGCCGCTATATGTTATGGTATTTAGTGGCATTTTTATTCACAAACACCGCTATTGCCTACGAAGATAATGTCATTTTTATTGACAAATGTCGCAAAAGAGCCTGACTTTTAGTGGCGTTTTTCTTTCAAACGTCGCCAAGCTTAATTGTAAGGGAAAGAAAATCATAATAAAAATACATATTACAATAAAAATAATAATTTTTCACTATTTTTATTTCATCAAAAAAATGTAACTTACAGAGACAAAATACTTGCTAAATAAAATATTTATTTTATCACAAAAACATACTGTTATAATTAACTTAAAATATTTATTAAACAAAATATTTATTTCATTACAAAAAGTACATTTTGTCACAACTTTATCCTCTCTGAATAACAAAAAAAAACAATACATTAAAAATGCTTAATCCATCTAAAATATTTATTTTACTGTTTTTTAGCCTCTTTTCCCCGATTCACTACCTCTTAGTTACCACTACCATCGACCACCATCCCAAACTCTTATATTAAAAAAAGTTAAATACGAGAAGTTAAATACGAAGCATACAAAAATATTATCAACAAAAAAAACACAAACAAAATCAAAAGCTATTAAATGCAATAAAAGTTGTCAACCACATGATATTACTAGCTTGACTGAAAAGCTCTTTATTTATTTATCATCGAAATGAAAAATAATGTTTATTTATAAGATTATCGATAGTCATTTCCCCAAATTTGATAGAAAAACACGCAAATAAGCAATGGCTCATTAGGACCCACAGACTTACAGAGTAAACATGACTATTTCTGATTAAATTTAATCAAAAACTTGAAAATGGTCAGTCCACAAACCTAGATGTTTGAAACAGCAAATTCCTTTGAAGGAACCATTATCTTGATAGCCACGGGCTTGAACCCTTTGCGCTCAAAACCAGATATGATTTCTGCAATCTGTAACATATATAAACATGCTTTAGCTCGGCTATTTGTTGTATTTCAATCCATCATTACAAAAATGAAACTGCTAAACTTGACAAGTAGAGATAATCAATATTTACCTACGTTGTTCTGATCCGACACTTATTGAGACATAAATATTGGGATACGTGCCTTCAAAACCCTCAAAATACATAAATTACATGAAAATTATTTTAAATCAGCCTCTTCTTTTGTCGAAAAACAAACTATACTCAGAATTGGAAATTAAGATAATAAGATCCCAAAAGACAAACACAACTGAATCAAGCTCAGAAAAATGCTAAAATGCATGTATTCGTGCATAATAAAAATTAAAGATCAATCGCAAATCAAAATCATAAACATTGTATTTCCAAAATTCTAACTGCAGAATTACAATGATAAGTTATTGTTTAACCGTTCTTTAGTTCCAATTTGATCAAGCAACATTAGGTTCATGAGATCTTCAAGAAGAAAGACCGATGTTATATTTTGACACAAATTCTAATTGGTAATTAAGTTGGGTTTTATTGTAATTCTAGTGGATGAAGATTATTTGGTAATTAAGATTTATTTTAATGAGTAAATATCTATTTTAGGTAAGAGATCTTATTGAACAAGGTTTCTTGGTGACTAAGTATTTGTGTCTATAAATATAGACTAGGTTTAACCTTTTGAATTATAAAAGAACAAGAGATAGAGAGAATTATTCTCTGAAGAGATGTAACCACTTTTAGGTTCTCTACAACTATTGTGACTACGTTGTAGATATGAGTATTGTAGGGATGTTGGGAGGAGTGTTTTGGTTCTACCGGGTCATGGGATTTGTACACCGAGTTTTGGGATTACATGGGTTATCATGTATTTGTACTCTTCGTGTTCTCTACGTTGATAGTGGATTGTTCGTTTCTCTCTTCTGTGGAGGTAGGCTAAGCTGAACCACGTTAAATTTTGTCTCTTGTGCATGTGTTGGTCTATGTTATTATCGCTTTGGTTATTTTATCGCATACCTAATTCCTAACGACAAATAAAGCAAATAACACAGTAACAAAATAAATGTCTATAAACTTTCATATAATTTATTAATAATATAAACTTTCATATAATTTATTAATAGTCTTCAGAATTTCCTACCGGTTATAAGCATTAGTCGGTCATTATAATTATTCTTAGCGAGATTATATTTTTAAAATGCAAGTGACATTGCCATCAGATAATAAAACAGCATTCATCAGAAGCTACTGTACAGGACGTAGTAGAGTTTTACCTTCTTCCCACCAACATTTAAAGGGGCATAAATTTCTCGAGAGAATGAGTCTTGGAGTACTAGGGGTTTCGAAATTTCTCCTTGATCAACAAACCGGTACATCTGAGAATTAAAACAATTAACATCAACTTCTACATATTCGATTATTAACATCATTTTGTACAATATTCAGAGTTCTAAACCACCATTATTAATTTTCCATATGAAGCAAAAACCGAATTCATGGGTCTCGTATGCTATTCAGATCTTAAATCTAAACCAACATGATCTCCTTTCTTATCTTAAAACAAGTGACATCATTAGAAATTTGAACACCAATCCTCAAATAAGATTCTTTACCATGCTGCAGTGAAGACGTTTGCTTGTAAACCAGGTATGTTATACAACTTTGAGGAATAAGCAAATAAATCATCTATTAATTCACTAAATTGTTTGTTTTGCAACATGCTTTTGGGTTTTAGGAACATAAATCGAAAAGTGAGTTCATTTGGGAAACAAAACCAAAAAGTTTAACTATAAAAAAGTAGTAAATACAGAGTTATTATAATCTAACATTTTGCTATTTGTTTATACAGTAACATAATAAAGCAAAACAATAAAAGAAATGAAAAACAAAGAGCTAAACAAAAACGAAAAGTTTATCGTTTCGTTGTTAATTCATTATATATTGCTTTAAGGGATAAAAGTTAAATTGAAACAGTGGCAACAGAGTCGCCATCAACGAAAGAGGAGGAAGGAAAATGAAAACTCGAGAACTCATGCGACAATAAAGAATCTAAAATTTGAAGAACTACGAAATAAATAATTCGATTGCCAGCTTTTAAAGAAGATGGATTAAGATAACACAGATTATCAGTGATTAGAATCGAAACATCTGTACGAAAACCCTAAAAACAAATTCTTTCAAAAATGAAAACACATGCGAATATACACAGACAAAAATTGTACAGACACCTTAAAAGGGAAAAACTAACCTGCTGTCACCAAGGATGATGACCTTCAAGAGGGTTCTACGATGAGAGAGAGTGACGAGGGAGAACATCGGCGAAAGAGATTTGGGGATCAGGGTGAGGTGAGGAAGTGTCTGAGAGTGAGTTATAATAGTCAAATTAAAACGGTGAGTTTTACCTATTGTGACATTTTCTTTCTGTTGCAGCATTTGTAAGAAAACGCCACTAAAGAATGACACTTTTTGCGGCGCTTTTTTTTTTACAAAAAGCCATAAAAAGGCACCTGTTGCGGCATTTGTGACAAAACACTACTATATGAATTATATTTGGTGTTTCTTCAACAAACACCATATAGAGGTGTTTGTAGTACAAACGCCATGAAGTTTGTCGTTTTGTTGCGTTTGTTCTGTAAACGCCACAATATGCACAAATTTAGTGACGTTTACTCAAAAAAAAGTCGTTAAAAGCGCCGTTGTATATCAATTTTGGTGTAGTGAGAGTGAAACCACTCTTCCCTTTTTTTGCATAGCTTGAGAAATCAACCTTCTCTTTGAAAACTGGGTTAATCACCAGATTCATCCCTCGCATCTTTCCCCCATCTCTCATTGGTCACCACTCAGACCCAAAATACAAGAAACAAGTTATTCACCTACGGAAAAGTCTTCATACTCTGGCCCAAAACCCAAAGCCCAAATCTCGGGTGAGGCCTACACACAGATCCAAAATCCGGGTCGTTACAACTATCCCCTCCTAAGAGAAAATTTCATCATCGAAATTTACCTGATTAAAGAGATGTAGATAAAGCAATCTCATGTCCTCCTTGGTTTCCCACGTGACTTCCTTAACACTGTGGTTCCTCCACAATATTTTCACTAGGGGTATACTCTTGTTGCGTAGCTTCTTAACTCCCTTGTCCAGTATCCTTATCGACTCTTCTTCATAGGTCAAATCAGAGTTGATCTCAATTTTCTCAAGTGGGATAACATGCAAAAGGTTAGAACTGTAATGCCTCAACATGGAAGACATTATGAATGCGTGTCATCTCTGGGCTAAAGCCAAATGATAAGCTACGGGTTCAACCCTCTCTAAGATCTCATACGGTCCAATAAACTTCAGGCTCAACTTACCCTTCCGTCCAAAATGGATTACTCTTTTCCATGGGGACACCTTGAGGAACACTTTGTCACCAACCTCATACTCAATGTGCTTACGCCTTGAATCTGCATATGCTTTCTAGCGATCAAAAACCACTTGCAATCTTTTCTTGATGATCTAAACCTTTTCCTTTGGTGATCAAAAGCGGTGCTAAAATGCAACATGGTATCAAATGCTTCATGAATTTTCTTCCAAAGCCTTGCCGTAAATCGAGGATCCCTATCAGAAATTATTAACGATGGCGCTCCATTCAATCTCACAATCTATTAGATGTACAACCATGCTAACCTCTCGAGCGTGGAATCCATTTGCACAGGTAAGAAATGAGTGGTCTTGGTCAAACAATCCATAATCACCCAAATAGTATTGTGCTTCCTTTGGATTAACGACAAACCCGTCACAAAATTCATGGTCATCTGATCCTACTTCCACTATGGAATCTGAATGGGTTGAAGCAAACCCGAAGGAACCTGATGTTCAGCCTTATCTTGCTAACAAGCTAGAAACCTTGTCACGAACTCTGACACATCTCTTTTCATACTTGATCACCAATAAAAAGAGCGAAGATCTTGGTACATCTTGTTGCTACCCGAATGCATAGAAAATGGACTACGATGCACCTCATGATGAATGCAGTCTCGCAAATCCTATAAGGCTGGAACACACAATCGATCGTTGAAGTGCAAGATTCTACCATCTCGTGCCTCAAAACTGGACATCTCACCTCGCTGAACCAACTCTATCTTAGACACTAATTCTTTTATCTAAAACTTGACTTCTCTTGATATCTTGTACTAGGGTAGGAACCACACGAAGCTCGACTAACAAACCGCCATCATTGATCATGCTCAAGCGGGCAAACATTGCCCTCAAGTATGACATGGACTTCTGACTCAAAGCGTCAGCCACATCATTGTCTTTTTTGGGGTGATACTCTATGATGCAATCATAATTTTTGAGCAGATGGTCGAAATTCTTAGTGTTCTTCAAGTTCTTGATGAACCATGAAGAACACCAACCAAAAGCTTGTGTTTTTTATCTTTGGAGGGGATTTCTGGGTATTTTCGTGTTATGAGCAGAAAGTTTTGGGAGGAGAGAGGGTAGAGAGAGTGTGAGTTGGTGTTATGACCGATTCAACTCGGTTCAAGGCTTTTTATAGCCGAGTTGAAATGGTATCGTTTTGGCACTGGGTCACAGGGGATCCGCGAGATCTAATCGGTTCAGAAAGGAAGGATCCGCACATTTCTTTTAATATCTTTTGTAATTGGCCCTTTAGTTTTAATAAAATTTAATTTGGTCCCTTTCATTTGTTTGCAAGTTTCATTTTGTTCAATTTGGCCCTTTATAGTTTTATTTGTTTAGTTTAAATGCATTTAAATAATTGTTTCATTGTTGCATGCTTTAATTAATTCATGTAATATAATTGTTAGATAATTTAATCACTTAGATTTTATTAATTGTTTAGAGCCTTAGTCTTAGGTTCTCTACTAGATTTAATAATTAATTAGGAAATACAAATTGTCAAAAATTAATGTGTATTGAGTGGGAAACTTTGAAGTCCTAATTTGAATGGTGTCCCAATGTAATGGGGTGTTATTCAACATGAGCTTTTAAGTAGAAAACTCAATATTCATTAAAACCCCTAGAAAACTGACAAATAATCTAGATTAATTAATTAAAGCCTTAATTAGGATTATAACTTAAATGATTAGTTTAATTAATTGAATGAGGAATATTATCTATAATTTTGGGGTTTAGACATGGATGGTGCTCAAGCAATTGAGTGTTGTCTCATATAAGCCATTTAGATTAAATACACAATTTAATTAGTGCCTTTTATTTTAGTACTTAAAATAAACAAGACCATAATTAATCATGCATTAAAAACCTTTTATGTTGGAAATATATTTTTGAATATGAATAGAGGTTCCCTGAGCGTATAGGGGTGCTTCCAATCTCATATTCGGATCAAAAATGTATTTCCTTATAAGAGGAATATTTCCATTCGAAATATAAATCTAGTTAATAATGATTGATTAAATTAAATTCAAACTGTTATTCGAAAAGCCATAATGCCACACAAAATCAAAGGTACCGATATCGGGCGTTTGTGGGTGAAACACCCCTACCCCGGGTTAGTAGTAAACCGGTTCGGGAGCGTTACCAAATACATTACAAACAAGAATGAGGCAAGAATAGGTTAACTCATCCCTATTAGATGAGTTACTTAACTAACAAGTAATCAAACATTTATGACTTGACATGTAAGCTATCTCATACTTTGTTTACAATACATTATAGGTTACCAAACAATTTAATTAACATCACCATACAAGTTTCATTCGAATAACTTAAGTGAGTACACATGTTTCCATTACATTTCATTATTCCTTAGATTGATACATGTAATATTTCAATTGTACATACCTTGTCTCCAAGCAAGCAATATGCCAAGCCTTACCATTCGGCATTTACCATACAAGCTTATAAAAATACTACAACATGGTATGTTTACACAAGTAATTATCACATATCACAAGTCATTCAAATGGCGCAAGGCTAGTTTAATTACTTTGAACCATTCAGTATTTATATTCATATGCGCAACAAAGAGTCCATTACTTGATTCATAATATCAACCAAGTTCACAACATAGTAAGCCCATTCAAAACATATATATACAAGTTCAAGTATTCAAAATGCATGCACAAGTCACTATATACATTCTAAGTGTCACCAACTAGGGGAGTACAAAACAAGTATGAACCATACTTTAGCTATGCTTATGTCTTGCTTCGAGCTCAAGAAATCAGGCTTCAGGATCAAGCAACGATCGAATCCTTTATCCTGTGGTTGGGAAGAATGAAAACAAGAGTGATAAGTACAAGAATGTATTTAGTAAGGTAGTAACTATTTCTAACCAATTAATAAGGCATGTATCAATTAGTTAAGTTTGAGCCTAGTCAAGGTTGAAAACATTCGAATTCAAGCTTTTCTCAATCTTCATTTCAAGTCAAGTAACATACTCAAGCAATATACACATTTTAATTCAAGTCAAGCACATATTCAGGCAATATACATGTATCTCAAGTCAAATATAAACATTTTTCCTTTCAAGTTTGTTATTCAAGACAAGTTTACAAATAGCACTCATGAATTCAAGTAAGATCGCGATTTATTTCGAGTAATAATCATGTAGCAAGAAGTTCAAGTACACAAGTCAAGTAACAAATAGTTCAAGTTTACATGTTTGTCATTTCAAGAATACATGTCAAGTAATCCAAGTAGTAAGTTTACATGTCAAGTAATTCAAGTATTCAAGTTTACATATCAAGTAATTCAAGTATTCAAGATTATATTAGTTCATTTATTATCTTTTAACACAATCCTTGGTTTATAGTTTGTCTAGGTAATCGAGTCTCCAACCAACTATAGCCACAAGATGTACCGTAGTACTGGTCAACCCTACTACTATCACCAAAGACCACATACGTACCCTCCATCTGTCGCCAATTAGGGGCCTTAGCCCTGACCGTAGTCTACCCTAACACATTGAGCTCTAGACTCTAAGGCATACCCTTCTACGTATTTAACTAGCAACCAAGGTTGTTTGATTATAATTCATTTATTCAAGGATTTCAATCTTTTCAAGTTCATGTATCATTCAAGAATCAATTCAAACAAGGAATAGAAACATCATGCTTTAGCCCTTAGGCCAATTGAGCCTTAGCTCTTCAATTACTTTTCACGTTTTCATGTGTTTCGTGTTCAAGGCAAGACAATTCATGTTCAAGGCAAGAAAATTCATGTACAAGTCAACACAATTCATGTTCAAGGATCACATTCAAGCAAGCATTCGATGGTTCACACCCAAGGCATCAAGAATTTGTTTTCACTTTTCTTTCTAATTAATTTATCAATTTGCATGCTATTACTTATTCACAATTTTAGTTTAGTTCAATCTTCCCTTTTATTCATATTCAAGTTAAATTAAGCTCATTATCATGGCATATCAATAGAAAGAAGGTAGTCATGCATATTTAGTTGGAACCTAAGTCTTAACCCTATTGTAAACTACACTCACAATACTCCAAACTAGCTTATTTATCTTGTATCCAAATCCCCTTGTTTTTAGCTTTCGAATGCTCCACTCTCTCTTCCTCCACAAGATTTACTTATTGCTCTAACAATTCATACAAATAAATACATGTTAAACAAGTTACATTGAGCATAACAATTACCCATCTCAAGCAGTCAAATGTTTTTACACAATCACTTAACATGGCAACAATATTCATACATTTCATGCAAGAAACAAGCAGTATATTCATATATATACATTAATGCACATGACTACAATTGTTTACATTCCAATTTGGGCAAAACAGGGCAGTAACCAAACTATTTACAAAACAGTTTACAAAACTGTCCAAGACATCTAAACTGTTGTTGCCAGGCAGCAGGTGCACTGCTCACTTAAACGTGTATAATTTTCATTCCGTATATCAGAATTTCAATTGGTTTACACATTTGGAAAGCTAGATTAATTGTATTTCTAACAATATAGGCCTTGCATTTTAGGTCTTTGCCAATTAATACAGTTTTAGCTTAAAGACAGGGCAATTTACAACACTGGACAGTTTGCACTATCCCTAGTGTTTCTTCTCTACAATTCATTCTACAATCCAGAATTCAGTTCTGTTTTCTCCTAATGAATTTAGACACGTTAAGTCATTGTCCATAAAATTTCCAGCCTCAAATTCCCTTTATACAATTTATGGTGATTTTTCAAAGTTACTGCCCCGAACAGAGTATTCTAGGTAGATTACACTAGTTTAAGTTTCTAGCTTCATAATTCCTCTAAACAAGATTCTAACATTGTAATTAAACTTATTTTCATGTTCTTACATGTATAGGTCAGTCTAATTCAACTATCAATGTGATTATAATAGGGCATTATACTAACTTATACAGGTTTACACATTCAAACAGTCCCAAATCAGTTTCCTGCACACATATCCACACTACTAGAAAACACATTCATAAACATCACACTCAAACACCTAAATTTTTATTGTCAATTATATGGCCAATTCGAATTGGTTACCAGAATTGTAAATCGTGTGGATTCATCATTCAATTCATTCGATATATCATATATTCAAGTAACATAATCCCGAAACAATTTTCCTAACATCTTTATCCTTTCCTTAATACATTTATATGTATATATGTATATATGTATATTACATACAATCAAGAATTTTCATTTAAGTGAGAGAAAGAACAAGAAAGTACATTCTCTCAACACCCCTTTTTGAAACAAGCAACGATCTAACTAGCAAGGACCAAAGATTTAAGCTTCACTCACACTTCTCTCTAGATCGGCCAAGGAGATGAAGAGAGGAGAGAAATGATGAACAACTTTTGTTCATCCCCCACTTCATGCAAAATGCCGTGACTCATCTCCATACCCCACACTTTTACACATGCATTCATCAAATGCTAGACATGTGTACTAACCCCACTTTTGTTATTACTTTATCATGCAAGTCTTGTGAATTGAAGAGAATTCGGTTTAGCCCTCTTAAAAACAACCATGTATTTTATTTTATTCTAAATTTGGTCACCATCCTAATCAATTTATCCGATAAATGAATTAAAGATATCACATTTAACTAGTGATCAAAACCACATGTTCAACTTTTAAGTTGACATATTTAATGACTATTCGCAAGAATTTGTTTATCATGCAACCCCAAATTTCATGTATCATTTTAATTAGGTACTTTAACATAGGTCACTCATTTCGTCCTTTCTTTCTACTTAGTCCAAAATTCTCAATTAAATGAACTAAACAACCTAATTTGGATTGAATTGATAGCATTCTACTAGACCAATCTTTGGGGTATTAAAATTCTTCCCCCTTAAAATAAATTTGCCCTCGAATTTACCTGAATCGAATAGGTGAAGATATTGTTTCCTCATGATTTCTTCAGATTCCCAAGTTTCCTCTTCTATCTTGTAGTTTCTCCACAAGACTTTGACAAGAGGAACGGTTTTGTTCTTGAGTTTTCTAAGTTCACGATCAAGAATCTGGATTGGTTCTTCTTCGTAAGAGAAGTCAGGATTCAACTCTACTTCTTCAGGCTCAAGGACATGGGATGGGTCAGACCTATATCTTCGGAGCATAGACACGTGAAAGACATTATGAATCTTGTCAAATTCACTGGGAAGAGCTCATCGATAGGACACTAGCCCTATCCTTTCAATGATTTCAAATGGGCCAATGAATCGGGGACTGAGTTTCCCTTTTATTCCAAACCGAAAGACTTTCTTCCAAGAAGACACTTTCAGAAAGTCTTTGTCTCCAACATTGTATTGGATGTCTCTCCTTTTCAAGTCTGCATAGGCTTTCTGTCTATCAAAGGCTTGCTTCAATCGATCATGTATGATTTGAACTTGTTCCTCAGTTTCTTTGAGTAATTGAGGTCCCAATACTTTGTTTTCTTCCAATTCAGACCAACACAAGGGAGTTCTACATTTTCTTCCGTATAAGGCTTCAAATGCTGTCATCTGAATAGATGCATGGTAACTATTATTGTAAGCAAACTCTACTAGGGATAAAGACTTTTCCCAATTTTTTCTGAAGTCTATAACACAAGCACGTAACATGTCTTCAAGTACTTGGATGATTCTTTCAGATTATTCATCTGATTGGGGATGAAAGGCTATACTAAGGTGCACTTTAGTTCCAAGCGCTTTCTGTAAGGAATTCCAGAATCGGGAAGCAAATCTGGAGTCTCGATCAGAGATTATAGCTGTAGGTACAACGTGTAATCGAATCACTTCATAGATGTATAGTTCGACTAAGGTTTCCAAGCTTATGTTCATTCGAACGGGAATGAAATGATTAGACTTTGTGAATCTATCAACAATCACCCACACAACATCGTTCTTTCTTAGAGTGGAAGAAAAACCAGTAACAAAGTCTATTGTAATTCGATATCATTTCCACTGAGCGAATTCAATTGGTTGGAGCAATCCAGTGGGGACTTGATGCTCGGCTTTGACCCTCTGACAAGTTAAGCATTTTGAAACAAAGTCTGTGATAGCCGATTTCATGCCTGACCACCAGTATAGTGGCTTTAGGTCCTTGTACAGCTTAACCAATCCAGGGTTAATCGAGAAAGAGCTTTGGGGAGCTTCTTGTAACATTTTGTGTCTTAGTTCCTCGTTGTTAGGAACACATACTCTATTTTTGAAATAGAGGGGTCCATTCGACTTGAGGGAGAAGTCAAAATTAGACTCAGAGTCTAGCTTGGACATGAAGATCTGGATCGATTTGTTGGAGTTCTTTGATTCTCAAGATTAGACTAGATTGAACTTGAAGTTCATACAAGAATTTTAGTCATTTGGATAAACGAAAATGAGCATTGACAGTCAAGGAAGGTATAAACGAATGTAAAAGATCATTAAGGGGGATTTTTGAATAGTTAATTGTAAGATAAGAAAGGTCTAATTCAAATGATTACTTTCAAGTCAAGAAATGTCTAATTCAAAATGTTCATTTGATGAATTATTCTAGGATTTAGATTTAAGGGTTTACCCGAGTATGGTCTGCGTCTAAGGGCATCAGCGACCACGTTTGCTTTCCCTGGATGGTAGTCGATAACTTAATCGTAGTCTTTAAGTAACTCTAGCCATCTCCTTTGTCTCAAATTCAAGTCTTTCTAAGTTAGGAGGTATTTGAGGCTATTGTGGTCTGTGAATAAGTTGCATTTCTCCCCGTACAATTAATGTCTCCAGACTTTGAGTGCAAATACGATAGCTACCAATTTTAGATCGTGTGTAGGGTAGTTTGACTCGTGTGGTTTTAGTTTCCTTGAAACGTAAGCTACCATGTTTCCATCTTGCATTAGGACACATCCTAGTCCCAAATGAGATGCGTCACTATAAACAGTGTACTACTTGCCCGATACTGGTTGGATGAGAACCAGAGCATGAGTTAGGGCTTGTTTAAGCTGATCAAAGCTTTGTTTTTGGTTCTTCGACCAAACAAATGGTGTATCTTTGCGAGTTAGCTTAGTCAAACTTGTGGAAATGGATGAGAATCCCTTGACAAAACGTCGATAATACCCGGCTAAACTGAGAAAGCTTCTGACCTCACCAACATTCCTCGGAGGTCTCCAATCTAGGATTGATTGAATTTTCCTTGGATCTACTTTGATCCATTCTACCGAGATAACATGTCCAAGAAACGACACTTTCGATAGCCAAAATTCACATTTAGAGAACTTTGCAAACAATTGACGTTCTCGGAGAGTTTACAATACAATTCGAAGGTGTTCAGAATGTTCTTCCTTATTCCGAGAATACACCAAAATTTCATCAATAAAAATGACCACGAACTTGTCAAGATAGAATACACGGTTCATGAGATCCATGAAAGCAGTCGGAGCATTCGTTAACCCGAATGGAATTACAAGGAATTCAAAATGGCCATATCGAGTACGAAAGGCTATCTTGGGTACATATTCTTCTTTTACCCTCATTTGGTAGTATCCCGATTGTAGATCGATCTTTAAGAATACTGCAGCATCTTTGAATTGATCGAAAAGATCTTCAATCCTTGGGAGAGGATATCGATTCTTGATAGTAAGCTTGTTCAATTATCTGTAGTCAATACAAAGTCTCATAGTCCCGTCTTTCTTCTTCATGAACAAGACTGGAGCACCCTAGGGAGACGAGCTAGGCCTAATGAAACCTTTGTCTTGTAGCTCTTAGAGTTGCTTCTTAAGTTGTTTCAACTCAACAGGTGTTATTCGATAAGGTGTGATAGACACCGGAGTTGTTCCAGGTTGTACATGGTTGGACATCGATCTTGAACTCTACTTCTCTAGTTGGAGGGAGACTAGGGAGTTCCTTAGGAAAAACATCGATATATTCAGATACAATAGGCACACTAGGTAAGCCGAATTCAAGTTCATCTTGTAAGACCATAGTAGCAAAGATTAAGCTCGATTTCTTATCAATTAGAAGAATTGATTCATTTCCTAAACCCCGGAGATAAAGTCTCCTATTTAGGCAATCTACTTAGGCTTGATGCTTGCTTAACCAATCTAGTCCCAGTACTGGATCGAACTCACAAGTTGGTAGTGCATATAGATTAACAAGAAAGGGTACATTTCGAATGAATAGGGCACAATTTCTACAGATAAAACTTATGTTTGTAATTCCCCTTATAGGGTTCAAAACTACAAGGCTTTGTTTTACAATTTCAGGCTTTAAGTTCAACTTTACAATCAAGGTTGAGCTTGTTGTTGTGGAGGATTATGCGCCATCCTCACACTATCTCTTTCATTCGAGGAGCCTACGGGACTTTCATCATCTCGAGCGAGCGTTGTTTCAAACATTCTACATTTACATAGAACAATTAGGAATTCGGTTTAGTTAAGCAAAGACACAAGCTATACAATACAAGTCTCCTAGGTGGCACAAGTATCCTATATGATGCAAGAGAGCCTGGTTTAGTCCTAGAACCGACTAAAAAGCTCTGATTACCAATAAATGAAACACCCTCACCCAGGGTTAGTAGTAAACTGGTTCGGGAGCGTTACCAAGTACAATACAAACAAGAACGAGGCAAGGATAGGTTAACTCATCCCTATTAGATGAGTTACTTAACTAACAAGTAATCAAACATTTATGACTTAACATGTAAGCTATCTCATACTTTGTTTACAAGACATTATAGGTTACCAAACAATTTAATTAACATCATCATACAAGTTTCATTCGAATAACTTAAGTGAGTACACATGTTTCCATTACATTTCATTGTTCCTTAAATTGTTACATGTAACATTTCAATTGTACATACCTTGTCTCCAAGCAAGCAATATGCCAAGCCTTACCATTCAGCATTTACCATACAAGCTTATAAAAATACTACATGGTATGTTTACACAAGTAATTATAACATATCACAAGTCATTCGAATGGCACAAGGCTAGTTTAATTACTTTGAATCATTCAATATTTATATTCATATGCGCAGCAAAGATTCCATTACTTGATTCATAATATCAACCAAGTTCATAACATAGTAAGCCCATTCAAAACATATATATACAAGTTCAAGTATTCAAAATGCGTGCACAAGTCACTATATGCATTCTAAGTGCCACCAACTCGGGGAGTACAAAACAAGTATGAACCATACTTTAGCTATGCTTATGTCTTGCTTCGAGCTCAAGAAATCAGGCTTCAGGATCAAGCAACGATCAAATCCTTTATCCTGTGGTTGGGAAGAATGAAAAACAAGAGTGATTAGGACAAGAATGTACTTAAATGAGGTAGTAACTAGTTCTAACCAATTAATAGGACATGTATCAATTAGTTAAGTTTGAGCCTAGTCAAGGTTGGAAACATTCGAATTCAAGCTTTGTTCAATCTTCATTTCAAGTCAAGTGACATACTCAAGCAATATACACATTTCAATTCAAGTCAAGCACATATTCGGGCAATATACATGCATCTCAAGTCAAATATAAACACTTTTCCTTTCAAGTTTGTTGTTCAAGATAAGTTTACAAATAGCACTCATGAATTCAAGTAAGATCACGATCTATTTCGAGTAATAATCATGTAGCAAGAAGTTCAAGTACACAAGTCAAGTAACAAATAGTTCAAGTTTACATGTTTGTCATTTCAAGAATACATGTCAAGTAATCCAAGTAACAAGTTTACATGTCAAGTAATTCAAGTATTCAAGTTTACATATCAAGTAATTCAATTATTCAAGATTATATTAGTTTATTTATTATCTTTTAACACAATCATCGGTTTATAGTTTGTCTAGGTAATCGAGTCTCTAACTAAATGTCGCCATAAGATGTACTGTAGTACTGGTCAACCCTCCTACTGTCGCCAAAGACCACATACGTACCCTCCGTTTGTCGACAATTAGGGGCCTTAGCCCTAGACCGTCGTCCACCCTGACACAATGAGCTCTAGACTCTAAGGCATGCCCTTCTACCTATTCAACTAGCAACCAATGTTGTTTGATTATAATTCAATTATTCAAAGATTTCAAGCTTTTTAAGTTCATGAATCATATATCATTCAAGAATCAATTCAAGAAATGAATAGCAACATCATGCTTTAGCCCTTAGGCCAATTGAGCCTTAGCTTTTCAATTACTTTTCACGTTTTCATGTGTTTCATGTTCATGGCAAGAAAATTCATGTTCAAGGCAAGACAATTCATGTTCAAGGCTAGAAAATTCATGTAAAAGGCAAGACAATTCATGTTTAAGTATCACACTCAAGCAAGCATTTGATGGTTCACACCCAAGGCATCAAGAATCAAGCATTTGTTTTCACTTTTCTTTCTAATTAATTTATCAATTTGCATGCTATTACTTATTCACAATTTTAGTTTAGTTCAATCTTCCCTTTTATTTATATTCAAGTTAAATTAAGCTCATTATCATGGCATATCAATAGCAAGAAGGTAGTCATGCATATTTGGTTAGGACCTAAGTCATAACCCTATTGTAAACTACACTCACAATACTCCAAGCTAGCTTATTTATCTTGTATCTAAATCCCCTTGTTTTTAGCTTTCGAATGCTCCACTCTCTTTTCCTCCACAAGATTTACTCATTTCTCTAACAATTCATACAAGTAAATACATGTCAAACAAGATATATTGAGCATAACAATTACCCATCTCAAGCAGTCAAATGTTTTTACACAATCACATAACATGGCAACAATATTCATATATTTCATGTATGAAATGTTGCGCGTAATAAGTGCTACGCAAATGTGCAAGTATACACGTCACAAGTTATAGTATAAAAGATATCGTCTCCACAGGGATTGGTGCCACTTCAAGAATCTAGTCTCTTGCACTGTAAAAAGTAAAAACACAAGTAAAGGATTATAGAAGTTTTAACTAATAACTAATCTAGAAAGCAATTAAGTAAATGAAAAGATGAGATCGAATGAGAGAGATAGGCCAGGTTATCGTGAGTTGAGGTGTGATAGCTGATTGGATTGTCTTGGTAAAAGAGTGCACGGGTAACTCAGTTGCCGTGGCAACTTGCACAACGGGGTTGCCTTGGCAACTAATTGATGGTTGTCTGGGCGACTAGTTGGGCAACTACTTGGGTGTCTGGGCAGCAACTTCAAGGTTCGGCGGAGCGTTCTTCAATGGTTTCTTCTTATCCCTAAGTCGAAACTCTAGCTACTTGTGCATGCCTTGATAATACATCCCTGCGTGAATCAAGGGTGAACAACAACCAATCTTGCGCTCCTCTTAGCCGTTGAAATCCTTAACTTATTCCTAAGTCGGATTAATCTTCACCATCATTGGATTGAATAAAGATCATATTCATTCGTTTCTTGAATCTAACTCTCCCGATATTAGATAAATGGATGAAATCACGAGATCCTCTCCCAATTCACTCGCAAACAATAATAAGAACCAAGAATGAATAAACCTTGAAATAGAAAAGTGCAAACTCTTATTACCTAAACAAAAACCAATAGTTTCTCACAACCACAAAACACAATAACCATAGCCAAGTAAATTTAGTTCATGGCTAGGTTCCAAAGAAACACAAGATAAACAATCCCTAGCATGAACCCAATCGAACAAGGAAGAAAATATGAAGCTTGTCGAAAATCCCTTGCTTTCTCCCTTGGACTTGTCGAAATTTCCCTCTTGCTCTCCATCAAGTAGTCGAAATCTCCTTGCTATTTATAGGGCTAGGCCAAAGTCCTTCTTTGAGGAGGAGTTTGAGTTGGAATTAAATTATCTTTAAAGAATATAATTCTTTATTATAATTTTATTCCTATTAGAACTTCTCTTATCTTCTTGGAATTTAATTCTTCTTTAATCTCTGCATGGCAATCAAATTCCTTTGGGCTTGGGCCTTGCTCCATATCATATTGGGCTTGTAAAGTCATTAATTTCGACATCCCTATTGCATTTTCTCTTTGTCAACAATTGCCATGGCATTTGGCTCGGCGTCTCCATCATGCATTGCCCTGGCAACTAGCTCGGCATATCCTTCATGCATTGCCCTGGCAACTAGCTCGGCATTTCTTTGGCAAGTGATCCTGCACATACACACACAAAGCACACCAAAGCAGCATCTTTTCCACAAAAACTACCAAGTTATGTAATCAAGCTCAATGATGGAAGGAAACATGGATTAATGCATGAATGGTTAACTATGCAACTAATATGAGCCTAAGTCTAACAATAATATGAGTAAAAAGGGTAAGAAAAATAGTACTTTTGAACACTTATCACACCCCCAAACTCGAACTATTGCTTGTCCTCAAGCAATGCAAACTCATAATTACCTGCCAAGACTTCAACTTTCACAAACTTAGCTTTGAACTTGATTTCAATTCTCTGAACCGGGGCACAAAGTATGATTGGGTTTTTATTTTTCAGAAAACTGAGGAATTACTCGGAATCAAACTATAATGCTTGTGAGTGTGTGCGGAGTTGTGTGCAAGTTGATTTTTTGGATTCTATGCAAACAATAGGTTTTCAAATTACTTCATTGGGTTTTTTTAACATGTTTTAACTAGAGCCAATTTTCGGGCACCTCTAGTGTTTTGTTTTTAGTTTTCTTAAGTTAATTTAATCGACTAGAGCCGGTTTCGGGCACCTCTAGTAAAAAAAATTTTAACACTTCCTAGAGCCAGTTTCGGGCACCTCTAGTGATCAATTTTTTTAGCATATGCTAGAGCCAATTTCGGGCACCTCTAGCATTCATCCAATTTTTATTCTAATCCCCCAATTTGTTAATTATCAACCTAAGTTTACTAGAACTCCTTAAATCAATCAAACCACAACAGTGTTTCATCAAATTTAGCATCATAGTAAAATTCTAAGTTTTTCCATGGTTATCCTAGAATAAAAATTCTATCAATTAAGTGCATTGGCAAAGTCATCATCGAATATTCATCAAATCTAAGCAATTATTGTTCCAATTAAAGGCATGGCAAGCAATTTATGTATCCTAAATGTAATATTTAAGATGAATGTAATTAAACATGGTAACTACTAATAACAATCCCCCCCCAAACTCGAGTGAGGCATTGTCCTCAATGCATGCATAAAATAAAAATAAAAATAAAAATGCATACAAGGACTTACTACGAGAGTTCGTCATCGTAGATGATTAGTTTCCTTCTTGTCGGTGTCTTGATTCTCTTGATTGAACGCGATGGTTGTTTTCTTGTTGCCGGTGGTGGAATCGATCCTCGTACGGGGTTGTCCTCATCGTCCTCTTCATCAATATCAATGGCTTTTCGCTTGGAGGATTCAATTGGTGCGGTCTTTATTGGTTCAATGGAGGACTCGTCCGAATCTGAAAAATCAGAGAATGATTCCGTAGGAGTTGATTCGGGCATAGGTGCTTTACCTTTGGCTTTTGCAGTGGTTGCCGGGATGTCTTTAGCTTTGGTAGCCGTGGCATCTTCAGGGTTGGTTGCCGTGGCGTCATCTTCCTTGGTTGCCGGGACAAGGATCTCGGCGGGAAAGATTGGGAATGGCACGCGATTGTCCGGGTACTTTTCTAGGATTACTTGGGTGATGGCATTGTTGTGCTCCTTCATGTACCGCATGAACATTAGTTGCCGATCTTCAATTTGCCTTAGGCGGCTCGCCAATGGGTGCAAAAGTGCTTCAAAGTGTCCCGGGATTAATGGCCGAGTTGCCCTGGCGTTATGTGCTTGGGCATTAGGGATTGCCGCGGCGGCAGGAGTTGCCGTGGCAATTGGAGGCCTTGAAGAATCTCCCGGTGCCTCTCCCATTAGCTTCCGGATTAGTGCTTGATTCCAACCAGACTTGGGTAGGGCCTTTTCATCGGTGGACTCACTCGGGACATGCATCTCCTTGCAAAGATTAGAAATTAAGCAAGGGAAGAAAATATAACCCTTATCTTTTGAGCTGCATACAAAAATCTCATCACAAATAATTTTTCCAATGTTAATGATGCGATCATGCAAAATAGAATGTATGAGCAAAAGACGTGGTATATCAACGGTAGTATTGTGTGTGGAGGGCATTAAAGAAGTTTTAACAAACTTATTCCATAGTTTTGCCTTGGGTTTAAGCCAAAGGCGATTTACCGAGCCCTTGTAATTGCCGTCGTTCCAATGAGTTCCCGGTTGAGTGAGTTTTTGAAGCACCTTGTCGAGTTGCTTGGGATTGATTTGGTCAACGAAGGCTTGATGCTCGTCCTTCTCAATGTAAAGTCCGTAAAAGGTGTTGATGCTTTCGGGACTTATAAGTATGGCCTTGTCACGAACAAAAACATAAGGATTATCTGGGTTAGGTGAGTGAGCATAGAATTCTCTTACCCATGAGATGTTACCCGGTTCCGGTTAATGGCAAAAGATTTGCCACTTTTGATGTGCAATCCTCTTGAAGATGAATGGTTCAAGGCCGAAATCTTGATGAGAGTTAGAGTATTCAAAGCCTTGTTCTTCATGAATCTTTCGGCTTTCAAACTTGGATTGAAATCTTTCTTGAACCGCCGGTGTAGCAAACTTCTTGTATCTTGGTTCTTTGGAGGAACTTGGATGAACTAAAAGTTTAATCTTGGATGCCATGTATGATCTTGGTTGTGAGTAAAAACAAAGAAAAGAAAAGAAAAGAAACTAAAAAGTTGCAAGATAGAAGGTAGGAATAGGTTAAGGGTGATGGGTTTTATAGAAAAGATAGATGGTTGGGATTGGGGGAAATCGAAAAAGGGTTTAGGGTTTGGTAGGAATTTTCGACAAATGGGTTTTGGTTAGGATGAATTGGAGGCTTTATATAAGCCTTAGATTCAGCCCATTAGTTTCCTTGTTGAAGATGTTTTCCTACTTGGTTTAGAATTCCTTTTTTATCTTGAACTTCCTTTCCTACAATTCAAAAACAAATCAAATAAGGATTAAAATTAAAGATAAACTAATAAAGAAAATAAATAAAGATGTGTAATAGGATTCTTAAACTAAAAAAAAATCTATCCTAAAACTACTTAATAATCGAAAAAAAATAAAAATAAAAAAAATCGGAAAAAATAAAATACTTAAATAGTCGAAAAAACTAAAAAAAAAAATAAAAAAAAAAAAAAAATAAAAAATAAAAAATAAAAATAAAAATATAAAAAGGGAGAGCATGCTCATGCATCTCCTAAATTGACCACTTCCTTGTTACGTTCCACATGGGCACCATTGTAGTGCTTCAATCTTTGTCCATTAACTTTGAATTCATGGTTGTCAGAGATGGACTTGATTATCACGACACCATGAGAGAATGGTTTGACGACTTCGAATGGTCCCGACCATCTTGATTTCAGCTTTCCCGGGAAAAGTTTTAGCCGAGAATTGAATAGGAGAACTAGTTGCCCTGACGTGAATTGTCGTGGCAATAGTTTTTTGTCATGCCATCGCTTTGTTTTCTCCTTGTAGATTCGCATTGTTATAGGCGAGTGCACGAAATTCTTCTATCTCATTGAGATCCATCAAGCGCTTTTGTCCGCACTTTCCCAATCCATATTCACGGTCTTGATTGCCCAAAGACGCCTTGTGCTCGATTTCCACCGGTAGATGACATGTTTTACCATAGACAAGTCGGAAGGGGACATACCTAAGGGTGTTTTGAATGCGGTCGATATGCCCAAAGTCGTCATCTAGTCTTAATGACCAATCCTTCCTTGAGGGATTTACAACTTTCTCGAGTATTCCCTTCAACTCCCGGTTGGAAATTTCTGCTTGCCCGTTGGTTTGTGGGTGATATGCCGTGGCGATCTTGTGTGATATGCCGAGCGTTGCAACATCTTGGCAATTAGTTTGTTGTCAAAATGCTTGCCCCGTCACAGCGATAATTGCTCTCGGCATCCCAAACCGTAAAATATGTTTTTCTGCAGGAATCGTTGCGGTCTTGGAATCATCGTTGGGAACTACAGCTGCCTCTACCCATTTAGACACATAGTCGATGGCGAGTAAGATGTAGAGGTTGCCGAATAAAGATGGGAAAGGTCCCATAAAGTTGATCCCCCATACATCGAACAGTTCCACCTCGATGATGTTCTGGAGTGGCATCTCATGTCGTCTCGAGATATTGCCCGTCCTTTGGCAACGATCACATTGCTTGTAAAAGTCTTGGGCATCTTTGTACAATGTTGGCCAATACAAAACGGATTGCAAGACTTTGGCATGATACGAGTTCCTCCAAAATGTCCTCCATAGGGTGAAGAATGGCATTGCCGGAGTACATTCTGTTGCTCTTCTTCAGGGACACATCGGCGTATAACCTGATCGGCACATTGTTTAAACAAAAGAGGCTCGTCCCAAAAGTAATGCTTAGCATCATGGCGGAACCGCTTCTTCCCTTGGTGAGTAATGCCATAAGGAAAAATAACACAAACAAGGAAGTTAACTAAATCCGCGTACCAGTGTATTGCCGAGGCATGTGCTGCCGTAGTGACTACTCCCAGAATTGCCGCGGCGTGTGCGTCAAAGACTGCTGCGGCGTTGAGAGTTGCCGAGGCGTGTGCATCCATGGTTGCCGAGGCGTCTAGGGTTGCCGAGGCGTCGAGGGTTGCCGAGGCAACTAGAATTTGTTCATCCGGGAATGCATCGCATATCTCAAGATTCGCGTCCTCCTCCTTATTGCATTCCAAACGTGATAAGTGATCGGCCACTTGATTTTCTGTTCTTTTCCTGTCCTTAATTTCAATATCAAATTCTTGTAAAAGTAATATCCAACGAATCAAACGAGGTTTAGCATCCTTTTTAGCAAATAAGTATTTGATTGCCGAATGGTCCGTATGAACAATTACCTTTGTACCAATTAAATAGGATCAAAACTTGTCAAATGCGAAAACTACAGCTAGTAACTCTTTCTCCGTTGTTGTGTAATTCACTTGAGCACCATTAAGAGTTTTACTAGCGTAGTATATCACATAGAAGGTCTTACCTGTGCGTTGGCCTAGGACTGCTCCTACCGTGAAATTACTTGCATCACACATGAGCTCAAAAGGTAGCGTCCAATCTGGTGGAACGACAATTGGTGCCGAGACAAGCTTTTTCTTTAGGGTTTTGAATGCTTGAGTGCAAGAATCATCAAAATCGAAGACTTTATCCTGTTCAAGCAGATTACACAAAGGTTTAGTGATTTTAGAAAAATTATGAATGAACCTCCTATAAAAACCTGCATGTCCGAGAAAACTTCGAATTCCTTTAACCGAATTTGGTGGGGGTAATCTCTCGATCACGTCCACCTTGGCTTTGTCTACTTCAATTCCCTTGGATGAAATCTTGTGGCCTAGCACTATTCCTTCATCTACCATAAAATGGCATTTCTCCCAATTGAGGACTAAATCCGTTTCTTCGCATCTTGCTAACACCCTCTCTAGATTGTCGAGACAGCTGTCGAAGTCATTACCAAAAACAGAAAAATCATCCATGAAGATCTCAAGGAAGACTTCGACCATGTCTGAAAAGAGTGCCATCATGCATCTTTGGAAGGTTGCCGGGGCGTTACACAATCCGAACGGCATCCTTCGGAAGGCATAAGTACCGTATGAGCATGTGAAGGTTGTCTTTTCTTGATCTTCTGGTGCTATGGCAATCTAATTGTAACCTGAATAACCATCAAGAAAACAATAAAAGGGTTTACCTGCAAGACGGTCAAGCATTTGATCAATAAAGGGTAATGGGAAGTGATCTTTCCTAGTGGCTTTGTTTAGCTTTCGATAGTCCATACAAACCCTCCAACCGTCACACAGTCCTGGTTGGGATAAGTTCATTATTTTCATTGCTTACCACTGTTATACCTCCCTTTTTCTATTACACATTGTACCGGCTTACCAATGTACTATCGGAGATAGGGTATATAATGCCGGCGTCAAGCCACTTGATGATTTCTTTCATTACAACCCCTTTCATGGCATGATTCAGTCTCCTCTGGGCCTCAATTGAAGGTTTGTGATCATCTTCCAACAAGATCTTATGCATGCACACCGCCGGGCTAATTCCCTTCAAGTCGGCAATTGTCCACCCTATTGCCTTTTTGTGTAGCTTCAACATCTTGATCAGCTTCTTTTCCTGCTCAGGCTGTAACTTAGAAGAAATAATTACAGGTAATGTATTATCGGTCCCTAAGTATACATATTTTAGTTGCTCTGGCAATTGTTTCAACTCAAGAATTGGTGGTTGTTTAATAGAGGGTTTTTCGAGCTTACCTTCCTTACCTGAGTAATCCAGTGGTTCAAAGTATGTACCTCATCGGTTGACTAGCCAATTTGCCTCTTCTTGTTGTTCCTCATCGACCGGTTCTTCATACTCCTCAGGTTCCTCTTGATCGGCAATGTAGTTGCCGAGGCAACTAAATTCCTCATCGAAGTTAAACTCTGCCGTGGCATGAAGTAGTTGGCATTCTTCTGAATCATCGGCATGCCTTAGTGTTTGGAACACATTTAGTTTGACCTGCTGGTCATTCACCCTCATTGTGAGTTCTCCCTTTTCAACGTCGATCAAGGTTCTCCCTGTTGCTAGGAATGGTCTCCCGAGAATGATAGGTGCATGCTCATCTGCTTCACAATCCAAAACAATAAAGTCAGCGGGAAAAAATAAATTTATCGACTTTTACCAAATGTCTTCGATTTTTCCCTCTGGATGCACATAGGATCTGTCGGCTAGCTGCAGCATAACTGTTGTAGGTCTTGCCTTCCCGATTCCTAGTTTCTGGAAAACCGATTTAGGCATCAAGTTTATGCTAGCCCCAAGGTCGCATAATGCTTTCCCGACTTAGTGATTTCCAATGGAACAGGGTATTGTGAAACTTCCGGGATCCTTCAACTTGGGTGGCATACGATTGTGCAACATTGCCATGCATCCCTCTGTCAGCGCAATCGTTTTCAAACTCTCCTAGCCTTGTTCTTTTGGACACAATGTCTTTAAGGAACTTGGCATAGTTTGGCATTTGTTTAATTGCTTCCACCAAAGGGCAAGTTGATGTGGACTTGCTTTAGGATATCAAGAAACTTCTTGAATTGGTATTCTTGCTTTTGTCGCTTCAACCTTTGTGGGAATGGTGGTGGAAGTCGGATATCTTCGATCCTTTCATTGGTTTGAAACCTGATTGACGGTATTATCGGGACATCTGGAGTTGCCGATCGTTATCAATCGGGGTTGCCGAGGCATTCTTATCACAAGATGCCGAGGCGTCGCTTGCCACCGAGGCATGTTTATTGCCGGTTGCCGCGGCAATTCCCGGTTCAAAGATCCGAGGCTTTGCCGCTAGGTTCGTCTTGATCTTTTTGTGGAGTTCTTTTGACGAGCGGGTTTGAACCTCTCTGGTGTTGGCCACTTATTGCCTTTACATTGCTCATGGCCAGTTCCTCTTGCGACTTTAGTATCGCTAGGTAAACCTCCTTGTGGTCTAGTGTTCAGATTTTGAGCAAACTGTCCGACTTGATTTTCCAATGATTTGATTGCCGCCTCTTGGTTTTGCAATCTCATCTCGGTCCTGTTAATAAAAGCATCAGTTTTTATGAAATTACTATTCTCAGCCATATAAGATTCAGTTTTCATCATAAAAGCATTTAGAGAATTTTCCAAAGAACTAGATGTCGCTTCGGTTGTTGCCGCGGCATCTGCATTGCCGTGGCATATTCTCTGAATCCCGATGCTTGTGCATTTTGATTGTTCTGGTTTAGAGCATTGTTGGGATTACTCCATGAAAAATTCGGGTGCTTCTTCCAAGCTGGATTGTATGTATTGGACATCATGTTTGTTGCTCCGATTGTAATTCCCCACATAGAAGCTGGATTCCTGATTCTGCATACATTCAGAAGAATTATGGTTATCACCACATAACTCACAAAAAGAATCCATTACCTTGACTTCATGTATGTTGTTTGGTTTTTGCATGTTCTGGACCATCTTGGTTAAAGCGGCCAATTGTGCCGAAATTGAATCTGATGATCCTAGTTCATGTATTGTGGCTTGGCGTCTAACTCCTCCTCTTCTAGTAGATGGGAATTGATAATCATTCTTGGCCAGCCTGCTTAAAATTTGCATTGCTTCTTCCGGCGACTTATCTAGGAGTATGCCGTTTGCCGAGGCATCTAGCATCATCATTGTTGGTGTATTCACGACGTTGTAAAACATTGTTACTTGAGTCCACACCGGGAATCCGTGTAGAGGGCATTTGTGTAGAAGTTCTCTATATCGCTCCCAAGCCTCGTACATGGATTCATCATCTGCCTGCCGAAAAGAAGTAATGTCGTTACGAAGCTTATCAGTCAAATTTGTAGGATTAAATCTAGCAAGGAAATCACGACAAAGATCAGTCCAAGATGCTATGGATCCGGCAGGAATGCTATTCAACCATGCTTTCACCCTATCCCTCAGTGAATAGGGGAATAATCTTAATCGTAGGACATCGGGGGTGACTCCGTGTATCTTGAACGAGTTGTAAATCTCGAGGAAAGATTTTAGATGTTGTTGTGCATCTTCAGTTGCTGAGCCGCCAAATTGACCAATTGTGTTGATCATATTAAACATTACCGGTTTCAACTCAAAGTGGTCGGCTTCAATTTCAGGTGCGACAACTCCTGGGTTAAGTCCATCAAGATCTTCTTCAAGATAGTCTCGAATAGTTCTGTTTCGTTCAAGAATCACTCCTCCTCCTGCTCGAACATCTTGATTCATATTGCCGTCTTGATTTGCCATTGCTTCTCTTATCCTTCGTCTAAGTCTTTGTAAGGTTCGTTCGATTTCTGGATCAAAGGGATATTCTGGTGAATTCGGTCTCGCCCTGGTCATATACCAATGCAAAACCAAAGTTTGTTAGCCCTTTGAATTTTAAACAAGAAAAATAAAAAGAAAGTGCAAGAAAATAAAAACAAAGTCGCTATTGCCAATCCCGCAACGGCGCCAAAAAACTTGTTGCGCGTAATAATAAGTGCTACGCAAATGTGCAAGTATACACGCCGCAAGTTATAGTATAAAAGATATCGTCTCCACAGGGATTGGTGCCACTTCAAGAATCTAGTCTCTTGCACTGTAAAAAGTAAAAACACAAATAAAGGATTATAGAAGTTTTAACTAATAACTAATCTAGAAAGCAATTAAGTAAATGAAAAGATGAGATCGAATGAGAGAGATAGGCCAGGTTATCGTGAGTTGAGGTGTGATAGCCGATTGGATCGTCTTGGTAAAAGAGTGCACGGGTAACTCAGTTGTCGTGGCAACTTGCACAATGGGGTTGCCTTGGCAACTAATTGATGGTTGTCTGGGCGACTAGTTGGGCAACTACTTGGGCGTCTGGGCAGCAACTTCAAGGTTCGGCGGAGCGTTCTTCAATGGTTTCTTCTTATCCCTAAGTCGAAACTCTAGCTACTTGTGCATGCCTTGATAATACATCCCTGCGTGAATCAAGGGTGAACAACAACCAATCTTGCGCTCCTCTTAGCCGTTGAAATCCTTAACTTATTCCTAAGCCGGATTAATCTTCACCATCATTGGATTGAATAAAGATCATATTCATTCGTTTCTTGAATCTAACTCTCCCGATATTAGATAAATGGATGGAATCACGAGATCCTCTCCCAATTCACTGCAAAACAATAATAAGAACCAAGAATGAATAAACCTTGAAATAGAAAAGTGCAAACTCTTATTACCTAAACAAAAACCAATAGTTTCTCACAACCACAAAACACAATAACCATAGCCAAGTAAATTTAGTTCATGGCTAGGTTCCAAAGAAACACAAGATAAACAATCCCTAGCATGAACCCAATCGAACAAGGAAGAAAATATGAAGCTTGTCGAAAATCCCTTGCTTTCTCCCTTGGACTTGTCGAAATTTCCCTCTTGCTCTCCATCAAGTAGTCGAAATCTCCTTGCTATTTATAAGGCTAGGCCAAAGTCCTTCTTTGAGGAAGAGTTTGAGTTGGAATTAAATTATCTTTAAAGAATATAATTCTTTATTATAATTTTATTCCTATTAGAACTTCTCCTATCTTCTTGGAATTTAATTCTTCTTTAATCTCTGCATGGCAATCAAATTCCTTTGGGCTTGGGCCTTGCTCCATGTCATCTTGGGCTTGTAAAGTCATTAATTTCGACATCCCTATTGCATTTTCTCTTTGTCGACAATTGCCATGGCATCTGGCTTGGCGTCTCCTTCATGTATTGCCCTAGCAACTAGCTCGGCATATCCTTCATGCATTGCCCTGGCAACTAGCTCGGCATTGCTTTGGCAAGTGATCCTGCACATACACACACAAAGCACACCAAAGCAGCATCTTTTCCACAAAAACTACCAAGTTATGTAATCAAGCTCAATGATGGAAGGAAACATGGATTAATGCATGAATGGTTAACTATGCAACTAATATGAGCCTAAGTCTAACAATAATATGAGTAAAAAGGGTAAGAAAAATAGTACTTTTGAACACTTATCATGAAACAAGCAACTTATTCATATATATACATTAATGCACATTACTACAATTGTTTACATTCCAATTTGGGCAAAACAGAGCAGTAACCAAACTGTTTACAAAATAGTTTACAAAACTGTCCAAGACATCTAAACTGCTCCTGCCAGGCAGCAGGTGCACTACTCACTTAAACGTGCATAATTTTCATTCCGTACGTCAGAATTTCAATTGGTTTACACTGTTGGAAGCTAACTTAATCGTCTTTCTAACCATATAGATCTTGCATTTTAGTTCTTTGCCAATTAATACAATTTTTAGCTTAAATACATGGCAATTTACAACACTGGACAGTTTGCACTGTCCCTAGTGTTTCTTCTCTACAATTCATTCTACAATCCAGAATTCAGTTCTGTTTTCTCCTAATGAATTTAGACATGTTAAGGCATTGTCCATAAAATTTCCAGTCTTAAATTCCCTTTATAAAATTTATGGTGATTTTTCAAAGTTACTGCCCAGAATAGAGTATTCTGGGCAGATTACACTAGTTTAAGTTTCTAGCTTCATAATTCATCTAAACAAGATCATAACATTGTAATTCAACTTATTTTCATGTTCTTACATGTCTAGGTTAGTCTAATTCAACTATCAATGTGATTATAACAGGGCATTATACTAACTTATATAGGTTTACACATTCGAACAGTCCCAAATCAGTTTCCTGCATACATATCCACACTACTAGAAAACACATTCATAAACATCACACTCAAACACCTAAATTTTCATTGTCAATTATATGGCCGATTCGAATTGGTTACCAAAATTGTAAATCGTGTGGATTCATCATTCAATTCATTCGATATATCATATATTCAAGTAACATAATCCCAAAACAATTTTCCTAACATCTTTAGCCTTTCCTTAATACATATATATGTATATATATTACATACAATCAAGAATTTTCATTTAAATGAGAGAAAGAACAAGAAAATACCTTCTCTCGACACCCCATTTTGAAACAAGCAACGATCTAGCTAGCAAGGACCAAAGATTTAAGCTTCACTCACACTTTTCTCTTTAGATCGACTAGGGAGATGAAGAGAGGAAAGAAATGATGAACAACTTTTGTTCATCCCCCACTTCATGCAAAATGCCGTGACTCATCTCCATACCCCACACTTTAACACATGCATTCATCAAATGCTAGACATGTGTACTAACCCCACTTTTGTTATTACTTTATCATGCAAGTCTTGTGAATTGAAGAGAATTCGGTTTAGCCCTCTTAAAAACAACCATGTATTTTATTTTATTCTAAATTTGGTCACCATCCTAATCAATTTATCCAATAAATGACTTAAAGATATCACATTTAACTAGTGATCAAAACCACATGTTCAACTTTTAAGTTGACATATTTAATGACTATTCGCAAGAATTTGTTTATCATGCAACCCCAAATTTCATGTATCATTTTAATTAGGTACTTTAACATAGGTCACTCCTTTCGTCCTTTCTTTCTACTTAGTCCAAAATTCTCAATTGAATGAACTAAAGAACCTAATTTTGGATTGAATTAATAGCATTCTACTAGACCAATCTTTGGGGTATTACAGTGGGGGTAGTAATCCTTCCCACATGTAATCGACTTCCGAACCCCAAAATTTAAAAAATGAATCTCTGGTTGTTTTATGGTGTCTGGTCTACCAAAATAACCGGTGACGACTCCAAATATTTTCAAAATCAAATTGAAAAGGAAAAACCTTAATTTCAAAATTAATCCTCAAACTATTTTTACATTGTTAAAAAATGGTTTTGACAATTATCTATAATGTAACCAAAACATTACTTTACTGCAGTGGTAGGGTTGTGTGTGGGATATTTGCTCTAGGTATCTCTGATTTGAATCCTAGGCCAGGCAACACTTTTTTATTTTGTGACCAATTACATGGTGTCACGTGTCGTTATTTTATTAGAGGTGGTATGCCGAATTAAATGTTTGTGATTTAATTGTTGAGACTGAAGTAAACATTTCTTCTTATAACAGTGACTAAATTGATAACATCGTAAAAATTAAAAGACTCAATTCTAAAGATTTTTATTTGGGTGACTAAATTGATAACATCCAAAAAATTTCCATCGAACTTAAAAATTACAACCCTAAAAGCACGTTTAAATTGATAACACCCTCAAACTCTAATCAGAAGTCAACAACCGAAGCTTCTAAACATTAAAATCTGTGCTAAAATATCTGTGCTAATTGAAGTATAAATTGAAGTGATTTCTAAGATATTAACCCTGCTTTACTTATAAAGCTTTGGAAACATGCTTTGTTTGGAGGAAATTTTATATCTAAATTCCCCTCAAATTTGTACTTGTGTTAGTTTTTAATAATATATATCTAAATTATCTAGAACCTCCCCACCCATGATCAAAGGATATTACATGTTCTAAATCTAAATCCTCCTGTATGTTACACAATAAATATATCAATCGAATAAAGATCTAATTTGTATAGATTAATTATTTAAAGAAAAGAAAATATTTGTAATGAATAAATATATATATATATGGAGGTCGGCATGATGTAATTGCATTCATGCAATGCGATGCTCATTAATTAAAAGACATAACATATAGTTTTTGTTTTTGTTAGGCATTTGCGTTTTCTTTCATTTTTGATGATTGAAGAGAAAGACAGATTACCAACCAGGGGTGAAAGTGAGAGGGAAAGTGAAGGGTGGTGGAAATTGCAAGACAAGATGGGCATGTCGGCCATCTATAGTCAAAATCTATTTTTCCGTTCAATCGATAAATACAAAAATAAAATAAAGTTTTCGGCTGTAGAGAACACCCCCACAGTCCTGCATATTTCATATCCATATCATATTGTTTTGATTATTGAAGGCATCCCTTTAAAGATTTTCTTGGCCGACCTCAAATTAACCACGTTTTTCGCATTTCTGCTTTCTAAATCACTCGTATTGGGGACCAAGACAAAGCCAATAATATTTGATGGGAGCCATTTTGGTCTCTCTTGAGTTGAGATAATCCCCAAATGGGATGTGATAACACAGCATGAAATTGCAATTTCGACGATGCTTTGAGTGCTTCAAAATACCATTAAGGACCCACTAGATATTTCATTAGATGTGTGTCTCCTTAAACAGGAGAAAAAGTTATGTAGGCCCTAATGCTTATATGTAGTTTGAGGTTGAGTTAAACAAAAAAAAAACATGCTTTGTAACAGATTAAAAGAAAAGTAACTTAGTTTAAATCTTAACATTGTGAATGAAGAAATATGGATTGAGAAGGTTGTCCCCATAATGGGCCTCTGCAAAATTCAATATGGATTAGTTAGCTAATGGGTCGGAAACCAGTGGTTAAACAAAAAAAAGTAATTCAAGACGTTAGGTTTTTAAGCAAGATATAATGCCAAAAAATGTCCCTAATGTTTGATTGAATAGTCATTTTGGTCAGTATTATGTTTTTTGAGCACTTTAACCCTCAACGTTTCATTTTGAGCCAAAATAGCCCATCAATGGGTGAAAATTGTTAGTCAACTAAGGCCAACACCTTCAAAATGACACGACAATCTTATATGGCATCATAAGCTAAGTGGTTAATACATGAGTTATCCCATCAAAGGCTTGAGTTCAATCCCTCCCTAGACTAAATTGCAAAATCTTTGTAAATGTGACACTATTATGTTAACGTGTGATGCCATATAGGATTCTTGTGTCATTTTCAAGACATTGACCTTGGTTGACTAAAAATTTTCATCCACTGAGGGCTATTTTGACCCAAAATGAAACATTGAGGGTTAAACTCAAAAAAAAAGAATAGGAGCCAAAGTAACTAATCGGTCAAATGTTAAGGACCTTTTTAGCATCATGCCTTTAAGCAAAGTTAATGGTTTAAATTTTGTTATTTTGAATGAAATCTACTAAATTGAAAGGATTATTCTCACAATAAATTTATGCAATATTCAATATAAATTAATCAACTAATGAATCAGAAATCATTAACTATATCAAAAATATATTATGTCTAGAGGAGACAACAAATAGGCTCACCCATCAATCATCATTGTCGTTAGCCCTAACATCACATACTATTATTTTCAATATAATACATATAATATAAACCATCCCAATTGGAGTGAATTGAAATGCAATCGATTGGATTCAAAATTGCAATTCTTATACACATTAATTATGTTTTGAATTTTGATAATCTGAGGTAGCCTAGCTTCTATATATAAATTCTGTCTCAATTTTTACTATATATTTTTTAATAGTCTTAAAGTAATTATAAGGTATTATCTGTAAAGTTTGTATGTAGTTGTCACGATATTGAAATAGTATTAAGTAGATGATTGAGTCAAGATCTATTAATTGACCTAGTGGTCATAGATGCTCATTTGTTATTCACCTTGTGTAAGTTTGAACCCCGACATTTACCTTGAAAATATTATTGTAACACCGTTGATTAAAAAAATAAATGACCGAGTCGCCTTCAAGGAAACTCTCATTCTTCATCCCCCATTCATTTTCCTTTAATTATTATTTTTCGGCAAAGATTTTCCTTTAATTATTTACCTATTATCTTTCTAAGCACTTATTAACCAAGGGCGTGCCCGGAGAATTGGAAAACTCGAAATCTTTGAAAACAATTGGTTATTATTTTATTTAAAGAAATTATCCAACCACGGTTGGACATGTGACATGTATTGATAGAAAATGTCAACATCATCATAAATCATTATTATTTACTCTCAAAATGTAATATTGAATAAATTACTATTTTTTTAAAGAGATATCAATGTGCTCAATTTTAAAATTGTAGGAGACTTAATGAATGTTTGAACTAAAATATTTAAGTCAACTAGCAATATCTTTAAAATTTTAGAGCAAAATATTCACTTTTCAAATGGACATAAACTAAAATATTCTTTTTATAATAAAGAGACAAGAATGAACTTTTACAAATAGTACATGACTAAAATGTTCTTTCTATAATAGAAAAATTAAAATAAACTTTTAGGCATGATCTAAGATTTCTGATAGAATTTAAGCTAAATTACTCAACTTAATTTTAGCGATAGAAAATATATTATAAAATTTGTGATTGGTCTCTGGAAACCCATTACCATGGGTTGAAATAAGAGTCAAACAACTCGGCAGACCGAATCCATTGCTCTGTTCAGCCCTAATAATGTGTTATATATGGTTATCATGATCAACAACATAAAAGAAATGCTACAAGTATAGTTGATAATAAGGCCCCCGACAATTAAGCAATACTATTGTTTAATCAAGTAGACATCGATCTTAGGTTTTGCTTGGTTGGGTGAAAAAGTGGAAGGAAAAAAGAAAAAAATTAGAAAGAAAATGAATTTAAGGGTTAGCTTGGTAGAGTGGAAAATTGAAAGAAAAGAAAATAAGAGATAGGTAGTTTTCGTTGCTCATATACAAATAGTTTTCTGTCTAAAATTAGATTAAAAAATAAGAAATAAGAGTGAAAGCTATAATACTTTAATAATAAAATTATCAAATTATATTTAAAAAATTCTAATTTTATTTTCACCACATTTATAATTAATTTTTAAAATTTCATCTAATATTTTTATCATGATTTTATTTTTTCAGTTTAATCTCTAAAAATTTTATTTAATTTAAAATTCACTCTTATTTTTTAATTTTATTATTAAATTTAATATTACAAATATAATAATATTTTTGTTCACTTCAGTCCCTAAAATATTTATTTAATCTGTAATTGACCCCCAAAACTACATATTTTTTTTCAATTAACACTCTATTTCAAATCCGATTTTAACACGAACTTACCATTAAGTCTAATTGGAATTAATGATTCAAAAACGGACCTGAATCTGAGTTCTTAAATGAAAATCCAACTTATGAATTATTTACATTTTAGTCCCTAAATATCAATTCGATTAAATTTACTTCGATTTGAACTTTTTTTAGCAAAAAGATGTATAAGATGTTTTTACTTATATTAAACTTGTATTTAAGTTTTATTTTTTTAGGTTTAAATCATGTAAAATTACCAAAATGCCTTTTTTTAAATCGTTTATTTTTTAAAAGTTTTTAAAGGTTTATTTTCTAAGGTGACTTTAGTTAATTGCTTTCGTTTTATGTTCATGTTGGTTGTTTACTTTCATGTAATCGAATAATTTTTTTATAATTTTTTTTGCCACAAATGGGCCATTTGTAGCATTCGATATTCGGGTTGGATTTGTTTGTACCGGGTATTAGGTGTTACTTTGACAGTCAAACTCTTGGGATTAAATTATAAAAATATTAGACTAAATTATAAAAATTAGAAGTAAATAGAGGTCAATTTCGGATTAAATAAAAAATTTATAGACTAAACTGAAAAAAATAAAACTATATTAAAAATATTGGACTCAATTATAAAATAATATAAATACATATAGTTCAATTTTGAATTAAAGAAAAAATTTAGGGATTAAATTTAACAAAAATAAAACTATATTAAAAATATTGTATTAAATTATAAAAATTAGAAACAAATATGGGTCAATTTCAGATTAAGTAAAAGTTTTATGGACTAAATTGAATAAAAATAATCATATTAAAATTGTGGACTAAATTATAAAAATTAAAAATAAATTATATTTTCAAAGCTTAATTTTTTTTCTCTCACTTTTCCATTGCACCAAGCAATAGAGATGAAATAAACTTATTTTCCTTCTAATGTTTTACCCTCTCAATCAAACACATCAACGAAAAAAAAATATATTTTTCATCTTTTCATTTTTCATTACTTTAGTTTTTCATCCTTCAATTTTCTTTTCTCTCTGCGAAACAAAATCTTAAGCTCTATAGATTTTTGATCGACTCAAGTCCAATCCTTTGTTTTCAATCTTTCATCAATTGGATATTGACGCACTGAGCAATTAGGTCCCCCCTCACGTCTCTCTCTCTCTCTCTCTTAACATTTTGACTCGTAAGTTTCTCTCGAATTCCAAAAAGTTGAAAATTTTATGCATCATTACCAAGTGACTAACATGATTAAAGAAAACATCATCTGATTCTTATCAGCTTTGCTTCAAATGAGAGGGAAAGGGTTGGATTTGGCAATGAAATTTGGGTTTTCAAGACGTGTAGCATGCGTATAATCAATATTTATTGAGTTTATCCGACTATACATTATAGGCTGATGAGTATACAGAAATGATAATCTTTTTTTTTTTTGCTTTATAAGTATTTTAAGCTAGGTTTCAATTAAGGCCGTTGAAAAAAAAAGATGTAAGTGCAAATTTCATCCCTCTACGAGAAGTGAGGTTAATCCTTCTAAATTTTCAGAATTTAATATTCGTGTACTTTATAGACATTGAAAGTTAGTCTAGTTGTTGGTAAACACATGGACTTAGTGTTGTTTATTTTTATTAATTTGTTGCATATAAATTATTAAATTGTTGTTTATTTTGCTAATTTAGTGGGTATAAATTGCTTAAATGCGGACTTTAGATCATCGATTTAACGTTCATGTTCAAAATATTACCCAATCGAACCTACTTTTTAGTTATCATAAAATACGATGATCAGATTTTGACAAATCAATGACTAATTTCTCCGTTTTATCAAGTAGAAGGGATGGAAATGATAAATAGGCTTTGAAAGAGTTAAAGGTAGATTAGAAACTTAAGAAAATTCACAACCCCAGTTGATAAAATGTTCTAAACGATTCATGTTTATTTAATTGAGAGTTCTAACCGCAAAAATCTGCTCTCATTTATATAAATGTATTTTTTTTGCTTGGCAATCAAGGATATTATTAATTAAGCCCGGAGCTCAAACCCGACAATGTGACTCGTTAAAATCCTCTCTAATCCTAAATGAAAAAAAAGAGTATACACTGTCAAATTAAAAGTTGTGTGTATATAAGAATCAACCCAGATAATAATCCATTTCCTTAAAAGCAGACTTCGAATTCATATTCTACAGATAGTAAAGAAGAAGGAGAAGAGGAGAACTCGAAACAATCATATATATGTAAAGAGGGAAGAAGAAGACTAAAAACTGCAGATTGAATCATTATATATATATATATATTCCTAAAACAGCACTCTTAAGCAAAGAAATATTGAAACCCTAATCAAAGGCTAAAATCCCAATATTTAGGTACTGCAAAACACTGTATCATATGCATAAATACTGTTTTGTTTTTTTGTTTACCAGATTTGTCTCTATTTTATATTATCTGGAGTATATTTTTTGCAAAGACAGACAAGTTTATGACAATGCTACAATTAATGCTGCCAATGACCACATATTTTCCTTTTTTCTTCATTTTGTCAAACTCACAGGTCCTTGTTCAAGCCCACAAAAGATAAAAAAATATGACATCTAGCAGCATTATTAGAAAAGTGGATCAAATTTAATAGCTCCACAAGCTTTCCCCATGAGAATTCTCGGGCGAGTCATCATCGGAAGGCGCTGAGCTGATTCTTGGCGGCGACACCAGCAGTCCCTCCGCCATGTCCACCAGAAAATTAGGTAAGTTCAAAAAGACTTCCTCATCCACATACTCTTCTGCCGTAATTTCAACATCTTTGACCTCATGATGTTGAACTGTCCCTACTAGATTAGTCTCACTACTTTTACTCTCAGACTTTTTCAGTGACGCAGCGGCGGCTGCAGCTGCTGCTTTTCGTATATCGGCCGATGATGTTGAAGCAGGAGTGGGATATGAAGCAACGGCGTCAGGGAAGTTAACAACAGCCTGGCTACCTTTTAGGGCCAGGGAAGCAACATCATAGGCGGCAGCAGCCATTTCTGGCTTGGGATATGTACCGAGCCATATACGCGTAGTTTTGCGCGGTTCACGGATTTCAGACACCCATTTGCCACTCCGGCACCGGATTCCACGATACATTGGGAGTTTGCCGGAGGACTTAGATGCCATAGTAGTAGCAGTGGTTTTGGGAGCGGCAGAAGAACGTTATGGCTCAGTAGTAATCAGTACTCACACGTGTTCATACTTGTTGCGAAGGGATCGATGTGGGACTGGGACGTTTGGGTTGGTATAATTGAGGCATTTTGGTGCGGATTATTAGGGTCAGCCATACGTGTATATATATTGAAGGATTTATAGTATTAGCATGGTATTGGTCCAATGGAGGTTATTCCATAAACAGGCTGAGTTACTCTAAAGAGAAAGGCGAAAGCGTGGGGATTTCGTGGGGCAAATCGTCCAGTTGTGTTTGTATGAGTAATATTTTAGGGTTTGCAGTTACATTGGAGGAGTCTGAAAGAAGAAAACGATGGGTGAGGGGTGATGCTGGTTTTGGATGAAAAAAATTTGTGGTTTATGAATATAAGCTGGACGCATTTTATTGGCTTGTCTCACTCTTAGGACTATACTTAGCTGTGTTCTACTTATAATACATAAAGTTTGGGTTATAGCCTCAGATGCTGCACACGCACAACACACGAGCATAAATGCTTTGCAAGATCGAATGAATGAGCTTTCCATGTCAGAGGTTGAGAAGAAGAGTTGTGGGCCACATTAGGCCGAAACCCTTTTGGTTGCATTACCAGGTTGAATCTCAAAATTTCAAAAAGTCGAAATAATGCTTTAAAATATTGCTTTAACTCAGTTGTCAAAACATTTGAGGAAAGAAAATGTTTTCACTTGCCAACCAAACCATTGCATGGTTCCTCTTTAATCAAATAAATTATTCACTACTTGACGAGACTGATAAACTAGACTTTTAGTGCCCTATTTCTACTCACACAAAAATTAGGTCTAGGGTTTATGATTATGATTTAGAGAATTGGTTGTATGGTGTATTTTTTAGGGTTTAGGGTTTAGGGTTTAGAATTTAAGGTTAGGGTTTAGAATTTAATTTTTTAGTGTTGGACATGAAAATGACACCAAAAAAAGACAAAAGATTTTTGTTCTTTGATGAATAATTGAATCTCTTGACCTAAGAGTGCCGATATGATGAACTTCCCGTTCCCATCTTATAAAATAGGTAGCTTCTATATGAAAAAAAAACATTAATACACAGGCCGTGTAAATTTTAGTTTATATGGACCTTTTAGTTTTAGGGGTTAGGTTAATTTAGGGTTTAAAGTTTAGATGTTTATGGTTTAGAATTTAGAATTAAAATTAGTGTTTAGAATTTAAGGTATGAGGTTTAGAGTTTAGATTTTAATTTTAGAGGTTAAAGTTAAAAATTTAGAATTTATATTTTATAGTGTAAATATACAATCTTTTTTTACACATATTGTGTATCAAAATTTTACTCTTTCCATATTGAAAAAAATAGAGGGTTGTTATTAGAAACTGGAAAAAACGGAAGAAACAATGTTTTGTTATAAAACTTGAAAATGGATTTAAAAAATGGAAATATATAAAAATTTACAAATAATCATTAAAGATATCTTGTAAAATTGAAAAGGTTGAAAATAAGAATTTTAAACTCAATGAATTGATTTGAGTTCAAACCCATTTATACATAAAAATAATTTCTTTTCAACAATTTTTATATCTGGTTTGAATCCATACAAATGTAATAAATTTATTTATTTTAATTGTCTCTATTATAAGAAAATAGGTAACCAAAAGTGTTTTCTTGTTTTCACTATTGTAAACTAATTTTTATATTTGTATCTATCAAACATGTTTTGCATTTCGAAAAATAGAAAATGAAAATTATTTTTATAAAAATATAAAATATTTTCGAGCATCAAGTGAAACTTTTAATTGGAAAAATTAAAATTTTAATATTACAATATTCTTTGCATGAAAGGATAACTATAAAAAATACACATGAACTTTGATCAACCATGCAATGTAATACACGAGCTTTGATTTTATTCAATTCTACTCATGAAAAATTATTCTTGTTTTAATTTGTCCACATAAAACTTTTTTTTTATAAAATTACGCATTTTAAAAAGTAAATATATCGTTTTATTTTAAGATTAGATGAATATAACATTTGTGTATATAATATGTAAACATAAAATGATATTACATCGATAACAATTTTGATGTTAAATAAAAATTAAATTAAATCAAAACTTTATGTATACAATTGTACAAAATCATAGTTCATGTATAACATTGCACATTTTACTAAAATGCATATGTAGTTTTTTAAAATTATTTGTATCGAACTTATTGATAGACTAATATATATCGAGTATTGTAGAGGCACGTTAACAGGCTAAAGATTTTGTTAAAGAGTTAAGCTTTGTGACAAAAGCAGATAACAAACAAAAGTATAGGGTTAGTGTCTAAAGATTTTGCTTTTTCAGATATAGATGCTATTTATAAATTATATAATATTAATATGTGCGTGTGTTTAGTTTTGGATATTCCTCGGATGAAATAATGCCAGCAAGGATTTGTCTGGTGCCAAGCATGTTGCTTATACTTGAGAGTCCACAATGTGTCGTTGTCTTTGTCCTCGCACACATGGTTTTGCTGTTTAATTCAGAATTGGAGCCCCCACATTTTATTGTTCAACGTATAGTTTTCATGGTTCCTTTATGAGATCCTTCAATATTTTTGAGCCATTTATCTTTACAGGTATTGGAAGATCCTATTTAGAACTTTCACTTTTTAAAATTTTGATTTGAAGTTTCCATGAACAATTCAGATGAACCTATTTAAAGCCCCTTTCGTTGATTGTACCTCTAAATATATGCGTACTTTTTTTATTTATAAAATGAGATTATATTTCGTAAATATAACAAAATATTTAAATTTAAATATTAGATTCCCTAAACAAAGTACACATTAGATATATTAATCGAATTTTAAAGACATAAAACTAAAATTAGCCCCTCAACGTTTGACTTTATGGTCACTTTGGTATTTATTCTTTTTTAAAGTATTTTAGCCCATAAAGTTTCAATTTTTTTGGTTAAAATAACTCTATTTGGATGGAAACCGTTAGTTAACTAAAGGTCGGCACTTTTTATTAACTAGGAGCGTTCATGTGGACTGAATTGATAACGTGGCATGCCCACGTGTAATTAGGTGATGATGTCATATTACAAATATTTTTAAAATTAATAATAAATATTTTTTATTAAATTAATTATAATTAATCATATGATAACATATAACATCATCTAATTAGTTTAAAGACAAAGAAAAGAAGCAAAATTTGAGACGTGTGCTTGGTGGGAATCAAACCCATGCTTGGGAAAAAGAGTGCTGAATGCCCAGCCACCAGGCTAAGCTGCTATGTTGGAGTCCTATTACCACATAAAATATTTATTTATTATCTCATATGTTTAAAAATGAAGAAGTAAAATATTTGTGCGTAAGAGGAAGCAAACCTAGGACTGGTGAATATGGGGACCAAGCCAGCTAGCTATCTTCGTTCATTATTACCAAACATTAAATTTAATTAGTTTAAACTGTGAGTATCCTTAATTATAACATAAATTAAAGTATATTTATGAGACGAACTTTGTTTTTAATATTTATAATTAATTTAAGAAATATTTTTTAATGTTAGGACATCACCTAATTACACTTGAACATGTCTAATCTGTAACACCCTTAACGTATATTTGAAGTACGAATACACATCAAGGATGTCACAATATTAGTTAACAGAGTTCTAGACCTGTAAAAAAAATTTATACTATTCTTGCTTAACTAGTCCAGTGGTTGAACCTTTCTCGGTTTCTAATTTAATCTTTATGAATTTTCCATGGCTTTTGGTCCAGTCTCTGAAATTTCAATTTGATTCGATTTCCTGATATTCACTAAATACTTCTACTGCGATTTTTACCTTACCGAGCTATCGGATTTATTCTGAAAATTCTATATTTCCATATTCGGAAAATAAATACTATTATCTCATAAAAAACTTCCTTTCCTAAGGACTTAGACTGAATTTTCTTAACCCAGCCTATTATTTTGATAATGATCGAAAATCCTCATCGATTAACATTTCTCTTAGAAATCCTTTATCGGAAATCCATACGAATATTCTTTACTCTTACTGAGTCCAAAATATCGATCATAAACACTTTTATGGGACCTTCCCGAAGGTCACTCATCCTAGGATTTTCCCTCGTCTGAGCACACTTAATAATATGGTTTGATCAAAATTCGATATCTTATACTTCATTTTCATTCCCGGGACCTATATCAAATTTTACTCACCGACCGAATTTATCCATCTATAGGATAAAATTAGTTATTGAGCAAATCCTTTATTATGGATTTAAACTTTTCCTTTCTTTATGATTTAGCAACTAACTTTTTAAAATTATCATTTTGGTCACTAAACTTTAAGCTTCAATTTCCATTCCAATTTTTATCGGATTTCAACCAAATTTTTGCATGTACCATAATTTGCTTATCCTCTATCTCATGATACCTTTAAACTGCATAAATTCTTTTTCTAAAGCTCCTAATTAAAGAAATCCTAACTTTTCCATTTTTTATTTTAGTCACTGAGTTAGTTTTTAAACTACTAACTTAGACCAAATGACCTCAGTACTGTTTAACGAAATTAAGGATGTTACAATTCTCCCATTCTTTAAGAAAATTCGTCCTCGAATTTTCAACTCATGCTTGATCCACTATTACAAGTACTACTCCTGTCAGATTTGTCCAAAATTTTCTATTATCTTTCCTTCGTTGAGAAAACTTGTACTAATAGAATCTTCTGATTTCTTAAATTTTGGTCTTTGTAAACCCATCTTACTATTCATTTAGAGGAGGTTTAATTCACATTTCCTACTTGAACAACTTACCTGAGATGTATCCTCTTGATACTTGACTAATCTTAATATCATATGTTAATTTAGCTATTGGCAAGTATCTCTTCTAAATTCCTGAAATTTCAATTATACACATTCTAATATGTCCTTCAAGGTTGAACAATCCATTTTGACTATCCACAATCATCCAGATTGAATTTTCTATAAAATTTTATCCAGAGTTCGAAATAATAAACCTCGGTTTTAACTAGGCATTTCCACTTTCATCAAACTTTAACTTCATATTGAGCGAAAAATGGTTAATGTTTAACCTTGTTACTACTTTGTTCAATTTTTGCCTTGATCCTTCTAATACAGATAACTTAACTTGAACTAAAGTTGGCTACAATTCTTGTTTTACTTTATTGTATTCGTTATGAGTTCTTTTTTTAACCTCTGAGATTCGCCTTACTTTTTTTATATCAGCCTTATGCCAACTCATACTATTGAGGAGCAGCATCAAGTCATGCAATCAACATATCAGTAATATGACATCTTAGGGGCAGGTATTTACTGACAAACTTGTAATAAATATAGTTTAGCATCCAGAACCGGCTAAACTTGTAGCTCTGATACCACTAAATTGTAACACCCTTAAAGTATATTTGAAGTACGAATGCACATTAAGGATTTCATAATATTAGTTAATAGAGTTCTAGACTTGTAAATTTTTTTTATACTATTCTTTCTTAACTAGTCCAGTGGTTGAACCTTTCTCGGTTTCTAATTTAAAACAATGTCAGGCATGCACACCTAGTTTCAACCCTGAATTGGTTTGCAAAGCATGTTAATCAGTTATTAAAATAAGTATATAACTCAGAGTGAAAACTAGGTATACTACCTAGGAACTTTCTTAAATTTCAACTCGTTACGTGATAAACGATAATTAAAAATTTTTACCTTTAAAACAACTAATTACTAAATTGATACATGCCCACTAGAGAATATCATAAATTAGAATGTCTTACTAATGTTTGGCAGATTGCAGCTTGATTAACATGCTTGACTCTTCTTCCAGTAGTTTCCAATAACCTACGTATGAAACAACACACGCTAAGTATTCTCTTAGTGAGGCAATTATAATTTAAAGTAAAGCGTTTCAATATATAGAATCATATGTATATATAAAAAATATAGAATCATATAAAATTGAATTATCAAACTCATTCCTCTGTCATATAACAATGCAATATGGTTCCTGCAAAATGGCAAGCGAGTCTCAATTGCATTTGATAACATTTTATCATGCACAGAACTACTTACATGTATAGTTCATTAAACCAATATAATATTCAAATCATAGGATTCGATCTGTCTTACCAGCCTCGTGTATATTAAAGCTTTTTAGCTTAACTACCTGAATAAATGCATTTCAAGTATTATAGCCCAAAGTACAAAATCATGTGATGCTATGGTACGTGAGTCATCACGACACCGTAGTGTCTACGACGTCGTAACGTCTGCATCATCGAAGCGACTGAGATGAGTACGTACTTGAGGACGCTCTTTGCTCCTCATAATCGTACCTTTTTGTGCTAACAACACCGAAGTGTCTGAACAACGCCGTAGCGTCTAAGTCGACACCAAAGTGTCTAAACAATACCGAAGTGACTGAAACTCACCGTAGTGCTAGGACGCATCTGCTAAGACTCTATGGATATCCAACTATACCAAAGGTTCTCATGTTGTAATACTTGGGCATTTAGTGGCCTAACCACCTCCATAGAAGCGTTTCATAAATTATAGCCCAAAGTACAATTTCATGTGAACCTATGGTATACGAGTCATCATAACGACACCATAGTGTTTGCAACGCTGTAGCGTCTGATGGTGAGTACGTACTTGAGGACGCCCTTTGCTCCTCATTATCATAGCTTTTGTGCTAGTTGACACCGAAGTGTCTAAACAACATCGTAGTGTCTGCAACACCGTAGCGTCTGGTATCAACATCGAAGTGTCTAGAACGCACCGTAGTGCTGGAATACAGCTGCTACGACTCTATGGATATCCAATTATACAAAAGACTCTCACACTAGTACTTGGGCATAACAATATAATATTTTCGCATTCAATATCCAATTCATCAATACTATCATCCATGATTCGATAATGGGCAGTTCATACCCAAATATCTAAAATTTGATTTACCTTGAGTAAATCATTATGCTACAATCATTGTATCAATATGCCATTTAATATTTCATGCTATTTGTATAAATAAGCCATCATACATTTTTATTTATACCAAGGTCGAATCATCACAAGTCGTCCTATTTAACATGTCATAAATACATATAATGCACTCACTCATATCACATATATAATAAATAAGTAAAAATGTGCTCAGCTTGGCCACTTAACATAATGCCTCATTAAATCCTAGTTCGATCATTTCTTTCATAGTACCTCAAACCTTCTCTGATTCGGACTTGACTTGATTCTTGGTTGAAATGCTTGAAAATTGAACTTGAAAATTCTCTTTTCTCTCCCAAATACCTTACGATTTATGGCTGGATTTTTGTTCATCTTTTTCATCATTAATTTACACTCATAACTATTAAATTAATATAAATTTCATTTAATAGTGAAATTACAATTTTGCCATTAAAATCTAACGGTTAAAATTAATCTTATCATCAATCAAAGGCCAAGATTAAATCTTTATATTTCTTCTTCTAAAATTGCCTTTGCATCATCCAAATATTTGTGGCCAAATGAGCGAAATGTCCTCACTATTCACTTTTTATTCAAATTTGCCATTTTGTAAATTTCTAACTAAATCTAGTTAATCCAACCAACTATAATAAAATATTTATAAAATAATATTTTATGAATTTTCCATGGCCTTTGGTCCAGTCTCTGAAATTTCAATTTGATTCGATTTCCCGATATTCACTAAATACTTCTACTGCGGTTTTTACCTTTACCGAGCTATGGATTTATTCTGAAAATTCAATATTTCCATATTCGGAAAATAAATACTATTATCTCATAAAAAAACTTCCTTTTTTAAGGACTTAGACTGAATTTTCTTAACCAGTCTATTATTTCGATAATTATCGAAAATCCTCATCGATTAATATTTCTCTTAGAAATCCTTTATCAAAAATCCATACGAATATTCTTTACTCTTACTGAGTCCAAAATACCAATCAGAAACACTTTTATGGGACCTTCCCGGAGGTCACTCATCCTAGGATTTTCCCTCGTCTGAGCACACTTAATAATACAGTTATTCGATACCTTATACTTCATTTTCATTCTTGGGACCTATATCAAATTTTACTCAACGACCGGATTTATCCATCTAAAGGATAAAATTAGTTATTGAGCAAATCCTTTATTATGGATTTAAACTTTTCCTTTCTTTATGATTTAGCAACCAACTTTTGAAAATTATAATTTTGGTTACTAAAATTTAACCTTCAATTCCCATTCCAATTTTTGTCGGATTTCAACCAAATTTTTGCATGTACCCTAATCTGCTTATCCTCTATCTCATGATACCTTTAAACTGCAGAAATTCCTTTTCTAAAGCTCCTAATTAAAGAAATCCTAACTTTTTCATTTTTTTATTTTAGCCACTAACTTAGTAGCAAATGACCTTAGTACTGTTTAACGAAATTAAGGATATTACAAAGTCAACAATCTGATCCACATGGACATGCTAGTCAGCGAAAATCTTTGACCATTAGTTAACTAACAATTTCCATCCCAATATGGCCATTTTGACAAAAAAATTGAAACGTTAGAGGCTAAAATGCTAAAAAAAAGAATATGAGCTAAAGTGATCATATAGTGAAACGTGAAGGGGGTAATTTTGGCTTTATGCCAATTTCAAATTCAAAATATGGTAAATATACATTTGCATAGTTAAACATCGCTTAAAGGTTCAATTTGACAACTAAACTTATTTTTGTCTAATTAAGTACTTAAATCTGGGCTCAAGATTTAATTTGATACCTACGTATTTTTTGTCCAACTAAGTATCTGAAATTGACTTTTACGTTTAAAATGGTACATGAATTTGTGTTCATAGTTCAAATAAGTCATTTTTAATTACGTACCAATTTAGACAAAAAAATAGAGTTTAGGTGTTAATTTGAACTAATAGGTTAAATTCAATACCTAGTGAGACAAAAATACTAAATTGAAATTTCAAACTAAGTTCAAGTATCTTAATTTATCGAAAAACATTTAAATACCAAATTACACCATAAAATTAAGTTATGATAAAAATATATATTTACCCATTCAAAATATGTTCTCTAGATATTAAACAAAGGCATAAAATCGAAGAAAATGTCCCTAACTTTTGACCGAATAGTAACTTTGGACCATATTATTTTTTAAACCAATTTAATCCTCAACGTTTCATTTTGGGTCAAAATAACCCCTCTACGTATGAAAAATGTTAGTCAACTAAAGGTAAATGACTTGAATTGACGTGACAAACTTATATGACAGTGCACACTAACATGACAACACTCATATAAATAAATTTGTTGACTTGAAAGAATGTCAAATCAGTTAAAAAATAATTATATAAAATATAAAATTATTATTTTTCTACTGACGTGTTATTATGTAAAGTCATTTTAAGCTGTTTACCGTCAATTGACTAACAATTTTCATCCGTTGATGGGCTATTTTGACCCAAAATGAAATATTGAAGGTTAAGTTGCTTCAAAAAAAGAATAAAGGCCAAAATGACTATTCAATCAAACGTCAATGATATTTTTTGACATTATGCTCTAAATAAAATACGAGAGTATTGAAGAGGAATGGTATAGGGGACGTTATCCAAAGTATATACGATATATATATAAATTGTTAGAGCTGTGATCCAAATTCATTTAAGATTTGATTTAACGTAATAATCTTACTTTAAGTAGATCCTGTTTACTTTACATTAATTAAATGTTAGAAACATACGTTGAGTAGAATTTCTTTCTATGCAAGTTTCTTTTGTAAACAAGCAATTTGTCCTTATAAATATATACTAAGGCTTAGGGTTTTAGACACAACACAAGATACAACATGTAGATCAAAGATTCTACAGAGCGTTAAGCCACAAACATGTTGTAATCTTTTATTCTTCGTCATAGTGAAAGTTATCATCCTTTGCCTATGATTTTTTCCATTTTGATTTTCCATGCAAATCTTGGTGCTATTTTACTTTTTAGTGTTTGCGTTTATTTGCTTATCTTGTCATTATCGTCCCGATAGTATATCAAACTGGTATAGGAGCTATGGTTCAAGCTGCGCAATTTTGAAGGAATTCTTGTTCTAGATTTTATGAAGCGATATTGGAGACATGCAAGAGGAGTATTACTGCAACGATTTTTCAGTTGCAGAGGATTAATTCTCAATCGATTCAATAGTGCTTCAATGGATATTAAGCAAAAATTGAAGTTGTTGAAGACTTGGTGTGGTGCTTCAATGCATATTTGGCTTACGTGCAAATTGAAGTTGTTGAATATTTGAAGACCAATGCTCAAGGAATTTGTGTCAAGGGTGAGATTTGTTATATTCTGAATCAAAGTATAATTGGTAATTAAGTAGGGTTTTATTGTAATTCTAGTAGTTGAATATTACTTCGTAATTAAGCTTTACTTTAATGATTAAATATCTATATTAGGTAATAGATCTTATTGAATAAGGTTTCTTAGTGACCAAGTATTTGTTAGAGTTGTGATCCAAATTCTTTTAGGGTTTGGTTTAAAGTAAGAATTTTACTTTAAATAGATCATGTTTACTTTACTTTAATTAAAGATAGGAAACCATGTTGAGTAGACTTACTTTTTATGCAAGTTTCCTTTGTGAACAAGCAACTTATCTTTATAAATAGATAGCAAGCATTAGGATTTTAGACACAACACAAGATACAACATTTATATCAAGGACTCTACAGAGAGTTAAATCATAAACAAGTTAAAATCTTTTATTCTTCATCATAGAGAAAGTTATCATCTTCTATAACACCTCGGTTTTGGGCCTAGGAGTTTTCTAGGTGGTTTAGACGTTCTGTTGGATCGGATTAGAGGATTCGAGTAAGTTTCAGAATTTAATTCGAAATAAGTAGTTTCGGATGAGATAAATATATAAAAATAATCTAAAATCATTATTTAATATCAAAATGATCTTGGTAAAATCAATTTTGCAAAAATAGGTCTCGAAATTGGACATTTTGGTTAGTGACCAAAATGTAAAGTTTTAAAACTATTTTTAGTGACTGTTTTGTAAAAGGGTCAAAACTTAGAATCTTTAAGGAGCTATTTGGCCAAAGTCTAATATCATACTTTTCTCTTAAAATTGGATATTTTAAAAAGGTTTTAAAGTGGATAAAAAGGTTTGGAGATATTAATTACATAATTAGATTTTAAAGAAATTTCACGTAACTAACTTGTCATCAAAAGCTTTTCTCTCAAATTCTCTCAAGCCAGGCACTCTTTTCCACTTCAATTTTCTCAGGTAAACACTTAATTTTAATCTTCTTTTGTTAAAAGAATCTTTAATGTTTTCCTAACAAAACCTATTTGATTTGATCTTGTTTTCTCAATAAGAGATATCCAATTAAGAGGAAAGCCAAATTTAGAGGTGATCTTCATTCTTCTCCTCTAATATAAGGTTCTTTACTGAAATTCCCAAGTTATTGATCATTTACATATATTTTCTAACTTGATTTGATGATTTAATTATGGAAAGTTGGTTAAATTGATGGATTTTCAAGTAGACTTTGTTTTGCTGAGTTCTTGATTGATTTTAACCATGATTTTGATGTTTATTAATGTTAATAAGTGGGCTTTAACATTGGAATCCCGAAACTATGTGAATCTCTAATTTTCTAGGTTGTTAGTTGTGAGTTCTTGAGGTGTTGTGGAGGTTTTATGAATGCTGGAGGTATAAGAATGTTGTTGATGTGTTTTTAGATGTTAATTGAAGGGTTAAAATGTTATATTGTGGCTGAGTTGAGTTTGGAAGATGCTTGATGTTGATTTCAGTTGTTATGGAGTGAAATTGGGTTGTAGATGTTGAGGATTTATATTGCTATTTTGTTGAATGCATTTTGATGCATTGGATCCTCTATTTTTGTGTGGATAAATTAGGGGAAGTTGATCCTCAAGATTGAACGATTGTTTCGGAAGCTTTGGAGGCAAGGTTACCATATCGGCAAGTGAGGCTTTGTGTATCGGTGAGTGAGAACGTGTTTTACAGTTTTACAGAGGTTTGAAAGTTGTGTTTGGGAGTTTAGATCAAGCTTGAAATGTTGGTCTAAAATCGAAAGTAAGTAAAGGATGAATTTTCTCTCGAACTCAGTTTGGCAATTGGTTTTATATACTCATTTTAAATTGTTTATTTACTCACTGTATATACATGTTTTGAGCATGGTTTAATGTTGGAAATTGGTTACATGATGATGTTGATGCATTTGGAAGTAATGCACGTTTTGTTAATGTTTATGAACTTTGGTTAATGCAAGGTTTATTGCATTGGTTAAATGGTTTTGATGATGCATATGAAAACAGTGAGTTGTTGTTGTTAAAATGAATTATATTGGCAAGTGATGTTATAAAAAGGGTTTGAAAATGTTATCGTATATAGTTGGCCAACCATAGGATTGATAGTGCACTATAAAAAGTCACATTGGATGTTGAAGGGTTTTGATTCGTAGTACCAAATACTCCATTCAAGTACCCTAACGGTTGATGGGTTTAAACTATACCGAAGACTCCCATTAGTGGGTTATACATCTAGCCGATGAGTGGTGTTGAGAGGTTTATGCATACCGAAAACTCCACCATAGGTATCACGACGGTGGAAGGGTTTATGTGTACCGAAAACTCTCGTTGTGAACCTTGAGATGCCGGTAGATTGTATGCTAAGTGTTGAGAGAACACTTGTTGAATTCGTGTATCCGATGTTATGTTTTGAAAAGTGGAATGTGGTTAATGATCACTGGTAAACCAATATAATTAATGATGTATCATGAGATAGATTATGTTGTTTAATATGGTTTAAACATGTTTTACTCTTTAAGCCTTGCATTATGCATGAGAAAGCTTAAATTGACAGTAGCAAATGGGATTTTGCTTTTAATCCATGATACATGTTGCATATGATTTAATATGCTACTTTGGATATGTTAAGTGCATGGTTTTAATAAAGCATGATGTTAAAATGATGATTTAAAAGTATTTTGAAACATGGTTATCAAAGGAATTGTAAACGGTTTAAAATGCATTGATGGTTGTTGGTTTTTGAGCATTCCTCACTAAGCCTTGTGTGGTTACGCTCTTTGTTTCCATCAATGCAGAGAATTAGAGGTCAAAGGCAGCGAGGAAGCAAGGAAGGAATTCCAAGGACTTGTTTTCAAAGTATGGTTTGGAACGTTATATAGTAGTAATATGGGCAATGTGTCAAATGTTGTTTAGAAGGGTCATTTGGTGAACTCCCTATTTGTGCAAGTTTTGATTGTTGGTTTGGACTTGTAAGTGGTTTGAAGTGCTTGAGATGTGGTTGGATTTGTCTTTTGGATGTTGACTAGGGAGCATTCCTATAGACTTTGTGATTGATTGTGCTAGACTTGTTAGGCTTGCTTAAGATGCTGGTATGTTGTGATCAAGCATGTTTCTGGTGTTATATGTTTGTTAGAAAGGTGTCGAGGTTGTTTAGACTGAGCCAAAGAGTTATATGTTGGACCTGGAGGTCATTATAGGCCTTTGTGTACCAGTACGGGTACCCAAGGATTGGTATATGGGGTCCTAATAAGGCTCAAATCATCAAAATAAAGCAGAGAGTATGGGTACGCCTAGCCACCGTACCGGTACACCTTGAGGAAACATTGTACTGGTGTCAGTACACGGGTTTGAGTACCGGTACGTGATTTGCTTATTGGAATTATGAGTTTTGAGATATCAAATGTGGGATCGACAAGGGTGTTCATTGTCGATTATCAGATTCAATCCGATCTGATTTTTTCAGATATCTGGTTTTTGGATCGACAATATAGTGATCCGTATTCGATCCAGAAAAAAATCAGATATCCGGATTTTGGATATCTGATTATTCAAAAATATATTTTAATTTAATTATTTTTTGAAAATGAAGTTTGTATTTATGAAAATTTCAACTTTTCGAATATAACAAACAACAAATTGCTAAATATAACAAGATTCAAATATATGATAATTTTAAGGTTTTTAATTTTCAGATATAATAAGCATCAAATTGTTAAAAATAACAAAATTAATATTCATGAAAATTTGGATTTTCGGATAATCCGAAACTTGAAATATTGCGATCCGTATCTGATCCAAAAAATTTAAAATCAGATTGGATATCCGATTCAAAGATAAAAGTCAGATCAGATATCCAAATTTTTAGATCAGATTAATGGATAATCGGATCGGATCGATCAGATATTTTTTGAACACCCTTAAGGATTAATACAGGGTTAAGGTCGTATCGATACGAGTGGGTCAACACACTATATCGATACTATTATACGTGTATCAGTACATGTAGCTATTATGTTAGTTTGACTGTACCGGTGCAGGCTTGCCTGTATCGGTACGCTCTGTAGTTTTTGTGTATGCTCGTGTGCTGAAGTTTGGAAATCTTGCAATTTGGTCATTGATTGCTATGTATGCAATTGAATGAGTTTAGATGGATGTTTTGAGTTGGAATTTATCGTATGAGCATGAAATTGGACTAATAAATATTGGATAACTTTATTTGTAAAAAAACCCTATAATTTACAAAAATCATGTTGGTCCCTAATGTAAATTATTGAGCAATCGAACCCAGTTTCACAATCTATTTTCAATATGACGATTCCGCTGAAGCATGTTCACTTAGGATAATAATAATATACATATAGACAAGATAAAAAAGAAAAAAAGGGCTTAATTTAGGTTATTAGTTTGGGTTTGCTTTGGCAAACCTAATGTGACTCTTTTAGTCCGGTTTTGGCTAGGCCAGGCTAAGGGGTTACATTTGGTGATATCAGAGCCAAGTTTACGAAAAATTAGGATGTTGCTGATGATTTTATAATGTTGACTGCAATGCACGGTGACTGTTTATAAGTATGGTGTTTGAAATATGCCATGTTGGGGTATTTGGGGGACATATTGCCTTATTACTACAATTATAAAATGATTTTGGTTTGAAATGGAAGTCTTGGATCCTTGCTTGAAGCTAACCTGATTGTTTCTGTTTTGGTGTAATTATCATGGCTTAGATACATTTTTATACGATGCTACCAAGGATAGAATTGCAATCTAGCATAAATGATACTGTTGGAGGATAGGGAGTAGAGGGCGAGATTGTACATCCTAAGGGATTGCCACCTCCTCTGCCTAATCCTCATGGGGTAGTGGAACAATTACCACCTGCACCACCTGGTCTAGTGTTTGGTGATATGAGGCCTTTGGTTCAGGTGATGACGGGAGCATTCTAGGCCGTGATGGCTGGAGTTCAAGTACCTATGCTGACACCCACTACTGCTGTTAATCTAGGGTTGTTATTACGGTATTTGTGCAGTCTTGGAAGAGTTGAGTTTAGAGGGTTAGCACCCGAGACATTCGAGGAGTGGTTTACCAGTATAGAACAGATCTTGGTTCAGATGGGGTACAACGATAACCATAAGCTAAGATATAATGTGTCCCTATTGCAGGGTGATGCATACAGTTGGTGGACCACTATAATCACGTGCATGGAACCCGGTGATGCGACTTGGAAATTCTTCCAAGCTACCTTCAGGAAGAAGTATCTGGGAGTTAGATACTTGGATGAAAAGAAACGTGAGTTCATGGCCTTGGTTTAGGGCAGTATAATCGTATCTGAGTACGAGGTGCAATTTGTGAGGCTGAGCTAGTATGCGCATAAGTTAGTGTCGAATGAGAGGCATCACTGCGATTGATTTCGCTATGGTTTGGTGCAGGATGTTAAGACTTATATGTTGGCCACTGATTAATGGATTTCGACATGTTGGTTACACAGAAGAAGGACATAGAGCAAAGCTTGGGTTTATGTTACCGACCAAAGGGTCCTGGCTGGGGAAAGAGAGTAGCAGATACTAGTGGTAGTGGAGGTCAGGCCAAAAGACACCATAATAGGAGGTTTCGTCCAGATACGAGACGTGGTAGAGATGGTACTGGTCGAGGATCGTATGGACAGAGTACTTAGGTTCGGTTAGCGTATAATATTTGTTGGGTTTATGGATCGAGAGATCATGTAAGGTGAGACTGCCCACGGTTGGCCAGTGAGGGGCAAGCTCCTACAGTTATGGCTACGAATTCTTGTTGGAGTTGTGGATCTGTGGAGCATATGAGACGTGCTTGTCCTTTTTTTGCTAGAGGTAGGTAGGCATATGCACCTATTGTTGTGCCACCGAGAGGCCGTGGGCGCGGTTGAGGCAGCTTCCAATAAAGGGAGAAAGGGAAGAGGACTGTAATGCATACAGTGGCAGTTTGACCTGAGGGTGGTGGACCAGCGAAGATCTATGCTCATCGTGAGGGGAAGAATGACACGAATGTGATAGAATGTACTTTTACCTTACAGTCTATGTCATTACTTTCTTTGGTAGATTCTGGTTCTGTGCATTCATATATTTTGCACGAGCATGCATATTTGCTTGGTATACCGGTAGAAATATTAGATGTGGGTATGCAAGTAACAAGTTCCTTTAGAGATACGGTTGTTATGAGGAAGTTGCATAAGAGATGTCCTTTGATAATTCAAGTCACGTGTTTGCGGCTGATCTGATAGAGCTTTCGCTTCATGGTTTTGACGTAATTTTGGGTATGGATTGGTTGTTCGAGCATCTGGTTGTGGTTGATTTTGAGACAAAGTGAGTTTCGTTGAGACTTACTGATGATTATGATGTGGTAGTTGTGGGTGAGAATGTTAAGTCTTTGTCTAGTGTGGTTTCAGCCTTGGAGGCACTGAAGTTGTTGAAGTGGGGGTGCCAAGCATATCTAGCTTATGTTATGAACCTGCAGCGATGTCTTCTTCTTTCTCATCGCTAAATAAAACGTGGCTTTTTCGAAGGTGTTTGAAAGGTGTTCGTGATTCTTTTGGATAAAATATTTTATTCCGTGGGGTTTTAAAAGAAACCGCATTTAAAAAATGGAGTCGCCACCGGCCACTTAGGTAGGCCGGACACCATAAAACCAGAGATTCAAAAAGATTGGGTTCGGGATTCGGTTACGGATGGGGAAGAATTAGCACCCCCACACCGCCCAAAAATTGGTACTTTAATAATTACCGCTTTATTAATATTGGATTTTCCGGATTAAAGTGACGATTATTTTAAAATTCGGTCATAATTGCGAATAAATTTTAAGGGCCCCGTTATCCGAGATTAAACGCCCAACCACTATCACTACGCCTGATATTGGCCCCGTTTACGCTCGGATAAAAGGGCACCGCATTAACAATTTATATATCATATGCAATCTTAGTGGCAAAAATATAAAACATGGCAAAATATTTAAATGCAATAAATATTGACATAACAGAATACTAATCTAACATAAATGATATACTAGACTAAAACATGCATATATACATATTATTCTAAATAATAGATAAAAACAACTTTAACAAGTCAGAATAACAATGCAGAAATAATTACGTATATAGACGAACAAATATTTCAAAAAGACATACATGCTAGTAATAAAACATATTTCAACATATATGGAACAATATATTATACATAAAAGAAGACGCACTAACACGTAACCTAAAAGCCAAGAAAACATACAATACGTACAAAAATACAAGAACATGCCGTTTACGAGTCAAATAAAACATAACATGCTTTAATACGAATAACCGGATAAAAAAATACATAACTATCGTAAGCTTAATACACATATACATTTAAACATAAAATACGAGGCATATACGAGGGATATAAAATAAAACAATAGAATACATCAACATATACGACTATAATACGAACATGAGTATTTACAAAGAAATAGGACTGAAATGAAAGAAAAATAAAAGTCAGTGGCAGAAATTAAAGAACAATAATATGTAATTTAGGGACGAAAATGCGAAACAAACCGAACCTAAAAGGATCAAAACTGTAATTAGACCAAGGGGCAGACCCAAAATGAAAAATTCAAAAACGCGGGATGGTTAAAGGGGTAATTTTACCATTTAAAATCTGAATTCGGCTAATTTAGTGATCAAATCGAAATAAAATGGAAAAGAAAAAGGACCGAAATCGTGATTAACCCATGCGGCAAGACAAAAACGAAAATATTGGAAACGCGGGGGGATTTAGTGTGTAATTTACCCATTTAACGAAATAATAACAATTATATAAACCCTATTTTTAGGCCGAAATCAAATTTTTGGCCATTCGTTTCATTTCTTCAGTTTTGTAATAACCCATGTTCTTCGTTTTCTCTCAACTATCCCCTGAAACCCAGAATCCTGCGGCCGGCCGCCGTGTTCTCCGCCGCCGGCCGCCGCTAACCGGCACCGACGAGCCTCCAAAACACACCAAAATAACCCCCTTTCCATCCTCGACACGAATCCGAGGTTGGATTCAGAGGATACACCTCTATTCGCCCTAGATCTAGGAAATACGAACAAAAAAAAACTTTTAAACCTAAAATCGAAACTACCAGGGGCCTTCCCCTTCCTTCAGTTCACCATCTCGGGCTTGGGGAAGCCGAAAGGCTTGTCACTGAGGAAGGGAGACCCACGGACGGCGACGGTAAGACTTCGTCTCTCTCTTTTTTTTTGTTTATCTCTTTGTATATGCATGTAAAAAACAAATAAGAAAAAAGAAACAAGTGTTTACCACTGGACTGACTTTCGATTATCACTTCTGGTTACAACTTTTGGTTTTTTTTTTGTTACAAGATCTCTGTTCTCTCCCCTGTTTTTTTTTGTTACCACCTCTCTATTACAACTCTCTCCGTTCTCTCCCTTTTGTTACAAAAAATACCCGTTTCATATATATGCTTCTTTGTTTTGTACAAGTTGCATCTTGCTTTTTCAGATCTGGACTGACAACTTGTTGCTTGTTGTATTTGGCATGTTCTGAGCACGGTGGTTGAATATCGGCATGGTGGCGGTATGGGTGTTCTGCCAGCGGCCGACGCGTTCTCGGCCGTTAGATCAGATCTGATCTAACGGTTGAGATGGCTTGAAGGACGAACGGCCTGGATGAAGCCTCGATTTGATGAGACGACTCCAGATCTTGCCACGTGGAGCTCCGCAGTCGAGGAGTCAGAATGGGTGGATCTTACGCGCGCGTGGGATATTAAAGCGTACGCACGTGGACCACACGCGCGCGTGGCACTTGAACGGTCCATACGTGTGGAACACGCGGCTGGCAGATATTTTTGACTTCTTGGTTGGATCGTGGCCGTTGGATCAGATCTTGATCCAACGACCCACAGTCACCTGCACACAATAATTGTAATTAAATAGGATTGGGCCAACCGGGCCTTGTAACTATTTGTAACTGGACTTGGACTGTAATTGATTTATTTAATATATATAATTTTTTTGGATTTCATTTCATATCAGCCCAATAATATTAATAATAATATAATTATAACAACAATACACATACATGATACAAACATATACTTATACAAGTATAACACATTGGCATACGTATATATAATCCTACACATAATTAACATAACATCTATATACACTAAACAAATATACTCGTACTCTAGATACATACGCGACACACATATATCATTAATATGTATACATATATAGCTTATAATATACATGCACACTATACCTCATATATATTAGTAATACTCATGCAAACAATAAACATATAATATAATAAATATACATGCAACACTAATATGTATTTACAGGTAAAAAATGAGTGATTACAGTTGCCCCTCTTTGCTTGTTCTCATGGAATGGGAAACAAAGCAAAGATTCATAAGCACTCATTTTTATCAGACTTCCCTGTTTGTAGCTTTGGAAAAACGTGTTCTTTTGGACATCTCCGCTCTTCCTTAGCTGAATCTTCGGGCTTGTAAGTTCTTCCTATATAGAGCTTCGTCACCTTCTGATCTTGGAGCTACAGGCTCTTCCTATATAGAACCCTTCACTCTGAAGCCTCGAGTTATGAGTCCTTCCTATATAGAACCTTTCACTTCGAGACTATAAAGCTTGGAGTCCTTCCAATATAGAACTCTTCGTCTTCAACGCTGGTTTCTCCTATATAAAACCTTTTGCGCCGCTGGTGGATTCTTCCGACTGGGAGTTCCTCCTATATAGAACTGCTAGTCTTCAAACCCTGGAGCCGTCAGTCCTTCCTTTGGCGTCTGAAATCTCAGGGCTACAGGTTCTTCCTATATAGAACCTTTCATTCTAAGACAGTGAAGATCGGAGCCTTTCCTATATAAGACTCTTCACTTTCGATACAAAAGGTTTCCTATATAACCTTGTGTCATAGGTGAATTCCTTCGACAGAGAGTCTTTTTGAGATTCTGGATTTAGGGTGCTCCCTCTATGGAACCTTTCACTGGGGCTTGAAAATGCAGGTTCTTTTTTTTATGAGGCTGTTGTCATTTTTGGACCTACGCTACTAAGACTGTCGCATCATGTCCGAAGGACTTATTGATGGCCCGAAGGACTTATCATCATGCTCGAAAGACTTACTAATGGCCCAAAGGACTTTACATCGTGCCCGAAGGACTTATCGATGACCCGAAGGATTTAACATCTGGATCTAACGCTGCTATGGCTATTGTTCTTTAGGGACTCACGCCGATATGCTGCCACATCATGCCCGAAGGACTTACTGATGGCCCGAAGGACTTATCACCACGTTCAAAAGACTTATTAGTGGCCCGAAGGACTTAACATCGTGCCCGAAGGACTTACCGATGAACCGAAGGATTTAACATCTAGATCTAACGCCGATATGGCTATTGTTCTATGGGGACTCACGCTGATATGCTGCCGCATCATGCCCGAAGGACTTACTGATGGCCCGAAGGACTTATCACCATGCTCAAAAGACTTATTGATGGCCCGAAGGACTTAACATCGTGCCTGAATGACTTACCGATGACCCGAAGGATTTAACATCTGGATCTGACGCCGATATGGCTATTGTTCTATGGGGACTCACGCTGATATGCTGTCGCATCATGCCCGAAGGACTTACTGATGGCCCGAATGACTTATCACCATGCTCAAAAGACTTATTGGTGGCCCGAAGGACTTAACATCGTGCCCGAATGACTTATCGATGACCCGAAGGATTTAATTTCTGGATCTGACGCCGATATGGCTATTGTTCTATGGGGACTCACACTGATATGCTGCCGCATCATGCCCGAAGGACTTACTGATGGCCCGAAGGACTTATCACCACGCTCAAAATACTTATTGGTGGCCCGAAGGACTTAACATCGTGCCCGAAGGACTTATCAATGACCCGGGATTTAACATCTGGATCGACGCCGATATGGCTATTGTTCTATGGGGACTCACGCCGATATCTTTGCCGCATCATGCCCGGCGGACTTACCGATGGCCCGGGGACTTATCACCATGCTCAAAAGACTTATTGGTGGCCCGAAGGACTTAACATCGTGCCCGGCGGACTTATCGATGACCCGAAGGATTTAACATCTGGATCGACGCCGCTATGGCTATTGTTCTATGGGGACTCACGCCGATATGCTTTGCCGTATCATGCCCGGGACTTACCGATGGCCCGAAGGACTTATCACCATGCTCAAAAGACTTATTGGTGGCCCGGCGGACTTAACATCGTGCCCGGGACTTATCGATGACCCGGCGGATTTAACATCCGGATATCACGCCGCCATGGCTATGGTTCTATGGGGACTCACGCCGATATGTTGCCGCATCATGCCCGGCGGACTTACCGATGGCCCGGGACTTATCACCACGCTCAAAAGACTTATTGGTGGCCCGAAGGACTTAACATCGTGCCCGGGACTTATCGATGACCCGGCGATTTAACATCCGGATCGACGCCGATATGGCTATTGTTCTATGGGGACTCACGCCGATATCTTTGCCGCATCATGCCCGGCGACTTACCGATGGCCCGGGACTTATCACCACGCTCAAAAGACTTATTGGTGGCCCGGGACTTAACATCGTGCCCGGGACTTATCGATGACCCGGCGGATTTAACATCCGGATCCGACGCTGATATGGCTATTGTTCTATGGGGACTCACGCTGATATGCTGCCGCATCATGCCCGGCGACTTACCGATGGCCCGAAGGACTTATCACCACGCTCAAAAGACTTATTGGTGGCCCGAAGGACTTAACATCGTGCCCGAAGGACTTATCGATGACCCGAAGGATTTAACATCTGGATATCATGCCGCCATGGCTGTGGTTCTTTCGGGACTTTGGTAAATTCTTCGATAATTCTTCAAATACTTGTTTAGGAACAAGCAAAATTGACATGCCCCTATCTATATGATGCATGTAATGTTGTGCTTTCTTTCTCCTCTTTTTTTTTCTTTGTTAATCTTATGTCCTGAAAAGTCATTCTTCTCATTTCTCTATTTCCTTTCCTTTTGCGGTATGCTCAATTTTGATCTTCATTTCTGTCAAATTTTGCTCAATGGGCATCTACTCTTGTTCTTTTGCACGAGCACCCGCCTTTCTTCTTCGGGGTCTCTGTCTGCTTCACCAACAAACATTATATCATGCATGTACAGAGATTCTTACTATTCTTTCTGTTCTGCATTGCCTCATTCGATCGTGCTCGGCTATCTTCCAGTTCTTTTGACCCAACATTCTGAGTATTTGTTAATTTCGTCATCGGGGTGAGCGGAATGCTTCTTAACCTCAATCTTCTTGTTGCCTCTTGACGGACACCATTCATCGATCTCTGTGCTTTAATTCTTTGGAGACTCACTGTTTACTTTTTACCGTCCCCTCACTTTGTAAGCTCATTCTTGTCATGTTTCGTCCTTTATTTTCCTGAACCAAACAAGGCATCGTGGCTGGAATTCGCTTCTTGTTCTTGAGCTGTCTGACACCTATACCTCTGTCATCATCTTCATTCTATGCATTGTGAGGTCATTTCTGGTTAGGGGCTTCAATAGTACCCACCTCCTTGTGTTCTGGATCTTACCCCTGAAGTAATACATGGAAATTTTTGTTGCTTTAACTTGTCAATTTGCTGATTGGTGTTCCACTGAATGGTATCATTTAGATTAACATACAAGATTTTGAAAACACAAAGATAAGAGCTCGGATATCATGTGCAAGAGTGGCTTAGATTCAACCACTTGGTAATTCAAAGATGTGAAGTCTTCCCCGGTGACTCGGTTCATCCTCATGATTACCGCGTTGTTTGCAGAGTGCTACTCTTTCTCAATTCTCATTATCTACTCCGCCCCCAAAAGGGTAGGCTTGTATAACCACTTGAGCGCAGAAATATTACTCTAGGAATAGAGTTCTGGGTGGTGCGAGTCTTAATTTTTCCCATGATATCGCCTATTTTCTTTTTTTTTTTTTTTTTTTTTTTTTTTTTGTTTTTATCATTATTTGAGGAAATCAATTCGTCACAGTCCTTTGTCTTGAGGACAACGATGGAGCAAACAACACTGCCCCAAGTTACTCGGCATAGTCACGATTTGAAAATATTACCATCACTCATGAAGCTAAGGTTTCTTGAATTGGATGATATATCTCCACCCTATCGCTTCAGCGGAGTGCCCTAAAATTTCCATACTCTTATCCGAACAAGCCTATTACCAGGTTTCGAACATAGGAGTACTTTTTATTATTATTTTCTCCTTCTTTATTTTCATTTCTTTTCTTTTTCTCTTCTTTTTTTGTTTATTTTTATTTTACTACCTAGAAGATTATGCCTAGAGTTTCAATTTCAAGCAACTTTACATGGTTGACATTTAGAGCTTTTTCGTCCTTGAATATCATCGAAAGAGTAATAATCTCGCTTTGCTGACCAGAGTCCAGCGGGGAAGATCACACATCATCGTTGTCACGACATCTATCTAATGTCACATCTTGCAATTGATATCCAGCGTCCTACAACGGCGAGAAAATATCTATGTGCTTTCAAAAACATTATATGTTAAGCGAAATGTGTTCTTTATTGAAAATAAAAATCAACAAACATGCCCCATCACAAAAGATCTTTGCCACATGGGGGCCACATAGAGTTGATCCCTTGTATTACTTCAGGAAGGTATTTTAATGTAGAGACATCTATGGCTTCTTCAGCACTATGTAGATTTGCTTCTCATCCTTGGTCTTCCACTGCTTGATCAGCTCTTGTGTCAGGGTTCCATCATTGACCAGCTTCTTGATTTCCTCTAGTAAAGGTCTACATTTTCAAGTGGGATACCCCGGTGCCCCCATATGGAATTCGCATGTGCTACTCGAGTCAAAACTATGGGCATACAGATCAGGTGCACTCTTCATCGGCCTAGGAACAAGATAGTGACCCTCTACCGATGAGAGGCCAAATGTCTGAGATAGATATTCCAAACACTTCCAAATTTGCGCTCGTCCGAGGAATTTTCCTTGATGACCCCGATTTGTCAGTCTGTCTCATTCTTTTACGGCCACGCGAACCCTGGAGATGACATTCATTTACGTCTCCATCCTTATCTATCTTATCTTCGATTCGGTCCTTAGACTTAGACCCCAATTTTCCTTTTTTGACTGCGTATTCTATTCTTTCTCCAATCGTCATGAAATCTTCGAATCCGTTTCTCGATTTCTCCAACATCACATCGAAGAAGGGAGAGGGAAGCGTTGCATGAAATAGGGGAGTCAACTCTTCTTCCGCTATAGGGGGCTGGACTTGGGTCGCCAGACATCGCCACCTTAATGCATATTCCTTGAAGCTTTCACTTGGTCTCATTTTCTCATTCTGAAGAAACTGTCGACAGGGTGCTAAATCTAAAGCATATTTGTATTGATCCAAAAAGGCATTAGCAAGGTCACCCCATGACCTAACTTGATTTCTGTTCAAACGGTTATACCACACTGCTGTTGGTCCCGTCATGCTATCATGGAAATGGTGGATCAACAATTCTTCGTTCTTCATGTATCCTTCCATTTTTCTACAAAACATGGTTAAGTGAATCTTCGGGTAGCTGGTTCCGTCATACTGCGCAAATCTGGGAACCTTGAAATCTGGAGGAATGACCAAATCAGGGACTAGGCAGAGTTCCCTCGTATTGAAAACATTTATCTTCTATTTCTTCTTAAGCTCTTTCTCGATTTTTTCTTCTAACTGGTCAAGCCTCGACTCTTCAATTCGTTCCATTTTCCGATTAATTCTGCCATCGAATCCCATGTATTAAATGATGAAGTGCCATGCGATGATGAAACAATGCAAAGAACGTGATGCAAATGCAATGCATGAATGCAATAAAGCATTGATTCCGCAAATGACTTGTCCCTATAGGACATCTTTCATTCAGACCAAGAGGTTTCATTACACCCGGTATTAGGGTTTTACAGATATCAGTGAGCCCTGGCACCTAATGTTTTGACCTCATTCAATAGTCCCGTCAGTTTTCCTTCGCGGTCCAATGCCGGATCCATATTCTGGCTTATTGGTGCTGCTGCATCGGCTAAATCTGCTACCTATTGAGCTACTTGTCGGGCTTGAGTCGTAACCATCTTAATGTCCCGGTCTTTCTCCCGTATTGTTTGCTCAGCCTTTTGTAGCTTAACGGTCATTGCCCCAGCACGGATCTCATTGGTATGCAAAGCAGTCTCGAGTCTCACTATCTGCTCTTTGAGTGTTGCATTTTCCATTTGGAAGGCTTGTGATTCATTCCTTTCCTGGTGCAGACTTGATTTCAGGATATCTTCCATGGCCAGACTGCTTTCCAACTCATTTTGGAGAAAGTCGCGTTGGCCCTCAGCTTCTTCCAGCTTCTGTGATAATGATCTGACTTTATTCTTACTATTCTTGCATTTCTGCTTCCAGCGTTCTGAACCGTTCCTTAGCTGAATCATACCATTGACCCACTCTTCCGCGGTGTCACCCAGACCGAAACTCTTGAATACAAAGTGCAGCTTCTGGTACTCGTCTTGTACATTCTTTGATTTCATGCTAAGATTGTGCCTCTCATGCTCGAGCTGGTCGCGCTTGTGTGCAAGTTCATCTTCTGAGACGCTTTTATTATTGACTCCTAACTTTATCCCGCTTGAGTGACCCACTTCTGTGTTATCCGAACCTTGGGCTGGGTATTAACCTCCCTTGACTTTGCCCCTCGGGCAACGGCTGGCTGGCTGAAGAATCGGGGTTGTCCGTCTTCGAAATCCAAAATTCCCATTCTGATAAGATCTCGAACTCTGTCCTTCAGAGCCCTACAATTTTCAGTGTGATGACTCGAATCGCTTATATGGTAGCTGCACCGGACACGATTGTTGTAATCTTTCGGATAAGGAGGTTTTGTTGGTACAGACTTCATTGGTATGATAAGGTTCCTTTCGACAAGCAACGAAAGTAACTCGGTGTATCTCATAGGTATTGGATAATGTCTTCTGATGTCATTAGATTCTCGAACTTCCCCTGGTTTTGCCTCTGTTCCCTGGGTATCTTCCCCAGATGTGCTACTTGTCTGCTTCTTGAGATTGATCACAAAGGGATTCGATTTGTCATATTTAATGGTGTTATCTATTTTGACATTCTGACAATTCTGTTCCGCATTCTGCTCCCTGATCAAATCTTTTCTGAGTTCGACATGCTGCTTGCCTTTCATCATGGCATTCATCCGGTCCATCATCTCGGACATCTGCTTCTTTAGTCCTTGTATTTCATCTTGTTTGTCACCAGGATTGACACTGCTTACCGAATCTGTTATGGTGTCCTTGAATGGTTCTTCTTCGGCTGTCACTGTCCTAGTCTTGGGATGGAACTCTGGAATTGGACCCCCTTCCTTCAGGTCAAAGAACCTTTGGTCCATCATGAACAATCTTCTATTATGGGAGAAATCACTCGGGAATCAATGCCCCACTGTAATGCGAATGCGATGATATGCAAAAACAAAGCAAAAGAAAACAAGTCAGTACCGGAAAAAAATGATAAGTACGTAATAAAAGGGCAAATTAAATGCGATAAGCAAACAAGGCAATCCTATTTACATTCCATCTAAGACACCTAGGTTATCCGCATGGCTCTAACAGGGTGGGTTTCTATGTGTTCTCTACATGCAGTTTTGGTTCTAGGAGGTACCTGAATTGTCCTCGCTGTCCTCTACTAAGAGTAGCAAGGCCCCCGATCATCACCCATTATAGGCTCCTTTCAACCGAGTTCAATTCAGGGGGACCCATTCGCTTATGCCCGTACTAAGGAACGATATCCTTACGAAAGCATAAGGTACTCGAGCCCCGAAGGTACTTGCTAGGCCCATACGGGAGAACGATATCTCCACGAAAGCATTAGCGTTTTCCCCCCACTTAGAAAGACGGGTTTATATGCCATATTTTAAATGCGTTAAAATAAACGCGCAATTATGACCGAATGTTAATTTAATAGTCACTTTTAATCCGGAACTTCCAATATTACTAAAGCGGTAATTATTTTAAAACCTTGACTCTCATTTGTTTTTTTTTTAAAAAAAACAAAAATCCTCCCCAGCGGAGTCGCCATCTATAGCGATGTCTTCTTCTTTCTCATCGCTAAATAAAACGTGGCTTTTTCAAAGGTGTTTGAAAGGTGTTCGTGATTCTTTTGGATAAAATATTTTATTCCGTGGGGTTTTAAAAGAAACCGCATTTAAAAAATAGAGTCGCCACCGGCCACTTAGGTAGGCCGGACACCATAAAACCAGAGATTCAAAAAGATTGGGTTCGGGAGTCGGTTACGGATGGGGAAGGATTAGCACCCCCACACCGCCCAAAAATTGGTACTTTAATAATTACCGCTTTATTAATATTGGATTTTCCGGATTAAAGTGACGATTATTTTAAAATTCGGTCATAATTGCGAATAAATTTTAAGGGCCCCGTTATCCGAGAATAAACGCCCAACCACTATCACTACGCCTGATACTGGCCCCGTTTACGCTCGGATAAAAGGGCACCGCATTAACAATTTATATATCATATGCAATCTTAATGGCAAAAATATAAAACATGGCAAAATATTTAAATGCAATAAATATTGACATAACAGAATACTAATCTAACATAAATGATATACTAGACTAAAACATGCATATATACATATTATTCTAAATAATAGATAAAAACAACTTTAACAAGTCAGAATAACAATGCAGGAATAATTACGTATATAGACGAACAAATATTTCAAAAAGACATACATGCTAGTAATAAAACATATTTCAACATATATGGAAAAATATATTATACATAAAAGAAGACACACTAACACGTAACCTAAAAGCCAAGAAAACATACAATACGTACAAAAATACAAGAACATGCCGTTTACGAGTCAAATAGAACATAACATGCTTTAATACGAATAACCGGATAAAAAAAATATAACTATCGTAAGCTTAATACACATATACATTTAAACATAAAATACGAGGCATATACGAGGGGATATAAAATAAAACAATAGAATACATCAACATATACGACTATAATATGAACATGAGTATTTACAAAGAAATAGGACTGAAATGAAAGAAAAATAAAAGTCAGTGGCAGAAATTAAAGAACAATAATATGTAATTTAGGGACGAAAATGCGAAACAAACCGAACCTAAAAGGATCAAAACTGTAATTAGACCAAGGGGCAGACCCAAAATGAAAAATTCAAAAACGGGGGATGGTTAAGGGGGTAATTTTACCATTTAAAATCTGAATTCGGCTAATTTAGAGATCAAATCGAAATAAAATGGAAAAGAAAAAGGACCGAAATCGTGATTAACCAATGCGGCAAGACAAAAACGAAAATATTGGAAACGCAGGGGGATTTAGTGTGTAATTTACCCATTTAACGAAATAATAACAATTATATAAACCCTCTTTTTAGGCCGAAATCAAATTTTTGGCCATTCGTTTCATTTCTTCAGTTTTGTAATAACCCATGTTCTTCGTTTTCTCTCAACTATCCCCTGAAACCCAGAATCCTGCGGCCGGCCGTCGTGTTCTCCGCCGCCGGCCGCCGCTAACCGGCGCCGGCGAGCCTCCAAAACACACCAAAATAACCCCATTTCCATCCTCAACACGAATCCGAGGTTGGATTCAGAGGATACACCTCTATTCGCCCTAGATCTAGGAAATACGAACAAAAAAAAACTTTTAAACCTAAAATCGAAACTACCAGGGGCCTTCCCCTTCCTTCAGTTCACCATCTCGGGCTTGGGGAAGCCGAAAGGCTTGTCACTGAGGAAGGGAGACCCACGGACGGCGACGGTAAAACTTCTTCTCTTTTTTTTTTGTTTATCTCTTTGTATATGCATGTAAAAAACAAATAAGAAAAAAGAAACAAGTGTTTACCACTGGACTGACTTTCGATTATCACTTATGGTTACAACTTTTGGTTTTTTTTGTTACAAGATCTCTGTTCTCTCCCCTGTTTTTTTTGTTACCACCTCTCTGTTACAACTCTCTCCGTTCTCTCCCTTTTGTTACAAAAAATACTCGTTTCATATATATGCTTCTTTGTTTTGTACAAGTTGCATCTTGCTTTTTCAGATCTGGACTGACAACTTGTTGCTTGTTGTATTTGGCATGTTCTGAGCATGGTGGTTGAATATCGGCATGGTGGAGGTATGGGTGTTCTGCCAGCGGCCATACGCGTTCTCGGCCGTTAGATCAGATCTGATCTAACGGTTGAGATGGCTTGAAGGACGAACGGCCTGGATGAAGCCTCGATTTGATGAGAAGGCTCCAGATCTTGCCACGTGGAGCTCCGCAATCGAGGAGTTAGAACGCGTGGATCTTACGCGCGCGTGGGATATTAAAGCGTCCGCACGTGGACCACACGCGCGATCGTGGCACTTGAACGGTCCATACGTGTGGAACACGCGGCTGGCAGATATTTTTGACTTCTTGGTTGGATCGTGGCCGTTGGATCAGATCTTGTTCCAACGGCCCATAGTCACCTGCACACAATAATTGTAATTAAATAGGATTGGGCCAACCGGTCCTTGTAACTATTTGTAACTGGACTTGGACTGTAATTGATTTATTTAATATATATAATTTTTTTGGATTTCATTTCATATCAGCCCAATAATATTAATAATAATATAATTATAACAGCAATACACATACATGATACAAACATATACTTATACAAGTATAACACATTGGCATACGTATATATAATCCTACACATAATTAACATAACATCTATATACACTAAACAAATATGCTCGTACTCTAGATACATACGCGACACACATATATCATTAATATGTATACATATATAGCTTATAATATACATGCACACTATACCTCATATATATTAGTAATACTCATGCAAACAATAAACATATAATATAATAAATATACATGCAACACTAATATGTATTTACAGGTAAAAAATGAGTGATTACAGAACCCGAATGTAGATGAAGTACGGACTAAGGATATCCGTACTGTTTGTGACTATCTAGGTGTGTTTCCGAAAGAACTGCCTGGATTGTCACTGAATAGAGAAGTGGAGTTTTATATAGAGACATACGCTGATATGGCTCTAGTGTCAATTGCAGCGTATCGAATGGAACCAAAAGAGCTAAAGATGCAAATCTAGGAGTTGTTGGATCGTGGTTTTATCCGGCCTAGTGTTTCACCGTGGGGAGCACCAGTGTTATTTGTGAAAAAAAGGATGGCACATTGAGGATGTACATTGATTATCGACAACTGAACAAGTTGACGATTAAGAAGAAGTATTCTTTACCATAAATTGATGACTTGTTTGATCAATTCGAGGTACTACAGTGTTTTCCAAAATTTATTTGAGATATGTATATTATCAGTTGAAGGTTAATGATAAAGATTGTTGAAGAGTGCTTTTCGTACGAGGTACGACCATTATGAGTTTTTGGTAATGCTGTTTGGGTTGACGAATGCGCCTGCAACATTCATGGATATAATGAATCAGGTGTTCCATGAATTATTGGATCAATTCGTAGTAGTGTTCATTGATGATATTCTTTTGTACTATCGTACCGAGGAGGATCATGATCGACACTTGCGAATTATATTACAGACCTTGTTGGATAACCAGTTTTACGCCAAGTTGAACAAATGTGAGTTTTGGATTAAGGAAGTTTTTTTTCTTTGTCATGTGGTTTCAGCTAAAGGTATCCGGATGGATCCTAAAAAGGTTAAGACGATTGTGAATTAGAAGCAACCTAAGTCGGTGACAGAAGTCCGTAGTTTCTTAGGTTTGACAGTTATTACTATCATTTTGTGGATGGTTTTTCGAGAGTTACTGCTCTATTGACCAAGTTGTTGCAAAATGATGTACGGTTTGAGTAGATGGAAGTTAGACAGAAAGCTTTCGAGAAGTTAAAGGAATCTTTGGCACAAGTCCCAATCTTGATTCAACCTGAGTTAGGGAAAGAGTTTGTGGAGTATAGCGATGCATCCTACGTTGGTTTGGGGTGTATGTTGATGCAATATAGGAAAGTTGTGGCTTATGCATCGAGACAGTTGAAGGTGTATGAGAGCAACTACCCTACGCATTATCTTGAGCTCACTGCGGTAGTGATTGAGTTGAAGATTTGGATACATTACCTTTATGGTAAGAAGTGTATTGTATACACGAATCATAAGAGCTTGAAATATTTGATGACACAAAAGGAGTTGAATCTTAGGCAACGTAGGTGGTTAGAGTTGCTTAAGGATTATGATTTGATAATTGAATATCATCCGGGCAAAGCAAATGTTGTGGCTGATGCTTTGACTAGAAAAGCTATTGTGGAGTCGAGGGCCATGTTTGCGAGGTTGAGTGTGACCCGTGATGGAGGTTTGTTGGCAGAGTTGCAAGTGAAACCATCTTTGTCACATGTGATTAAGGAAAAGCAACCTTGCAATGAGGCGTTGGTACCATATGTCAATTACATCATGGATGGAAATCCTATGAATTTTCACTTTAATGGAGACAAAGTGTTGTGCTTTAAGGATTAGATAGTGGTGCCTAGTGATGTGGAGTTGAGGCAAATGATTTTGACCGAGGCACATGATAGTCTTTTTGCTATGCACCCTGGTAGTACCAAGATGTATCGAGGTCTGAAGGGAGAGTTCTATTGGGTGGGTATGAAAAAGGATGTGGCTAATTTTGTTGCTAAATGTATGGTATGTCAGCATGTGAAGGTTGAACACCAGTTTCCTTCCAGATTGTTACAGCTATTAAAAATTCCAGAGCCCAGAAAGGATCGCCATGGATTTTGTGTCAGGGATGCCTTTGACACATACTAAAAAGGATTCTGTTTAGGTGATTGTTGATTATTTTATGAAGTATGCACATTTTTGCTAGTGCATACGACATATACTCTGGATAGGTTAGCGGATTTGTATGTTGCTGAAATTGTGAGGTTGTACGGAGTGCCCAAGTTGATTATTTTGGATAGGGATTCGCGGTTTACAAAGAGGTTTTGGCAATGTTTGCATCGAGCTTTGGGTACTCGCTTGAATTTTAGTATATTGTATCATCTTCAGACGGATGGCCAGTCTGAACGTTTGATTCAAATTTAGAGTATATGTTGAGATGTTGCATCATTGAGTTCCAAGGAACTTGGGAAAGGAAGTTGCCTTTGGTTGAGTTTGCATACAATAATAGCTATCAGGCAAGTATAAAGATGGCATCGTATGAAGCATTGTATGGTAGGAAGTGCCATACACCCTGGTATTGGGCTAAGGTTAAGGAAAAGTATGTTTCCATGCCTGATGTATTGAAAGACACGGATGACAAAGTGAAGCTTATATGTGATCGGTTGAAAGTGGCCTCGGATAGACATAAATCCTACGTGGATTTGAAGTGTAGAGAAGTTGAGTACGCCGTTGGTGAAAAGGTTTTCCTGAAAATCTCACATTGGAAGAAGGTGTTGCGTTTTGGACACAAAGGAAAGTTGAGTCTGAGGTTTATTAGACCGTATAAGGTGTTGAAATGTATAGGTCATGTGGCGTATTCGGTTGAGTTTGCCTCCTGAGTTAGAGAAAATTCATGATGTGTTTCATGTATCCATGTTACGGAGGTATCGTTCAGATCCGTCGCATATGATACCAGTTGAGGATGTTGAGTTGCGACCGGATTTGTCTTGTGATGAGGAACCAGTGGAGATCCTTGACTCCAGTAGCAAAGTTCTTCGTGTTAAAACGATTGAGCTTGTTAAGGTGTTATGGAAACATCGCGGTGTTGAGGGGGCTACGTGGGAGAGTAAGTCGGACATGGTTGCTCAGTTTCTGCATCTGTTCCCATCAGGTAAATTTTGAGGATAAAATTTCTTAAGGGGGAGAGTTGTAACGCCCCGATTTTGGGCCTATGAGTTTTCTAGGTGGTTTAGACGGTTCATTAGATCAGATTAGAGGATTCGAGTCAGTTTCGAAATTTAATTCGAAATAAGTAGTTTCAGATGAGATAAAAATATAAAAAATAATCTAAAATCATTATTTAATATGGAAATGATCTTGGTAAAATCAATTTTGCAAAAAAGGGTCTTGAAATTGGACATTTTGGTTAGTGACCAAATGTAAAGTTTTAAAACAGTTTTTAGTAACTGTTTTGTAAAATGGTCAAAACTTAGAATCTTTCAGGAGCTATTTGGCCAAAGTCTAATATCATACTTTTCTCTTAAAATTGGATATTTTAAAAAGGTTTTAAAGTGGATAAAAAAGGTTTGAAGATATTAATTACATAATTAGATTTTAAAGAAATTTCACATAACTAACTTTTCATCAAAAGCTTTTCTCTCAAATTCTCTCCAGCCAAACACTCTTTTCAACTTCAATTTTCTTAGGTAAACACTTGATTTTAATCTTCGTTTGTTATCAAATGAATCTTTAATGTTTTTGTAACAAAACCTATTTGATTTGATCTTGTTTTAAGAAGAGACATCCAATTAAGAGGAAAGCTAAATTTAAAGGTGAGCTTCGTTCTTCTCCTCTAATATAAGGCTCTTTACTGAAATTCCCAAGTTATTGATCCTTTACATATATTTTCTAACTTGATTTGATGATATAATTATAGAAAGTTGGTTAAATTGAGGTTTAATTGGTTAAATTGATGGATTTTCGAGTAGACTCTATTTTCCTGAGTTCTTGATTGATTTTAACCATGATTTTGATGTTTATTAATGTTAATAAGTGGGATTTAACATTGAAATCCTGAAACTATATGAATCTCTAATTTTTTAGGTTGTTAGTTGTGAGTTCTTGAGGTGTTGTGGAGGTTTTATGAATGCTGGAGGTATAAGGATGTTGTTGTTGTGTTTTTAGATGTTAATTGATGAGCTAAAATGTTATATTGTGGCTGGGTTAAGTTTGGAAGATGTTTGATGTTGATTTCGGTTGTTGTGGAGTGAAATTAGGTTGTAGATATTGAGGATTTATGTTGTTGTTTTGTTGAATGCATTTTGATGCATTTGATCCTCTATTTTTGTGTGGATAAATTAGGGGAAGTTGGTCCTCAAGCTTGAACGATTGTTTCGGAAGCTTTGAAGGCGAGGTTACCATATCGGCAAGCGAAGCTTTGTGTGTCAGTGAGTGAGAACGTGTTTTATAACTTTGCAAAGGTTTGAAAGTTGTGTTCGAGAGTTTAGATCAAGCTTGAAACGCTGGTCTAAGCTCGAAAGTAAGTAAAGGATGAATTTTCTCTCGAACTCAGTTTGGCAATTGGTTTTATGCACTCATTTTAAATGGTTTAATTACTCACTATATATGCATGTTTTGAGCATAGTTTAATGCTGGAAATCGATTACATGATGATGTTGATGCATTTGGAAGTAATGCACATTTTGTTATTGTTTAGGAACATTGGTTAATGCAAGGTTTATTGCATTGGTTAAATGGTTTTGATGATTCATATGAAAACAATGTGGTTGTTATTAAAATGAATTATATTGGCAAGTGATGGTTTAAAAAAGGGTTTGAAAATGTTATCGGATATAGTTGGCCGAACATAAGATTGATAGTGCAGTATAAAAGTCTCCTTGGATGTTGAGGGGTTTTGATTCGTAGTGCCTAATACTCCATCCAAGTACCATAACGGTTGAGGGGTTTAAATTGTACCGAAGACTCCCGTTAGTGGGTTATACATCTAGCCGATGAGTGGTGTTAAAGGGTTTATGTGTACCGAAAACTCCACCATGAGTATCATGGCGGTGGTGGGGATGTGTACCGAAAACTCCTGTTGGTGAACCTTGAGATGCCGGTAGATTGTATGTTAAATGTTGAGAAAACACTTGTTGGATCTGTGTATCCGATGTTATGTTCTGAAAAGTGGAATGTAGTTAATGATCACTTGTAAGCCAATATAATTGATGATGTATCATGAGATGGATTATGTTGTTTAATATGGTTTAAACATGTTTTACTCTTTAAGCCATGCATTGGTAGTATGCATGGGAAAGCTTAAATTGAGGGTAGCAAATGAGATTTTGTAGTTAATCCATGATACATGTTGCATATGGTTAAATATGCTGTTTTGGATACGTTAAGTGCATGGTTTTTATAAGGCATGATGTTGAATGATGATTTAAAAGTGTTTTGAAAAGTGGTTATCAAAAGAATTGTAAACAGTTTAAAATGCATTGATGGTTGCTGGTTTTTGAGCATTCCTTACTAAGCCTTGTGTGCTTACGCTCTCTTTTTCCATCAATACAGAGAATTAGAGGTCAAAGGCAGTGAGGAAACAAGGAAGGAATTCCAAGGACTTGTTTTCAAATCATGGTTTGGAACGTTATATAGTAGTAATAAGGGCAATGTGTCAAATGTTGTTTGGGAGGGTTGCTTGGTGAACTCCCTGTTTGTGCAAGTTTTGATTGTTGGTTTAGACTTGTAAGTGGTGGAAAGTGCTTGAGATGTGGTTGGATTTGTGTTTTTGATGTTGACTAGGGAGCATGCCTATAGACTTATCGCAAGTCTTCCTCATATAATAATAAAATAATTAAGATTGCACTCACTTGTTGCCTCGCTATAAAACTTTACTCTTACGCTTTTTATTTGCCTTTAGGATTTCTAGATTCTCGGTTTTGGTCACGCTCACGATCTACAATAACATTTACCAACACATACGATTTAAAGTATATGTTAGTATCATTCTAACTTTAATATACATTAGGAATAATAATAATATTCCTACATATTCTTTCATTACTAATCTTATCTCACAACATCAATTTTAACCCTTATACTTCCACATCTTTCAAAATAATCCTTTATCACACAATTTCAAATCAACTTTCCACATTAATCACATATTTCCCTAACTTTACAATTTAGTCCTCAACACTTTACAAACTTCCATATTAGTCCAATTAACATTCAAAAGCTTACAAAATCATTCTTACACCATTTCTAGCTTTAGGAAAATTTTCCATAAATTTTCCCCCAATTTCCTCTAAAAGCCGAATACCAAGGGTTACTTTCTCCAAAATTTTCCAACTTGATTCAAGCATGACTTCAACCTCTAAACATCATATTCAAGCTTCTAACATCATTTCCATTTCAAATAAAAACTTTTGCAAGAGTTTCCCCTAATTTTTCAATTTTACCAATAATAACCTAAAACAAAATCCATGGAATTTTCATCATATCAAGCATGTAACATCATCACAACCTCAATCCAATTAAAACAATCCTTAAAACATGAAATCTCTACTTGTTCTTCATAAACCCTAATCTCGAATCTCAACATATAAGCATGGAAACCACTCAAAAATTATACCAAATGAAAGAGAATTCAATGGAGATTAATTCTCTATTTCATGCTTCAACCCAAAAATCAACTAAATCAAACTTAAAATTAAAACAAAAATTTTCTCACCTTAGATAGGGAGGTTTTGACCAAGAGGAAGAGAATAGGAGAATTTCTAGTATTTTCTTTCTTTAATTCTAATGTCAAATGGCATTTATTTAACTTAATATAATATAAAAATCTCCTTTAATAGCAAAATTACCATTTTTCCCGTTAACTATGACCAATTAGGTATTAACACCTAATATTATCACTTTTCCATAATCAATTATAATTAAAAAGCATGGGCAAAATGACTAAAATGCCATTAATGAATCCATGTATTTACAAAGATACCATTAATGCACTATAATAAATTATTACATCCAATCGAATCCAAATCAATCAAAAATGATTCCAAAACGAAATGACCTATTCTTCAAGTCCTCTTACAACTCCCTTCAAAATTTCATCAGATTACGAGCTCATACGATTACCCGAATTCCATTTAAACTTTAACTGTAATTTCCCAATAATAAAAACATCGGATCTAACCAACAATTTTATATTTGATTCACACCCTTATGTGATCTATTTATTTATATAAAAAATAATTATTAGGAAAAATACTTTGTTGGTCCTTGAACTTTTCTTAACTTTTCACTTTGGTCACCAAACTTTAACATTTTACATTTTAGTCACTGAACTAAAACCACAAACTTTTAATTCTTTGAAAATTAGTCACAAACCAATTATTGGGGTATTACAATTCTCCCCTTAAGAAAATTCGTCCTCGAATTTTCAGAACGTACTTGATTTGAAAAGATGAGGAAACTATTTTTCCATATATTCTTCTCTTTCCCACGTTGCTTCCTCCACTTTGTGATTTCGCCAAAGAACTTTAACAAGTGGAATTGTCTTGTTCCTTAGTTCCTTGACACCACGTGCTAAGATTCTGATCGGTTCCTCTTCATATGTCAAATCTGGTTGAATCTCTACTTCCTTTGGAGTAATGATGTGAGAAGGATCTGATCGATACTTCTGAGCATCGATACATGAAATACATTATGAATCTTGTCCATTTCTGGAGGTAAAGCAAGTTGGTAAGCCACAGGACCAACTCTTTTTAAAATATCATATGGTCCAATAAATCTTGGACTCAACTTTCCTTTTCGCCCGAAACACAATATTTTCTTCCAAGGTAAAACTTTAAGAAACACTTTATCACCCACTTGAAATTCAATTTCTTTTCTCTTTGAATCTACATATATTTTTGTCGATCGACGGCTATTTTGAGATTATCTTGTATAATCTTTACCTTGTCTTCAGCTTCCCTAATAAGATCAGGGTCGGCTATGTCTCGATCTTTTAACTCGAACCAATTCAAAGGAGTCATGCAATTTCTTCCATATAAGGCTTCATAAGGTGTCATCTTGATACTTGCTTGATAGCTATTATTATATGCAAATTCAGCTAATGACAAATACTTCTCCCAAGATCCTTTGAATTCAATCACACATGCTCTTAACATATCTTCCAAAATTTGAATGGTTCGCTCTGGTTGTCCATCTGTTTGAGGATGAAAGACTGTGCTAAAATTAAGTCGAGTACCCAGAGCTTTATGTAAAGACTTCCAAAATCTGGAAGTAAACTTTAGATCTTTATAAGATACAATTGAGACTGGTACTCCATGAAGTCGAACTATTTATTTAATATATAACTCAGCATATTTGTCCATAGAGTAATATGCTCGTACCGGGATGAAGTGCACTGATTTAGACAATCGATCAACAATCACCCAAATTGAATCTTTTTTGCTTGGAGTCAAAGGTAGCCCTAATACAAAATCCATGGTTACTCATTCTCGTTTCCATTGAGGAATGGAAATTGGTTGCAATAATCCAAAAGGCACATGATGCTCTACTTTTACTTGTTGACATGTCAGGCATTTCGAAACAAACTCAGTTATAGCTGTTTTTATTCCTGGCCACCAATATCAACTTTAAATCTTGATACATCTTGTTTCCACCTGGATGCATGGTCAAAGGACTATAATGTGCCTCAAAGAGAAGTTCTTTCTTTAATTCTTTATCGTCAAGAATAACAATTCTTCCTCGATAATACAAGCATCCATCAGACTTAATTTCAAAATCTTTGGTCTCACCATTTTCAACTTGTTTAAATCTTGACAAACATTCCATATCTCTTTTCTGAAGCTCCTTTATCTGATCTACTAAAGTAGGTCTTATTCTTAATTCAATAATCAAAGCACCATTTTCTTTCAAAGCTAGCCTCGTATTTATTGCTCTCAAGGCGACAAAGGTCTTTCTACTAAAGGCATCAGCTACCACGCTCGCTTTTCTTGGATGGTAGTCAATAACCACATCATAATCCTTTAGGAGCTCGATCCACATTCTCTGCCTCAAATTTAACTCCTTTTGAGTTAGCAGATACTTTAAACTTTTATGATCCGTATAGATAAAGCATCGTTCTCCGTATAGATAATAACGCCATATCTTTAAAGCAAATACAACCGCTGCCAACTCTAAATCATGGGTAGGATAGTTCCTCTCATGAGTCTTAAGCTGTCTGGAAGCATAAGCCACTACCTTTCCCTCTTGCATGAGTACACATCCCAATCCGTTATAAGAAGCATCACTATACACTACAAAATCCTTACCCAATTCTGGCTGCACCAATACCGGAGCTTTAGTTAAAATCCTCTTTAATGTTTCAAATCTTTCTCGACACTTATCCATCCTAATGAATGGCACATCCTTTTTTCATAGCTTAGTTAGCGGAGAGGCAATCATCGAAAAATTATTTACAAATCTTCGATAATAACCAGCTAGTCCCAAGAAATTTCGAACCTCAGAAATATTCTTCAGAGTTTTTCATTCAACTATAGCTTGTATTTTCTTGGGATCTACTCTTATCCCCTCTGCTGAAACCACATGGCCAAGAAAAGTAACTTCTGATAACCAAAATTCACATTTTGATAACTTAGCATATAGTTTTTTTTTCTCAGAGGATCTGAAGAACAACACGAAGATGAGCATCATGTTCCTCTTTTATCTTTGAATATACTAAAATGTCAGCAATAAATACCACCACAAATTGATCCATATATGGCTGAAATATTCGATTCATCAAATCCATGAATGCTGCAAGAGCTTTAGTTAATCCAAACGACATCACTACAAACTCATAGTGTCCATACCGAGTTCGGAAAGCCGTATTTGAAATTTCTTCTTCCTTAATCTTCAATCGATGATATCCAGATCGAAGATCAATTTTAGAAAACACAGCTTCACCCTTTAGTTGATCAAAAAGATCATCAATCCTCGGAAGAGGATACTTATTCTTCACGGTCACCTTATTTAATTAGCGGTAGTCTATGCATAATCACATAGATCCATCTTTCTTTTTCACGAATAACACTGGTGCACCCCAAGTGACACACTTGGCCTTATAAATCCCCGATCTAACAATTCTTGCAATTGCGCTTTTAACTTTTGAAGCTCAGTTAGAGCCAAACTATATGGAGCCATTGATATAGGTGCAGTACCAGGTAACACTTTTATTTTAAATTCTACTTCTCGATTTAGAGGTAATCCTGGTAACCCATGCGGAAATACATCTGGGTATTCTCGAACAGTAAGAATATCTTCCAACTTAACTCCAGAAGTTCGAGTATCCACTACATTAGTTAGAAAAGCTTGACAACCTTCTAATAGCAACTTATTCGCAGAAACGACTGGAATTACATTAGATAGAGGATTCATCCTTTCACCAACTACCATTACCTCACCACCTTTCGAATCCCTCAATATTAGTCATTTCAGATGACAATTCACCATGGCATGATATAAAGATAACCAATCTATTCCCAAAATTATCTTGAATTCTTCGAAAGGTAGCTCTATTAAATTTGCCAGAAACTCTATTTCCTGCACCTTTATCAGACAATTTCTACATATTCGATTCACTCTCGTGCTCTGACCCAATGGATTTGTCACTATTATATCACTAGAGATAAACTCTAATAGAATATTTCTTTTTTCAATCAACTTAGTGCTAATATACAAATGTGTAGAACCAGGATCAATCAAAACCAATACAGGCTTATCAAAAAGATAGAATGTACCTGGAATAATTTTTTGGATCATCATGATCCTTATCTGTCCTAATATAAAAAACTCAGGCTGGTGCACGCATTTTCAGCTGTGAAGCAAACTCAGACGATTTTTCAGATCCACCTCTTCATCTACCTCTCTGTGGCATCACTGCAGATTTCTCTGTCTGTAGGTCTCTCTCCAGATATCAATGGGCAGTCTTTCACAAAATGGCCAACTTTTCCACATTTAAAACATGCTCATGTCACCATCCAACATAGGCCTGAGTGACATTTGCCACACACATCACATGGCTGAGATCTAAACTGGATGATGAACCAACACTAGAATTAACTGTCTGTGCTTGTCTATTTCCTCCAACATTGACTCCTTTACGAGCAAATACAACAGATCCAGATTTATTCTTATTCCAAGAACCAGAACCTTTATTCCATTTAGATGAAAAAGAAGCTAAAGATGTTCATGGTCTCTTTATTGATTGCGAGGTCTGCTCTGTCATATCCTCTGAATAGACGCGTTCCATCGCCTTATCTCGATTCACCACCTCTTGAAAGGTAGGAATATTCAATGCTACCAATAATTCTTTTGATCTCTTATTCAAGCCTTCAATAAACCAATCACATCGATCATTTTTAGTAGGAATTAATTTTGCTGCAAACCGGCTCAACTTGTTAAATTCACACTTATACTCAAAAATGGTATAGTTTCCTTGCTTCAAGCTGAGGAATTGTTGTTTCATCTCCCGAATAAATTGATCTCCTATATATTTATTCTTTAATTCCTCCAAGAAGAATTGCCAAGTAGCCCGCTCGGGAGGAATGTGCATTGTAGCATTTGTCCACCAAAATCTAGCTTGACCTCGAAGTAATGAGACAGCTCTATCCAATTTATCAATCTCCGAGCAGTGGAATCCCTCTAACATGATCTTTAAATCGTTTAGCCACATATCAGCAACCACATTACCTTCATTTTTTTCTCCTTTAAATTTAGGTGCTACTAAACTCCTTAATTCTTTAGCAATTGACATCCGAGAAGCAGGGGGAGCTGGTGGCTGAAAGCGTGTCAGAACCGTTTCCAAAGCCTGAAGAAAAGTCCCCTGATCTTGCACAGACATTCCTTGTTGTGCTGGTGCTCTTCCCTGTTCCGAGTGAGCATGAGGGTTATTATTAACCTCATCATTTCCACTGTTGGCTTCTTCTGGAACCTCCTATTCCGTATCTCATCTAGAACTTCCTGATTCAGACATCTATAACCACATAACTATTAATTAGTAAGGAGTGACATTCATCAAGTATATAAACATCATATCAGTAATATTGATATTCTAGTGGCATGTACACACTTTTCAACAAAAACAACTTCCATTTAGGCCGAGAACCGACTAAACTTATAGCTCTAATACCAATAAATGTAATACCCATTTCCCGTACCCATCACTGAATACGAGTCAGAGATGTCACTTATCTTTTATTAACTATTGGACACTTATAAACGATATAAATTTGTTCCTTTTAAACTAATACAATATAACCTTTAAACCCTTTAACTATTTAATCGCGTAAAATTTAAAACATTTATTTAACATCCAAAACCAACCTAGTTTCAGGTCGCAACCTAGCAGTTCAATTCAATAACATGCCAATAGCAAAACTGCCTAATTTAAAAAAAATCATTTGGATATCCAATAAAATACGATTAGATTTTCTACTAAACACGAAATTTAGTCTATTTAATTACTAGTATCCACTATAAGTCCATATTTATGTTTATACTACTACAACCATTCCAAATATATTCATATCAGAGCAATCAAACCATTTATAATATACATGCCGACTAGTAACATCAAAAGTAACATCAAAGATGTCATACTGATACTGATGATCTGATCTTAAAATAGATGATGTCTGTTGTCGCTCCTTAATCCTTATACTCCTTTTTACCTACGCGTGAAACATTCACACGCTAAGTATACACTTAGTGAAGCAACATAATATAATATAAACATTTCACTATAAAGAAATGACATAAACAAACAAAATACAATATATATATATCATATAGGATTTTGAAATCGTAAAAACTGACTTGTCAAAGTCGTTCCACTATTATATAACCTGTAAAATCTCAAAATTCATATATATATGTAAGACAGGTTATACCAAAGCAATTCTTTATTTGAAGATTCATTTTCACTTGAATCATTCTTTTCACTTTCACTCTTAATTAAATTATAGCCTAATGTAAAGTAAATGAGAATGCATGGTATGTGAGTCACTATTGTGCGGAATCAACTAATTTGTTGTGCCAAAATAAAACACTATATCACTATGTCACTGTTGTACACTTATACAACATCACTGTATCACTAGGTCATTGCTATAGAACATATCATCACTGTACCACTAGATCATAGTTGTAGAACACAACGGCACTGTATCACTATACTCCACCTCATTGGCATGCAAATTATACCAAGAATCTCAATAATCATACAATGGGCTTTTAACCAATTCACTATTATGATCTCTTCATTTATTCAATAATATCAATAGATAAAGACATATCACTATAACACATAAAAATGCATTAGGCAGTTCATACCCAAAATCATTATAATTCATTTCAAAGCCATTTAATATGTATATAGTTTACGATTCAAATCCTATTTCTTTTCAACACTTGAGGTTGACTTATCGCAAGTCTTCCTCATATAATAATAAAATAAATAAGATTTCACTCACTATAAAACTTTACTCTTACACTTTTTCTTTGCCTTTAGGATTGTTGGATTCCCGGTTTTGGTCACGCCCACGATCTACAATAACATTTACCAACACATACGATTTAAAGTATATGTTAGTGTCATTCTAACTTTAATATACATTAGGAATAATAATAATAATATTCCTACAAATTCTTTCATTACTAATCTTATCTCACAACATCAATGTTAACCCTTATACTTCCAAATCTTTCAAAATAATCCTTTATCACACAATTTCAACTTCAAATAAACTTTCCACTTTAATCACATATTTCCCCAACTTTACAATTTAGTCCTCAACACTTTACAAACTTCCATATTAGTCCAATTAACATTCAAAAGCTTACAAAATCATCCTTACACCATTTCTAGCTTTAGGAAAATCTTCCATAAATTTTCCCCTAATTTCCTCTAAAAGCCGAATACCAACGGTCACTTTCTCCAAAATTTTCCAACTTGATTCAAGCATGACTTCAATCCCAAACATCATATTCAAGCTTCTAACATCATTTCCAATTCAAATAAAAAAATTTGCAAGAGTTTCCCCTAATTTTTCAATTTTCCCAATACTAACCTAAAACAAAATCCATGAAATTTTCATCATATCAAGCATGTAACATCATCACAACCTCAAATCCAATTAAAACAATCCTTAAAACATGAAATCTCTACTTGTTCTTCATAAACCCTAATCTCCAATCTCAACATATAAGCATGGAAACCACTCAAAAATTATTCCAAATGAAAGAGAATTCAATGGAGATTAATTCTCTATTTCATGCTTCAACCCAAAAATCAACTAAATCAAACTTAAAATTGAATCAAAAATTTTCTCACATTAGCTAGGGAGGTTTCAGCCAAGAGGAAGAGAATAGGAGAATTTCTAGTATTTTCTTTCTTTAATTCTAATGCCAAATGGCATTTATTTAACTTAATATAATATAAAAATCTCTCTTAATAGCTAAATTACCATTTTGCCCGTTAATTATGACCAATTAGGTGTTGACACCTAATATTATCACTTTTCCATAATCAATTATAATTAAAAAGCATGGGCAAAATGACTAAAATGCCATTAATGAATCCATGTATTTACAATGATACTGTTAATGCACTATAATAAAATACTACATCCAATTGAATCCAAATCGATCAAAAACGATTCCAAAACGAAATGTCTTGTTCTTCAAGTCCTCTTACAACTCCCTTCAAAATTTCATCACATTCTGAGCTCATACGATTACCTGAATTCCGTTTAAACTTTAACTGTAATTTCCCAATAATAAAAACATCGAATCTGACCAACAATTTTATATTTGATTCACACCCTTATGTGATCTATTTATTTATATAAAAAATAATTGTTGGGAAAATTACTTTGTTGGTCCTTGAACTTTTCTCAACTTTTCACTTTGGTCACCAAACTTTAACATTTGACATTTTAGTCACTGGACTAAAACCACCAACTTTTAATTCTTTGCAAATTAGTCACTAACAATTATTGGGGTATTACATAATTCTTGATTTTCAACATATTTTAACTTAAAATAATCTCTAACCAGTAAAATTCACTATAAAAAACATATATATACCGATGCTTAGTTATACCGACGAACAAAAATCATCGGTATAGACAATAAATACCAACAGAAAGCAAAATTGTCGATAAAAGTTCATATTTTTACCTCGGTGTAGACAAAATTTATACTGACGGAGGACAAAAAATCGACGGTATAGATGTAATTTATATCGACGAACTATACTAACCGTCGGTATAGGTAATCCATATACTGATGGTTGATTCTTTGTGCCGGTATAAATATTTTTTACCGACGAAAAATTGTATCTGTCGGTTTAGGTTATAGTATGTACCGACGGTTGAATATGTTTGTTGGTATAAATAAATTATATACCGACGAATTTTTTCCGCCATCGGTATAGGTAGGTTCAAAATTTTGGCAGGCCTCCTTATTTTTTATATTTAATAATATATATTTAATTATTTATTTATTAAATTAAACTAATAAAAAAACTCCCTATTACGTTTTCAGTTCACCCAAAAATTAAAATCCCTAGAATCATCTTCCTCACGTTCGACGCTGGTCACTCACGGCTGCACCTCCAGATAGCTCTGCTCTCTCGCGCTCGTCCACGGTCGTCGCTCATCTCGGCTCCAAGCCTCCGGCGATAGAAGACACACGACCAAGCACCCACAACCACAGCCCTGAACCCACAGGTAATCGTCGCTCACTTCGATCCTTGCTTCTTTTTTTTTCATTCTTAGAAGCTGATTCATACATGTAAATAATATAATTTCCTCTTGCGAATGGTGCGAATTCCTTTTTCTTTTTTGGATGTTGAAGGTATGTGAATATTGATCAAAATCATGGCCAAGAACATGTTTGCATCAGTGCAAAGTAATCATGCTGAGATCTTTACTTTTCATGTTTTCTGCATTTTCATTTCATAATTCGACTTTTTTCTGCTTGTTGATGGATGGACTGAATATTTGAACAGGATTGGTAATGATCTTGCAAAGAGCAAAGCATAAGATAAAAATTAAAAAGATATTTTTTTTTTTTTTTGTAAATTTGGGAAGTATTACATAAACCATGGTCATCAGGCATCTCTTTGTTCAAGTCACTTATGTGCAGGATTCGTAATGATCTTGCAAAGAGCTAATCTGTGAAGGTGCTCCTTATGTGCAGTTTTTGTATGTAAATGCCCGATAGTGGTCTTTCTGCTATTGCAAAACTTGATCCAGGTTACATTACAGGTATTCTTCTCCATTTCTTTGTTTCATTATAATTTACACTTCATTGATTCAAAAACATATTTCAAGTGTCTGCAAAATGCTTCATGTTTAACTATTTTTTTTGTAACATGTCCTCTGTTTTCAGTGTGGAAAGAATGGGTTAAGTGGTGCATCCAATTTGGTATTGAGGCTAATTCAATCATTGCTGTCCCAAATGATTGGAGATTGCCACAATCGATGCTTGAGGAGCGTAACCTTTATTTTCGCAAGTTAAAGTATGTATATTCTCTGATTCATTCTGTTTTTGCCTAGTAAATTTTTGTTTTATTTATTTATTTATTTTCAGTGACTAACCTTTTGGAGAATCATTGATAGATTCTTCCAAACTAAAAGTAAATATGTCTATTCCTCATGGAAACTCTATTTTTTTACAAGATTTTGCTTGATATTTTCTTTTCATTTTTTTCAATGAATGTAAGTATCTCTTTGCTTTGAACTCTTCGTGAAGCCTCTTTTTGAGTAACTTTCCAGGTCACACCACTTTTACGGTTTGTGGTTAGGGAGTTGATTTTGATGTGAATTTATTTTATTATGTTAACAGTGTATAATTTAGTTATAGTTACTTTTTGTCTAAATCCAAGTCTGACAGAATATTGTTGGCTCCAAATGCTTATATGCAAGGCAAAATATATATGTTGGATTGGATCATGCTCTTGAATTATTAATTTCTCTATGCACTCAAACATAAGAATCTAATTCCACATTTCCCTAAACTTTGACCCTAGAGTCATACATTGGGCTGAGATGCTATTCTGACACTTAAACTACAGGATAAGTTGACAGCGTGTTGTTTAGTTTGCTTAAGTTAAATTTTCAGGATGTCCTGTTAATGGTAAACTGAACTAACCTAATTTTAACTTAGATTTCTGATTGATGATTGTGCAAATATATTGCAATCTTGTGAAAATGGTGTTGGCCTATTTAGGAACCTGCTACTGGTAAAAAGCTTTAACCAGATGCTTGCAAATGGTATATTATTCTTCCTTATCAACTTTCTGCTTTTATTTGTAGGAAAAATCTCAAAAAGGAGTGTTAGATTACTTTGAAAAATGGTTTCTCTTTATGGTTTCAGACACACAAACTTACTTCCCAGTGAGCAAGGAAGTGAGGGACTGAGTGTATGAAAATTGAAAACCAGAACGAAAGAAAGAAAAGGTTGCTAAATGTATTTTCTACGAAATAAACTTGGCCTGATTTTGTACAAACCATTCTTGTTACAGCAAGCGCACAGAGTAACAACGTTGGAGCTTTAGTTCCTGGAAAACCCATTGTCTCAGTGCCTGCAACCAACATGAATATAGGGATGGACCTATGTAGTGGATCCCCTGCAGCCACAGGAGCTGAGAAAATGAGATCCAACTCTCCTGGTGTTGTAGCCACGGTTCCTACTGGAGTTGTGATGCCCGAGCCATGGTTTCAAGTATGAGCTTTACACAGTTATTTTTTGTTTCTTATTTTACATGTTCATTACTATTTGCTCCATTTCTGATCCAATATTTTGTCCCCGAGTCTTTAAAATTTGCCTAAGTCCTTTAAGGTCCATCTTTCTTCCCCCATTATGCATCCTTTTAATCAGCTAGAACATTTTCGATGCGACATATGGCGTGTCATGTTCTTGATTAACTAAATTTGCACCGTGGGTTCTTCCAGGATGAACGTGAGTTGAAAAGACAGAAGAGGAAGCAATCTAATCGGGAGTCTGCTAGAAGGTCAAGATTACGAAAGCAGGTACACTGGTTATATCTGTTTGTCAACCAATGGCTCTAGATGCTATCTCCGTAGTCGAAGCCTAACACGTAAAGCTTGCATATTGTGTTTCCATAGGCGGAGTGTGAGGAGCTACAAGCCATAGTGGAGAGCTTGGCGAACGAAAACCATAATCTGAGAGAGGAACTAAAGAAGCTTTTATTATGTATGTTATTAAGAAACAAAAATATTTGCTTGCACATTTCTTCTGCTTGTAATAGACTCGTAAATATTTTAGTGATTATATATTACATATTTTTTATTCGAATATCAAATTATATTTTTCCCTATTAAAAATGAAACAATTTTTGTTTTAATTTTATCCAACATTACAATAGTATTAATAATTTTAATATTTTAAATAAAAATAATAATAGTATTAATAATTATTAACATTTAAAATAAAAAAATAAATGTCAATTAAGCATATACTGACGGAAAAAACCGTCGATAAAAGTTTGAATCAATTGGGGCAGAAATTTATCATCGGAATAGATACCCTAATTTGTCGGGGTAAGCCATACCTATACCTACGAATTTGTCCGTCGGCATAGGGTCCCAACATTTATAACGACGGTTGTTTCCGTCGTTAGAGATATACCGACTAATATTTTTGTAATTATTAATTTTATTCGGGGTTAACCCGCATTTACATTTTTTGTCAAGTATTTAGAATGGTGGGCTTTGAGCTTTTAGTACCTTACATATATTCTTTTATAACCAAACACAAAAAAATATTACTATTGTTCACTAGTTTTTATTATCACTATGTTTATCAATTCGGTACTACTATTTTCATCTTATTATTATTATTACATTATTATTATTAGTATATAATATTTGTTGTTAGTACTACTATTATCATGTTATGTGTCATTATGTGTAGAAAACCCCAAAAAATACTATTAATATTATTATCTACTACTATATATTCATAATAAAAAACCCAAAAAATATTATTAGTATATTCGGTTAACGTAATTGCTACTATTATAAACTACTTTATGATTTGAAAAAAAACACACAAAAATATTATTGTTATTATTGCTTGTTTCTGTTGGCATTATTTGGTACCATCCCTTTATTAATTGTTTCGGTCTAGTTTTATTATATGTCATTGTTTGTTACCTTTTATTTTTGTTTTAATATTATTATAGTATTATATTATTATACTATATTATTATGTTATTATATAATTATTACTAGTATTAAACAGATATATATATAAAAACAACAAAAAAGATTAAATGATGTTAAATAAACAAAATAAAAGCCCCAAGTCTTATAACAGTCCATTTTACAAAAGCCCGAAAAAAATAAAATAATAAGCACATTACATCCAGCTCACTTGGGGCCCAGATACCCTAAACCCTAATCTAATGCCCCTTATGCCCTTTTGCGCAGCTACATGGTAGCCGTCAGATCTGCTTTAGATCTAACGGTTCAGATCGGGCCATTAAAGAAACCCTAGGAAGGAAGCCCTAATGTCGCCCTCGTCTCTGGCGCCGCATCCCAGCAGCCGTAGGATCAAGACTCAATCAGACGACTAAGATCGTCTCAAGGCACGTGCTGTCCACCCCAACCATCCATCTCCATCCACGCGGGCATGCAACGACGACGCCCCGACCGTTATGCTTTCAGCACGCGCTCACGCGTCTGGCGCTTCAGAGATCTGCCTCTCTCTAGTGTCCGACCCTCCATAGTGGTGCATGCAACAAAACATATGAATTAGAGACAAAAAAGAACAGGGACACGGCCATTAAAAATTTTTAAAAACTCCAGAACCAATCCGGCCAAAAAAAGACCCTTAGGGCTTTTCCTTTTTCTTATTTTATTTTCGTGTAACTACTCGGTTATAAAAACCGAGAGCAAAACATCTTGTAAAAGGGAAGGCATTCGGATATTGAATACAAAAGAAACTTCAGAGTTTTTGAAGGTATACTTTTTCATTTTTTGTATGCATCACACGAAATATAAAAAAGAGGGAGAAAAACCTTTTACCTTCCAAGTGTGGCTGAATCCGGTGGCCCGTTCCTCTTCTTTTTTCTGGTGACAATCCCACTGCCCTAACCGGCTTTATGGGTGAACCGTTGAAGGGCTAGTTTCTAGGGAGTCAAAAAGTTTTTTTGAGGCTCGTAGTGCTTCCTTGTTTTTTTTACTGGTTCAAACGTTGCTTTTTGGTTTTGGGGTAGGGAGATGAGCTTTTTAGGAGACGATTTTAGGGCACCGGCGCCGAGTAGCGGCGGCGCTCGATCTGGAATTTGAGAGAGTTTTAACCTAAATGGAAACTTTTTTTTTTCTCTCTAAATGACTAAGGGGGCAGATTTTTTCCTAAAAGAATTTTTTTATATTTGTTTTAATTTTTTTAATGGTCTTTTCCCATAATAAACCCCTCCGCCATTTTATATTTGTATGCGGAGGGGCTTCCGCGTTTGTAATTTCTTTCCCCGATCCCTAATGGTTTTCCAAAGTTCCCAATTTGGTCCTTAAATCCGACCGGATTTATTTTCTAAAAAGGTTTTATTTTCTAATAGTCCCTCCATGTTTTAAAATACCCTCTTTGGCCATTCCGCATTTTTAAATAGCCTCCCCTATCCCTGTAGTTTTCAAAATGTTATCAATTTGGTCCTATTTTCGAATTAATGTGTTTTAATGGCTTAATCCCTAGTTTGAACCTTAAATTTTAATTTTTGTTCAATCAAGTCCCGAATACAGTGCTGAAATCCCTGTTTATCATGCATATTTATTTTTGCAGTCCCATTTTATGTTATTTAACATTTCTTGCACTATTATATTGTGGACATGTGAAGATTGTGTTTTGATATATATATATATATATATATGTATGACATAGAATATTTTTAATATATAATGGACATGTAGAGACACATTGTAATTGTTTTTATAGTATTTGATAGTATAGGATAGTAATATATGATTTGTGTACGACATATAATATACGAGTTTGCCATGTATGTAGGTGCTCTATATGTTCTTCATATATTTTTATATGTTTGTATATATAGGGTTTATACTTTATAACGTACAGTTTAGGTATGTATATATATATACATAAATATGGTTATAGCCAAAATCAACTTTTATGTATTCATACGTATTTTAATTATAGACATATATACGTAGTACCTTATTTACTTGTATATAATTATATGTTTTTTATGTGGCACGGTGTTGTAATTTTCGATGTTTGGTTCCATTATTTTGTGTGTGTGTTTTATTTATTTATTCTATACCTCTATGTTATTTGTACGTTTATTTTATACATTCATTTCATGCTTTTATATTTGTCATGTTATAATGTTGCATCCGATATATAATTTGCTAATGTGGTGCCTTTTTATTCGGAAGTAAATGCGGTCAGTATCAACGTAGTGATGGTGGTCTCGCTGTTTACTTTCGAATAACAAGACCCTTAAAATTTACTCGCACGTATAACCGGAATTTAACTTAATCGTCACTTTAATTCGAAAAGTTTAGTATTGATAAATTGGCAATTATTTATTTTTCTTTTTACTTTACCAATTTTTGGGTGGTGTGGGGTGTCAAATATCTCCCATCCATAACCGAATCCTGAACCCTATTTTTGATCGAATCTCTGGTTTTATGGTGTCCGGCCTACCCTAGTGGCCGGTGGCGACTCCAAGTTTTATCGTTTTTTTCAAAAGCACAAATTTTTAAGGAATTTACCGTTTTCCAAATATTTTCCCCAAACCCAAAGGAAACCTACTACTCTTTTTTAGCGATCTCGTTCGACATTAAATTTGAATTTCAAAAAGGTTGCTACAGCTGGCAACTTCGATGGGGACCGGTTTTAATTTTTAAAACTAAGTGAGTCAGGTCATTTTTCAAAAAAAGAACAAAAAATAATAATTACCGTTTTATTAATATCAGAAATTGTGAATTAAAGTGAGAATTAAATTGATATCTGCTTATAAATGCGAGTTTATTTTAACGCATTTAAAATATGACATTTAAACTCGTCCTTTTAAGTGGGGGGAAAAGGCTAGTGCTTTCGTGTAGATATTGTTCCTCCGTATGGGCCTAGTAAGTACCTTCGGGGCTTGACTACCCTATGTTTTCGTGGGAATATTGTTTTCCCGTATGGGCATAGCGAAAGGGCCCCCTAAATTGAACTCGTTTGAAAGGAGACTATAATGGGTGATGACCGGGGGGCTTGCTACTCTTTAGAAGGGGACAACGAGGACAATTCGGGTACCGTTTAGAACCAAAATTGCATATAGAGAACATTGAAAACCCACCCCTTTAGAGCCATGTGGTTAAACCTAGGTCTTTAGAAAGGATGTGAATAGGGTTGTTTTGTTTGATTTAATTTCCCGCTTAATTTTTTTATGTATATGTTAATTTTACCCGGTACTGTCTTGTTTCTTTGTTTTATTTTGTTTTGCATATTTGGCATATAAACATTGCATGACATGAAGGTATTGATTCGAGTGGTTTGCCAGGTTGAAATCTTTCATCATGGATAGAAGGTACCTCAAGAAGGAAGAAATTAACTCAGCCATTCAACATTGGTCTGAAGTCAACAAAAGGGTCCAAGGTGATAGTGTACCGAGTGAGCGCATTGTGGTGGGGTATACATATGTTAGTCTACAACAAAATGACCTATGGGATTTGAAATAGATTTGGGAAGGATAGGACCGCCGATTGCAAAATTTGTTCCGGGGAAATTATGGTGACATATCACATTTGATGTATATTCAAATTAATCAGCTTATGATTCAAGCCATCTTTCAGTTTTAGAATCCCGCTTTTTGTTGCTTCACTTTTAACGGGAAAGATTTGATGCCAACAATCGAAGAATATACAACCTTGCTTAATGAGAAGAACATTCATGAAGATTGATTTACACGAAGCCGGCAAGGTCTCAAAATTATCATTTGAAACTTAAAACCATAGCCGGGATGAGCGAAGATTGGGTCAAAGTTTTGATTCAAGTTCGAGGAGACAGTATCACTTTTGCATATGAGTGTATTCGAGATATCATACCAACACACCCGGAAGAAAGAGTAAAGATGGATTTGTTTGCTTTAGGGATCTACGGTTTGATCATTTTCCCTAGAGTTTTGGGTAACATTGATGTAGCCATTTTAGATTTGTTCTAGCGGTTGAAGAAGAATGCTAACCCGGTATCGGCAATCTTGACTGAAACTTTTATTTCTTTGAACGCAAGTCGGAAGCACGAAGAATGACGTCTTAGGGGATGCACACAGTTACTTCAGGTATGGATTCGGAGTCATCTTTGGAAGACACCAACAAGGGTTCTACCCGGTATGTTTTTCGGAGATTTTTCCCCTCTACGAGAATACCTAGCGAATGAATGGTGGGAAGAGCCGGATAAACAGAAATGGATGACGATCTCCAAAAAATTCAAGATGAGGATATTGTGTGGAAGATACATTGGCTCAGTAGGGTCCTTTAGTTCTTGTATAGGTGCGCGGATTACGATTGGCTAATGATGATAGGATTGTACGGTGGAATCGCTTGTGCTCTTTTGTTGGTGTCAAGGTAATTCGGGCCACTACAGTTTGTGCCTCTCACCATCGGCTTAAGCACTTCTGAATTTTCGTTCAAGGGAGAATATAGGGTAAAGGTTCAAGATATTTCCCGAGCTTGGGATCACCTTTACCGCATAAAGGTCGAAAAAGATGAAAAGTGCATGTTCACCCCGGATTATGCTTTTTGGATGCGCATAAGAATCAATGAAAGACCCCGGAGCCCGATCAAGGACTGACTATGTCGCTTGAAGAGTATTTAAGAATGGTTCCTTCCGAGGCCGACATCCTAAGAAGCGAGCTAGAAGAGGTGAAGAAGAAGATGAATGCTTTGCAAATCGAGCATACAAGCGAGCTTTATAGGGTTAGCCTAGACGTAGATGTACGAGATGAGACTATTAAACGGTTAATGAAGCTTAATGTGGACTTAGAGGAAAAGAATGCCCTCTACCAAAAGGATACTCTTAAGCTTCAAGCTCTAGCGAAAAATGCCGATCGAAAGAATTCTTATCGGTGGAAAAGGAAATGATGAATGGGATACGCTTAGTCGAAGAAGAGAGAAAGAAAGGGAAGCAAACACTTGAGAAGGAGGTAGAGCATTGCAAGCAAATTATTAAGAATGAGAGAGATTGCTAGAATCGCAATTCAACAAGAGAGAGCAAAGGCTAAACAAGAAATTGAGAAAGGAAAGCAAGTGATGGATGCGACCCCGTAGAAGAGAAAGACCTAAGAGAGAAAAAAATGACCGTTTGAGATGTAAGGTCTAAATAACTCTACCCTTGAGATCTTGAGTCAAATCCAAGCCAGAATGCTCAATTAGAAGAAAAGGTTGGGAAGCTAGATCGGTCTCTCCATGAGTACCGTGCTCGAAATGGCTTTCTTGAGCTCCAAACTACCCGAAAAGAGAATGAAACACTCCGAGCCTAGATTGAGACATTAAAGGCTACAATCGAAGATTATCTCGAAAGAATTATGGTTCTTAAAGAAGCCACCGATGGAGGAGATAATTATTGGTTGAAGCACCTTCGCGACGCTGCTCGAATGATTCAAGATCGAGATTAGTACTACACTGACCTAATGGTGCAAGTGCAAGAAGTCGCCCAACACGTAAGGAACCTAGCCAATGAAGTTGAAGCCCTTCTTCCTTTTGTAACCACGGATATGGAGGAGGCTCTCAGATTCATCCAGTTGCGTGAAGCTATCGAAGAATTATGAGCTAGGGACGGGGCATATCTGTAGGAGTTTATCTTTCTTTGTAATGAGAACCTTTTAGTCTTCAATGAAAGTTGTTCAAGGGTGATCACTAACGGAATCAATGTCTTTATTTGTATATATTCTTGCATTTATTCATCACGCATTGCATATCACATATAATTTGTTTAACACCATGATTTTTTTTAAAAAGAGGGGGAATGTGCTAGTAAGTCGACTTGAACGGTTTGACTCGGTCAACGGGTTCCCGGTCGGGTCAACGAATAACGGGTCGGGTACAAGTTGGGCGGACCAAATCCACCAACTGGCTTAGGTTTAAACTCGGGTTAGACTCAGGTTTGGGCTTGGGCCGAGTTGATTATCAGCTTTGGAAAACTGAGTTAGAGCTGAGTTGGCTCGGTTCAAGACCAGACCGGTCTAGGGCCGGTTTAGGCCTTGGCATGCCACGGTGGCCAAAAATTACCAATATGTGACACGTGTATCCCACGTGTGGCCTAAATCGTCCAAAAAACTCCTCAGACGATGGTATAAACTTTGATCAATTCACCAACAACCCAAAAATTTAACCAAACAAACATTAAGGCTCAAACCGGTTATATTTCTTACCAAACTTACCCTTATCGGATGAACTCTGATGACCCTCCGTCAGCGGTCAAAACCACAATTGGTGAGAGGAGTTTTGCTCGCCATGAGATAGGGAGTTCAACCAACACTTCCTCGTCTCGAACGGATGACCGAAAGTGGTCGGAAACGATGAAATGCCGAAAAGGTATAAACCTTTCATTTCGACGAGCCTTTATCTCATTTTTTACGACAAACAAAGGTTCAATCGTGCGAGTGACCGACAGGGCTGAGCTCGAGGAAAGGTGGTGCTCCTTCTGGTGCCAGCGGTGTACGCCACGGGCCAGCGGTGGCCAAGTTCAACGGCAGACGGTGATGGGGTAGATGATGAGAACTTAGAACCTTCTAGGTTCTCGAAAATGAATAACCAACCATAATGGGGGGTAGCTGGGGAGTCAGATCTAACTTATTTAAATTTTTGTATAACACCGAATATAGTTTAAAAATTAAATTGAGTAGGATCTAACCAAAAATACATTTTGTTCAGATGGTAAGGCTTTGTCTCATAGGGCCAAGGGGTACGAGTTCAAAACCCCTTGGCAGCACATTCCTCTTTTTTAAAAAAAATCAAGGTGTTACAATTTGCATCAATTGAGTATACAACGTAATTAATAATGAAAATCTTGTGACAAAATTTAAGCGATAAATTGTAATCATTCCACATCCATACCACACTCGCCTACAATCTAGGAAAATGAAAGAGAGTTTTGCCAAGCTATAGGTTGATCTTAGGGGACAGCTACAGTGAGCACAACAAGAGTTAAGAGATACCAACATCAAGTCTTAACAGGACATGATGAAATAAATATCTCAATTGTTTTAGATCAGTCGAGGAGAGGATCCGATAGGGAAGGGAACTACCGAGAACCCTACTCAGAACCCGGGAGACCCTTCGTATTCTTCAATCTTCAAAAATCCCCTCTTCATCAATCTAACACCGAAACCCTCGTAAGGGGTAGCTTCATCCTATCAGGTCAGCGCCTCCGCCCCAGCTCAGTCGGGCGTAACCTTTGCAAATATAAAAAATGTCGGGGATAGCATCCCGAACTTTGATGAATTGGAAAAATAGAACCAAGTATAGGTAAAGTTTTCCAAACAGTTGGAAGAGACTAGAAAGGACCTCGAAGAGAAATTTCGGGTGAGAGAATATGAGGACAGTTCTTATGGTTTGAATGCTAAAGATCTTAGCTTGGTCCATGATGTGGAGATCCCATATAAGTTCAAAACCCTAGAGTTTGAGAAGTTTGATGGAACAACTTGCCCCACGGCCCATGTGACCATGTTCTGCCAAAAAAAGGTTGGGTACACTGACAATGAGAAGTTGTTGATACATTGTTTCCAAGACAACCTAGTAGGACACGCTAAAAGGGAAGAATTTGATTAAGTCGTGGAAGAATTTGACCAAAGCCTAGATTAAGTCGTGGAAGAATTTGACCAAAGCCTTCACCAACCAGTATAAAAATATAACCGAAATAGTTGACTCACGTAGCGGCGCAAGTTCAACCACCTCTTCGCGAAAATGAGATCTCCCTTATGTTCGTGGACACGCTAAAAGGGACACTCTATGCTCGTTTGATCAGTAATCCCATTGGCAATTTTGCTAAAATAGTAATGATCGGCGAGCGTATTAAAGCCGCCATTAAAAGTGAGAGAATTGACATAGGGGAACCGTCACACAAGCAGTTCAAGAAGAAGGATCATGAGGTCAACAACACCAACACCTATGAAGCTGTCAAGATTTTCACTATATCCCAGCCCTAAACCACGACCGAAAATTCCCAAAATTTCAAAAAGGGAAGATAAAGGGCTTCGAAAGGAATGTGAGGGCAAGTCTTTTACTCTGTTGCCGATTACTTACAAAGAAATTTGCTCGCAGCTATACAAGGCGGATTTAGTTCGGCCTCATTATGTTACCATTTCAACCCCCTATCCATCATGGTATGATCTTAAAGCACACTGCAAATATCATGCCGATGTCCCGGGCCATACTATTGAAAACTGTATAGCATTCAAAAAGTTTGTCCAGAATATGATCAAGACTAGAGTATTACAGTTGGAAGAGCCTGGCACAGGCAACAATCCCTTGCTGAATCATGGAGGTCAATATGTAAACGTTGTGGAAGAAGAATAGGCTCGAAAGACAAAAGTTAGTGTGGTCGAGGTAAAGTCACCTCTGAGATAGGTTTTTTAGCAGTTATACATGGCTCATCTCATTGACTGAGGAATGGTGGTTGTGAAGAAAGGTTATGGTCCGTATTGTGAGTACCATCAATCGAGGGATCATGATTTACAAGACTGCGAAGAGTTTCGCCAAGTAGTTCAGAAATTAATAGATGATAAAGAGATCAAATTCTTTGAGAAAGAGGATAAAAAAGGGGAGTCAGAAGTCTGCACGCTAGATGACCCAGATACCAAGTATAGTGCAAAAATGTCGTTTGTCCTTGGCCTCAAACTAAGTCAAGAAAACACACAACGGGAAAAGGTCTCTATGGTGGCCCCTAAGATTATAATCTCTGCTCTGGCATCCTTTATCTTTAAAGATAATCGGATGGTTCTATAGAACTACATCGTCAATGTCTCAATTCCGAGAAGTTTAAGTTTACAAGGAGGAGAGAAGCCAATTGCGGAGGAGAAGCCCACAGAGGAAGAACCAATGAAACCAAACCCTGAAAAGATAAAACGGTGTGGGGCATTTTACAAGAAGTGGTTGGTGTTACGCCTTGAGAGCTTCAAAGGCGGTAGAAGAGCCAAAGGGTAAAGGCAAGGCAACCAAGCTTGAACCCGCCAAGATGTTTGGGGAAGAAAATACTCCAAAAATTAATGAGCCAGTAACCGAGGTTCAAGCTCATGAATTTCTGAGATTCTTAAAGCACAGTGAGTACAGTGTGGTGGATCAATTCAAAAAGCAGCTAGCCCGAATCTTAGCGCTTGATCTCCTGTTGAACTCAGAAAAACATCGCGAGGCTGTTGAAGGTGTTAAACCAAACTTTTGTCGAAAGTAATATTTTGACCGATAAGCTAGATCAGATCATTGGCCATATTACTGACTGTAATCATATCACCTTCAGTGACGATGAAATACCAGGGGAAGGTAGGGGGTCTAACAAGGCCTTAAACATCACCACTCACTGTAAAGGTCATGTACTACCGGGAGTGCTAATCGACAATGGCTTCGCTTTAAATGTTATGTCTTTGGCTACTCTGCAATGCCTACCAATTGACAGCTTGCACATAAAGTTGTGCCAAAATATTGTTTGTGCATTTGATGAGAACCAAATAGACGTAGTCGGGAAAATTAAAGTACCCATGCTCGTAGGTCGGACTGAGTATACCGTTGATTTTATGGTGATGGACATCCGACCGTCCTACAATTGTCTGTTGGAAAGGCCATGGATTCACTCCGCCGGTGCTGCTCCATCATTCTTTCACCAAATTTGAAGTTCATCATCGAAGGAAAGCTAGTACCAGTTAACGCCGAGCAAGACATTGTGGCTTCGGTAACTTCTGATGTGCCATACATCCCGACCGATGAAGAGGCAATGGAATGTACCTTTAGGGCTTTTGAATTTATCAACGCCACTTTCAATCGCCGAGGGGAATAGAATCCCATGCTCGAGACTATCAAACTGTACCAAGATGGTGGTGGCAGAGACGCTAGGAAGAGGAGCGAAAAGGGGAAGAGGCTTGGGAAGGAGTTTGCAATGATGCCTGCAAGCTATAAATGTTGTCCACAAGTATGATCGCTTTAGGCTCGGATATAAGCCTAACTTTCTACAAAGAAAACAAGAGTGGAATAGAAGAGAAGAATAAGAAAAGGCTCGACTCAGAGGAGAAGAAATTTCGTGGGCTCCCATCATTTATGCGGATCTCAAGAATATCTTCGTATTTAGGGGAACTATGAATCCTGAGCTGAAAGTCCAAGAAACCAAATGTGAGAACGAAAAGATCATCAACGAGGAGTTAATCGATGAAGCTATGTAAATGATAGATGTCAATGTGTTCTCTAAGGGTGGCAAGATTGTCCAGTCTTCGATCAAGATCTGCCCATGCTTCCCGAGAGAGAAGCTCGGCAATTAGACCAGCATGGATCTGTTTGTAGTTTTTAGGACCAAGTTAGAGTAATGCTCGGAACCACCCCGTTGTTTTGCCCGAGAGTAATAGGGATCCTTTGTAAAAGGGCTACTATGTCAACTCTATTTCTCTTTCAATAAAAAGGATGTTTTTCTTATTTCTTTCTCAAATGGAAAACATAACATGCATTTCATTCATTATTTATTCATTGGTTTCATAAACTATTTCTCTTCTCAATACATACTTTTAAACTCGTGCAGGCCCCGTAACATTAACTGTATGAATGATTCTGAATCTAATCTCGAGGTAGATTTTGAGCAACCCATGTGTTCAGCTGAAATTGATGATGAAGAAGATAAAGTGGAATACGAGGTCCCAGATGAATTGTTGAGATTGTTGTCAAGCGAAGAGAAATAGATTTTGCCGCATCAGGAAGAGCTAGAAGTCTTGAATTTGATAACCGAAGAAGAAAGGAAAGAGGTCAAGATTGGCACTACTTTATCATTAAAGGTTAGACGGGACTTGATAGAGCTGCTCCTAGAATTCAGAGATGTATTTTCATGGACGTACCAAGATATGTCGGTTTAAACAAAGATATTGTGGTGCACAAGCTTCCTATAAGGCCAGAATGGAAGCTCGTCCAACAAAAGCTTCAAAGAATGAGACCCGACATGTTGTTAAAAGTTAGAGAAGAAGTAAAGAAGCAGTTTGAGGCCATATTTCTTAAAGTTGCCAAGTATCCGGAGTGGGTGGCCAATATAGTCCCAGTGCGCAAGAAGGAAAAAAGTATGTATGTGTGTGGATTATAGGGACCTCAACAAGGAAAACCCCAAAGATAATTTCCCTCTGCCTCACATTGATACTCTAGTTGACAGTACTGTGGGGCATTCGTGGTTCTCCTTCATGGATGGTTTTTCAGGGTATAATCAGATTAAGATGTACCCCGAAGATATGGAAAAGACTACTTTTGTGACCATGTGGGGCACGCTTTGCTATAAAGTGATGCCCATTGGATTAAAGAATACCGAGGCAACCTATCAAAGAGCCATGGTGACTTTGTTCCATGACATGATGCATAAGGAGATTGAGGTGTACGTGGATGATATGATAGCCAAGTCTGTGACCAAGGAGGAGCACATTTAAAATCTGTAGAAGCTTTTCCAAAGGTTAAGAAAGTACCAGTTAAAACTCAACCCAGCTAAATTTATATTTGTCGTCACTTTCGAAAAGCACTTGGGTTTCGTTGTTAGCCGGAGGGGAATTGAAATTGAACATGATAAGGTGAAAGCAATTCAGGATCTTCCACCTTCTTAAACTCAAAAGGAAGTCAGATGATTCTTGGGTGGTTAAATTGCATCTCTCGGTTCATTTCCCAGTTGACTGACCCTGTTTTTAGATTGTTTTGGAAGAACAATCTGGAAGTATGGGATGAAGATTGTCAAGAGGCACTAGAGAAGATCAAAAAGTACCTGACCCACGCTCCAATCCTATTAGCACCGGTTCTAAATAGGACATTAATTCTGTACTTAACAGTTTTTGAGAATTCAATGGGATGTGTGCTAGGACAACATGACGAGTCTAGCAAGAAAGAAAGGGTCATCTACTACTTAAGCAAAAAGTTTACCGAGTGTGAAGAACGGTACCCACTAATCCAAAAGCTATGTTGTGCCCTAGTGTAGCCTACTAAGTGACTCAGACAATACATGTTGTACCACACTACTTGTTTGATTTCCCGAATAAAACTACTAAAATTTCTAATGGAAGCACCCGTACTAACCAGGAATATGGCCCGCTGGCAAATGCTGCTGTCAGAGTTTGATATTGTTTATGTGAGCCAAAAAGTGGTAAAGGGATGTGTGGTGGCCGATCTTTTGGCTAGCCGTGCCTCAAATGACTACAAGCTATTGGATTTTAGTTTTCCAGATGAAGATTTGGTCAGTACGTTGTTTGAAGGAATGCTTGTTTCGGAGAATGAGCCTTCGAAACTTTATTTTGATAGATCTTTCAATGCCCTAGGTCAAGGGATAGGGGCAGTGTTAATTTCTTTCGAAGATGTTTATTACCCTTTTATCGGTAGATTGGAATTCTTTTGTACAAACAATATAGCCTAGTACGAGGCTTGTGTTATGGGACTCATGGTGGCCATAGAGAGAAGGGTCAAGGTGCTTTAGGTCTTTGGGGATTCAGCTTTAGTGACCTACCAACTCCGAAAGGATTGGGAGACGAGAGATCAGAAGCTAGTCAAGTACTAAGATTTGATCCAAGAGTTGGTTAAAATTTTTAAAGATATCAGTTTCGCCTATTTACCAAGAGAATATAACTAAATGGCTGACGCCTTAGCAACTTTGGCCGCCATGTTTGAAGCAAGCCCTACGGCCGAGAAAAAGCCAATTGAGATGCAAATTTTTGAGGTTTCAGCCCATTGTTATAATTCGAAAGAAGTGAATAATAGTAATCTATAGTACCATGACATCCTCCAGTACATCAAGTTTCAGGTCTACCTGAAGGAGGCAAACGATAATAACAAAAGAACCATTAGTAGGTTGGCTTCGGGTTATGTCCTTGATGGAGAGGTTTTGTACATGAAAAGTAAGGATCAGGTATTGTTGAGGTGTGTCAACAATCAAGAGGCATAGACTATCTTGGCCGAGGTACATGATGGTTTGTGCAGGACCTACGCTAATGGTTTCTCAAATGGCCAGAAAGATTATGAGATATGGATATTATTGGTCTACCATGGAGGGAGATTGTATCAATTACGCAAAGAGATGTCACAAATGTCAGATCTATGCTGATAAAATACATTCCCCGCTTGTACCGCTCTACACCATGAATTTTCCATAGCCTTTTACTGTGTGAGGGGTGGACTTCATCGGTCAAATACATCCAAAAACTTCAAATGGGCACCGTTTCATCTTGGTAGCTATCGATTACTTCACCAAATGGGTAGAGGCGGCCTTTTATGCCAACATCACAAGAGCAACCATGTGCAAGTTCTTGAAGAAAGAGATTATTTTTCGCTACAGTTTGCTGGAAAGGATCATCACTGATAATGCTTCCAATTTAAACAACAGGATGATGACCGAAGTGTGTGAACAGTTCAAAATTGTGCACCATAATTCCACCACTTATCGTCCCAATATGAATGGGGCAGTGGAAGCGATAAACAAGAATATTAAGAAGATCATAGCAAAAACTATCGACACTTTCAAGGATTGGCATGAAAAGCTACCCTTTGCTCTGTTTGCTTATCGGACATCTGTGAGGACCTCTACGGGGGTAATGCCTTACTCTTTGGTCTATGGTACGGAGGTGGTATTACCTATTGAGGTAGATATTCCATCCCTTCGAATCTTAAGCGAGACAAAGTTGGATGACGTTGAATGGATGCAAGCAAGGATTGATCAGTTGAACCTCACTGAAGAAAAAAGATTGAGGGTCATATGTCATGGCCAAATGTATCAAAAGAGGATGATGCGAGCTTATAACAAGAAAGTTCACCCAAGGGAGTTTCAAGAGGGAGATCTGGTGCTTAAGAAGATCTTGCCAATTCAAAAGGACTTTCGGGGGAAATAGATGCCTAATTGGGAATGGCCTTATGTTGTTAAAAAGTCCTTTTCCGGGGGAGCATTGATTTTAGCAGAGATGGATGGGGGAGAATTGAGCAACCCCGTAAATTCAGACTCCGTCAAGAATTACTACGCTTAAAAAAGAAAAAAAAAAGAATGAGGGTTCAAGATAGGAACTCAGAAATGAGCATCTTGAAGCCAAAGGAGGATCTGAACTGAAAATCCAGAAATGATGGTTCAGATAAATTTTGAGGTACGACATTTGGTTGATATGCTCTGTTCTAGTTAGAAGGCCCTACTTCGAGGTATGATGGAATTCCTTTTCGATATCAAAAATTTTAGTCGAGAACGACAAATGAGAGATCCACCAAGGCCGATGGGCTCTTGCATCATTCATACAGTAGATGCTTGCGGATGTTGCACCATGTACTACTTATATATTTTTCATTTTCTCATGTTTGCCATGACTTTCAAATTATTCCAACACCTCTTATAATAATAAAAGTTTTGTTTTCCCCCTTCTTTTGTATATTCCATGAGCATCCCGCAAATAGATTGACATAGATTAATTAAAACAAAGGGTTTCTTGGCATTACTATTATTTGACCTATTAAGTGCAGGTTGTTCAAAGACAGAAATGGAATCCATCAAAAAGAGTCTGCCCAAGTCAAGGGTAGGGGGCGTTAAATGCGAAGTTGACATAATTTATCGAGAAAAGATAGCGATTGCTTTCCATGATAAAGTTCAAAGCTAAAGAGCCAGAGGCAAAAACTCGAAAAAAAAAAAAAAAAAGAAGAAAAAGAAAAAGAAAAAAAAGGAAGAGAAAAAAGGAAATATAATAATACAATTCAAGGTGAAAACCTGAAAGGGCACTTTGGAAAAAGTCTCTAAAGTGAAAACCCGAAAGGGAGCTTTAGAACAAGGCTTTGGAGGATACGGGGGTCGAATAAGGGTTGAGTCCTGACACTAGAAGAGACAACAAATAAGCAAATACGAAGGGTCAATCGAAAGAAAGACGAAACAAGAAGCCAAGAAAAGACACCCGAGCGTTAATTAAATTCTATCATGCATCATGAATAGATAGGCATCCTTTAGGTAAGTGCATGCTAACTAGCGCCAACGAATCATTGCATATGTTTCTTTCAGGTATTTGAAAAACAACACGAAGTAGATCCTATGTTTCAAGAAAAATAAATAGATGCCAGCAAAGAATAAAGAAATCTTTAGCTGTTTAGAAGCAATGAGCATTTCCATGCCAAGACGATAAGGATCGAGGGCATTCTAGAAGACTCAAAGCGAGATGTTATTTGGTGTCAAGATGACTAGCAATCGGGACATCATCAGGCGGGATCCTCAAAGTGAGGTATCACCCCATGCCATGACGATAAAGATCGAAGGCATTCCAGAAGACTCAAAGCGAGATGTTATTTGGTGTCAAGACGACCAGCAATCGGGACACCATCAGGAAGGATCCTCAAAGCGAGGTATCACCCCATGCCAAGACGATAAAGATAGAAGGCATTCTAGAAGGCTCAAAGTGAGGTACCACTGTGTGCCAAGACAATCAAGGATCGAGGCATCACTTTAGAAGCTTCATTTCTTCAGGCCTTACATGGGAATAATTTGGAGTTCTAGAATTTTGGGAAGAGGAAGGGCGAACGGTTCTATATAGGAGGAACTCACAGCTCGGAATCTTTAAACAAGAAAGTCGGATAAAATTAGTGCTTATGATCTTTGCTTTATTCTTGTTCTACAAGGATAAGCAAAGAGGGGCAGCTGTAATTGCTAATTTTATCCGGGGCTAACCCGCTTTTACATTTTTTGTCAAGTATTTAGAATGGCGGGCTTTGGGCTTTTAGTAACTTACATATATATTCTTTTATAATCAAAAAACAAAAAAATATTATTATTGTTATCACTTGTTTTTATTATCACTATATTTATTAATTCGGTGCTACTATTTTCATCTTGTTATTATTATTATTATTACATTATTATTATTAGTATATAATATTTGTTGTTAGTACTACTATTATCATGTTATGTGTCATTATGTGTAGAAAACCCCAAAAAAAATACTATTAATATTATTATCTACTACTATCTATTCATAATTAAAAACCCAAAAAATGATTATTAGTATATTCGGTTAACGTAATTGCTACTATTATATATTACTTTATGATTTAAAAAAACACACACAAAAATGTTATTGTTATTATTGCTTGTTTCTGTTGGCATTATTTGTTACCATCCCTTTTTAATTGTTTCGGTCTACTTTTATTATATGTCATCGTTTGTTACCTTTTTATTTTTGTTTTAATATTATTATAGTATTATATTATTATACTATATTATTATGTTATTATATAATAATTATTAGTATTAAACAGATATATATATATATAAACAACAAAAAAGATTAAAAGATGTTAAATAAATAAAATAAAATAAAAGCCCCAAGTCTTATAACAGTCCATTTTATAAAAGCCCGAAAATAATAAAATAATAAGCACATTACATCCGGCCCACTTAGGGCCCGGATACCCTAAACCCTAATATAATGCCCCTCATGCCCTTTTGCGCAGCTACATGGTAGACGTCATATCTACTTTAGATCTAACGGTTCAGATCGGGCCATTGAAGAAACCCTAAGAAGGAAGCCCTAATGTTGCCCTCATCCCTGGCACTGCATCCCAGCAGCCGTAGGATCAAGACTCGATTAGACGGATAGGATCGTCCCAAGACGCGTTTGTCCACTCGACCATCCATCTGCATCCACGCGCGCATGCAACGACGACACCCTGACCGTTCTGCTTCCGGCACGAGCTCACGCGTCTGGCGCTTCAGAGATCTGCCTCTCTCCAGTGTCTGGCCCTCCACAGTGGTGCATGCAACAAAACATATGCATCAGAGACAAAAAAGAACAGGGACACGACCATTAAAAATTTTCAGAAACACTAGCACCAATCCGGCCAAAAAAAACCCTCAAGGCTTTTCCTTTTTCTCGTTTTATTTTCGTGTAACTACTCGGTTATAAAATCCGAGACCAAAACATCTTGTAAAGGGGAAGGCATTCGGATATTGAATACAAAATAAACTCCAGAGTTTTTGAAGGTATATCTTTTCATTTCTTGCATGCATCACACAAAATATAAAAAGAGAGGGAGAAAAACCTTTTACCTTCCAAGTGTGGCTGAGTCCGGCGGCCCGTTCCTCTTCCTATTTTCGGTGACAATCCCACTGCCTTAACCAGCTTCATGGGTGAACCATTGAAGGGCTAGTTTCCGGGGAGTCAAAAAGTTTTTTTTGAGGCTCGTAGTGCTTCCTTTTCTCAGATCTAGGGGAGAAAGTTTTTTTACTGGTTCAAAGTTTGCTTTTTGGTTTCGGGGTAGGGAGGTGAGCCTTTTAGGAGACGATTTTAGGGCATCAGCGCTAGATAAAGGCGGCTGGTGCGGCGGCGCTCGATCTGGAATTTTAGAGAGTTTTAACCTAAATGAAAACTTTTTTTCTCTAAATGACTAAGGGGGCAGATTTTTGCCTAAAAGAGTTGTTTGATATTTGTTTTATTTTTTAATGCCTTTTCCCATAATAAACCCCTCTGCCATTTCATATTTGCATGCGGAGGGGCTTCCGCGTTTGTAATTTCTTTTCCGATCCCTAATGGTTTTCCAAAGCTCCCAATTTGGTCCTTAATTCTGACCCGATTTATTTTCTAAAAGGTTTTATTTCGTAAAAGTCATTCCGTGTTTTAAAATACCCTCTTTGGTCATTCCGCATTTTTAAATAGCCTCCCCTATCCCTGTAGTTTTCAAAATGTTCTCAATTTGGTCCTATTTTCGAATTAATATGTGTTTTAATGGCTTAATCCCTAATTTGAACCTTAAATTTTAATTTTTATTCAATCAAGTCCCGAATACAGTGCTGAAATCCCTGTTTATCATGCATATTTATTTTTGTAGTCCCATTTTATGTTATTTAACATTTCTTGCACTATTATATTGTGGACATGTGAAGAATGTGTTTTGATATATATATGTTGTATGACATAAAATATTTTTAATATATAATGGACTGTAGACACACATTGTAATTGTTTTTATAGTATTTGATAGTATAGGATAATAATATATGATTTGTGTACGACATATAATATACGAGTTTGCCATGTATGTAGGTGCTCCATATGTTCTTCATATATTTTTATATGTTTGTATATATAGGGTTTATACTTTATAATGTACAGTTTAGGTATGTATATATATACATAAATATGGTTATAGCCAAAATCAACTTTTATGTATTCATACATATTTTAATTATAGACATATATACGTAGTACCTTATTTACATGTATATAATTATATGTTTTTTTATGTGGCACGGTTTTGTAATTTTCGATGTTTGGTTCCATTAGTTTTGTGTGTATTTTATTTATTTATTCTATACCTCTATGTTATTTGTACATTTATTTTATACATTCATTTCATGCTTTTATATTTGCCATGTTATAATGTTGCATCCGATATATAGTTTGCCAATGCGGTGCCTTTTTATTCGGAAGTAAATGTGGTATGTATGAACGTAGTGATGGTAGTCTGGCTATTTATTTTTGAATAATGAGGCCCTTAAAATTTACTCGTACGTATAACCAGATTTTAACTTAATCGTCACTTTAATCGGAAAGTTTAGTATTGATAAAGTTGCAATTATTTATTTTTCTTTTTATGGTACCAATTTTTGGGCGGTGTGGGGTGTCAAATATCTCTCATCCGTAACCGACTCTCGAACCCTATTTTTGATCGAATCTATGATTTTATGGTGTCCAGCCTACCCCAATGGCCGGTGGTGACTCCAAGTTTTATCGTTTTTTCAAAAACACAAAATTTTAAGGAATTTACCATTTTCCAAATATTTTCCCAAAACCCAAAGGAAACCTACTGCTCCTTTTTCTAGCGGTCTCGTTCGACTTTAAATTTAAATTTCAAAATGGTCGCTACAGTTTTACCGATAATTGTTTGTCTGTCGAAATATCACTTTTGTCCGTCGATAAAGAATTTTGTACCATATACCAATAAATTTTAAGTGATTTACCGCCGATTTTTTGTTCGTCGATATATGTCATTTTTTAGCGATTAATCTAAACTTTCAATTTATATTTAAATCATTGTCCAACTTTTGTTTCACTTATTTGTTTTTCAGTAAATTATTGTTGTTGTTAAATATTGAGATCATTATTCTTTAATTAGTGGGTCTGGTCCCTATCATAAACCAATGAAATTTGAAGTGTAATAGCATATAATTTAGGAGAGAGTAAACGAGATAACTTGAGACATTGATTTTGTTTTATAATGAAACATACATTGAATCATAAAAGTTACAATACAAATGAGAGTTAACTTTCCTTCAACTATTCTTTTTCCAAAAGCCTTCATTGTTTCTATGATTTAAAAGCTTGCCTAATTAATTTGTGCATTCAATTATATTTATTCAAAAAGAATAAACTACACAATTTATCACTCAATTATAAAATAATTATTTTAATTATCAAAAATAAAGAATTTATAAACAAGTCATCAAACTTAAGTTTCATCTTTATTTTAGTCACTCGCGTTTTAACTTTTATTAGTGACATTTGTCATCATGCAGTGGTGACATAAACCAAAATAAAATTTGAGTGTAGAACTTGAGATTCATACTCATGTCTTCAAAAGAACCCCTAACCCACTTAACCACTACTTCTAATTCTTACTTGCAATAAATGATTGATAATATAATTGTTTGGGTAAAACTGAAATGCAAAAGTTTTTAAGCTAGATTTAAATTATTGTTTCTTAAGCAACGTGTTTCTAAATCGTGTATAATTTTTTTATTATTTTTCCTTTGGATGTTATTTAATTTATTAGTTTAATTACATCCGATGTGATTTTGAATATTATTAAAATGAAAACATAACCTAAGTTTTGTGTCTCGTTTGGAAATCTTTTATTTTCGATGACCAAAATTAATTTTTTTATAATTAAATGACCAACTGTATAATTTACATAAATAATAATTATGACTACAACATTTTTGCATGAGGTTTGTCTTCGAGAGCGATGGTGTGAGGAGTAGGACTCATCATCAGCTACCTATCACCTATGGGCTAGCATCATTGTTTCTTTGTCTTAATTAAGGGAGACTGCGGTCAAACTTTTAACTCTCCAATAAACAATTTTTTAAAGGACACCATAATTAAAATAAAATGAAAATAATAATTTAGGAATAAACTGGGAAAATGATTTACAGTATAAAATGAAAAAAAAAAGTTAAGAAATGATAATTTTTTTAATAAAACAAAGTTAGAAAAACTAATGGAATTAAGAATCCAATCTTTCTTCATATTTAATACCTTGTCTCAAACAAGGGGTTTTCTCAACATTTGACTATAGAATAATAATACTAAGACTACAACAGTTGATGCTCCTTCATATGCATTCCCCTGCGTGTAAAGGCACAGACATGAACAACTACTTTTCTCCCCCAAGTCTCTCGTCATAGGGACGGAATTAAGATTTTGGGTAAGAGGAACAAAACATAAATTTTTAAAAATGAGGAGGACAAATTTAAAAATAAACTAATTTTTAAAATAATTTATATAAAAAAACTAAAATAAAAAAAAAAAATTTTTTTTGAGGTGGGGTTAATTGCCCCTCCCCACCCCTTAACAGCTCCGTCCCTGCTCGTCCTTGCATAACTCAAAACCATCTTTATTTATCAGTTGGTTTTATTCACTATTTTTCTCTTAATATATACATATATATTATTTTAGATCCTAAATCTTTTAGTTTACTCTCCAAATAATTATTATCGTCTCATTTTGTCTTAAAAATTATTGACAACTAATAATAATATTTTATGTTACATTTTTATTGATCGTTTTCTATTGTGGAGTAAACTGAAATAAAAAAGATAACTCAAAGGCAAACTTTTAACCGTTTATTTGAACCTAAATTTATTTTAAAGATGTACTTCATCATTCAGAATTATATGCTCAAAATATTTTTTTGATAAATTACAAAAATCATCGCTGAAAGTTCAGTGACCAAAATAAGTTAGAGATCAAAATTCAGTGATGATTTTTATATTTTATCTTATTTTTTCCTTCCAAAATACACCTCTAATTAGGGGTGCTTATGGTAGGTTAACCATACCGTTTAGCTTAAACGGTCGGTTAATCGTTATAACGATTATTGAATCGTAATCTAACCGTTAAAAAATCGTTAACCATTTTAACAACCAATCGTCTCAATTACAAGTTAACATGTAACCTATTATAATTTTTTCTACATGTTCACCGCTTCTTTTGAGAATAATTAAATTATTTCTCTGATAAATATTATATTATATTATAAGAGGATCTCGAGATTCATATAATCAATCTTGTGAACAAAATATATGTTATAAATAATTGGCTTAAATGAAAAATCAATCCCCAAACTATACCTTTTGTTTGCTTTTAGCCCTTAAACTATTTTTTTGGTCAAAAAAGTAGCTAAAGTATTATTTCTGGTTACTTTAAGTTTAGTAGTTATCTAAGTCAAAAAAAATTTATTTTGGCCTATAAGATAGTGGCATGTCACAAAGATTTTTTTGGTCAATAGATAGTTTACGGACTAAAAGCAAAAAAATGGCATAGTTTATGTACTTATTTTGACCAAAAAATAGTTGAGAGACTTAAAGCAACCAGAAAAAAAATAGTTTAGGTACTTATTTTGACCAAAAAATAGTTTAAGGGCTAAAAGCAAACAAATGATATAAATTAAGGGCCGATTTTTCATTTAAGCCTAAATAATTTAATAACGGTTAACATATAGGTTAACCATTAACCAACAATTTTAATGGTTCAATTAACCAAATCATATAACCTTAATAGTTCAATTAACTAACCTATAAATATAACAATCATATCAATTAATAGTTACGGTTAATTATGCACACCTTTAATTCTATCGGGTTTTTTTATTAATTTGATAATGTAGTAAATGAAAAGCAGATAACCCAGCTGTATTGAGAGGCATCACCGTCCACAGACTAAATGAAGCGCCCATCGGAAAGAAAAAAGATTAACAACTAATCAAAGATATATCGTGTGAAGTCAACTTGCTCAATAATCACATCCGTGATCCGTCCAATTATAAAACCTCAAATTAAAAAAAAATATATGAAGGTAGTAGCTAAGACTGGGTCATTTTAATTATACGAGATGGATTTTCAAAATAAACCCTAGAAGATCCTCCTCTTTTATTTGTTGAATACCCTAATTTGCATGTGGATTCCTACCAGTACCAACAAGATTGTGTCACTCTACATTTGATGGATTGAGAGTTACCCATGCTTACCCATGCTCAAATACCATATCTGGATCATCATAGTTACAAATAGGTTCCTAATCTCACCCAAGTCACTCAGCCCTTGAGTTACATCGGATGTACTTGTTCACACAACCCTAAGTACGCATCCCCTTGTCCATACTCAGATCACCATAACGATGAGTAGGTTTCTAACTGCACCCTAATCACATAGCCCTAAGTACACATCTCCTTATATAAGTACCATAGTACTGACTCTAGGACATCCAGATTCCTTTACACAACTACCATAAGGTAAAAATGCTCCTCGAGCATTAGTACATCTCCTCACGAGGTAAGAGGCTCCAAGCCATGCTATCAAGCAAATGCCCCCAAGGCATGACACTAACCAACATGGTTCATCTCTCGATTTATCATTACCAAGCATATGGTACGTTATGGAAAATATTAATCATTACATCAAATCATTAGAGTTCTCTAAATAATCAAGCAAGCCTCTATCTCATTATGCTCTCATATATGGGTGAAATCTCAATTATGGGTTTATTTTTGTCATCCTACATCATAAGGGGTGTATTGAATCATACTACATAATTTTTCGGCCCCTCTAGCTCAATTTCACTTTACTTGGGCATATTGCCCAGTCAATACCGGAACCGAGCCAAGAGTACCGGTACAACACCCTTGGGTACCGATACTCACACATATACCAATACTAAAACTGCTCACTGAAATTTTACAAGCTGTGTACAGGTACGGGTCGACCCGTATCGATATTGCCTTGAATCACGTACGGGTACAGGTTGAACACCATACTAGTACTCCTCTCTCAGTTCATCCTCATTCTTTATTCGAACAAGGGTACTAATACGAGCTCCCCACGTAGTGATATTGAAGCCTAGAAATGACTTCCTAAGGCTCAAAGATCACTCCTAACTTGTCTCTAAACATCCCAAATCCACCCCCAAGATGTTACTAAAATTTACTAGGCTATTTATGGGTATATATGAGTCATCTAACAACATATTTATCATACAAATCATCAATTTGATTTCCTAAGGCAAGCTCACCCATATAATACCCACGAAACTATAAAATCAAGCAAGACAATTACCTTATGATCTTCAAGAATATATAGGAGTCAGAGAAGTACTGACCTTAAGCAACAAATATGGATCAATTTTAGGTAAAAATAGACTTTTTTGTGACTAAATTGAACAAAAAAACAAACTTGATAGACATGACATGACATGTACCCTTTAAATAAAACTAGTCGGGTTGACTTAGTCAAAGAGGAGATGACGTGGCACGATATCATTGGTTGAAAATTTTTTTAACGGCAAGGGTAACGACGTGAGGCAAAATGGGTAACGGTGAAAACGTTACGAGGTACATGAGCCCAAAAAATGCGTTAGGTACCAAGATGAGAAAAGTGATAAACGTTAGGGGATAAATTGTATATTAAACCTTTTTTAATTGGAAAAATTAAAGGTAAGAGCTGTCATTTTGTGCAACTCCACGGCCTTTTCCAGGTATCTTTGTAATAGTGGAGACCTCTTTCCAAGCTCATTCTCAGCAGATCCGCAATCTTTGCCATTCTCATTCATCAATCTTTGAACTTTTCTGCATCAAAAAGACAAATACTTTACGGAACAAAAAACTAATCACAGAAAAAAAAAACCTTTGGAGGTGTCCATATATTTATATAAAACATATTGAAAAGTAGAGACAATTAGAAGATGATTGAGATATCCATGAATAGGACCCATCATGCATCTATATCTTTGCCTAAATGGGTTGTAACTAAGGCTATTCCAGGTCGTTTACATGTTAATACATTCATAAGTTTTTTTTTTTAATTCTACTACTTTATTTAAATTAGGCTTTGTACTTTATTCAAATAAGGCCAATTGATTTGTACTTCAGTAAGCTATTAGTTACAAGTGAAAAGTTGTCTTCGGTTGAGGGTTTATTTAGATATAAAACAAAGGTTAAAAACTTATTAGGTATAAAACAAAAGTGGTATAAATTCAAGAAACACTTCTATTAACAACAAATTAAATGCTAAAAGTGTGAATTTTGTGACAGCAAAGAACAAGGTTTAGTCCATGCAGGGATGGACCTAGACTGTAGGGGCGATCGTCTCCCTAAAAATTTAAAATTTCTATATGATTTATAATTTTTTTAGAATTTTTTTATGTATTTTTTATTGAAAATCTATTTTCGCCCCTCTAAAATTTTATAGGTTCGCCTCCTAACACAAAGTTATGCGTCTGTCCCTGAGTCCATGGAATGTTTTGCTAAAAAGTGTACAATTTAGATATTTTTTAAGGATTTATATCTGATACACTGATGGTGAAAACTTTTAGTTCTACAAGCGCCTTAGTTTTAGGGTTTAAAAACTCGGTTTAGGGTGTAGGATTTAGGGGTTTAGGTGTAGAGGTTTAGAATTAAGGGGTAATGAGTTAGAATTTAGGGGTTAGGGTTGGGATTTAAGCTTTAGAGGCTAGGGTTTACGTTTTAGGGTAATATGTTGAGGGTTTATGTTTTAACCTATAAACCCTAAATTCTAACCTTAAACTCTAAATTCTAACCTTAAAATCTAAATTCTATTCACAGACATTAAATTCTAAACTGCTAAACCTAAACCCATAAACCTTACACCCTAAACTGAGTCCCTAAACCCTAAAACTAAGGCGCTTGTAAAAATTAAAAGTTTTCACCGCCAATTTATCAAATAATTATCCATGTTTTAATAGTTTTAAAATAATTAAATAGTAATATATGTCCATACTATTTGAATACAAACCAGCACCGCGTTTTACTTTATATTTCCTTTTAAAACATCTAGCTATTTCTGTACTTGTAAATAAGTATTTTGAGGGCTTGTTTTGGTTTATATCGTTTCGATTTTCAATAATTGTATTTATATTTGAATACAAGTTAATTATATTTAGTGATGAAATTAATACCAAATGTTTAGAGGGTAATAAAAACTTAATAACTATTTAAATTTAAAAATTAGAATGAGACTAAAGTTTAATTTAACAAATATTCAAAATATTAGAATGTAAAATACTACTATCAGGGCCGTCTCGGAGATTTTCGGGGCTCTGAGCGAAAACTTAAATTAGACCCTTATATAAAAAAACATATCTTATTACGAATAGAAATTTTCTACCCATATTTAGGCCTCAACAGTAAAAAATTAGGTTTAGAGTTTAGGGTTATAGTTTAAGGTTATGATTTAGGATGAGAGTTTAAGGTATTGGGTGTATAGTTTAGAATTTAGTAATTAAAAGTTAGGGTTAAAGCTTAGAATTTAATTTTTTAATGTTGAGAATAGAAATAGGCACCGAAAAGGGACAAAGTATTTTTATTCATCTCATTACTTTGAACAATTAATTTAATATTTCAAACACATTATTTTCATTGTTAGATTAATTAATTAGTTTATTTAGGAAAGAAAATTAATTTTTTACCATTAAATTAATATTTGTATTTAATAAATTAAAAAAATATAAATAATAAAATTTTAAGAGCCCTAGGCTTGTTGGAGGCCCTGAGTGGTCGCTCAGGGTGCTCCCCTTATAGCCAGCCCTGACTACTATAAGAAAAATATTTGGGAGAAGGTGTGTAAGTTCCCTCCCAAGCCTTTCTTAGTTACATCACCGATTATACTGGATGGCTTCAAATTCTGGTTTAGATTTTTAATTGATCCATAGACTTCTAATTAAGTTCTCAAACTATTAGTATTGTATAAGTTTTTTCGTCAGTTTAGTCATTATTTTGATATTAAATGTCCATATAGTAGATATACATCTGTTTATGATTTGTTCAATGTATTTTAAATATGTTATGTTTTATGTCTGATCCAAATCAAATTTAGCGCTTAAAATTGAAAATTTTTATAGGAATGTTTTAAAGTTTATGCATCAATTTTAAATTTTGGTGCCATTATAAGGACGTTATGTGCAACTAATCCTGTAAATATTTGTCTGTACAAGAAAATATAGTTTAACAAGCAAAGTTCATAATCAAACACCATGTTTCCATCCAACGACTTGGTTCAAGTCATAAGTAGCTTGATATTGTTTAAGTAGGTTTCAAGTTTGAGGTCATGTGTATGTAGAAAATTCCCATTTGGTACACTCACCCACCAAAATCAGGTGTGCAACGCGAATAAGTCTAGATTATTTAAGCTAAGCCTTGAAAAACCGGGAGGGCAACAAAAAAAACACCATGTTTCGAAGGTTGATTTGAATTCCATCGTCTGAGGCTTATACACGGAGTTTTGTCCGATATCAATATGACAAAACGTCGAGATAAATACATAATCTAATCCCTCTAAGTCTAAGAATGCATATAATGAAACTCCAACACAGTGACCTACCTACCTTACCTACAATGTAGTTGTTCTCATGGCCTTCAATCCGTGGCTCAATGTCTTGATAATTGCTTAACCTCTATAATAGTCTTAGCGTTTAATTAGTGTCGTAATTTTTGCTGCTAAACCAATGAAATTATCTATGAAAACTTCATACACATAACACAGTAGTTGCATGCATATCCAAAGGCATTTTCACTGGAAATCTTAGTGATGTATGCAATAAGATTGAGGCTTTGACAATTGGATATACAGCTAAAGGAAATCTAGAATTAGAAATCTGATTCCAGAACTGAAAAAAAGAAATGAAAACCAGATGTCGGAGTTTATAGATATAGGGAAAATTTAGGTAAGATTTTTAGACTGTCAAGATGTTGGTAAGAAGTCATTAGATTTATTTTTATATTTAATAAATGATGTAATGTAATATTGGTTTAAAGATGCTTCATTTGGTCAGACATGATCCTTTGAACTTCCATCGATCCTCTCAAATCTACTGTTTTGCTCTTTCTGCTCCTCCAATATCTCCTTAAAAAAGGCTAAAATTCAGCCCCGTGCTTCTTCACTTTTTCATGTTTTGTGCTTCTTTTACCCCATTGGTTGAAAAAAACAACCATACCCAATAACTGATATTCAAAGAATTCGAAGTTACCAACTAGATGTGGTTTTTAGCAGGATAAGTCGTTAGATCCCTTAAGCAAGCTCAAAGGTTCGTATTCTGGCTTTCTGAATGGAAAAAACTAGGTTAAGAGAGTTGTCACATATTGAACCTTTACAAAATTCGATTTGAATTAATCGATATTGAGTCATATACCAATGATTAAACAAAAAAAAAAAGAATTCAAAGTTTGAAACATAACATATAAGGATAATTATTTGTTACATTGGCGGTGGAAACTTTCAGTTTCTACAAGCGCCTTAATTTTAGGGTTTATGGACTAAATTAAGGGTGCATGGTTTAGGGGTTTATATTTAGTAGTTTAGAATTTAGTGATTGTGAATATAATTTAGGATTTATAGGTTAAAACCTAAATCCTCAACATGTTACTCTAACATCTAAACCCTAAATCCTAACCCTAACCCCTAAATACTAACCATTACCCTCGATTCTAAACACCTGCATCCAAAATTGAGTCTTTAAACCTTAAAATTAAGGCGCTTATAAAAAAATTCACCGCCACTGTATTGGATATAAATCCTACACATAATATTTAACTTACAATATTTTTGTAATAAGAAAAGAAAGGGAATATCCAACCAATAGGGAAGAAGAAAGAAGAGGGAATGAGAGAGAAATAAAGGGAAGCATCGTGTACGCTTCGAGTCATGCTAGGCTTCTTTCTCTCAAGTGGTGGAACATTGACAAAAGGAAATGAACAGTTCCTGGACAGACTTAATTTTAAACCACTCATTCTATTTCTATTATCCTTGGAGTTCAAAAAAGAGGGTGAAACAAGATAATATAATTAATTGGATTCAACAGTTGTATGCATTGGCTTCCTATTTAAGTAGAGCTTCTAATGGTTGAACATGCCAGCACTTTCTTCTGCTACCTGTATATTCTTTCCATTCCTTTTCTGCTAATATCATCATCAGCCATTTCCTTTTTCTGCATCTATCATAAACAATCTTCTTCCTTCTTTTTCAGTAAGAGATGTTGGTGTTGTGGATTGGAGCTTTGGTTCTAATTACATGTATTGCACATTGGGTTTACTGCTGGAGAAATCCTACATGTAATGGCAAACTCCCCCCGGGTTCTATGGGTTTCCCACTTCTTGGGGAGACTCTTCAGTTCTTCACCCCCAGCACTACTTCCGACATCTGTCCCTTTGTCAAGGAGAGGATGAAAAGGTCAAACAGACCATCGTTTTCGTTTCTTCACACAATCTTCTTCGTTTCTTCCATTTCCGTAACATGTTCATTGACACTTGATTGCAGGTATGGGCCAATATTCAAGACCAGCTTAGTGGGACGACCCGTGATTGTATCGACTGACCCGGATCTCAATCATTTTGTGTTTCTTCAAGAAGGGCAACTGTTTCAGAGCTGGTATCCGGACACATTCACAGAGATCTTTGGACGTCAAAATGTGGGTTCATTACATGGCTTTATGTACAAGTACCTCAAGAACATGGTGCTTCACCTCTTTGGTCCTGAAAGCCTCAAGAAGATGCTCCCTGAAGTTGAACAAACAGCTTGCCGAAGGTTACAACGCTGGTCGATCCAGGAAACTGTTGAATTGAAAGAAGCAACCGCTAGCGTAATTATACCTACATTCATGGAGAAATCCCATTATAAGTTTCAAGTAATCCGAATGTAGTCTAATGGTAACTTGGTCCTTTTCTTGCAGATGATATTTGATCTCGCAGCCAAAAAACTGATTAGTTATGACTAAGAAAATGCCTCCCAGAATCTCAGGGACAACTTTGTTGCCTTCATACAAGGATTAATCTCTTTTCCCTTGGATATTCCTGGAACAGCTTATCACAAATGTTTACAGGTAGTTAGTTTAACAGTATCTTTTTGGTCATTCTACAGCATAATAACGAGGTTCCGTGACTTAAAATCTACCATCTTCTGTACTGATTCTTGGAACATTTTATCTTTTCAGGGAAGGAAAAATGCAATGAAAATGCTAAAGAAGCTGCTAAACGAAAGGCAGGCAATGCCGAGGACTAGCCAAAGTGACTTTTTCGATTTTGTACTGGACGAACTTCAGAAAGAGGGAACAATCTTAACAGAGGCAATTGCTCTGGATTTGATGTTCGTTCTACTATTTGCGAGTTTTGAAACAACTTCACTGGCTCTAACTTTAGCAGTTAAATTCCTTTCTGATGACCCTTCAGTTCTGAAAAAATTAAGGGTATGTGGCATTATTTCCAAATCTGCAAAATCTGGATTGTTTCCCCAACAAACATGAACTTGAGTAGTTCCGACGTTACAGGAAGAGCATGAGGCAATTCTACGAAACAGGGAAAATACAGACTCTGGACTTACATGGAAAGAATATAAATCAATGACATACACATTCCAGGTGAGAAACTTTTGTGCTTTAAACTGGCATATTATCACTGTTTGTTTCCATACTGACAAATGCACCTTATAGTTCATCAATGAAACAGTTAGACTAGCAAATATAGTGCCAGGAATCTTCAGAAAAGCACTAAGAGAAATCCAATTCAAAGGTATGCATCAAAAATGTTTTGAGACCCACTTCCTAATTCTTATATTTAGAAAATCTAGCCTTGCAATTAACATGAAAGGTAACACATCAAGTTTGGTGATGATGCAGGATATACCATTCCGGCTGGTTGGGCAGTAATGGTCTGTCCCCCAGCTGTGCACCTGAATCCAGCAAAATGCCAACATCCCCTGACCTTTAATCCATCGAGATGGGAGGTGGGTGAATACTTGAAACCCAGATTGCCACTAAAACAAAATCACATAAGATTTTACTTTGAAACTCAAAACCAATCTTATAACTGCAGGGGGTGGAAATAAATGGAGCCACAAAGAATTTCATGGCATTCGGTGGTGGCCTGAGATTTTGTGTGGGAACAGACTTCACTAAAGTGCAGATGGCAGTGTTTCTCCATTGCCTGGTTACCAAGTACAGGTAAGAATAAATTACAGGATGTTCTATATCTGCCAGCCCAGCACACTTATCTGAGTATGGAACCTTTCAGGTGGGAACCAATCAAAGGTGGAAATATACTCCGAACTCCAGGTTTACAGTTTCCAGATGGCTTTCATGTACGGGTCACGGAGAAAACTAGAAGGGAGTAACTTTGCAGACACAAGGGAGAAAAATGCCAATCCAACTCATGCTCTATGGGTATGGCTAAGCCCCAACTTTGCATCTCACCACTCGGCGTTGCTGTTATTTAGTTTTTTTTTTTTCTTGGACTGCAGAAGAGGGAAACAGTTTGTTCGTATATCTTCATATTGTTGAAAAATTTACTAGAAAATACAAAACCTATTCCGTCACTTGTTCAACCAGGATTAAATTTTGTGATCTCATTATATACTTGAGAAAAAGAAAAGGAATATGATGTAACGGGTCTTACTTTCAAGGTCTTTCCATATCCTCTATTACTTTCAAGCTCTTGCTTTAAAAGCCATTTGTTTCTTAATAGAACAAATGTATTTTGCTGCCTGAAACTTGGTTTTGCCTGCAGCAATCTCAACATCAATGACATTTTTTGTCAACTATCCACATACACAAAGTTGAGAATAATCAGATCACTAAAGTTATATCCATGAAAAGATTAAGTAAACCCTAACACCTTTAAGAATTAAATTCAAAAGAGTTAATTGGTTCTCCCATATCTTTACAAAATTGGAGCATTTACATAGAAAGGTCCGGAAAATAATAACATTAATTTGGAAGCCACGAAGATTCTTTTACAAGGATAGCCACAATTCCCTCCAAATTTAAAATATTAAAGGGAGAAAAATTGTTTCCTTCTTATTCGCAGCTGCACTCGTTCCTTGAATTCTCCTCCAACGTCCACTCGTGTCACTTTGAAAGTATAATTAAGGGTAAATTACACTAGATGTCACTTAGTTATAGGTCTAGTAATAAACATGTCATTCTTCTTCTAATAGCAACAATTCAGTCACTCAATTATAGGTTTAGGAACATACATGTCACTCTTCTTCTATAAGTAACAATTTGGTCACTCAATTATAGGTTTATGAACAAACAAGTCACTCAATTAAAATAATTTTAGTCCTTGAAACTTATGCATTCTATCAATTTGGTCATAATTTGAAATAATTCAATAAACTTAATCCTTCATATTTAAAAGTTTTAATTTCATTAGTGGAGTGACTCTATCTACTAGCAATTGACGTTAAATTCATAATGAGTCTATCCCATTAGTTTGTCAATTGTCCAGCAGTGAAGTGATTATGTCCGTCGAGCTAGCACATCTGTTAATTTTCGAACTGATAAACAATAGTAAGGAGTGGGTAAATAGTTGAAGGGTGGGTCAAGATGGTGCAATCTCAAATTTTAAACATGAAGGGTTTAAGTTTATTGAATTAGGACCAAATTAATAGAATGCATAAGTATTGATGATTAAAATTGTTATTATAACATGTAAAGTTTCAATTTCCATGACATAGTGACTTGTTTGTCACAAAATTCTAATTAAGTGACATGTTTGTTCCTAAACCTATAACTAAGTGACTGAGTTGTTACTTTTAAAATAAGAGTGACCTATTTTAGAAGAAAAATGACATGTCCTACACCTTATAATGGAATCACTCAATTGTTACTTTTAAAATAAGACTGGTTTATTTTAGAAGAAAAGTGACATGTTTGTTCCTAAACCTTATAATGGAGTCACTCAATTGTTACTATTAATATAAGTGACTTATTTGTTACGAAATCTATAAATAAGTGACCTCTAATGTATTTTACCCTGTAATTAAACGACCAAAAAATAAAAGTAAACTAGTGATGAGTTTAAAACAACGGCGAAACGGAGTTATATTGTACGGCCCAATACATGAGGAGGTTATTTACTTTGGTGGGCCTAAATTAATGTTAGCTTTTTACGTAATTAACATGAACCGTAATACAATTTTAACGCCTTCCGGATTTATTATTTCAAGTCAACAATATGATATGAATAAAGTAAAATCGAATAAAATTATTATATAAATAAAAGTATTACTCTATTTGTTCTATTAAAGTGTTGATTTTTTTAAACTTTAACTTTGATTTTAATTATTTTAAACAATTAAATTTTATAAAAATATATATTTAAAAATTATTACATTAAAAGTTTTTAAATATATTTTTTTTACATTTTTATTAATAATAAATTTTAAATAATAAGCAAAATTGAAAAGTTTTCAAAAAATAGAAGGAATACTTTTAAATAATAAGTAAAAATAATAAATGACAACAAAAAATAATAAAGAATAATTTTAATGTGCCAGAGAGTGTATACATATGGGCGTCAATTGGGCGGGAGGGTGTAGGGGGTGCTCTCCTCGTCAAGAATTTTCATACTTATCCCCAGTCCGTAACCTGTTGCGGGTATAAAACTCAAAATCATCCCTGCTCTACCGCCCACATGGGTCCTGAGACCCACCTAATCAGCATTATACTCACCCCACGACCTACTTCATATAATATATTTACAAGTATTAGTTAAAAAAATATAAACCATTTTTTTTTTAAAATGTATGAAATGCTCGTCCTCTTGACTACCACCACATATGTGACATGTAACACCTTAAAATTGGCTCTGTAAAATTTTAGATTTCAAATGTGCGAAACTTACTTTTCCGGCTATTAAATTTAGTCCTCGAACTAATTGATTCGATTAATTTCATTTTTAAGCTTAATTTGGAAATTTAAGGAAAAAGACTAAATTGTATGAAATGGAAAATATGATGCATGAAATGTAAGTAATGTTAAGAAGCCATAAAGCAAGTTTAAGGATTTAGTCCTGAATTAAACCATTTACTTTAAGTAAGTTTAGTCATCACTACAAATGTCCTTTGCTCCTAATTTCCCTTAATTATCAATTAATGAAAATTGGTAAAAATAGCCAAGATTGGCTAATTTCCCACAGCAAGAAGAAAGTAGCGAGATAATAAAAATTTCAAGTTTTATGTTATCTTCTCCAAGTTGGTTCTTCTATGGATGAATGCTCCCATGTGCCCTAACCCTTCAATTTTAAATTACTTTTAAATTAGTCGCCAACTTCTTAAATCAATCTCATACTTGGTAAACTCTCACTTCTAGCTTTCTTTTGGTACCAATTTTATTAAGTTTAAAGCATATATGTTCTTAAACTCCAGCTCCTAAAGTTAAAAATTTTGTGTATTTAAGGATCCATAAGTGAAATAGGATTATTCTATGCGTCATGGTAATTTTTCCATAATTTCTAGGCCTTTGAAATTTTAAAGCCTAACCCTTTGAAATATGATCACTATGTCAATTAGAGCTTGAAATCTCATGCGTTGCTATGTTACCATTGATAAATTCCATGTTAAATTTTATGTTAGATCAAGCCATCTTCGAGGAATGTTTGTTCCGAAAAGTTAGAGTCAAACCTGCAGAGCAAGGAATTGTGATCGGGATACTCCGTAACTTTAAGTTAAAACAATAAGGTTTTAGTAAATTAACAACAAAAAATCATTTCGAAACAAAAAATTAAAAAAAAAAGATTTACCTGAAGATTTAGAAAAAAATATTGATGTTTGGCTGGAAATATTGTGAGAGAAAATATTTGAGAGAAAATTAGTTACCTAACTTTTGTTTAAAAGACTTAATAACCAAATTAATTCTCCCCAAGCTATTTATATTTTTCAAAACACTTTAAAAATAGCCAATTAAGGGATAAAGTCTGATATTAAACTTTTTGGGCAATTAGCTCCTTAAAGATTCAAAGTTTTGACTCTTTACAAAACAATCACTAAAAATAGTTTTCAAAATTTGTATTTTGGTCACTAGTCCAAAATGTCTGATTTCCACAACTCGTTTTCCAAAATTGATTTCACCACAATCATTAATATATTTAATAATGATTTTACAATATTTTCCACAATTTTATCACCTTTAAAAATATTTAATTTGATTTAATCTTTAAACTAACTCGAATCTCTAATAGCGGTCCACCGGACCTTCGAACCAACCCTTAAAACACCTAGGCCCAAAACCGAGACGTTACAACTCTCCCCCACTTAAGAAATTTTGTTCTCGAAATTTACTTGGAGGAAACAAATGCGAAAATTGCTCCAACATGTTCGCCTTGTTTTCCCAAGTAGCTTCCTCGACACCACGATGTCGCCACAAGACCTTAACAAGCTTAATCGTCTTGCCACGAAAAACTTTGCTGCTGGAATCAAAGATGACCGGTTCCTCATCATAGGATAAATTTGGCCTCAACTCAACATGCTCCTCCGGCATAACATGCGAGGGATCCGACCGATACCTATGTAACACATATACATGGAACACATCATGTATTTTTTCCAACTCGGGAGGCAACCTCAACCAATAAGCCACCGGACCAATACACTCAACAACCTCATATGGTCCAATAAACCTCGGACTAAGCTTACCCTTACGTCTGAACTGCATTACCTTCTTCCATGGTGACACTTTTAAGAACACACGATCGCCACCGCAAATTCAATCTCCCTACGCTTCAAATCCACGTAAGATTTCTGCCGATCCGCAGCCATTTTCAAGCGATCACATACAAGCTTTACTTTTTCATCCGTGTCTTTCAACACATCCGGCAAGTAAACATGCTTTTGCCCTACCTCAACCTAACACAAAGGCGTACGACACCTCCGACCATACAATGCCTTATACGATGCCATTTGTATATTTGCTTGGTAACGTTGTTATACGCAAACTCAACCGAAGGTAAATGCTTCACCCATGTTCCTTGGAACTCAATGATGTAATATCTCAATATATCCTCCAAAACCTGGATAACCCGCTCAGACTGACCATCTGTCTAAGGATGATACGTGGTGCTGAAATTCAATCTCGTGCCCAAAGCCTGATGCAAACTCTCCCAAAAACTTGTTGTAAACCTCGGATCTCTATCCGAAACAATGGACCTAGGCACCCCATGCTGACGCACAATCTCAGCGATATCCAAATCCGCTAACTTGCCCAAGGTATACGTTGTATGCACTGGCAGAAAATGTTCGCACTTCGTAAAATGATCCACAATTACCCAAATGGAATCCTTTTTAGCCGGTGTCAAAGGTAACCCTGACACAAAATCCATGGTGATTCTCTCTCATTTCCATTCTAGAATTCTCAACAGTTGCAACAACCCGGATGGAAACTGATGTTCAGCCTTAACTCGCTGACACACAATGCACTTAGAAACAAACTCAGACACATCCTTTTTTAAACCAACCCAATAGTATGCTTCTTTCAATCCACGATACATTTTAACACTAACGGGATGCATAGCAAAAGGACTAGAATGTGCCTCCGTCAGAATAGTGTGTCTGAACTCTGGATCATCCGGCACCACTATTCGACCCTTGAAATACAACACTCCGTCATCATCAAAATGAAAATCCGTCGGATTACCATCCGATATATCCTTAGCATGCTCAACCAAGGAATCATCAAATGGTTGCTTAGCTTTAATCGCCTGTGACAACGTAGGCTTAACTTGCAACTCAGCCAACAATCCACCTTCCCGCCTCACACTCAACCTCGCAAACATAGCTCTAAGTTCAACCTGAACCTTACGACTTAACGCATCCGCAACCACATTGGCTTTTTCAGGATGATACTCGATCGTCAAGTTGTAATCCTTAAGCAACTCCAACCATCTACGTTGCCTAAGGTTCAAATCCTTTTATGACATCAAATACTTCAAACTCTTATGGTTCGTAAAAAACAACACACTTCTCACCATAAAGGTAATGTCTCCAGATTTTCAAGGCAAACACCACAACCACAAGGTCCAAATCATGAGTCGGATGATTACGTCATGAACCTTTAGCTGTCTCGATGCATAAGCCACAACCTTAGCATCTTGCATCAGCACACAACCCAAACAAACGTAAGATGCATTACTATAAACCACAAACTCCTTCCCAGATTCAGGTTGAATCAACACAGGAGCATGTGTTAAAACTTCCTTCAACTTCTCGAAACTATGTTGTTGCTTCTCCGTCCACACACAAGGAACATTTTCTTGCAACAACTTCATCAATGGTGCCGCAATACTAGAAAACCCATCAACAAAGCAACGGTAATAACCAGCCAACCCAAGAAACTACAAACTTCTGACACTGACTTAGGTTGCTTCCAATTAAGAATAGCCTCAATTTTCTGTGGATCAACATGAATACCCTCTGCGGAAACCACATGACCAAAGAACGCCACTTCCTTAAGCCAAAACTCACATTTGCTCAGTTTGGCATACAAATGGTTATCCTTCAAAACTTGCAACACAATCCGTAAATACTTATCATAATCTTTCTCAGTTCGAGATTACACGAGAATATCATCTATAAACACCACCACGAATTGATCAAGATATTTATAGAACACCATATTCATCATATCCATGAACGCAGCCAGGGCATTTGTCAAACCAAAAGGCATGACCAAGAACTCATAATGCCCGTACCTCGTACGAAATGCGATTTTATGTACATCCTCATCCTTAACTTTCAACTGATAATAGCCTGATCTTCAATCAATCTTAGAGAATACCGCTGCCCCATGAAACTGATCAAACATATCATCAATCCTCGGCAAATGATACTTTTTCTTCACTGTTAGCTTATTCAACTGCGGTAACCAATGCACATACACATCATACCATCTTTCTTTTTTACAAAGAGAATTGGAGCGCCCCACGGACAAACATTCGATCGGATGAACCCATAATCCAACAACTCCTAAAGCTGTGACTTTAACTTCTTCAACTGCTTCGGTGCCATCCCATAAAGAGCAATGGACACCAGTGCCGAACCCGTGAATGTCTCATTACCGAATTCCACCTCCCTATTCAGCGGTAAACCCAGTAATTCTTCAGGAAAAACTTCCTAAAAAGCATTGACTGTTTGAATGTCCGGCACCCGAACACCCTTAACTTTAGGATTCATCACGATAGCCAAATAAGTTTGGAAACCTCATTGCATCAACCTTTTCGTTTGAGTAGACGAGACCACATTGGAAAGAATTTCACACTCTCGCCTACCACCACTACTTCATAATCATCGGCTAACCTCAAAGAAATCCTTTGAGATTCACAATCCACAATAGCCTTGTGCTTGCTCAACCAGTCCAAACCCAAAATAACATCAAAACCATAGAATGGCAACTCCATCAGATCCATGGTAAACTTATGACCTTGCACAACCAAAGTACACCGCCTATACAACCTTCTAGTGGTAACCATCTCACTAAAGGAACTAGTTACTAACATGCCAACATTTAGGATCTCAACAGGAACATTCAACAAAGATGCATGTTCACTCAAGATATAAGAATCGTAGACCCTGAATCAATCAAAGGTAACAATGACAAGGATTGCAAAGCAAAGGTACCTACAATCACATCCGTGTTATTGCGACCCTCGCAATGAGCATAGATCCGAGCTGGTCCATCATTCTTCGATCGCACTGCAACAGCATGAGCTACAACTCTCTGACCATCTTCATGCCTCTAAAAATTACCCCTACCACGGCCTCGGCCCCTAGTTGGTGCAGCAACATGAACCGATGAATCCCTCACAGCACGAGGACAATCATGCCTCACGTGATCAGGAGATCCACATATCCAACAACTCAAGGTATTTCCCCAACATACCCCCGTGTGACGTCTATCGCAACGTTCACACTCAGCTACAATATGAACTCCAGGTTACCCTGACCAACACTGCCACCACGCCTATGATCCGGCCTATGTCTCTTATCCTGAAACCTTCTATTCTGCCTTCCAGAATAGCTAGAATCGGCCACTCTCTTCCCCAAGCTCGCACTAGTAGCCTGAACTGATGTACCCAATGATTGCTCAATATCCTTGGCATGGTTGACCAACACATCAAAATATATATAGTCCGAAACAGGAGATAAGTTTTAATATCCTTCACAAGACTATAGTAGAACCTATCACACCTCTGTTGATCATTTGGAACCAACTCCGGGGCATACTAACTTAGGTGAACGAACTTTACCTCATACTAGGTAATAGACATGTCACCATGTGATAGCGACATAAACTCGCGCTTCTTCACTTCCAAATACTATGCACCAAGATACTTTCTCTTGAAAGCTCTTCGAAAGAACTCCCAAGTCATATCCACCTCGTGAACACCCACAACTATGGTCACCTACCAATGATAAGTATCACCCTGCAACAGTGACACAGTGCAACCCAACTTGCGATCATCATTACAATCCATCTGGTTCAGGATAAGGATTATCTTTTCCAGCCATCCTTCGGCTATCTCAGGACTCAAACCTTGAAATTCATTGCCTCCCAAACTACGAAGATGCTCCAAGGGTAAACCTTGATTAACCACCACAGTAGGTGTTGGTGCTTGCACTTACACTCCAGCCATCGCTGCCTGAAATGCTCCCGTCATCGCCTAGATTAATGGAGTCAGATCACCAAAAATTGGCATAAGAGGAGCTTGGGGTACACCACCCGCCCCAACATTAACAGGAAGAACTAAAAAATGAAGGGGTAAAGCATTAGGGGGATTTCTTTCTACATCATTATTCTGCCTAACACCGAAATTATTAGCCATCGAACGTGTCTCACGTCGAGCCATGCTAACAAAAGCATCAAAACACATTAAAGTTAGGCTAGCATTAGGCAAAGGATCCAAGGCAACCTTATAAAACCCTTTTAAAAACTCGGTAATAGGCAATGTGTTTCTATTTCATAAAACAATATGATATTAAACAATCACTGTATATATACACTATCACCGTACATAACAAACATCCCCAAATAATCATCCAACAATATCCCAATCTTTCGTAACCTGGCTCTGATACCAAAAAATGTAACCCCCTCGACCCGGCCTATACGCCCAACCGAACTGAGAGAACTACATTAGGTTTACCGAAGCAAACCGGAGAAAGATTATGAAAACTGGTCCATTTTTTTATTTTTTATCTTGTCTAGATGCGTATTATTAATCCTAAGTGTACATACTTACAGCAGGTGAGTTTACAAAGGAATCGGACCACGAGAAGGCAAATAATTGTAAAACATACTTTTTAGAGACTAAAATGAAAATCTGATAAATTTAAGGACCAAAACAAAAATTAAGGTTACAAATCCTCAATTAGTCCAATTTCATGCTTACATGTCAAACTCCAGGTCAACACGGTCATCCAAGCTCATACAATTGCATTCTCAAAACTCAGGGACCAAAATGAAAGAAACAAAAACTTCCAAATATACCAAATAACAGAATTAACTGCAGTTGTACTGGTACGCATACAGGTGTTTCGGTACGCCTTAACAATTTCCTAAACTTAGATTCCAGCAACTAAAACACGTACCGAAACACTTGCTCGCGTATCGAAACGCCTAGCCAAAATGCTTTAGACCGTACCAGAACACTTGCTCGAATATCGAAATGCTATGCCTGTAAAGGCTTACCCGTATCGAAACACCCTCTCACATATCAAAACGCTATGTTTGAAATGGCCTAGCCGTATCAGTACGAGGACACCGGTTTCAATATGTCTGGACCTGTAATGTCCCAAATTACTGTCTAAACACACTTTAATGATAACCATAACATTTCAACATGCTCCAAACACAAAAAACAACATTACTAGGGTACAGCCCTAATCATAACATCACAGAATCAACATCATTACATGGCATTCAAACACTCAAGATTTTCTATAGGCATGCTTCCTAATATCATTTTGCCACATAAACAAACTCCCATTTGACACTTAAAAGGTGTACACAACATGCTTACTCATTTAAAGCATCATAACAAACATGCTTGAATCATCAAAACATGGCAACCATTCCAAGACAAATAGATGCATACCTAAGCACCCATCAAGCATCGACATAAGCAAAGATTCTCAACAAACTTAACAACAACTAACCAACCATAAAATCCAGCACTTCGCATGCTTAAAAACCATGGGAAAACAGAATTACAAGTCCCGAAAACATGGTGAACACATTGCCTTATTAACCGAAAATATAAACCGAGTTCATACTCAAGTAGTCTTGCACTTGGATCACTTTAAACCTTGCCTTTGCTGCCCTCAAACCTTAATGCTTTGCATCATTAGGGAAAAAGAGCGTAAGCACACATGCTTAGTGAGGATGCTCTTAAAACAATGATGCATTTTAAATCCTTTGAAAACTATACACTTGTTTTCAAACCACGCTTACGTCCAAAGCATTTCCATTGATTCCAATCAAAACATGCATATCGACCATATGCAACAACATTTACAAATCACATACTTAAATCCCAAAGCATTAAGTCATCTCATGCTTAAATCCTAAAGCAATAAATTACAAAACCATGCTTAAATCCCAAAGCATTATAAAATAGGTTCAACTCATGAACTTGCATATATTGGCATTTATAGTGACCCCGGATAGACGACCTCTATTCTTGGATAGCCGACAACTATCCTTAATTAGCTGACCGCTAACTTTTAGGTAACCGACCGTTAACCTTACAATTCGGATACACGGACCTCTCATGATAGTCGACCACTACCATAGCCCATACCATGCCGACTGTATGATATAACAACCTTGCCTACCGCAAGATCAACATCAACAAGGGGAACCGACCACTCAACCCAAGTGATAACATCATAGTCCGAGTAGCCGACCGCTTACCTCAAGGACCCTTAACCACGATTGATTTTTAACATATTATAGTGAACTTCATCCTATGGCTTGCCAACTACATCCGAATATTTTCTTATCATGTCACATAGCCAATATATCATTTAAAAAACCACGTATGCAAATCTCATTGCCAAAGCAATAACACCATTCCCGACTGGAATGAAAACCAATGCTCACTAGCATTTCATATACTTTTTAAACCACTGTATATGTACTCAAAATCATGCATTTACAGTAAGTAAAAACAAACCATGTTTACGACCAAAACATGAATTGCACATGCTCATATCCGAACCGATATTAAAGAGCAAAAGAGGGAAGCTTACTTTCGAGCTTAGATAAGTGTTTCAAGCATATCCTGAACTCCCAACAACCATTATTAAACCTTTTAAAGGCGTTTAAACAAGTTTCCACTCACTGGTACACCTCTCCTTGCTTGCCAACGTGAATCGAGCTCCCGGCAAGCAGCAATCAACGTCAAACTTTGTCGCCTTGATTATCCCCTATTTTTAACCACATAAAACTAGAGGGAAAATGCATCATTATGCATTCAAACCATTGCCAACAAGCAATTACCCACAACTCACAAGTTGCCCATTCACAAACCATCTGAAACTTATCGAAAATATTCTTAAACACTTTCAAAACTTAACCCAGCCATAATATAACGATTCAATACATCAAATCTCATCAATTATCATCTAAAACCTCTTTCCCAACATCATTTCACTTCTAGCAATGATTAAACTCCATTAACCTCACAAAAACCCTTAACTAACAATCTTAAACATTAGAGGTTCAACTTGTTTCAGGATTTCAATGTTAAAACCAAGTTATTAACTCAATTAAACATTAAAAGCTTGATCTAATCTGATCATAAACCTAGTAAAATAAATCCAATTCAAAATATGTCAATTTCATCAATCTAAACGCAATTAAATCAATTTTCCTTAATTTAACTATAAAAACTCATTCGAAAACAATTGTAAAGAGTCAACAACTTGGTAGTTTCAGTAAAGAACCTTTCATTAGAGGAGAAGAATGAACCTTACCTCTAATGGATGCTTTCTCCCTTAATTGGATGATTTACATGAGAAAATAAAGTTAAAACAATAAGGTTTTGGTAAACTAACAACAAGAAATCATTTGGAAACAAAAGATTTAAAAAAGAAAGATTTACTTGAAGATTTAGAAGAAGAAATTGATGTTTGGCTGAAGAGATTGTGAGAGAAAATATTTGAGAGAAAGTTACGTAACTTTTGTTTAAAAGACTTAATAACCAAATTAATTCTCCCCAACCTATTTATATTTTCCAAAACAATTTAAAAATAGCCAATTAAGGGATAAAGTCTGATATTAGAATTTTTGTGCAATTAACTCCTTAATGATTCAATGTTTTGACTCTTTACAAAATAGTCACTAAAAACAGTTTTCAAAGTTTGCATTTTGGTCACTAGTCCAAATGTCCCATTTCCACAACTCGTTTTCCGAAATTGATTTCACCAAAATTATTAATATATTTAATAATGATTTTACAATATTTTTCCACAATTTTATCACCTTCAAAAATATTTAATTTGATTTAATCCCAAAACTGACTCGAATCTCTAATACTGATCCACCGGACCTTCGAACCAACCCTTAAAACATCTAGGCCCATAATCAGGGTGTTACACCTTTAGGGCCATGCGATAACCCTAAAAAATTAGAATATCCTACAAATAAGGTTCATTTCGTGCTAAAACATGTCGGATATTTTTGTCTTTTATCTGTAAATATTTAATGCCAACCAATGTTTTCTTTTGACATCTTGCATCACATCAGCATACAATTCATTCCTATGACACCGTCATAACATCATTATTCATTCATTTGCATTACACCGTCATGAGGTATTAACCTGAGAATGGTGGACATAGTGAAAATCGTTCATAAATCGAGAGCAAATCTAGTAACCTAGACGTCAATTAAATGTAATATTCGAAAGTTGCAAATTTCTCTCATATATTCGTGGGTGTTGTTCCTCGAAAACCATGTCTAAATCAATCCCTTTGCATTTAGGACCGTCATTTTGCATTTATATGCATTCATTTTGAAAACATCGAGACTAATTTGTGGGATGTTTTATGACATTGATTCTGGATCAAAGGAAAATTCAATCGATTCAGCACCCCTACGGAACCCAAAAAAAAAACTAAAATGGCGAACGAAGACAGATTGGACCGGATTGAGCAAACCCAAAGGGACATGCAAGCAGACTTGGCTGGAAAAATGGAAGAACAATTAGCTAAGGCTTGGCAAGACATGGCGGAATAGTTGAAAAAGTCTCAACAAGATACACTAGGCAAAATAGCCCAAATGCTTGGATTTAAGCTTCCCGGATAAGGAGAGACTTATGTTGTAAATCCTACGGCAAATCCCAATCCCACTGATGGAACGAATGTCCTACATATCTGCTGTGTTTTACCCCTCCTCATGCTAGGGGTCAATCAGATCCTCAAGTAATACTTTATCGAGGGAAAGCACCACTTCATCAGGCCGACTCCTTTTTCCCCATCAATCTACCCTCTACATTAGAAGTCAAGCCCATGGGCAATCAGGTCGAAAACTTTATCTCAGAGATGGACCAATTAATTGAAATAGAGAGACCTAGAGTTGAAACCTCTAAAGAGATCGATGACTGGTGCAAGTGGTTCAAAGAAAAGATGGAAGCCATGGAGGTAACTGACGCCTTCATTGGATTTGACGCCCATGAACTCAGCCTTGTCACGGATCTGGTTTTACCTCCTAAGTTTAAGGTCCCAGAATTTGAGAAATTTGATGGAACGAGTTGTCCCCGTGCATATCTCACCATGTTCTGCCGAATAATGACTGGATACGAGAGAGATGACAAGCTGTTGATCCATTGTTTCCAAGATAGTCTCTTAGGATCTACCACAAGATGGTATAATCAGTTGAACCGGCATCAGATAAAGTCATGAAAGGACTTGGCCAAAGCTTTCCTAGAATAGTACCGACATGTCAGCGACATGGTACCAGATCATTGGACCTTACATCACATGAAACAAAAGTTAAATAAAGGCTTTAGGCAGTATGCCCAATGTTGAAGGGACGTGGCGGCTCAAGTTCAACCCCCACTCAGTGAAAGAGAGACGGTGGTCACGTTCATCCAAACCTTTGAGGGTCTAATCTTGGGTCGCTTGATAGGCGACGTGACTACCAACTTTGCCGACCTTGTGTTATTTGGCGAACTCATCAAAAATGTTGTTAAGAATGGAAAAATCAATGATGGAGGTAGTTCGTCCCACAAGAAGACCTCATATGCAAAGAAAGACCATAAAATGAATTCTTCGGGAGTTTACAATGTAGGTTATTCGAAGCCTATCACAGTTGTACAACCCTAAGCTGTACCGAGTGCCCATGGTTCTTCAAGCCAAGACCCCGGTCAAAGAAAAAACCCTGAGAAGATGGAGTTTACCCCGTTGCCAATCTCTTATGGTGAACTATAAAGTAATTTTTCAATGTCCATGCGGTGGCACCCTTCTATCAAGCACCGTTACAGCCTCTCTTCCCGAAATGGTATGATCCTAGTGCAAAATGCGTATACTACGGTGATCAAGTGGGGCACTCAAATGAGATTTGTATCGGCTTCAAGAGAGGAAAAGCTGATCAAGCTTAGGGTCATAAGTTTTGACAAATCCAATGGGCCAACTACGAATGCCAACCCCCTACCAAACTATACCAGGAAAGTGAATGCAATCTCCGAGGAAAGTAATCAAACATCTAAGTCTAAGGTGTCAGAAGTCAAATCACCCCTCAGTTGGGTTTGGAAGAAGCAACTTGATGCGGGTCTAATTGGTCAAGGGTTGATGATGCCCTAGGGGCATAGCGGTTTGTACTATGAGTTCCATGCCGAAGAGGGGCACACTATAGAAGACTGCTATAAGTTTAAGAACATGTTTCAAGGTCTAATAGACCACAAAGAACTCAAATTCTTTGAAGAATGAACTCGCCTTGCTCTTTTATCTATGTGTTAAGCTAATTAACTTTCATTAGGTTCCCTTTTGCTTTTAATTTCTCTTTAAGTGATGCATGTAAATCAAATCCACCTGCCTAAGCCCGAAGGAGGTGTTGATCTTTTGTAAAGGGCCTAAGACTACATGGTTTAATTTTAATGAAAAGATGCATTTTGTTTCTCAACTCTCTCTTCATTTTGTGTATATATTTGTCTATTGAGTTCCCGTATATCAATTGCACAAGGGACATTGACGTTGACCCGAAGGTCGAGTCTGAGTAATCTATGTCTAATTGAAATCCTAATCTACGGAGATTACAAATGTGTGACTCGTATTTCACACTAAAAATCACACATAATAACAAATTGGTGCAATTTAATGTTTGAAGCCTGGTAATAGGCATTTTAAAACAAAATGGAAAGACTTAACCTTCAAAGCCTGTTAATAGGCATTTTTCAAAAATTAATCAAAAAGCATTCCAATGTTCGAAACCTGGTAATAGGCATCTTTCGGATAAGAGTAATTTTTTTGGGGCACTCTGCTGAAGCTCATTCTAATCAAACCCTTCGCTTCATGAGTGATGGTAATATTTTCAAAATCATAACAATGCCGAGTAGCTCGAGAATTTGTTGTTTGCTCTATCATTTTTTTCGAGCCAAAGGAATGTGATGAATTGAATTTCCCAAACAAAATGAAACAAAATAAGACAGAAATGAACTTGCTAAGGTAAGTTGGTTAAGCACCAAAGTAGCTTAAAATGTACTTCAAACATCAATTCAGCTTTCAAGGTCTCCTAGACACATGATTTGCTTGGGGTAGTCCTTGGTAAGCCATTTCAGTGTTGCTTATGCACTTGATATTCGAGGCATTCAATCTAGCTTGATATAATCACAATCTAAAAAGAATAATCCAATTTTCTCATTAAGCATCTCACATTAAAATTAGAACATGTGGTCCAAAATTTGAAACAAGAAGTTTTCTCTGCATCACTTGCAAAGAAGTTCAAAAGCATATGGACCAACAACAAGTGGGCCCTCAAATCAATGCTTCAGCTCAAACAAGAATTTACTAGTTGACCTTTGCCTAGAAAGGTAACATTTTAGAAGAAGATGGTCAAACCCATAAGAGGTTGGGGCATTAGAGCACACAAGGCAAAAACTCATATAGTCTGCAAGACAAAACTGGGGCAAAAACAAAACCAATATGACCAGAGAGTCGCGAGACATCCCTTTGAAGTCGACATCATGACCAACTGCATTACATATCAATATAATGCCATTCAACTCATCATGCATTCACATTAATTGCATACATTATAAATCAAGTTAGATGCATTCATGCTAAGTGCATTTACTTCACTCATACATAAAAAACAGGTTTAGGATGGGAAGCCTCAATAATAGAGGACAATGACAAATTGGCAAGCCCTCAGCCACGAAGGGAAGCAGAACCAACAAAAAAGTTGAAACCTCAAAGATAGAGGATAACAACACCCACCACGAAATGGAGAATCTTCAAAGCAAAGAAAGCCAAATCAAAATTCAAAACTCTAATTGAACAATCACTAACTATTGTTTACTTCTATTTTCAGGTCCTGCCCCATCGTTAGTGGTGTAGCGAATTAAATCCCTTCTATTCTTCAGACCTTGCCTCATTGTTAGTGGTGTAGAAGATCATCTTTTTTCCTCAGATCTTGACTCTCCGTCAGTGGTGTAGCAGATCAAACTCTATTCGTTAGATCTTGACTCATCGTCAATGGTGTAGCGGATCAACCAATCTTTCAGATCATGCCTCTTCGTCAGAGTTGTAGCTTGATTAAACCTTTTTCTTCAGATATTGACTCATCATTAGTGGTGTAGCGGATTGAAATCTTTTAGATCATGCCTCTTCGTTAGAGTCATAACTTAACCAAATCCATCTTTAGATCTTGACTCATCTTCAGTTGTGTAGCGGATCAAAATCTCTCCTCAAATCATGCCTCTTCGTCAGAGTCGTAGCTTGATCGCCATCAACTAACTTCTCAGATCATGCCTCTTCTTTAGAGTCATAGCTTGATCACCACTAACTTCTCAGATCATACCTCTTCGTCAGATTCGTAGCTTGATCACCATCAACTAACTCCTCGGATCATGCTTCTTCGTCAGAGTCGTAGCTTGATCGCCACTAACTTCTTAGATCATGCCTCTTTGTTAGAGTTGTAGCTTGATCGCCAAACCAAACTCTTCAGATCATGCCTCTTTGTTAGAGTCATAGCTTGATCACCTCTAACCTCTCAGATTATGCCTCTTCGTCAGAGTTGTAGCTTGATCACAATCTAATCACCGGATCATGCCTCTTCGTCAGAGTCGTAGCTTGATCCAATCTAATCTCTTAATCTTGTCTTGCCGTCAGTCACATAGCGGATCACCCAAATCCAAACATCTCTTTACCCCATCTCTTCTCTTTACCCAAACCTTTTAATTTTGCAATTTTAAATAAAACAAGTGAATATTTAGTCTGAAGCGGTTTTCTTTTTACTCTTGCAAGTTTTATCTTTCTAAAAAAAAAAGACAAAGTAGATGAGTCGACCAGATCTTGACTCTCTATCGGTGGTGTAGCGGGTCAACAGACGAGTTCTATTTCTCTAGAAGTTAGAAGATGAACCAGTTAGAGTTCGAAGGAAGGGTTGTACTAGAAAGGTGCTCTAGTTCGACCGAACGAAAATGACTATCTTTTAGTCTTTGCTCTATTGCCGTTTCACAACAATGAGCAAAGAGGGACAACTGTAATAACTATTTTTGCCCGTTTTTTTTTCATTTGAATACAATAAATCAATAAATCCAATTTAAATTAAAAAATCTAAAAAGTCCAATTTAAAACCAAACAGCCCAATTTAATGTCCATGTTTACAAGCCTAAACCAAATTAAACCTACCCAAATACCCAATACAACTTACCTGACCCACTACCATAAAACAAACCCTAGTGCAATGCAACCCTAATTCCCCTAATCAATTCAGCCGCCAATAGCTTTAGGAAAATTCTCGAACCGGCCCTTCAGATTCCACGACCTTCCAATTCCCCAAGCATGCCATCAGCCACCTCCGTGCCATGTCAGGGCCATGTTGTGCCAACAAGGCTGCCACATCACTAGCAAAATCCCCAGCCTCATCCGGCAAGAGGCCAAAACTGGTCCCCTCCCCGTACGAACCTGCAAAAAAGGACAAGCAAGCAAAAAGTTCAGAGGCGGCAACCATTGTTTTTTGTTTTCGTTAGTGTAAATCGGCTATATAAGCCCGAATCAAACAATGTAAACCTTAGAAGTGGATTTCAAAAAAAGAGCAATACAAAAAAAAACAATTACAAAAAGGTATTCTTTTTTCAGTTTATTATTTCAAGTATAAAAAAAGAGAAGCAAGAACAAAAAGAAAAGCGAAGTAGGTTAGGTTTTACCTTGAGAGGGTCGGTGTAGTCACTCCAATCGTTTTGTAGTTGTGGCTCGCCTTCCCTGTTTGGGTTTTTAAAGCGTTTTAAGTTTTAAAAAAAACTAGGGTTTTGGGTTATCGTTTTAAGGATTAGCAAAAAGGATTTTTTAAATGTAGGTTTCAGGCTTGAACTCAAGGGGAAAAGGGGCTTCTTTTGGTTGATTTTAAGGCCACCGGCTAGCGGTGGCCGACACGACGACAGGCGGCAACGTTTTCGCCGAATTCTGGAAATAGGAGGGCGGGGGAAAGTCTGTTTTTAGAGGATTATAAGGGTGTTTTTTTAATCAGAGAAAAAAATATTTTTTTGTAAAGGTTTTGGCCTCTTATAGGCACTCGATGTGACACCGTTTTGGGCAGTCTCATACCCGCGCGGTGACCCGACTCGAAGGAAAAGATCCGTGCACATGGGTCGATGGGTAAATTGCTACCATGTTTCTTCTCGTTTACACTGCAGCCATGATTTAATTTCAGTTCCGGTCTCTTCCTTTGTTTTTTCGTTTTAATTCTAGCCTCTTTAAATCTTGTTTTGTTTTAATCTTGCACTCCGAAGTTTGCTTGTTTTTATTTCGGTCCCTCTTTTATGTTATATACCTATTTATTATATATTATAGATGTTATAGTATTTATATAATATAGTATATAGTATACATGTTAAGTATTATTACATATATTACCTATATGCGTATATATATATAATTATTTACATATTATATAGTATTACTAGTATTATATTATAATATATATTTATATATTGTTTGTTTATATTTTATATCCGAATCGACCTTACGGTGACCCGCAACGGGGAATGACCCGTATTATTCACGGCCCGTTTAGTGTAGCCATCTAACTTCTAACATTTATTTTCTAACATTTAATTTCCGCCATTTAATTCCCGAAATTTTCTTTCTCGTATTTAATTTTTCTCAATTTAATTCCTCGCATTTTATTTTCCCTCAATTTACTTTTTCGCTATTTAATTTCTGTTTTTCTTTTTATGTTCGATCTGGTCCCTTTTTCGAATATTTTCATTTCCGCATTTCTTTTATCTTATGTTCGATCCGGTCATTTTTCCGGATTTTTTATTATTTCCGCATGCTTTTATTTCATACATATATTTCTTGCTTTGCCTTATGTTCTCGCATTCGACTTACTTAAATGTTAATGTGGCTCCCTTTTATTCGATAGTAAACGTGGTTAGTACCAATCGTAGTGGTGGTGGCTCTTTTGTTTATTCTCGAATAACGACACTTTTAAAATTTACTCGCATTTTTAAACGGTTCTTAAATTAATTTAAAATTTGAACTCGCAAATTTCCAATTAAGGCAAATCGTATTCGACTAGGTACCAATTTTTAGGCTGTGTGGGGGTGCTGATCCTTCCCCATCCGTAACCGACTCCCGGACCCGTTTTCAAAAGAATCTTTGGTTTCATTTTTTGTGTCCGGTCTACCTTTAGAAATAATCGGTGGCGACTCCAGTCTTTATTTTTCAAAAAATCGAATTTCCAAAACAAAAATCCCCAATTTCCAAAACTTTTCAAAAATATCCCGAAAAATTTCAAAATTCAGAAAAATCCCCAAATTTCAAAAAACTCAAATCTTCAAATAAGTCCCTCAAAAATCAAAACAGCAAAAAAATTTCAAATTAAAAAACAAAATTAAATTATTTTATTTTTCTTTTTTAGTGATTTCGAAAGGTCGCTACAAAGTGCTATGTAATAATTATGTTATGCATGAATTAAGATATAATGATCCTATGTCATGTTTTGTATGTTTGAATATGTATGTATGTACAGAAAGGTAAGTCATGAATGGTAAGCTAAGGAATAGTTAATTAGAAATGGAAAATAATAATTCTTATTACTATGAAAAAGTTTGGTGATCGAGAAGATGTTTGAGGGCAAGTATGTATGGAGCGTACTTGGTTGAGTGACTTGATTTCATGTTCATTTGATGCTAGATATGTATAGGTTGGTAAGTAAAATGTTTGGTATGGTTTAGGATAAAGCTTGAGGTTTAAGAAAGTCTAAAATGGTGAAAAACATGGTAGAGTTTCAAAACTCTATACCAACTATCGAAACTTTGAGCAGGGTTTCGAAACCCTTGATCCAATTTTGATGCTTTTTAGTCTACTAGAATATGAAGTTTCGAAACTACACCAAGAGTTTCGAAACTCTTCGTTTAGTTTTGACATTTTTGCATTTTAGTCACTAAATTCTACAGTTATGACTTGAAAATCAATTAGGACGCTGTTTGAGTCAAGGTTTGTGATATAATTTGCACCAAGTTCACAAAAAAATATAGAGAAATGTATTAAGGAGATTTTATGAAATCCCTAATTTTTAAGAACTTACATTTTAGTCTTTAAACTTTCAAATTTTGTAAATTGGTCCCTAAGTGTTTAAACAAGTACAATCTGACTTCTAATCTTTGTTTGACGTTATATTTTTTTACGATTTAAGATATTTTGATTTGAATTGATTCTCCGATTCTTTGTTTTTTCGGTAACATCTCCGTCTCGATTTTTTTTAAGACCAGATAAAGGGTGTTACATGAAATTATTCTAACTGTCGCCTTTTAAAAATAATAATAATAAGCATTTGCAACCTTTAATTGGTGAGTTAAAATATAAATTCAACATGCGTTCAAAAATTCATTAAATAATGTGAGAAATTGGAAAAGGTAGGCAATAGTGAATAATTTTAAGGTTTCATGTAAAAGAGATAAAGTCAGAAATAAAGGAGTTGAGCTTGAGAATTTATTAAAAATTGGGTGGGTTGATGAGTAATTTTTTTAAAATATTTTATTTTTTTAATTATACTTAGTATGTATATTGGGCGGGTACAAGGTTATACCAACGTCTGCCCCACTACCCACGACCGCACCAAATTTTGTCAACATCTTTGCCCTACCAAATGCAAAACTTGTTCTCATTCATGCTCAATTGAGTGCAAAATGGAGTGGATTCTTGTGAAACCCGCCCTAATGACATCCTTGTGTATAAACAATCATATAACGGAGCATTTGTGAATGTGTCATCTTGCTTTATAATTTTTGGCGCGTGAAATATATGGATGTAGGTAAAGTGATATGATCTATGATTTGACTGTCGGCTATTAATGTTGACAAAGGCATTTGTCTTCGGATTTTAAAAACGAAGGTTGAATGAAGCAAAAGATTGAAGTTTTATTCCAATCATCGATCTGAGCATGTGCATGAGGTTCAATGTTTTTTTTATGCCACCAAAGGATCAAAAGTAGGGGAGCATAAGATGTTGATTCAAAGGACTTGCTGAGGGAGTTCGAGGTGAAGCTGCAATTGGGGACATGATGGTTGCTTAATCTAATATATTTGGTTGATTTAAAATAGGAAAAATTGTGTCACAATTGTGCTAAAATTCAAATCCATTTGTGGAAGCTGACTGGCGTTTGAAGTTTTTAACGAGTTGTGGGAAGCGTGTGAAGGCTTTTACGATAATTATGAGACTACTTTATAGAATTGCATAAATTTAAATCCTTCTTTATGTTTTTATATTCTTGATATTTGCTATATGAAAAAAGTCTTTTCCGTGGCTTAAGTATTATTAATTGCTTAAATTATAGACTTAGAGTTTAAGTATATAATAAAAGGACCAATTTGGAAAAAAAGATTAAACTTGAAAGTTTTAAAAAGATTATAGACTTTCATGTTCATTTTCCTCCTAAAATATTTTATAGAATTTCTCACAGACTTCCAAATTAGTTATTTGATTTTCTAAATATGAAACTAATTCATTTTTACTCATTCATTTGATCTTTTTCTTTTCATTTTCCTAAAGCAAATATTCCCTTGATTTTCATGGAACATCCAAAATAAATTTTTCTTCATCAATTGAGGTATGTTCTAGTCTTCTCATCACTTAATTGAGTGATTTTGTTTTTTAGAACAAACTTTGATACATCCAATCAACATCAGAATTTCTTGAAAATTTTCTTATGTGAATTCCAACAAAAATGGTGATTTCAGATTTCTTTGATTAATCTTGAGTTTTTAAACTATTTTATAATTCTTTTGATGTGATTAAGAGATTATCAATCTTACTTTAACATATTAAAATGTGATTTTCAAGATTTGATAAATTTGCATATATTGTTCCTCAGTAACGTTCTGGAATTTTGTGAAATCGTGTTCTTGAACTTTCCAGTGATCAAAATAGTTTCTATATGATTAAAAATTAATATTATAATGACTAAATTATGTTTAAAATAGAGTTTTAGCCCTTAAAATCAAGAATTTCCTTAACTAGATAGAAATGTCGATCTTAGGATAATTCTTTTAGATTAATAATTTTTTGATGTTTTTGGAGAAATTAGAGATTATAATGACATATTTATATGATATTAAATGTGCATGTAAAGATTCAGATTCAACGGAGCTGATTTCTAGTAAGAACAAAGGCAAAATGAAGCTAATCTCGGCTTTAAACAATCAAACATAAGTAAATTGGTGAGTGCTCCGCAAGTACATACAACACACTCTATTAATTAGCAGCTTATAATAGGATAATCCCTTGTTCTAAGTTTTCTAATAAGCAATTATCAGCTTTTTGCCTTATTTCAGCACAAAATGTTATATGCACAAGTGATATGATTACATGAGATTAATTTCCATCATGATATGATGATATGTTTGTTGTTATAATGCAAAATATATGACAAGCATATGACTTGAACTTGATAGTGCATAAATGATATATGATACATGATATAAGATGCGAAAAATGTTAATATGAACATGGAAATGATAAAAAAAGGAATATGAAAATGTGTGTTAAAACCAATGTGTTTACATGAATAAATGTGGATCTATTGACCTATTGTTACTTTTGAAATCATTGGATATAGCCGGTATGTTATAGGAATTGAGTATACTCACATATGCTATATGTGTTATAGTGGACATTGTGGTCTTCGGATAAGATGGCGAGATAAGATAATACGCGACATTCATGGGACATGTTGTTGTGATGGAGAGTGTTAACCTAGGCTAAACTTTGATAGGAAAATGTTAACTTTTAAGTTTATAAATGGAGACATAAGAGAATATGTGTATCCAATATAAAAACAAAAAAAAATAAAAAAAATTTACATGTTACATCTTACATAATAATTGTATCATAAAGTCAATAATTCTTTGAATAAGTGATGAAATTTCTTTTATATGTTCTACTCTTGCAAGGTATTTATGATATGGTGAAACGACACATGAAGATGATGCATTCTTTATTACAAGAAAAATGGTATAAGTGGTGCATATAGAATGCTTTTATTTAACATTTTTTTTCTGGTTTTGAACATTCACTGAGTTCATATGGGTCCACACTCATTTTTCCTACATAATGCAGAAAAGTAAAGACTAAGGAGGTGGGTGAAGAGAGCAAACCAAATAATAAGTACAATCCCCAACACACAGCCAAATAATCCTTAAGCTCAAAAGATTAGCATACAATTCATCAAGGAAAACTCAAATTCCCTACAACCCTCCTTAGAAAATAAATGCTTCACTACTGAAAGAAAGTCGAACATGCTCGATCAAAAAATAAACGTCGAAGAAGGTCTAATTTTTAACCGTCAACCTCACCAAGTCTTCCATGACATTTTCCTCGTTCCCTATAAATTGAATTCCTACACTTTTCCCAATACAAGGGCTTTCCTTGCTGATCGTGTTAGAATTTATTTTCTGGCCCAGAGAAACCTACACAGACTCCAATAAAAAATCTCTTTCCTGATTCTCTTGCATTTTTGATTGCGACATTCCTTTTTTTCTCAACTTCTGATAGCACATAATCTTGAAGATCAAATAACGATGAATACTTCCTCCTACGTCGTGGCCAGGTGCGGATGTATTCTTGTACCTGGTCAGACCTCTCAAATAAAAAATTAATTTTTTTTTGTTACTTTACAAAAATTCCAATTCATTCTCTCAGTCTTTTCCCTTAAACTTACAAACTTATGCTTCTCTCAACATCCTGACAACAATACAGCACTGGAAAAAATTTATTTTTTCTTTCAATTCTCTCAATTTGCTTCTTGCTTCATACTTGAAGTGGCCATCTCTTTTAAAATTTAACTGGTAAGTTTCTTTTTGCTCTTTACAAAGTTCAAAACCTCACTTCTTTTCTTTAGTTCTTTTAGTTTCACGTTTATATTTTTCATTTGGATTTTTATTTGTTTATATTATTGCTAAATGAATGTGGGTTTATCCCGACTTTAAGCAATTAGTTAGGCAGCCTATTCAATTTTCAGATCTTGATTGCTGTGGGTTTTTTTATTGTAACAATTTGATATTGTGTATGCTTGAATTTGAGGTGATTGTCGTTGGCTTTGATTGGATGTTTAATTTGTTTGATTCCATTGTCGTGTCTTTGGGTAATGTTGTTTCATAAATTGGTTAGAGTGGAGACTTTTAGATGTTGCAATTTGCGTGAGAAACGATAGATAGATGTTGAATTGTAAGGCAATCAGGTTTAATTAGATGTGAGTTTAGTTAAGTCAAGGAATTGATCCGATTTTGTGATGCTGGTAGTGGTCTGTCATGGGTATCTTTTTTTATCAAATTTTGAAATATGTAGTCTATAGACAAGTCACAAGTTTATTGTTGAAGCTTCATGGTTGTTAATAACTAAATATTGAAGAATGCATTAGCAGTAATAAAATTAAACTTAGAGTTAATCCCATAATATATTCTTAGAAAAAAAGCTCAATGAAGTGCATCAAAAAAAGAAAAACAGTAAGAATTTAAACAGCGAGCTTTTTTAGTGACAAATCAATATTATATTCGTGTGATTTTAGTTACTTTTATTTTTTTTATTAATGAAACTTTTCTTATAACCTGATTTCAGAATGAAGAGAACAAATCACAGAGATATTTCAAGTTTTTTTTTTCAAAAAGAATTCAAAAAGATATTGGAGGTACATTTACTCCAAATCCTTCACCATCTCAAGCGAGTTTGCAAGCTTCCTCTCCATCAAACAATGTTACATCATCCGATGAGAATGAAGAAACCCAAGATACTCTTCAAAATCATGTTGAACTGTTGAAGCTAGTTCGATTCCTAAGGGCGAAACACCAATTGATGATGGAAGATTGAAGGAATGTGATGTTATTAATCTCCCACATAACCCAAGGAAAAGGAGAAAAATGAGTGATTTTCATCCCGATAATAGAGATATAGTTCGAAGAGAGTATATCCAAAGACAACCTTGTCAACCCGATAATCACGAGTTTCCTAAAACAAATTTTTCAATGAAAAGCCATCGTTTTATCCCTAATTGGTTTAAAAAACATGGATATTGGCTTGAGTATAGTGTTGAGAATGATCCAGCTTTCTGTTTTGTGTGCTATTTATTCAAGGATGATAACTCATTTGGGGGAGATGCTTTTGTTGGTGCGGGTTTTAGAGCTTGGAATAGAATTGATGCATTTGCTAAGCATGTTGGTGGACATATAAGTGCTCACAATCAAGCATTGGAGAGGTTGAATGATTTTAAGAATCAAAAGACTTCCATTTCATCATGCTTCTCTAAACAATCTGAGGAATCAATGACTGCTTATCGTTTGCGATTAGAAGCTTCAATTGCATGCTTGAAGTGGCTTTTGCTTCAAGGGTTGGCTTTTCGTGGTCACGATGAAAATGAGAAATCATTTAACAGGGGTAATTTTCTTGAACTCTTGCAATTTCTTTCAGTGCATAATTCTGATTATAGAAAAGTGGTTTTGAAAAATGCCCCCGGTAATTGTCAATTGATTGCTCCTTCAATTCAAAAAGACATAATCAATGCTTGTGCAAAAGAGACAACTAAAGCAATTATGGAAGAACTTGATGGTGGATTTTTTTCAATCCTTGTTGATGAGTCTGCAGACATTTCTGATAAGGAGCAAATGACTCTTTGTTTGTGATATGTGAACAAAAAATGAGAAGTTCAAGAGCGGTTTCTTGGTATTTTACATGTTGCAAATACTACTTCTTTGACTTTAAAAGCTGCAGTTGAGTCATTACTTATGGATCACTCTTTAAGCTTGCCTAGTGTTCGAGGTCAAGGTTATGATGATGCTAGTAACATGCGAGGTTCAATTAATGGTCTTAAAACTTTAATCTTGAATGAATCTCCAAGTGCATATTATGTTCATTGCTTTGCACATCAACTTCAACTGACACTTGCTGCTATAGCTCAAAAGAATAGGGATGTTTGTTGACTATTTGGTGATGTTCTTGCACCTTTGTTGAATTTTGTTGGTGGTTCACCTAAAAGGAAAGAATTTCTCCGGGAAAAGCAAGCTGAGAGTGTTGTGAGGCATTATCTTTGGGTGAGTTAGAATCGGGAACTGGTTTAAATCAAGAGCTTGGTTTGAGTAGACCTAGAGATACTCGATGAGGATCACATTTTAAAACGATTTTGAACGTGATTTCGTTGTATCCTTCAATCCTTGAGTCACTTGATGCCATTGGAGAAATTTCTGACTGGAATGACACAAACAAAGTCGAGTCACTTACCCATTTAATGATGTCATTTGATTTCATCTTTTTGGCACGCTTGATATTGTCTATTTTTGGGATTACAAATGAGTTAAATTTGGCTTTCCAGAAAAAGGAGCAAGACATTGTAAATGCGATGTCCATGGTTGATGTAACTGAGGAGAATCTTCAAGATTTGAGAGAGAATGGATGGGATGAACTCATGAAAAAAGTTACATCATTTATGATTAAACATAAAGTGGAGATTCCTGACATGGAGGCAAAGTATGTTATCCCGGGAAGGAGTCGTTATCGTGGAAGTAAGCAACCACCAGTGATAAATCTCCACCATTTTTGAGTCAAAGTATTTCTCAGTGTAATTGATCTACAATTGCAAGAACTTGAAAATCGGTTAAGTGAGGTAAGTAAGGAATTACTTGTTTGTATGTCTTGCTTTCATCCCTCAAATCGGTTTTCTTCTCTTGACAATGAGAAATTACGACGACTTGCCGAATTCTATCCTAGAGAATTTTCAGAAGCTGAACTGTTATTTTTTGAATATTCATTGGGGAATTTCATAACCGATATTCGAAATGATGAGAGATTTTGGGATGTGAAGAACCTAAATGAACTTTCCATCAAACTTGTTGAGACAAAGAAGCATGAAACTCATTCAAGAGTCTACTTACTTTTGAAGTTAGTGTTGCTTCTTCCCGTGGCAACGTCAACAGTAGAAAGAGCTTTTTCAGCAATAACTACCGTAAAAAATAGATTGCGTAATAGCATGGGAGATCAACTATTGAATGATTGTTTGGTTACTTTTATAGAGAAAGATTTGTTTGTGGAAGTTAGCACGGATGCTATTGTACGTCGGTACCAAAATATGAGGGCTCGTCGCGAATAATTATAGTCTATCTTTATGTACTATTAATTTGTAATTTAAATTTTCTAACTTTTGAATGTAGTTTTTGATGACTTATTTAATTTACTTTTGAATTATATACGATTATATTTATTGTCGGTCGGTGAACTACCAAATGTAAAATCTTGGATCCGCCCCTGGTCGAGGCGCTTGAAGTTCAAGAAACAGATTCTTTGTGCCAGATACATCTTCTAAACCTACAGAAACTTGAGGGGAACCTGCATCGCTCAGAGGCAAAAGCGTTATTTGTCATATCCACACTCTCGTCCTGATAGCAGAACTTACGAGAATTACCACCAGAAACGAGCTCATAAGTCATAACCACCAACGAAATCCTCATTCAACAAAACCATCATTCTAGTGTCCTCAATATGAGAGGAAATGACATGATCTGCACCTAAAAGCCCAACTCTAGAAGCCCATAAGCCTAGAGTGTCATCAAATGCATTAAAACAACATAGTTCCTACAATCCAATATCCTAGCAACCTCAAAGTCTCGTGTGTTGTCACCAATCGGGACATTATCTACAAAACAAGCTAGACCGTTCTTAATAGCTTTCTTTGCTCGACCCCATTAACTTCCAAAGTATGGTCCAGATTCAATGGCAAATTTTGGCCCACATCTGCCACTACCTCCTGAGGAACACCATCCTCAACTAGCTGGAGATGAATATAATTGGATTCATCACACCCCTCAACGGATTGACCAGGAGTATCTAAGGGATTAATACCCACTTTGTTTTGGATCAATGCATTGCTCTACACCTGATACACGTCAAGACAACCTCGTCAAAGTAGTCCATTCCTGCATTAAATGGTTGCATAAGATTGTCCAATTCGTGAAACTAAAAAACAATTGTATTAATAGCTGCAATATTATAACCATAATCTCGAGCAGCAACAATATCATTTTTAGAGCCTTGAACTACATTTAAGGAATCTTTAATAATTCCAACTTCGTAAGAATCAAATCTAGTAGAATTTATGTAACAACCGAAAATGGGGCTAGTAGAGTTTTAAGATTTTTGGATTATGTTGATGGTCAATATGGTATTATTTTTTTGAAGGACTTAAATTGAGTATTTAAGAATTTTGAGGGATTTAATTGATTTGGAATAATAAGTTTCGGGACTAAATTTAATGAATTCAGAACTTGGAAGCTCAATTTATAAGGAATTGATGACCAATATGAAGACGGAATAAATTTTTGAGACAAAAGTGTGAACCCCAAAAGTTTCATGGCCATGGGTATAGTTTACCCATTTTTGTTTGGGAGCCAATTATATCAAAGTCATAAACGCACTTCGAGGGGGGAAAATCAGATTTTCCCCTATTTCTCTCCCACACCTTTAAATACCTCTGTCCGACCATTCGTTGGAGGGGGTATATCGTCAAAAATCTTGAAAGGGGACTCTAACTAGGAGGTTTTGACGTCCTGAGTCCAATTTTGAAGTATGTTTTGCCAAATTCAAACTCGGTAAGCCATTTTCTTCAACGTATGACTTTTCAGATAAATTATATTATCGCGCTTAAGTTTTGTTTCTGATGTAATTCATATTTCTATGTATCCGAGATATTAAGGAACATCGAATCAGAGTTTGAGAATGATCAAAGGGAGCTTCGAAGGTCGACCGTTGTAGCTCAAAATTGAGGTAATACTTTACTACCTCTTTTATACTTTACAGAACTTGATGATTAATAGTTAATGCATGAATAAATACATGATTGGATGTATGTTTGGTCCTGATCATTTTTAAATAATGATACTGAATACGGTATAAGGATAACAGACTGATGAATACTCGTATGACAAATAAGAAATTGATGACTCGTATGAATTTTTGAGTTCTGTAATTAATTGATAAGTTAATTAGCCTCGAAGCTTTCAACTCTGATTAGTCTTGCTAAAATATTTAGTACCTAAAATACATAGAGGTGAAATGACGAAAATACCCCTAATGTGTAAAGGATACATAAATACCCTATATAGTGGAATTGACCTGATAGGACTCATTTTTCAACCTGTTAAATTCCTGATCTATTTGGAAAATCTCGGTAAATGGTTTCTAACCTTCAGGATTACGAAATACCTATTTTTCCTAAATTCTAAACAAACATTTGAATGGAAAAGTACCAAAAATACCCGTTATGTCAAAAATACCATCGAGCACCAAAATGACTGTAATACTCTTGTGGTTTGAAATATAGGGTATGTTGGGGGAATTTTAGGAATCTATGACATTTTCTAGAGTGCCAGGGAGGCGTTTTCCATTTTTTAAATATTTTTTAACCAAAAAAATATTTTAAAAAATAGAGAACGCCTCATGCAGGAGGCGTTTTTGGTCCAAAAAATATTAAAAAATAGAGAACGCCTCATGCAGGTGGCGTCCTCCCCTGGTACTGTAGAAAATGCCCTAGATTCCTAAAATTCCCCCAACATACCCTATATTCCAAAAATTAGTTTCAAGTTGGATTATTTTCCCAATGAAACTTGAATGCCTTGGTAAATCCCGAAATTGTCGATAAGGCCTAAATAATTGTAATGCCCATAAGGGTTATGCAGCTTGACTCTTGTATGTCAGTCACTTTTGATATTGCACATACTGGAAGGATACCATATGAATTCATGTTCGACCCCTCGGACAAGGACCAATGATGATTCATAAAGGTGGCATGTTCAGCACTTTGATACAATCAATACTAAGAATTGACTACTCGTGAGGAGTACTTGTTTGATTATTTTATAAATACTAAACCAAGGAGATCTGTTTAGTTTGAATGGGGATTAGAGGCTTGAAGAATCGTTAGAATCCTTGAATATTGTAATTTACTATTATGCCCTTATTGGGTTGAAATTACCAAATTATCCCTGGAAGTTAATATAACCAAAACGCCCTTGTATGTTGCATGATTGAAATACTCCTGATATATCTGAAATCCTGAATGATCCCGATCTATCTAAATTCTTGAATTCATCTTGATATATCTAAAATTCCAAATGGTCCTAATGTATCAAGTTCTTAAAAGCCTTAATGGCGTCATTATAAATCGAACCCCTTTTATAAGGATTTCTTTATGAAAACTGTTTGAAATCTATGAAATACCAGTGTTTCTTTTCTGTAATTATCATGTACTTCTGAGGAATAAATTGGATCATCTAGTGTGTTCCATGTGCACATAAATAGTCTCTCTGATTTGAAAGCAAGATTATTTGCTCTGATTCAAAAATATAACTCAGTTATCTCTAATGAAAGCATGATTTTTGGCTTCTATTTTCTTATACAAAAGTATAAATAATTCATAATTTTTGATATTACTGTTTTACTAATTAAAATATATGTCTGTATCATGACTTACTACTATTGCTTATCATCTGATAGGTACTGTATAACAATTAGCCAAAAAGAAAAGCGGAAGAGGGCAGGACAACACAACAAATTCATTTATCCATTAACTCGATTTTAAAATGAATGAAACAAAACAAACAATTTTCCAATTTTAGACATCAGGTTCTTTGGTGTCATGTCAAAATTGGCAACCAATCAAGTATTCAAGTGCCAACCTCAGTCAACTTTCCCTCATCTAAAACATTAAACACACTGACAAACAGTTTCTCATAAAGCCTGACATTCAGATGATAACCATCTGCCCAGTGGCATACTTCTCCAGTTAAGTCACCCCGAGCTGGCCTCTCAGCAAGAGGGATGGCAATATCCCTTAGAGATCTCAAACTTTCTGTCCTTTGGACTTCACCCGTGGAAGGTGGAAAAGCCTAACATCAAAGGCAGAAAAAAAAATCAAACCAAGATGATAATGAACAAAAGTAATAGTAATAGGAAATGCCAAACAAAGCAAGCTAGATCAAAATAACAAGGCATCCCCTTAGGTAGGCTCATACGCCCAATGGGCCTAGGGTAAGTCTTTCTGGTTATAGTTTTTTTAGAACTGCATATCGGTGTTCGGTTGAAGGGTAGTTAGGTGATACTAAATTTTTTTGTCTCTCTCTTTGCCCCTGCCAAAATTCTATAGTTCTTAGAAATATTCTGTCTATCTTTCTCGATCTGCATTTGATGGAACACACTAATCGATCTAGCTCAATTCTCTTAATCTATCTCTCTTCTGATTCTCTGGTCTATAGACCTCTCGTCTGGTACTCAGGTGATCAAAATAAAGAACCACTTTGTTATCTTCATGTATGATGACTTTATGAAGTTCTAACTCATATTGGAATTCGTTGATGCCAGTTTCAATGTCATGTGTAGCTATATACTTGTTTGTGCCTATAGTATCACTTGGTAGTTTTGTATTACCGAGCTTTTTCCAAAGCTCAGCTATTTTTACCATCGCAAGTTAAAAGAGACTGAACATATTACAATACGACATCAAATATAAGAGTTCATTTGGCGTTTCTTGTGGAGTAAGGTATACATGGATTTAGGGGGCATGTAGGTCATATCTTGTTTTATTATTATTAGAGTCTGAACCTCGATTTTATAAGTTATTCTTGAATTTTGATTTGATGCTTGATTGATTTATGAACTTATATTTTAATTTAGAAATTTGTTTTATGATTTTAAATGGTTTGACAAAAAAATTTATCTGGAATATTTATTGTGGGTCACTCCGGTGATCCGAATGTGACACCTCGAATTGGATCGGGCTATTCGTATCGGTTTGGGTGTTACAATTTAACACTGCATGATGTTGATCCTCCACGCCACCTTCTACATGCTTTTTCACATTAAGTTGACTATTCCTTTTCCAAGCTTACGACCATTGTGCATGATATGAACTTTTTTAGACTTAAACAAGGCAATTGAGGGAATTCTTTTAGGAATTAGATATGTTGATTGTTTTGAGACATTGTAATTGGCATATGAATATATTTTGGATTAATATCATGTTTGTGATATGTTTTAGTAATTTCAAGGGTAAAACTAGTTAATGAAATACATGAAACTTGGTTAAAAGTGTATTAAAAGATGGAAGATTTATTCTAATAATTTTGACATGTTTGGGACGACCAATTAGGACAAATTGAGCATTTAGAACAATGTATGATGGATGGTATGAAGCAAGATTTGGTGTTGTGGTGCAAGTTCGATATACAAACTTGTATGATATTTGATGAGAGGTCAAATTTCTTGTTAATGTTATTTTCTTGGTTTCTACAAGTTTCAAATCATGAATATAGTATGTATGACTTGATTTAGTAGTGAAATGAAAAAAAGGGCTTAAAACGAGTATGTTAGTTCTTAAAAAAGTGAAAATTGCATGAAATGCTATATAAGAGTCTAGATTTTTATCTAGCATGTTTTTTTATTTTAAAAATTAGCATGCAAGTATAATTTCATGTATGCCATGTTCTCATGACGCATTAGAGCATTTTTATATTGTTTAAGCATGTTTAGAAACTGACTAAGTCACTTTTTCTGTAATTTCTAGGTTCTGTAATTTCTAGGTTCAAGTTTCGATACCTATGCATTAGTTGTGATACCTTTTCTGAATAAGCTTAAAGGTTTTGATACATTTAGTAGGGTTTCCATACCTATGTTTTTTTCAAGGACTTATTGTTTAAGGCATAATGTCAAAAAATGCTCATAATATTTCTATTCTTTTTAAGCAATTTAACCCTTAACGTTTTATTTTTGGTCAAAATAGCTCATTTGTGGATGAAAACTCTTAGTTAACTAATGGTAAACAACTTGAAATGACTTGACAGAATGACACATCATCAAAAAACAATTTTTTATTTTATAGATTTTATAAAATTATTTGTTGACTGATGTAACATTCTTTCAAGTCAACACCTCTGTCTATATGACACTGTCATATACGTTTGTCACGTTATTTGGAGCCATTTACCATTAGTTGACTAATGGTTTTTATTAGCAGAGAGGCCATTTTAATCCAAAATGAAATGTTGAAAGTTAAATTGCTTCAAAAAAGAATAAGGACCAAAGTAACTATTCATCTAAACGTTAGGGGTATTTTTTAACTTTATGCTTTTTCTAATTCAAAAATTGTTTTGCATTCTTTACATTTTAGTTCTTAATTTTCAAAATACAATTAAATGGTTATTTTAAGTTCAAATAACTGAAGATTTTAAAAGTGGCCTTAATTTCATATTGTAATTGTAATGGTATTGTTTTCATTTCATTATTTAAATTTATATTATTTTATGATTTAGCTCGTAAGATTCATGTTTTTGCAATTCGCGTTGAATCTAAAGTCTGTTTTCGTTGAAATTTTACATTTAACCTAATTTGAGCATGTAGATTATGGTTTTGCAATTATTTTCATGTTTAAAAAATGTTTTATGAATATATTACTTAATTTTATTTATGTTAAATCTCGCTCATTTAGTTAATTTTATTTATGTTGTACGTATATTGATTCCAAGTTGTATTTGAACTTTAAAATATACACGTAATTGTTTGGATGCAGTTTCACTTCGGCAGCCTATGTGTTGATCGATATTCAAGTTTGTTCATCAATGTTGGATATCGAACGTCACATTTAATGGTATCAGAGCCAACTTGCAACACTCAAACTGATCAAATTATTTTCAAAAAATAAAACTAAAAAATTTTAAGCTAAGACAAAATATCCTTAATTGTATATTTTGTACTTTTGGAGTATGAAAAGATTACACAATTGCCTTAATATAATGTAATCTTTGTAGGAAATGTCTTGGATCACTTGTCTCTTCTCACATTCCCACATTTTGATCCTATAAAATTTAGAAAAGAATGAAGATCAAAAGAGAATTTTTGAAAAATGAGAATAAACATGATGTTTTGAAGATGAGAAAGTCATAGTGGCTATGAGCTTTTGAGGAAAAAAAACGAGAGAATTGAGGTGTTTGAAAAAAAATTAAAATGGATGAATGAATGAGAAAATTGTTATGGTTGGTTATAAAAAAATTCGAAGAATTTAAGTAACTTTTCAAAAAAAAAATTATTTTTTGAAATTGTCAATTTTGATTTTTTTTTTTAAAAATATAGTCCAGTTTTCATTTAAAAGCTCTTTTTACTTATACATTTAATTTTGATTAAATTTTAAATATACTTTATTATAAAATATTTCTAAACTAGTAACTAAAACTCTGAATACAATTTTAATTCTCAAATATTGATCTAAATAAATATTTTCTAAAAGAAAATTTGAAAACTCTTTCTTTTAATCACAATTTGTAAAATCGGCTAGTATCTAAATCAACTATCCAACTTATTAACCAAAACTACTTACTCGTATTTTAGGGTGTGAGATTCTTCTCCGATGGTGTAAAATTTTAAGTAGACTTTCATGTTACACTCATTGTTTCAAACCTACCTCAATTGATTGAATATGAATTCGATGTAAATAGATCATGTTGAATGTATTTTAATTTCAGATTTCTCCATTTTAAGTAGGATATTGATACTTTTTTTCAAAGTGCTAGGCTAAATTTTCTAGAATATTACATTAGTATCAATACTTTGCTAAATTTTTAAAATTTTCAAAACATCAAAGCCTTTGAAGGTCATTGTTGTATCAATAACACGAGGTTGATTATCGATAATCTTTTCTAGGTATCGATACTTGTGATTGTATTTTTGTATTTTTAAAACTTTAAAGTCTTGTATGGTATCGATACCCCTATCATGTCACGATAGTTCCTTAGATTTTTTTATAATTATCTTTTGGCTACTAAACTTCACAAATATTACGAAAAAACCTTTTATGAACATTGAATTGCATTATTGAAATTGATTGATAAATTTTAGAATTTGTTTATTGTGATTACGTCGCTTTATACTTGACATGACCATGTTAGTTCAAAAGTTTTAATTTAGTTCAAATTTTTGTTCTGAATCAAATGAAACTTCTTTTTTCCAAGTAAAGCTACTCGCCTAGACAAGAGGTTACAAGAATAATTTGGATCGTATCTCATCATTATTTCTTGATCTAGAAATGGGGTCGTTTGTTTGAGGTCGACTATCACAACTGATTTTTTTACATGAATTGCCTTCATGCTCACCTCACGTCACCAATGTTTATGAACAAACATAAGTATTGATGACTTAAGGTGGTTCACCCCTTTCATATTTATATAGGGTGCCACGAGGAGTGGTTTTTTTATCTTCTTATCATGGAGAAGAAGATAAAAGTTTGGGATGAAAAAGAAAGAAATGCCCGAAAATGTCTTTGTCTATTTCTTCTCTCTCCAAGGGATTTTTACCACCTTAGTCAGACGGTGAGGACCCTATGTGTAGGGTTGTTGGATGGTGATTGATAAGATTTTCCACGAGTCTCATTGACACGTGGTGATTGATAAGATTGGTAGGGTAGGTGTTCATCCTCTCTTTTGTCATCTTTTCAAATTTTATGTGCAAAAGAGTTGAAGTAGTTTACATGTTTAAAAAATTGCAATTTGGTTGATTTCTTCTCTAAATCCTTCAATCATGAATCTAATTTTATACTAGTTCACGACCTGGATTCTAATTAGTATTTATCTCTGATTAGAAATTTATAATCTTGAGAAGTATATGCCTACATATCAAAAAATTACTATTATCAACAAAAATTTCTAGATATTCCAACTCTCCAAAATTAAAATTATCTCTCATGAAAAAAAAACGCTCAAAGATTAATCAACAAAAACATTAACAAAGTTTCCTCACATAAACAAAACAAAAGCTCTCTCAAAGTAAATTAAATTTATTTTATATGAATCATCTAGTTATTTATCTTTGATTTAAAGCAATTTATCTCATGGATAAATATTGTTGTAAGTACAACCAAAAGAGTTTCAAAACCCTTAGACTCATCCATGGATATTTGAATCGAGTAGGGCACTTCATAGGGATAGAGACAGGATCCCAACTAGGGGCAAAGTATAATTAATTATAGAATAAAATAAAATTAATTATAGAATAAAATAAAATAAAATAGCATACATTGTTGAAATAATTTCAAAATATATGCATATTCAATCTAACAAAATAGAACATGTTGCTCTTTCATATAAAAAAGTGATTTATAATTGAATCTACATAAAATGTTTCAACAACTTTTTTTTTGATATATAATAACAAATAATTAGATAAGAATTCATCTTCAATCTTGTTGCGAGGTTTATTTTTAATTATGTTCATCGCTATAAATGATCGTTTTGTAATAGTTGTAGAAACTAGAAAAGTAAGAATAAGAGTTACTAAAAAAGTAATAATAAGAGTTTCACTCTATACAAGAGGATAAATCTCGAACTTTTTTGTTTTCTCCAAACATTAACATAAATCAGAAATATTTTCCAAGCTTTAAAATCTGGAAGTTGTCGCACATGATCAAAAAGTTCAAATTGCATCCTTAATTGCATATCTCATGTTTAGAAAAGTCTGAATGATAGAATTTGTGAATCAATTGACAAATTCATCAATTCTAAATGAAGTGCACATCTCCTTTGGATCAAATAATTAACTAAGAGTAAGCAATTCCATTATAAGATCATTGAATGTATCATTCAATTCTTGCAATTTAGTATCAATCACAGTATTAAAAATATGTACTTTGTAATGATGCTTCAATGTAATGCCATCTTGTTGAAGGCGAACCTTTTCTTTTCATGCAACATAATGAGCATTCAAATTTGGAATAGGTGTGTTAATTGAGACACAAAAAGATCTCACATTAATAATTAAGTCATTATATCCTTCATCATGTAATTTCTAAAGTAGTGACTTACTAGATAAAACAACATGCATGGCATTCAAATGCCTAGATAAAACAATATTCTATAATTATGATTAATATATATTATAAATTGGTTGATATTTTATGATTAATATATAATATAGATTGGTTGATAAATTTTAGTAATTGGAGACTATGAAAGCAAATATAGAAGTATCATGTAACATGTAATATGAGATTCGATAAGCTTATATTAAAGCAGGTACATAAGAAGCCATTCTTACAAAGTATCCAAAATCTAAGAAAGTTCCTAGAAAAATCTTTCAAGCATCATAGTTTAAGCTTATTTCCATCATGGTTAGAATATTCTCCAAGTAAAATGCAACATTTTGCCTCCCATGTTTGTTTTTCACAAGGAATGTAGTCTTTTCGGTTTAAATATTTTTACTATTGATGGATTTCAAAATTAGAAGAAGGTAAGACATGGTAAGAGTTTTTCATTTTTAGCACATATTGGGAAAGATCACTATTCTCCTCATTGAAATGCTGAAAATAGCATGTCCATACCTGATTAATCAATCTTTGCATGTTAAAAAAATTGAGCTATTTTCATTCGAGAAACTTTGGAAAATAAAGTTCGATTAAAAGTTTCAATGATGCAATTACGCGGTTTGTGTTTCAAGGATGTATTTTAGAGATATTGATGAAAGTAAAACAACAAAAACACCATAAAATTTTCTCCAATTATTTTGTTTGATATCATCTTACAATGATGAGATAGCAACAGCCATAGAGAAAGCTCCAAAAATGCTACATACATTTCACCACAAATACAAAAGAAAAACTTGCATGTCCTCTCAAACAAAGTAAAAAATGTCATCCGTGAAAAATTGGTGATGAAAAGTTTTATATAATAGTTAATAAAGCTCGAGATCATGCTAAAAGATAGCAAATGTCGATTGTGTTGAGATATGTTGTTAAAAACAGATGTGTGAAAGAACGTTTTTTTGGATTGTTCATGTTAAAGACAATGATGCATCTACATTAAAGGATGAGATATTTTTTTACCCTTTCCTAATATAATTTGGATCTTAATAACATTTGAGGACAAGGCAATGATGGTGCAAGTAATATGAGAGGCAGATGGAATTGCTTAAATGCTTTGATTTTGAGTGTATGTTTGTATGCTTGTTATGTTCATTGTATGGCACATCATTTACAATTAGCATTAATTGTTGCTTGAAAAAAGTTATATGTAGTTATCGATTCTTTACTAAATTGATTTTTATTATCAATATAGTTAGTGCCTCATGCAAGCTTACTAATCAATTAAAAGCCGCTTCTGTTGTAAATGTTGCTTATTTAGTCGGTATTGATGAGCTTCAAAGTGAAAAAAAAGCTTAATCAAATCAGCACTTTGCAAAAGTCAAGAAATACTCAGCGGAGTTCACATTTAAAATTTATTTATAGCTTAATCAACATGTTTAGTACATGTGAAGATTTGTTGAACATTATTGATGTTGGAGCCACTTCAACTCATCATGCGGAGTCAGATGTAGCATATGAGGCTTTAACTTCTTTTGAGTATGTTTTTATTTTACATCTAATGAGAAAAGTTCTTGAATTTTTTGACAGGTTATGTCAGACTTTGCAACAACAATATGAAGACGCTTGAATGAATGAATATTTTTTCATCTACTAAATTACTACTTCAGAAATAAAGGGACAATGGATGGAATGACTTAATTGTTAATATCATATCTTTTTTGACTCAATTAACATACCTATTTCAGATTTGAAAGCTCATTATGTTATAAGAAAAGGAAGGGATCACCGTCAACAAGATGACATTTAGGGATGGTAACGGGACGGGGCGGGCCGGGTTTTTGGCCGCCCTGAACCCGACCCAAAAATTTAAAATTTTAACCCGACCCGATATAATAATAGTATAAACTGACTCTGGCCCGACCCCAAAATTTTAATAAAAAATTCGATTAAACCTGACCCGCCTCGAAGAAAATTAATAAAAAATAAAATATTAAATATAATATATAAAATATAATAAATATAAATATATATATATTTTTATAAATAAATCGAGGCGGGACAGAGAATTTCCACCCTAAATTAAAACCGACTCAAGCTTCTTAAAAAATCTGACCCGACCTGAAAATCGAAAATTAAAAAAAATTCGACCCTACCGAATCGGATCGAGTTGGAACTCGTCGAATTTAAATTTTTTTGCCATCCCTATGACATTAAATTGTAGCATCGTTACAAAGTAGATGTTTTCAATATTGTGACTGATACTCAAGTACAAGAATTGAATGATAAATTCAACGATCATATAATGAAATTGCTTACCCTTAGTTCAATATTAGATTCAAAGCAGATGCATACTTCATTAATAATTGATGAACGTTGTTAATCCTCAAGAAAGCAAGACATGTAATCTCACATTGGGTAGGAAATTTCCTTTAAAAGGGTATATGTTAAGTCTTTCCTTCTGTTGAATGGATAGATGACAACGCCCTCGCATGCACGCACTGGTTCGATTTGGTTCATGTTAACGCGTACCACGCACATATTATCGATTTTCTCTTGAATTTGAGAACTCAGATTAAAACATTTTCAGACATGCGTCAATTACAGTTATTGGGGATGATTATTTGTTGTTAATTACAACGCCACTTTTTACTCTGCTTTTCATCCAACTGTTGAATTGGACCATAACTGTAGCATTTCTGAATCATTTTTTCTATATCATTTAAGTGGGTTTTTTTAACCATTTTCTGGCATAGTTATAAAAAGAGTATTAAAATAATATTTATAGCCATTAAAATTATGTTTATGGCAATTATTATTTTAGTAACCCCAACTGACTTTTTACCTTTTTGCCTTTGATTTAAGCCAATAAATAGTAGGCATTTCACATCATTTCATATTATCCCAACAAAATATATTTGGTTCTACCACGACACCGTTGAAGATTTGATCTATTTGCTTTTGATTATATTTCTAGTCAATACTAACCATTATTTTATAGCAGTCTATTTTTTTCAACAATTTAAAAGCAAATTTGACCAATGTTCAAACATGTTTGGAATTTTTGAGCAAATACAAACTTTTAGAATCAAATTTTGTAAGGTGATATGTTTTTACGATAGTTTAAAATTGCGTGCTTTAAATATTTATATTCAAAAGCATATTTTTACGATATAAATGCATTACATTTTTATTTAATGTATAGAACATGTCGTTTATTATCATGGTTAGAGTTTAAAAAAAACCTAAAAACTAATATTAAAAGCTTTTTCATTCCTTGGGATGTCTATGATAATGTCGATTGAAATAATACATTTTATATGTACAACAATGAGACTTTAAATCCTTTTTAATGTAACTTTTTTCATTCCTTGGGATGTCTAAGATAATGTCGATTGAAATAATACATTTTATATGTACAACAATGAGACTTTAAATCCTTTTTAATGTGTGTAATAATATGTTTACAGGCTTTAATTCTTAATGGTTTTAATGATAGTATTTTAATGCATCCATGGTTTTTTTATGTGTTGATAATGTTTAATCCTTTATAAATCGTTAAAGTTATCATTATAATTGAAAAAATGTCTTTAATGTGTGGTGTTTTTAAAAAAATATTTATTAAAGGAAAATATAACATACAAGAGTTAAACATCAATCTTGAGATGGTTATATCATCTAAATTAAATACATTTAATTAATGATTATTTAATTTGTAACGGTTTAAACATTTGAATATGTTTTGTAACCGTGCAATTGGTGTGGTGGTAATGCACTTATGATGGCGTTAAAACATAAATAATGTTGTTTTAATATAGGAAAAAACTTTGATACACAGGCCGTGTAAACTTTAGTTTACACGTACCTTTTAGTTTTAGGGGTTATGATTTTAGTTTAGGGTTTAAAGTTTAGGGGTTTAGGTCGTATGGTTTTGAATTTAAGGTTAGTGTTTAGAATTTAGTATATAGGATTTAAAGTTCATGGTTTAGTTTTTTAGGGTTAGGATTAAAAATTTAGGATTTGAATTTAGGATTTGAATTTTTATAGTGCAAATAGACATGCTTGTGTAATATTAATTTTACACAGCCTGTGTATCAAAGTTTTACCCATTAATATATTACATAAATTATGAATTTCGTGTTAATTTATGTGTGATTTCAAATGTTCTATTATGTTGTAAGTGCTATACTATATTGTACCGAACGTTCGTGTTAAAATATATGTATTAAAGCCAAAATTACCCCCCGACGTTTGATTGTTTGGTCACTTTGGCCCCTATTCTATTTTTTGGAGCATTTAAGCCTATAACGTTTCAATTTATGTCAAAATAGCCTTATTGGGATGGAATATGTTAGTTGACTAACGGTCAACTTTTTTTGCTGATGTGACACTTCCATGTGGACTAGATTGATGACATGGCATGTCCACGTGTAACTAGATGATGATGTGGCATTACAATTATTTTTAAACTAATTATAAATACTTTTTATTAAATTAATTATAACTGATCAAGTGACAACACGTGGAATCATCCTATTGGTTTAAAGACAAAAGGAAAGCAACACAATTTGAGCATATTTTTAGTGGGAATTGAACCCAGGGCTTGTGCATGAAGGGTTAAATTCCTAGCCACCTAGCTAAGATACTATTTCATAATTAATTTATCACTTATTATATTTATTCATTATCTCATATTTTAAAAGTGAAATAGTGGGTAAGGGTAATCGAACCTATGACTCTTGTATGAAAGGAAAAATCAATTTGCCACTAAACTACCTAGTTATAATGATTCATTATTACTAAACATTAAATTTAATTAGATTATATTTGTAACCCTGTAGACTGGCCTATGCGTAAATCCAAATCTAGGAGATCACATTTGTTACCGAAAATCTTTTCATGAAAACATCTAAGGATTTAAAATCATAATCGAGAAATAATAGGTTCAAACATAAGTGAATTAAGTTAACAAAAAAAACCATATCAAAATGTATAAATACTTCACAAGCCATATACGGCCACATCATTGAGTATGCAAAATAAGGTAACAAAACATAGGCTCATGTCACCGTGATAGGACAATCTGAAAGATGGAAACATTACAACAATAGATGTATATCGAATGTGTCGGTCCTCCAAGTGCCAGGTTCGGGAAACCTATCCAAAAATCTGAAATGGAAAAGATTTTGGGGTATGAGCTTGGGAGCTCAGTGTGTTCCAACAGTGCAAGTAAAATAGTTTATATATATGTTTCATATAAACATAAAATATCTTATAAAACATGTTATAGGTTCAACCATGGTTTTCATGCACCTTCAACCGAGCTTCAGGATACGACTCCAGAACAGTATCACATACATGTATTAACCCGAGCCCATTGGGCAAGGGCACCATCCTAAGGGAATACCTTAGGTCAAGGCAGAATCACCCTAGCTGATGTATAGGAATAGAAAATGGGCGAAATTACCCTAGCCGAAGCATAAGAACCTTATACGGGCAGAATTACCAGCCAGATCAGGGCTGAACCTTCAGGCACTTCATATCATACCCAAGTACCCCAGTGAATCAGTCTAAGCAGTACTACAGTATGCAGTAATAAACAAGAATAATAGTAACTAATGACAGGCATTGATAATCAAATAATAGAAATCAGAGAACATGCTAGTCATAATCAGGTACTAGGGCATAAGTCAAGCACATAATGTAGTCATGTTTAAGTTCAGAAAACATGTTATTTATATGCGAAAACAGATATGACAGTCATGTGCACATGATCAATTTAATATAACATGGGAAACAGTATGTAAAACAGATATGTAGCACACAAGGAACACACCTCAAAAGCCAAGAAGGTCTGCTAATCTACTGGGCACCGAAACCACGCTCAGCTGCGGTGTTGGAACCTATATTGATAAAAATTTAGATTACTACGAGAATTATATTTTTTATCGGGATAATTGACTATGTTACAGAACCATACGAGTCACAATGGGATCACACGGCTGAGCAGATCGGGATAAGCCGGGCTGGGTAAAAACACGATCGGGAGATTTGTGAGTACCTTTAACCAACAAGGATTTTTTTCATATATTTATTCAACTAAAATTATCCATAAATAAAAATATTGATATTATGCATGTTCGGGTTTAAAGGTCAATTTTGGAGGCTTTTGAGTTAGAATTTTGCAAAATAGGCTTCAAAAATGGGCTCAGAATGTCGAAAAACATAAGATATGAGTTTTCAAAAATTTTAAATTTTTGGTCAAAGTCAACGTTGACGTCAGCATGACGTTAGCAGTCAATGGTCAAAGTCAACGATTAGAGTCAATTGAGTTGACCAAGATGAGTTGACTTGGATGGGTTGACTTGTACGGGTTAACTCGGACGGGTTGAATGGGTCGGGTCAGACGGTTCGGGTCAGATCAGTTCAGATCGGGTCGGTTAAACTGGGTTGAACCGGGCTAGTTTATAGGTGAACCAGTCACGGTGGCCGAAAATTGCACTGGCCGGCGCGTGGGGCGTAGCATAGATCTTCCTAGAAGATAGGTTATCTCTTGATGTAAAACTCTCTGACGGGGAAGGGGAGAAAAACAAGTTAACATATTTCTTGTAGACCATTATCTCTTTATATAACTAATTATTAAATTAGTTATTAGGTATTTATAATTTTGCCCCTCATCGAAATATAAATACATCTTATGATATCTACACTTTTGTTTTCATGACATTTTAATACCCATGACACGCCTAACATAATTGGTCACTTAATTTTGTGTCATACTTTATAATAACATCATACATTATACATATGAGCCCACAATTGTATATTTTAATCCAACAATCTCCCACTTGGGCAACATATGTTTCATGATAAATGTAAAACCTTATGAGCTCAAAATTTGATATTATTTAATAGGTATTCTATAACAATCTCATCCATCAACTATATCCATATAAGATCAAAGCAGCCTCCACTATATCAATCATGACTAGACCCATCAATGGTCATATATACAAATATAGTCAAATGACAAAGATTAATCATGGATGCGTAGCATGGAAAATTACATGAAATGTGAAGCAATCATGTCTATTTCCAACTGGTCTTCTAAACCTTAGTGAGATCAAACTTTACTTGTAACCCCTTTGACCCGGTCTAGTCGCAAGACTGAATTGAGCAAGCTACATTAGGGTTTGTCGAGACAAACCTGGAAGATTTACATCGAATAAGGCCTATTTTTTGTTTTATCTTGTCTAAATGCATATTTATGTCCTAGGGTGTTCATACTGATTATGGTGAAAGCTACAACTCAAATAGGGTCGATTTGACATCCAATTGCACAAATTTGCATTTTAAGAACTAAAGTGTAATTTTTGATAATTATAAGGCCAATCATGAAATTGAAGTTACCAATCATTAATTAGTTACATTACATGTAAACAGGTTAAATTTCAACTTACGATAACCATCCAAGCACATATAATTGCATAATTAAGAAGCAGGATCTAAATTGCAAAGAATACAAACTTCAGAAGCATCCTAACTAAAATAACGACTGGCGTACCGGTACAGGGACCTTCCGTATCTCAACGGGTACAAAATACAAAGGCGTACCGATACGGTCCTCAGGCGTATCGGACGGGTATGCTGTTTTTGAAAATCAGGATTCTAGTAGCCAAAGGGCGTACCGATACGGAAACCCGTGTATCGACACCAGGCCTATTTTCCAGCTATGCGTATCGATACGGTCCCTAGGTGTATTGGTACGCCAATGCAATTTTGCCCAGATTGAGCTAAGATAGGTCCTTGTGTACCGATCCCTAAGGAACCGTACTAGTACGGATAGACCTGTAATGACCTCTTGGTCCAACATATGACACTTTGGCTCAATCTAACATAACCCAATCAACACTTAAACATCACATGACTTCACAACCATCAATTTTCCAAACATAGCAGCATGGTAGAAGAACATACCAACATCACAAGCTCAAACATTACCCCTAAAGGCATGATTTCTACCCAAGCATGCATAATGTTCCCAAACCCCTCTAAAGTCAAGAACTATGCGCCATACAAGTCCAAAACATCAACCAAACTTATACAAACATGGAGTATCCAAATATAACCTCCCAAACACAACTTGGTCACATTGCCTCTTATTACTACTTAGTACTTATAAAACCATAATTTGAAAAGTCTCAAATCTTGGATCCTCCTTTGCTCACTTGTTGTCCGAAAAGAGCTATTTCTCTACATTGATGAGAAAATAGAGCATAAGCTATAAGCTTAGTGAGGGAATCTCAAAAACACTAATCAATGCAATTAAAATCATTTTAATCCAAATCAATTTAAAAGTCTCATGGCAAAATCATCTTATTCTTCAATAATCTCTTCAAGTATGCACATTTAAATCATTTGCAACACGTATCATGGATTCTATCTCAAACCTCAATTTAAGCTTCATATGCCAAAATCTCTATAACAAGCTTAAAGAGCATATCATGTATAAATCACATTATACAAATGTATTCTATTTCTCATGATACATTAACTCATATATTGGCTTACAAGTGACTCAAAACCAGTACCATTTCATTTATAAAACACATCGAATACACAGATTTCCCAAGTGGTTCCCACGACCACTTCACATACATCCTCGAATGGGAGCAACGAAACAATTACCCATCTCAACGGTTATGATGTATAAATCCACCAGTGGGAGAAAATAGAACAATTACCCACCTCGACTGCTGCGGTTCTCATGGTGGAGCAACAGAACAATTACCCATCCCTACACACATGACGTGACTTATTATAGTGCAATTTAGACCCTATGGCTAGCCAACTATATCCGATAACATTTTAAACTCAGCCACTTGCCAATATATTCATTAAACAACATTACTTTACTATTTTACATATGCATCAAGTCAATCAAATTTCAAATACATCAAACCATGTATTTTTGTAAAAATATAAAACTTTTATAAATCATAAACCTTTCTCAATAATCATCATATATGATCATTTGGAACATCTTTCATTTCTAAAACATGCATAATACAGTGAGTAAACAAAACTATAAACATGTGCATGAGATTATGTTTTACAAAACTGAAATCGAGAGAGAGCTCAACCAATACTTACTTCCGAGCTTAGATAATTTTTTCAAACTTATTCTAAACTCCCACAACTTCCTTCAAACCTTTTAATAGCAGTAAAAACATGTTTTCACTCACCGAAAACCAAACGATCCACCTGTCGATTCGCGATCAAGCTTCTGAAGATTCTGCGCCCTCTCCAAAAGCTAAAGGATTCAACTTTCCTGCTTTACCCAATCAAAAACAGAGGATTAAAACACATCCCTACATCTCTAATTTCTAGCAACTAATAAACACAACTTCCCCTTACAAGAAACCATCAAAACCCTCTCTAAAACAACTGAAATCATCATCAAACCTCAACTAATTTCTAGCAACTAATAAACACAACTTCACCTCACAAGAAACCAAAACTCATTGATTCTACCATCAACATCAATTAACATCCAAAAACATCTAAATTACATCCTTATACCTCCAACACCTCTATAGCACCAAGATCACACCACAATCTAAATATTTACAACATAGAAAACTAGCAATTCACATAGTTTCAGGATTCCTTTGATTAATCACCTCTTTCAACTTTAAAACACATCTTAATAAAGATCTAAATCAATTAGATTCATCACAAAATAGATTTAAAATAGTATTTAACCATTTTCCACATAAAACTCAAATTAATTACCAAATCCATATTTAAATTGTAATTCCATAACATAAATCAGTTGTAAAGGATCAAGAACTTGGGAATTTCAATAAAGAACCCTTAATTAGAGGAGAGAAATGAAAATCACCTCTATTTGTTGATTTCTCCCTTAATTGCCAAATATTGGTTGAAATCCAAGTAGATTTTGCAATAGGAATTGAAGAAATCAATTAGGAAACAAAAAGGAAATCAATAAGAATTGATTCCTGTGAATTTTGGAGTGAAAATCTTAGCTTGGCTATTGGGAAAGTTGAGAGAAAAAGTTGGAAGAAAAGTAGTTACGTAAGAAATTGATTTTGTAAAACTAAAAATCCTTTTACTAAATCCTATTTTATTTTCATAATAAACTAATTAAAAACATTTTAAAAAATCCTAAATTAAGGGAAAATCTGATGAAAAAGATTGGTCAAATAGCTCCTTAAAGATTCTAAGTTTCGACCCTTTTACGATTTAGTCACCAAAAATAGTTTTGAAAACTTTTCATTTTAGTCACTAGACCAAAATGTCCCAAAATCAGATTTAATTTGTAACACCCTTAACGTATACTCGTAATACGAATACACATTAAGGATGTCACAATATTATTTAACAGAGTTCTACACTTGTAATTTTTTTGAAACGCCTGACATAAAACTAGTTTATAAAATAACCATTTCTCGACTTTTGAAGTATTTGTAGCCTATTTGCAGATTGCTAGTTTTGACCCTGAATTGGTTTATAAAATATGTTAGTCCGTTATTAAAACAAGTATGTAACTTAGGGTGGAAACTATGTACACCGCCTAGGCCCTTTCTTAAATTTAAAATTGTTACGCGATAAACGATAAATAAAATTTTACCCGATTAAATATTATTACCAGTAATTCTTTAACCATGCGAATATTTTATATTTATCGGACTATTAACCAAACTTATAACTTTAAAACAACTAACGAATAAATTGATACATGCCCACTGGAGAATATCAAAAATTAGAATGTCTTACTGATGTTTGTCAGGATTGCATCTTGATCAACATGCTTGACTCTTATTCTGGTAAGTTTCCAATAACCTACGTGTGAAATAGCACACGCTAAGTATTCACTTAGTGAGGAAACTATAAATTAAAGTAAAGCATTTCAATGTATAGAAATAACATAAATAAACAAATTACTGTGTATATTATATAAAAATATAGAATCGTATAAAACTAACTTATCAAAGTCATTCCTCTGTCATGTAACAGTGCAATACAGTTCCTGCAAAATGGCAAGGAGTCCCAATTGCAGTTTATATCATATCATCAAACCTTTATTTTATTAATCAAATATACATTAAGCTTTTTAACTTAACTGTCTGCATAAATGCATTTCATGTATTATAGCCCGAAGTACAATATAATGTGATACTTTGGTACACGAGTTATCATAACTAACACCGTAGTGTCTACAACGCCATAGCGTCTAATGATGAGTACGTACTCGAGGACGCCCTTTTCTCCTCATACTCGTATATTTTGTGCTATGTAACACCGTAGTGTTTGAACCGACTCCGTAGAGTCTAACTCGACCCCGAAGAGTCTATCTCGACCCCGAAGAGTCTATCTCGCACCGTAATGCTATGACGTAACTGCTAGGACTCTATGGATATCCAATTATACCAAAGACTTCACAATAGTACTTGGGCAAAATCAACATTATAATCAACATTCCATGTTCAAAGCATCAATATAAATCATATAAGTCGATATTAGGCAGTTCATACCCAATATCTAAAATCCAATTTATCTTACATAAATCATTATGCCATATCAATGGATCATGTATGCCATTTAATATTTCATGCCATTTGCATAACTTTGATCAACATACATTTTCATTAATATCAAGGTTGGCTTATCGCATGTCTTCCTCATATCATATATATAAAATAGGTAAAAATGCACTCAACTTGGCCACTTAACACAATGCCTCACTAAGTCCTAGTTCGATCCTTTCTTTCATAGTACCTCGAACCTTCTTTGATTCATACTTGACTTCATTAATCACATGAATACAATAAAATATTTGTTAGATTCAAATCTAACAAAACCTTAAACATGTTGTCTAATATAATCATTCGAATATAAAATTTCCAAATATTTTCCTTTCTTCCTTGTACTGTTAAAAACCTCATTATGGTCCTTAGTGACCAATTTGAACTTCCAATAATTCTTTCGAGCTTGCTAACTAACATTTAAATACAAAATGTTTCAAATTCCATTTTCTGATAGCTTGCGCTACCTTCAAAGATTTACTTATACATAGCAGAATACATAATGGATCTTAATTTCCTTTATACTGGAGAAATTAGATTCGATAATGGTTCTAACGGTATAAACTACATAAATTAATAAAATCTACAAAAATTATGAAAATTCCTTACATTCACGTCACAGAGTTGTCCAGGCAGAAACTGCTCTGTAATTTTTCTGACCTTTATTCGATTAAAAATTCATATATTTTTCTCAGAACTCGAAATCAGTTTCCGTTTGATGGAAACGAAACTAGACTAACAAATCTTTACAACGGTATAAAATTCATCATCTAATCATTTTTTTAGAATTTATGGCGAATTTTTAAACTTACTGCCATAATTCAAATTCCAACATAACTTTCCATAAATAACTTCTAATTTACACCAACTTCTCCTTATTTCTCTACTTGTCAATTTAGTCTCATCACTTTACTTCAAATGACTAGAATAAAGCTTGTATTCATATGTTCTCTTTACACCTTTCATCAAAATAAGCTTAAACCTTTACTTCATTAACTTCTCTTGTTTTGTCGAGGTGGTCACCAAATTTCAAATATAAGGATTCAAGCTTCTTAAATTTGGAAATTAGTCCTCAAATCAACATTAGTACCTTAATTCCATCATTTTAACTAAAAATCAGATTTACTCCTTCTACATATCCTTTTTGCCGAATAGACCATTCAAGTTTGACAATTTGTCAAAATGGTCACTAATGTGATTAATCATCGGTTTAGCATTTGAACTTCATTTTCATGTCTCTAACATCATTAATAATATAAATACACATCAAATTCATAAAAATCAAATCTGGTCCCTTAATTTTTGAAGCTTGCCAAAGTGGTCCCTATGTATTTAACTTAGGGTTTTGCTTCCAAACAACAAATCAAGCTTACTAGATCATTAATCCAACATCTCAAACCCTAAGTTAGACTTTAATCCATAAACCCTAATCTTCTCTATACAATCTAAAATATGTAGGTTTTAAATCCCAACTCAATAACATAATTCTAACATCATACAAGCATGATTCTAACTTAAAATCAACCATGAATTCATAAAATCATAAAAGCCCCAATTTGTTCATAAACCATAATTTCTCCTCATATAAAATCTCATCAACCAAACAAGTATTCTATGAATTATTTACATCAAAAGATAGAGCTCAAAGAGTAGAACAACTTTGTAGTTCGAAAGATTACCTGAAAACTGAGATTCGGGGCTTAAATCGAGCTTGTAAAATTTTTCTCTTCTTTTTTCTCTTCACCAACGTTTTGGAGAGTAATTTTGCTGATAATTCCTTCATATTTCATATATTTAAGACACTTGTATCATTAAAAATGAATTTTTTAATTCAATAAATTCCATTTTCCAAAAATACCCTCAAACTAGATTTATATTTCTAATTTGCCATTTTGTAACATTCCAACTAGAATTAGTTGGATTCTAATCAGCCACTATTCATTCATAAAAGAAATCTCAAAACTCCCTCATGTCTCTTTTGGGAAAAATGACCAAAATGCCCTTTACTGATCAACTTACTCACAAAATTGCCATTCCATGTCATTTCGTTCGATTTAATTTTTTCCTGGACTTTTTAACATCCAAATATCCATAAAATTATATTTTATGACTCTTCTAAGGTCCATATAACTATATTTGAAATTTTAGCTTGATTCGATTATCCGATTATTTTTTCGAACTTTATCGTTTTATAGCCATTAATACAAACTCCGTACGAAAATCTGGGATTAAAATACTTTAGCATTTTTCCATATTTTATTTTAGCCATCAATACAAACTTCGTACGAAATCTATGATTATTTTTCCGAACTTAATCGTTTTATAGCTATTAATACAAACTCCATACGAAAATTTGAAATTAAGCACTTTCTAGCATTTTTTCATATTTTATTTTAGCCAAAATTAATTTATTAGAATTTATTTCCCAAAACTGACTCGAATTGCCTAATCCAGTTCCCCTGAACCGTCTATCCAATTCGATTAACATCTAGGCTCAATTTCTGAGCATTACAACTCTCCCCTCTTAAGAAATTTCGTCTTCAAAATTTACCTGGCAGAAAAAGGTGAGGAAATTGCTTCAACATGTCCTCCCTTATTTCCTAAGTGGCTTCCTCGATACCACGATGTCGCCACAACATCTTCACCAACTTTATGGTCTTACCAGCAAGTACCTTGCTGCTTGAATCCAAGATTCTCACCCGCTCCTCATTATAGGTCAAATTCTGATTCAACTCAATCTCCTCCATAGGCATTACATGAGATGGATCCGATCTATACCTCCGCCCAACAAAGTGGCGTGCGGTATTCCCTACCATACAAAGCCTCGTACAATGCCATTTGGATACTAGCCTAATAACTGATGTTATAGACAAACTCCACTAAAGGTAACTACTTCTCCCATGATCCTTGAAACTCATTAATGAACACCGTAACATATCCTCCAGCACTTGTATAATGCGTTCAGACTTACTATCCGTTTGAGGATGATATGAGGTACTGAAGTTCAGCCGCGTACCTAAGGCCCTATCCAAATACTCCCAAAACCTAGCTATAAAACGCGGATCTCTATCCGATACAATAGACTTTGGCACTCCATGCAACCTCACAATCTCAACAATATACAACTTTGCTAGCTTGTCCAAAGTATACGTCGTATGTAGAGCCAAAAAATGTGCACATTTCGTAAACCTATACACAAACATCCAAATAGAATTCTTCTTTGATGTCGTTAAAGGTAAACTGGATAAAAAATCCATGGTAATTCTCCCCCACTTCTATTCCAGAATCCTTAATGGTTGAAACAATCCCGAAAAAATTGATGCTTAGCTTTAACACATTGACAAACCATACAACGAGAACATATTCTGCGGTATCCTTTTTCAACCCAACCTAGAAATACTCCATCTATAATTCTTGATACATCTTTGTACCTCTAGGATGCATAGCAAAAGGACTCGAATGTGCCTCAGCTAAGATATTGTGCCTCAACTCTTCATCCTTCAGCACCACCACCCGATCCTTATAACACAAAACCCCTTCCTTGCTAAAGCAAAAATTCGTATGATTGCCGTCCATAATATCCTTAATATGAGGTACCAATGTTTCATCATAAGGCTGCTTCTCCTTGATTAAGTGCAACAATGATGGCTTCACTTTCGACTCAGCCAACAAACCACCATCGCATGTTACACTCAACCAAGCAAACATCGCCCTCAGCTCAACTACAACTTTCCTGCTCAAAGCGTCAGCTACAACATTAGCCTTACCCAGATGATACTCGATTGTTAAATCATAATCCTTAAGCAACTCCAACCACCTTCGTTGCCTAAGATTCAACTCCTTTTACGACATTAGATATTTCAAACTCTTGTGATCAGTATACACAGTACACTTCTCACCGTCAAGATAATATCACCAAATTTTTAGGGCAAACACCACCACAAGAAGCTCAATATAGTGCGTAGGATAGTTGCGCTTGTGCACCTTCAACTGCCTAGATGCATAAGATACAACCTTTTCTTCTTGCATCAACATACATGCCAAACCCACATACAATGCAACGCTATACACAACAAACTCCTTCCTTGACTAAGGTTGAATTAAGATTGGAACTTGTGTCAAGGCTTCCTTCAACCTATCAAAGGCTTGTTGTATATTCTTTGTCCACTTAATGCTCACATCTTTTTGTAACAAATTCGTCAAAGGAGCAACAATCCTCGAGAATCCATCCACAAAGCGTCGATAGTATCCTGCCAACCCCAAGAAACTACGAATCTCTGACACCGACTTTAGTTGCTTCCAATTCACAACAGCTTTAATTTTTTGCGGATCCACGTGAATACCCTCGGCTGATACAACATGACCAAGAAAAACCACCTGCTTGATCCAATACTCACATTTACTCAACTTGACATAAAGCTTATTGTCCAATAAAACTTGCAACACAATCTGCAAATGTTGATAATAATTTTTCTTGGTACAGGAGTACACAAGAATATCATCGATGAACACTATCACAAACTGATCCAAAAATTCATGGAACACCTGATTCATCATATCCATGAATGTTGTCGGTGCATTAGTCAACCCAAACGGCATTACCAAGAACTCATAATGCCCATAGCGCGTGCGAAAAGCTATCTTCGGCACGTCTTTATCCTTCACCTTTAACTGGTAATACCCAGACCTCAGATCAATCTTAGAAAACACTGTAGCACCCCAAAACTGATCAAACAAATCACCGATCCTCGGTAAAGGATACTTATTCTTAATTGTCAACTTGTTCAGTTGGCGATAATCAATGCACATTCTCTCCGTGCCATCTTTTTTTTCAAAAATAACACCAGTGCTCCCTATGGTGACACACTAGGCCGAATAAAACCACAATCCAACAACTCTTGTAACTGCGTCTTCAACTCTTTAAGTGTCATTCGATATAGTGCAATAGATACCGAAGCCGTATCCGTGTACATCTCAATGCAAAATTCCACCTCCCTGTCCAGCGGCAAATCAGGCAAGTCTTCTAAAAACACTCGTGAAAAGTCACAAACTGTGTGAATATCTTGGGCACACACTTCCTTCATATTAGGATTCATAATATAAGCTAGGTATGCTTAACCCCCAGATTCTATCATCCTCTGCGCTTTCAGAGCTGAAACAACATTGGACATAAATTTGACATTCTCGCCTACAACAACCACTTCGTAATCCTCTGCAAGTTTCAGCAAAACTCCCTTGATCTTAAAATCAACTATGGCCCTATGTTCAGACAGCCAATTCATCCCCAAGATCACATCAAAACTAAAAAAATGGTAACTCCATAAGGTCATCCATAAACATATGCCCTTGAACTATCAAAGGACACCTTCTAGCGACTACGGTTTCACCAAAGGAACTGGTTACCCTCATACCAACATCTAACACCTCTACAAGAAGTTCTAGCAAACAAACATGCATGTGTAGGATATACGAATGTGTAGAACTAGAATCAATTAAAGCAAGCATGGGCATAGACTGCAAAATAAAGGTACATGCAATCAAGTCGGTATAGTTCCTTTCCACCCTGTGAGTAAAACCCTTGCTGATCCACCACTCTTAGGCTGAACCGCTACGGTATGAGCCACCACTCTCTGTCTTTTCTTCCTACACTAGAAATGTTCACGGTCGCTCCTACGGCCCTTCGATGGCATAACAATAGGTGCAGGAACCTGACCTTCCCTGGCTAACTGCGGACAGTCTCGCCTGATATGATCCCGTGATCCACAGCTCCAACAAGTGCCCTAAGCACCCCAGCACTCCCCGAAATGCCTCCTACCATATCTCCTACACTCGGGGACTCCATCAATGGTATTCTAACCTTGGTATCCGCATCCAACACCATGTCCTTCGCGTCTCTGCTCTGGATGGTACCTTCTATCTCTATTCCTCTTGTATCGATCCTTTCTAACATCAGATTTAGCACTATTTTTCCTACAGAAGAACTCCTAGAATGAGCAAACAACCCCAAATTCTATTCTATGTCCTTAGCTAGAGAAACCAGAACATCAAACTTTGTATACTCCAAAGATAACATGTATGTCTTTACCTCATTGACCAACCTATAACAGAACCAATCACATCGCTGTCGCTCATTAGGAACCAGTTCAAGAGCATACTGGCTCAACCAGACAAACTAGATTTCATACTCAGAAATAGACATGCTCCCCTACTCTAAGGCCATAAACTCCATCTTCTTCTCATCTTGATAACGAGATCCCAAATACTTCTTTCAGAAGGTAGCACGAAAGAATTCCCATGTCATATCAGCAGGTTCAATACCTGTGATTACAGTTGTCCACCAACTGTAAGCATCACCCTGAAGCAACGATACTATACACCCTAACTTGCGAACATCAATACACTCTATCTAGCCAAGAATCCTCTTCGTACTAGCAAACCATTCCTCGATAGCTTCAGAAGCCAAACCTCTGAACTCGGTACCACTTATGCTACGCAGACGCTCTAAAGGTAATCTGGTATTAACAGCTACATGCGCCGATGTAGGTACTTGCACTCTAGCTATGGCCACTTGGAAAACTCTCATCATTGCTAGAATTAAAGTGCCAAATCACCAAAAATATGTCTTTATGGTGCCTGAGGCGCACCACCCTCAACTCCAACACTAGTAGGAGGAATCGGTGGAAGAGGAGGCAACTCATCATCTTGACTATCCACTACACTCCCCATGCGAGCTCTAGTCTCTTGTTTCGGTCCCATATGCAAAAATATGAGTTTAAAAAATGACAATGTAATAAAATAGAACAATTAGGCCAGTTTGCAGCAAGAATCCAAGTCATTTTTTGTTAAAAAATAAAATCCTTTAAATCTAGTAGTAATAAGGCAATGTGTCCCCAAGTTTAAACCCCAAAACACAACATATTTCAATCATTCAGATTCAAAATGAAGCACCGTGTATAGCAATCAGCATATTCATGTACTATCAAACAATCAAACAACCATAACTCACCTCCCAACAATTATAACCTGGCTCTGATACCACCGAATGTAACTCCCTTAACCTGGTCTAGTTGCAAGACTAAATCGAGCGAACTACATTAGGGCTTGTAGAGACAACCCAGAAGATTTACATCGAATAAGGTCCATTTTTTATTTTATCTTGTCTAAATGCATATTTATGTCCTAAGGTGTTCATACTGATTATGGTGAAAGTTACAACTCAATCGGGAGACGATTTGACATCCAATTGCACAAATTTACTTTTTAGGGACTAAAATGTAATTTTTAATAATTATAAGGCCAGTCATGAAATTGAAGTTACCAATCCTTAATTAGTTAGATTACATGTCAACAGGTTAAATTTCAACTTAAGATAACCATCCAATCACATTTAATTGCATAATTAAGAAGTAGGGACTAAATTGCACATAGTACAAACTTCAGAAGCATCCTAACTGAAATAACGGTTGGCGTACCGGTACAGGGACCTTCCGTATCGCAACGGGTACAAAATAAAAAGGCATACCGTATAGTCCTCAGGCGTATCAATACGGGTATGCCATTTTCGAAAATTAGAATTCTAGTAGCAAATGGAGTACCGATACGAAAACCCGTGTACTGACACCAGGCCGATTTTCCAGCTATGCGTACCAATACGGTCCCTAGGCATATCGTTACGCCAAGATAATTTTGCCTAGTGTAATCACTCATTTTTGATCGGGTTTTAGTGTTATTAGTGTTATTATAATACTAAAATTATATATATAAAAAAAGCAAAAATATATATATATAATATAATAATAATAATAATAATAAAAAAGGGGAGGGGAGTGGAGCACAAAGCTCCACGTCACCCTCCTCACCCCTATAAATAGAAGCAATTGGCAGCAAGAATGGGGGAAGCAAAAATTGAATTGAAATCACGCCAATTGAAGAGAAAAAATGGCAATTGCAATTGCAATTGCAACAATTGGAATCGGCAAGGGCAGGCCAGTTCGGCTAGCCCAGGACCAGGGTAATATCCTCGGTCCTAACCGGATCGATCGGGGTCCTATTTTAGGTCCGATCTAGTTAATATTTTTGGAGGGGTCGCGGTAGATCTCGGTGGGGTTCAGTCGGGATTCGTCATTCGAGCTCCTAGTTAGGTATATTTTCTTTCTTTTTTTATTAGTGTTGTAATTTTTATAATTTAATGAAGTATTAGTTATCTTAAAATTTTAGTCTTATTTTTTATTTTGTATGTTTATGTTTTAGATTAATATTTAATATGTTTTAAATTTGTGTTTTATATTAATATTTTATTTATGTTAGATATGTTTTTATTTATGAGTTAGATTAATATTTATTTATGTATGTTTTAGAATAGTATTTTATTTATGTTGAGTTTGTTTTTATTTATGTGTTAGATTAATATTTATGAATATTAGTATTTTGTTTATGCTAGATATCTTTTTATTTATGAGTTAGATTAATATGTATATATGTATGTTTTAGTTTAGCATTTTATGTTAGATTAGTATTCTGTTATGTGAATATTTACTGTATTTAAATTATTTGCCATGTTTTATATTTTGCTCACTAAGTTTGCATATCGAGATATAAATTGTTAATGCGTGTGCCCTTTTATCCGAAAGCGTAAACGGGCGATGACGTAGCGTAGTGATAGTGGTTGGACGTTTATTCTCGAATAACGGGGCCCTTAAAATTAACTCGCAATTATGACCGAATTTTAAAGTAATTGTCACTTTAATCCGGAAAATCCAATATTGATAAAGCGGTAATTATTAAAGTACCAATTTTGGGCGGTGTGGGGGTGCTAATCCTTCCCCATCCGTAACCGACTCCCGAACCCAATCTTTTTTTGAATCTCTGGTTTTATGGTGTCCGGCCTACCTAAGTGGCCGGTGGCGACTCCATTTTTTAATACGGTTTATTTTAAAACCCCACGAAATAAATATTTTATATCCAAAAGAGTCACAAACACCTTTCAAACACACCTTCAAAAATCCACGTTTTTATTTAGCGATGAAAGAAAAAGACATCGCTACAGATGGCGACTCCGCTGGGGATAATTTTTTGTTTTTCAAAAACAAATGAGAGTAAAGCTTTTAAAATAATTACCGCTTTACTAATATTGAAAGTTCAGGATTAAAGTGACTATTAAATTAACATTCGGTCATAATTGCGCGTTTATTTTAACGCATTTAAAATATGGCATATAAACCCGTTTTTTTTAAGTGGGGGGAAAATGCTAATGCTTTCGTGGAGATATCGTTCTCTCGTATGGGCCAAGCAAGTACCTTCGGGGCTCGAGTACCTTATGCTTTCGTAAGGATATCGTTCCTTCGTACGGGCATAAGCGAATGGGTCCCCCTGAATTGAACCCGGTTGAAAGGAGCCTATAATGGGTGATGATCGGGGGCCTTGCTACCCTTAGTAGGGGACAACAAGGACAATTCGGGTACCTCCTAGCACCAACACTGCATGTAGAGAACATAGAAACCCACCCTGTTAGAGCCATGCGGATAACCTTAGGTGTTTTGGACTAGATAAATAGGGTCGTTTTGTTTATTTACCTTATTTAATTTGTCCTTTTATTTATGTATTTATTATTTTTATCCTAGTACTAACTCATTTCTTTTTGTGTTTTATTTTATTTTTACACATATTTTTGTTGCATTATCATTGCATCCACATTACATAGAGGCGTTGATTCAAGTGGTTTGACCGATTAGAAAATATTTCATCATGGAAAAAGGTGTCTTAGGAAGGACAAAGATCGATCCAAATCGCGTGACATCGGTCAGAGATTACTCAACAGATCCGACGTAACAATTTGCCGAACAAGCGTGTAGTGCCAAAATATACACACGAGACCCTGATGGTGGACATACAACGAGCTACAAGGTGTGTGAATGACTTAGCTACCGAAGCCGCGACTCTCCGACCTTTCGTAACCCCGGACATGGAAGAAGCACCAAGGCTTATCAAGTTGCTCAGAGCTGTTGAGGAGCTAGGAGGTAGAGCTAGGGATTATGTGTAGAACTTTATTTTGTAATTAAGACTTTGTAATAGACTCTTTTTGTAATAGGGACTCCTTTTGTAATATGGATCTTTTTGTAATCTGGACCCTTTAATTCCCATGAAAGTCGTTCGAAAGGGTGATTACCAGCGGAATCAACGCCTTTATTTGCATTCATGTTGCATATCATGACATGGTGTTGACTCAAGAACAGTTCATTAAAAGGCTTTCAAAATAGAAAAAGTCTGCTTTGCCGGAACGATAATATTACAAAGATCAAGTTAGGCCGAGCAAAGACCAATCGCGAAAGAAGACGGTACGACAATAAGGCACGTGCGACGCAGAAGATTCAGTCAGGGCCGCAGAACCCTAATTTTAAATCTTCACATTTGACCATTTTTAAAATTCTCAGATTTTAATTTAACTCATTAAGAAACCAAAAAAGAAAAAAATTGAAAATATTATTATTTTGCTTTGAAACTTCTTCTCTCATAAAACTTTCAGAATAATAATAATAACAAAAAGAAACCTAAAAGTTTCATTTTTAAGTAAGTTAAAATTTTTGATAATAAAAATGGGAAAATTTTTAAACCAAATGATCTTTGAGAATTTTAATTTAAACCCTAAAATTTTTAAAGTACTCCCTTAGGACCGATAGAATCTATCCCTGTTTAGACGTATTATTCGTTTGCACCCAGAAAAGATCTTATATGCATTATGCCTGCACTTGTTGATGTTATTTTTAGAAGCCACAAAAAAATAAAGATCATGACGTCACGAGTCCATAGAATAAGAAGAGAAGACGAAGTCATCCATCATCCTGAAGACGACGTCGAGCACAGGTTTTGCTTCCCGAAGTTAAGATCTCCAGAAGGAAACTAACTGTCACCTGTAATTCATTATTAGTTTCTTGCAACCAGACATTTTTCTACTGATTGAAAGTCTTTTAAGGACTGTTCGAGAATCAACACCGCATTTGCATTCATGCATTGCATTGCATTACATTGTACAATCATGACATATTTTACACCTTGCATAAAATTTTTGAGGGGTAATCCAAAGAACAATTAGAGTTTTATCGTGAATAAAAGAATTGAACACACTCAAAAATCAAGATTCGAGCAGTTAAAAGATGGACTCGAGAGAAAAAGAGAGAAAAAGAAGTTTGATGCCTTTAATGCAAGAAAACTCTGTTTGAGCCCTGATTTGGTCGTTCCTCCGGATTCCAAAGATTTCCAGATTTGCACATAATAAAGGAAAAGATGCCCCAAGATTCGTGTGACCATATTCTGTAAAAAAGATGGGGGGGCTACATTGAAAATTACCGATCCACTACTTACCCGACAGTCTAGCAGGACCTACCGTGATATGATATGCTTTGGACCCAGCAGCAAGTCGTCAGTATCTCCAGGGTACGAAGATGAAACATGATGAAAGCTTCAAGGAATGTGCTTTGAGGTGTATGTGTTTAGCGACCCAAGTGCAGCCTCCCGTAGATGAAGAGGAAAGTGAATTCCATGTCATCTTTCTTATTTCTTCTTTAATAAGATGCTCGGGAAAATGAAAGCCAGCTTTGAGGACTTCATGACAATGGAGAAATTGAACATGCACTCGGGACCTAAGTTTAAAGACCAGACCTGCCTAGGAGCAAGAAAAAAGAGAGAGATAAATGGGTACCACTTTCAAAACATTGAGGCGCTGGGCATGACACTAAGAAATTTGGGGTCGTTAATAGAAAAATTAAGAAGCTGGTTGACGAGGGAGTCATGACGAGAGAGTTGATCCAGCGGTGGAAAAACAAGAGAAGAGGCAAGCCTACACTACCTTGGAAGGGGCAGAATGAGTTAGCACCCTGGAGATAATCCAAAGGTCCCTACGGTTTTCTCATCATTTCACAAAGAAATTCTCAAAAAAAAAATCATTGTTTATTAGAATTAAAAATCACATTTCCATTTAGAAAAGCATTTTTACATTCTTGATTCTTTAAACATTTCATTTTTATGGGGTAGTTTTCCCATATGCATATATACACATTTTTGAATGGACATATGTATATATCATTTCTATACTGTATCCTCGAATTTTGAATGCAACAAAGACATTTGCTTCAAACCCAAAGATCAACTCTAAGTTGCATATATTTAGAAGAGATTGAATGTTGTGGTGATATCAGAAATGTGAGTATCTCTAGTTTACTTAGGCCAACAGAGGAACAAAAGCGAGTGTTTAGACAATGGGCAATTCCCATTTTAAGAATTTATCTTCTCAGACACTTGTCATTTTAGATCCTTGAAACGGAAGTTGACCCTAAACCTCTACCCCCTGAAGGCATTCTCAGGACATTTGTGAAAATGACAACGAATAGTGTTCTTTTACTTTAGCAGAAGACACAGATGAGTCCAGACAGATTGGATACGAAGATCAGAAAATCACCAGAAGAACGTGGTTGAAAACATGGATATGTCCAAACGAAAAACCAAAAAAAAAAGAGATCAGAAGGCCGAAGCAATCCAGATCGAGTAAATATCAGAAGAGCTGCAGAGAGGCAATTAACTCCGAGCGGAAGATCGTATCAATACCCAATATAGATCCGTGTTGATTCGAGGATACATCGAATAAGAAGAAAGAGATTCAATGCTAAAAACCCAGAATGAACAGTCTAAAAAAAAAGAAAGAAAGAATACAGTCTATGTTTCACACACAGATCAAACAATACAAGAACGAGACTTCAACTATGAGCAAGAGACAAGGAATCCACATTTCAAGTAAATATCAGTTTTGAAAATTAGTATAGAAGCTCGAATTGAAGCCAAGTCAAGACAAGTCGGCCCGAAGATTGCCAATTTTGAAAAAGGAAATGACCTCTAGGGTGAAAACCCAAAAATGGGCAGTCTAGAGTGATCCTGAAAATGAAGAAAAAGAGTAGTCTGCCTGAGCATGCTGGCATCAATATCCAGCCAAAATACATTGATCCGAAGGTACAAAAGAAGAAAAGAAAAAAAGTAAAAAAGAAAAAAGAAAAAAGAGAGAAAAAAGAAAGCAAGAATAACATTTCATCTGGGCGTGCCAATCACAAGAATTACCAGAAATGTATTCGTAGTCCTTCAAGAAATCTCGATTCAGGAGTTTTGGAGGATCAAACATTCTTAAACAGAAAACGAACATCAGTATATAGCCAGAATGCAAGGCAGCATACAATAAAAAGAAAGGAAATGAACTCTAGGGTGAAAACCCGAAAACGGGCAGTCTAGAGTGATTCAAAAAAAGAGAAGAAATAATGGGCATATCCAAGTTACACAAGTACAAAAATATTGTTTCATTTAACCATAAACCAAAGGCCTACATTACAAGCCCCAAAGACCATTCTGGTCATCCATAAATGTCCAAGTTGAATGGGAATGTCTTCAGATTTCATTCCGCCTATAAGGGTTAACTTTTATTCAAGGAACGTCAAACTTCGAAGTGCTTGATCGACACCCAAATGAGGGAAGGATGGGGCATGGTGAGATAGTGAGATTAAGAGAGCCACCTTAAACGGGGTAGAAACTAGGTATGGTTGTTCCTCTCAAAAGCCTATTAGACCAGAAGAAACTATACATTGGCATATATCTCCACAATGGTCAAGATCTTCTAAATATGAGCTTCATTAGAGTTGATCTCTGGCAACTTGAAACAGATGCGCTATGGTGTTTGATATTTCGGGGGCAAACATGTTTTAAAAGGTTTGACATTTTCTCCCAAAGTTTTGATGTTTACCATTTCCCCCAAACATTAGTTTTTAAAAATGTTTGGCAATACACTTCGAATTTTGTTTACCATTCTCCAAGCATGTTTGGTCCTTAGAAAAAGAAAAAGAAAAGAAAAAGATGTTTACCATTTGTTCCAAACAATGTCTTCAAAATGTTTGGAATCCCCTCCAAGTTGTGATTTTCAAAATGACTATTATCTTTTCAAACAATTATTATTTTTTGAAATATACACAAGTAAATTGCCTTTTACTTTATGTTAAAAATGAATGATGATGAGACTTAAAGCATAGGGACCGAGAGTTAGTTCCCGTCGAAATGCTGCGAGAAGATCAAGGAAGAGCTCAAGGGATTGAAGCATTTTGGCTCACCCTGGTGACTAGAAATAGATCAAGGCTCTATATGATAGGCCAGAAAATTCAAAGCAGTGGAGCCCATGGTTGAATGGGGCAACGCCAAGCCAAGAAGATGGCAAGGGTTCTTATAAGAATAATATAAGAACCAGAAGATCATTTATGAAGGTGGGTGATAACTCTAAAGACAAGAAAGCCTTTCGCACAAAAGGTATAAAAGCATGTTCAAATGATGATACAGTAGAGAGATGAAGAAATCTGAGGAGCGACCTTTCAAGGTGTAAGACTTTAGAACAAAAAAAAAAGAAAAGAAAAGAAAGAAACCATTACATTGCATGCATCATATAGATAGGGGCATGTCAATTTTTGCTTATTTTGGACAGGTACCTGAAGAATTATCAAAGAACATTAAGAAGTGGAAAAGTCCGGCGGCCATTTTCGGCGTGAGTCCCTAAATTTGAAGAAGTTTTGGCAGCCATTTTCGGCGTGAGTCCCTAAAGATTGAAGAAAGTTTCGGCGGCCATTTTCGGCATTAGTCCCTAAAATTTGAAGAAAGATCGGTGGCCATTTTCGGCGTGAGTCCCTAAATCTGAAGAAGTTTCGGCAGCCACCTTCGGCGTGAGTCCCTAAAATTGGAATATTGGTAGCCATTTTCAGTGTGAATCCCCGAATCTGAAGAGACATCGATGGCCATCGTGGCGTGAATCCCAAATGAGAAGACAATGTTTTTACATACAAAAGGCACATGTTTTCAAGCTCCAGAGAGAGGTTCTATATAGGAAGAATCCTCCGCTCCGAGGCTTCAGAAGCTGAAAGTTCTATATAGGAAGGACCGACGGCTCCAAGGTGAAGACTCGCAGTTCTATATAGGAAGAACTCCCAGTCGAAAGAATTCACCCATGACACACAAGATTATATAGGAAATCCTGTTGTGTCGAAAGCGAAGAGTTCTATATAGGAAGGGCTCCGAGCTTCAATGTCTTAGAGTGAAAGATTCTATATAGGAAGAATCTGTAGCTCTAAGATTTCAGACGCCAAAAGTTCTATATAGGAAGGACCGACGGCTCCAGGGTGAAGACTAGCAGTTCTATATAGGAAGGACTCCCAGTCGAAGGAATTCACCCATGACACACAAGATTATATAGGAAATCCTGTTGTGTCGAAAGCGAAGAGTTCTATATAGGAAGGGCTCCGAGCTTCAATGTCTTAGGGTGAAAGGTTCTATATAGGAAGAACTTGTAGCTCTGAGATTTCAGACGCCAAAAAGTTCTATATAGGAAGGATCATGCGGCTCCGGGTTTGAAGACTAGCAGTTCTATATAGGAGGAACTCCCAGTCGGAAGAATCCATCAGCGACGCAGAAGGTTTTATATAGGAGAAACCAGCGTTGAAGGCGAAGAGTTCTATATAGGAAGGGCTCTGAGCTTCAATGTCTTAGGGTGAAAGGTTCTATATAGGAAGAACCTGTAGCTCTGAGATTTCAGACGCCAAAAGTTCTATATAGGAAGGATCAAGCGGCTCGGGGGTTTGAAGACTAGCGATTCTATATAGGAGGAACTCCCAGTCGGAAGAATCCATCAGCGACGCAGAAGGTTTTATATAGGAGAAACCAGCGTTGAAGGCGAAGAGTTCTATATAGGAAGGACTCCAAGCTGCACCGTCTCAAAATGGAAAGTTCTATATAGGAAGGACTGACAACTTCAGGGTTTGAAGACTAGCAGTTCTATATAGGAGGAACTCCGAGTCGGAAGAATCCATCAGTGACGCAGAAGGTTTTATATAGGAGAAACCAGCGTTGAAGGCGAAGAGTTCTATATAGGAAGGACTCCAAGTTGCACCGTCTCAAAATGAAAAGTTCTATATAGGAAGGACTGACAACTCCAGGGTTTGAAGACTAGCAGTTCTATATAGGAGGAACTCCCAGTCGGAAGAATCCATCAGTGACGCAGAAGGTTTTATATAGGAGAAACCAACGTTGAAGGCGAAGAGTTCTATATAGGAAGGACTCCATGCTGCTCCGTCTCAGAATGAAAGGTTCTATATAGGAGGGACTCATAACTCGAGGCTTCAGAGTGAAGGGTTCTATGTCGAAAGAGCCTATAACTCTAAGATCGGAAGGTGACGAAGCTCTATATAGGAAGAACTTACGAGTCTGAATATTCAGCTAAGGAAGAGCGGATAGTTCCAGAAGAACAAGTGATTCCGAAGCCAAAGACAAGAAAGTAGGTAAAAAATGAGTGCTTTTGATCTTTGCTTTGTCCTCGTTTCACAAGAACAAGCAAAGAGGGGCAAATCAGAATCACTCATTTTTGACCGGGTTTTAGTGTTATTAGTGTTATTATAATACTAAAATTATATATATAAAAAAAGCAAAAAAAAAAAAAAAAAAATATATATATATATAATATAATAATAATAATAAAAAAGGGGGGAGGGGAGTGGAGCACAAAGCTCCACGTCACCCTCCTCACCCCTATAAATAGAAGCAATTGGCAGCAAGAATGGGGGAAGCAAAAATTGAATTGCAATCACGCCAATTGAAGAGAAAAAATGGCAATTGCTCTTGCAATTGCAACAATTGGAATCGGCAAGGGCAGGCCAGTTCGGCTAGCCCAGGATCGGGGTAATATCCTCGGTCCTAACCGGTTCAATCGGGGTCCTATTTTAGGTCCGATCTAGTTAATATTTTTGGAGGGGTCGCGGTAGATCTCGGTGGGGTTCACGGGATTAAATCGCTCGAGCTCCTAGTTAGGTATATTTTCTTTCTTTTTTTATTAGTGTTGTAATTTTTATAATTTAATGAAGTATTAGTTATCTTAAAATTTTAGTCTTATTTTTTATTTTGTATGTTTATGTTTTAGATTAATATTTAATATGTTTTAAATTTGTGTTTTATATTAATATTTTATTTATGTTAGATATGTTTTTATTTATGAGTTAGATTAATATTTATTTATGTATGTTTTAGAATAGTATTTTATTTATGTTGAGTTTGTTTTTATTTATGTGTTAGATTAATATTTATGAATATTAGTATTTTGTTTATGCTAGATATGTTTTTATTTATGAGTTAGATTAATATGTATATATGTATGTTTTAGTTTAGCATTTTATGTTAGATTAGTATTCATTATGTGAATATTTACTGTATTTAAATTATTTGCCATGTTTTATATTTTGCTCACTAAGTTTGCATATCGAGATATAAATTGTTAATGCGGGTGCCCTTTTATCCGAGCGTAAACGAGGCCGATGATCGAGCGTAGTGATAGTGGTTGGACGTTTATTCTCGGATAACGGGGCCCTTAAAATTAACTCGCAATTATGACCGAATTTTAAAGTAATTGTCACTTTAATCCGGAAAATCCAATATTGATAAAGCGGTAATTATTAAAGTACCAATTTTGGGCGGTGTGGGGGTGCTAATCCTTCCCCATCCGTAACCGACTCCCAAACCCAATCTTTTTTTGAATCTCTGGTTTTATGGTGTCCGGCCTACCTAAGTGGCCGGTGGCGACTCTATTTTTTAATACGGTTTATTTTAAAACCCCACGAAATAAATATTTTATATCCAAAAGAGTCACAAACACCTTTCAAACACACATTCAAAAATCCACGTTTTTATTTAGCGATAAAAGAAAAAGACATCGCTACACCTAGATTGAGCTGAGACAGGTCCCCGCGTATCGATCCCTAAGAACCCATATCGGTACGGACAGATCTGTAATGACCTCTAGGTCCAACATATGACACTTTGGCTCAATCAACATAACCCAATCAACACTTAAACATCACATGAATTCAAAACCATCAATTTTCCAAACATAGCAGCATGGTAGAAGAACATACCAACATCCCAAGCTCAAACATTACCCTTAAAGGTATGATTTCTACCCAAGCATGCGTAATGTTCCCAAGCCCTCTAAAATCAAACATTATGCACCATACAAGTCTAAAACATCAACCAAACTTATACAAACATGGAGTATCCAAATATAACCTCCCAAACACAACTTGTTCACATTGCCTCTTATTACTACTTAGTACTTATAAAACCATACTTTGAAAAGTCTAAACCCTTGGATCATTCCTTGCTCACTCATTGTTCGAAAAGATCTATTTCTCTGCATTGGTGAGAAAAGAGAACGTAAGCTATAAGTTTAGTGAAGGAATCTCAAAAACACTCATCAATGCAATTAAAATCATTTTAATCCAAATAAATTTAAAAGTCTCATGGAAAAATCATTTCATGCTTCAATAATCTCTTCAAGTATGCACATTTAAATCATTCGCAACACATGTATCATGGATTCTATCTCAAACCTCAACTTAAGCTTCATATGCCAAAATCTCTATAACAAGCATAAAGAGCATCTCATGTATAAATAACATTATACAAATATATTCCTTTTCTCATGATACATTAACTTATATATTGGCTTACAAGTGACTCAAAACCAGTACCATTTCATTTATAAAACACATCGGATACAAGGATTTCCCAAGTGGTTCCCATGACCACTTCACATACATCCTCAAACCAGAGCAATGAAACAATTACACACCTTAACGGTTATGATGTATAAATCCACCAGCGGAAGAAAACAAAACAATTACCCACCTTGACCGCTGCGGTTCTCATGGTGGAGTAATGGAACAATTACCCACCCTTACACACATGAGGTGACTTATTATAGTGCAATTTAAACCCTATGGCTAGCCAACTATATCCGATAACATTTTAAACTCATCCACTTGTCAATATATTCATTAAACAACATTACTTCACTGTTTTACATATGCATCAAGTCAACCAAATTTCAAATACATCAAACTATGTATTTTTGTAAACATGTAGCACTTTCATAAATCATAAGCCTTTCTCAATAATCATCATATATGATCGTTTGCAACATCTTTCAGTTCTAAAACATGCATAATACAATGAGTAAACAAAACCACAAGCTTGTGCATGAGATTATGTTTTACAAAACCGAAATTGAGAGAGAGCTCAACCAATATTTACTTTCGAGCTTAGATAAGTGTTTCAAACTTATTCTAAACTCCCACAACTTCCTTCAAACCTTTTAATAGCAGTAAAAACACATTTTCACTCACCGAAAACCAAACGATCCACTTGCCGATACGCGCTCAAGCTTCTGAAAATTTTGTGCCCTCTCCAAAAGCTAAAGGATTCAACTCTCATGGTTTACCCAATCAAAAATAGAGGATTAAAACACATCCCTGCATCTCTAATTTCCAGCAACTAATAAGCACAACTGCACCTTACAAGAAACCATCAAAACCCTATCAAAAACACTGAAATCATTATCAAACCTCAAATAAAAAATTCCCAGACAAAAATAATTGATTCTAACATCTTAACAACATCAATTAACATCCAAAAACATCTCAATTACATCCTTATACCTCCAGCACCTCTACAGCACCAAGATCACACCACAATCTAACTATTTACAACCTAGAAAACTAGCAATTCACATAGTTTCCAGATTCCTTTTATTAATCACATCTTTCAACATTAAAACACATCTTAATAAAGATCTAAGTCAATTAGATTCATCACAAAATAGATCCAAAATAGTATTTAACCAGTTTCCACATAAAACTCAAATTAATTACCAAATCCATGCTTAAATCATAATTCCATAACATAAATCAGTTGTAAAGGATCAAGAACTTGGGAATTTCAGTAAAGAACCCTTAATTAGAGGAGAAAAACAAAAATCACCTCTAATTGTTGATTTCTCCCTTAATTGGCAAAGATTGGTTGAAATCCAAGTAGATTTTGCAATAGGAATTGAAGAAATCAATTAGGAAACAAAGAGGAAGTCAATAAGAATTTATTCCTATGAATTTTGGAGTGAAAATATTAGTTTGGCTGCTGGGAAAGTTGAGAGAAAAAGTTGGAAGAAAAGTAGTTACGTATGAAAGTGATTTTGTAAAACTAAAAATCCTTTTATTAAATCTTATTTTATTATAATAATAAACCAATTAAAAACACTTTAAAAATATCCTAAATTAAGGGGAAAATATGATGAAAGGATTGGTCAAATAGCTTAAAGATTCTAAGTTTTTGACCCTTTTACGATTTAGTCACCGAAAACAATTTTGAAAACTTCTCATTTTAGTCACTAGACCAAAATATTCCAAATAATATTTAATTACTTCAAATTGGATTTACCAAAATACTTAAAATATTAATTAATTATTTTTTAGCATTTTTCCATATTTTATTTTAGCCAAAAACAATTTATTAGAATTTAATTCCCGAAACTAACTCGAATTGCCTAACCTGGTTCCCCCTAACCGTCGAACAGATCCGATTAACATCTAGGCCCAATTTCAGAGTGTTACATTATTGAATTCAAAGTGTGCGTAAACCAGAAAAACTTTATTTTTGCAGAAAATAATCTTAAAATAACTTTAAACTGAAGTAACCAGAATTGTGTCTAAACCAAATGAGCATTTTTCAAAATTACAAACTCCCACTAAAACTGAATATCTTTAAATAACTTTACACCCACATGGGAGTGTGCTCATGAAAGACCTAGGGTGATAGTTTGTTAATAAGCGTGCAATTATGGAGTTTGTACTAACATGCTCTATAGACACACAATCGCTCTGAATTTTCTTTAACAACTAGGAACTTAATATTTGTGTGCTTCAATTTTGAGGTGCTCCTATTGTTTATAGAATAAATAAATACATATTTATTGTCACAAAATAACTGAGGTGACCTTTCCATTCAATCTATGGTTAGAAGCCCATGGGAAAAAATTATTTTGCATTAATATTCTAATAGAATCGAAGTCTGTAAACTTGAAAATCTCTAACTTACCAGAACTTCGACATGTGACCATGTAGCTTTTTTGTTCTTTAAAGATATATCATAACCCTATTGGCTGCCATCTAATGGTCCACACTAGAATTATTTAAATGCATGTCTAACATTCCAACAATGTATGCAATATCCGAACGCACACATACTTAAGCATAAATTAGATTCTCAATAGCTTATGCATAGAGATTCTTTTGAATTTTATAAATTTCAAGGTTACTTTTAGGGCATTGAGTAAGACTAAATTTGTCTTATTTAGTAAATGAGTAGCACATGGTTTACTCCAACTAAACGTGTAGTATATGCAAACATCAACTCAAAATCGAATGAGATAATCGTAGTGAAATTTGTAATATCATTGATGAGAGTCCTACTTAAGCTCATCGATGGATTTCTTTAATTTACATATCATTGATTTTGTATCATTATATACAAATTTATGATAGTACCATATAAATCGTTTCTTCAATGTCTCCATTGAAAAACACAAGCTTAACATCCATCTCATGTAGCTCAAGATTAAAATAAGCAACAAGCATCACGATTATCCTGAAAGATTCTTTCAATGAAACTTGAGAGAAAATCTCTACAAAATTATTGTCTTCTTTTAGAGTATATCCTTTAGATACAAGACATGTCTTATACTTATCCACATTACCATTTGCAGCCCTCTTGATTTTAAATATCCATTTACAACTGTTGTGTGTTTTGAGTGCTACGCAAATGTGCAAGCAAACACGTTGCAAGTAATAAAGTGATGAATGTAGAGTATCGTCTCCACAGGGATTGGTTTAGGCCACTTTGCTTAAGTTATTGTAAATGTTTAAATAATTAAATAATAGTGATGAATTAAGGTAAATAAGCTAAGGCTAAAAGAATTGAAATAAAGGAAAGAGGAAACCGAATTGAGAGAGTAGGTTGGCTTATTAGGATTGAGAGTTTGCCAGATGAGTTGCTTTGGCAAGTTGAATGTCAGAGGCAAGTGAAATGCATAGGCAAATAGATTGTCCTGGCAAAGTAGTTTGTTGGAAGTAGGACTCTCCATGACCACTGAAATGCAATAGCAAGTGGTTGAGTCAGAGTAGGACTCTTCTCGACAAGTGGTTGCCCTGGAAAGTTAATTGTTGCGGCAAGTGCGATGCTGTGGCAAGTCAATTGTGTCTCCAATGCTCAGCGGAGTGTTCGTTAATGCCTTCACATTATTTCTAACTTGAAGGGCTGACTCTTGTGCAAAACTTGGTGATACGTCTATCACACGTTACTTTACCAAGATTGGACACCGTCGTTCTTTAAACTCTTGTTAGCCGCATGAAATTCACTCCTAACTCCAAGCTCCTTCACTTTGTCAATTTTCGGAACTTGGTTCAAGAGGGAATTAGTTCCCTTTAGCTCTTGCAATGTTAGGAAACCTGGATTCAATTCAGTCCATTGATCTCCATCAACTCTCGTGATGTTTGGAAATCAACTCGGTCAAGGCTCCTCCAATGTCTATCACTTTATTAGAATGATTCCTCCCTATGAATCTCCATTGATCTCGCTCTCCCTTTGCTGTCACCGATCAAGGATTTGAGTTTCAATGAATGATTCTCACCTGAAGTGTTTTTTCCTAAACTACTTGATTTGTAAAGAGTACGAATTGAATCAACATCTTTGCATTTAACTTAAACCAAAATAAAACTATCCATACAAAAATTCTCAAAACCTAATAACCTAAACCATCTAAGTTTAGTTCATGGTTGGGTAAAAAAGAAATAAAAAAGAATAAAACCCAGGAATGGTGGGATTACACTATACAAAATAAAAAGAATTGGAGAAGATGAACTTCTCCAATATTGCATTGAAGGTTGTGTGTGAATCCCCTCTCTTTTGATCCGATCTCTCCCAAAATCGACTCCTCTTTTGTGTTGTTGATGCGATCTCTTAAATAGATGAAGAGGAAGAGTTTGAATGTGTGTAAAATCTGTGGGGAATTGATCTCTAACCAACTCAGTATTTGAATTCAAATCTGGATAATTATCCTATGTGATAATGATAAGAATAAAAGATAATTCTTGGGAAAAGAAAGATAAATTCTATTTAATTGTAAAATAGAATAATTATCCCCTTTTATCTCTCTTTATCTTCTATATTTATCTGCAGTAAACTCCCATTTAAATTCGAGTCTTTATCCATTGCATTTTTTAATTAATTCTTGAAGATAATGTGATTTATCCCGACTTTCCAGGGTAGGACTCGACAATTTTCTCGGCATTTTATTCCTATAGAAAATAAAGCAAAACATCAGCGATTTCTCAACAAAAATAGCAAAACACAAGATCAAGCTCTCCAAACGTAAAAGCTATAAAATGATGCATGAATAAACAAATATGCAACTAAATGAGCCTAAATCTAAATAATAACCAAAGTAAAAATGGTAGAAAATAAAGTACTTTTATACACTTCTCAACAACCAATTGGTTTGTACCTTCAGGTAACAAGACAAGTTCCTAAAATTGATTGTCTTGCATAAAATTATACTCTTCTTGTATGACATCAATCCACTTTTGAAAGTTATAACTTTTTATGGCCTGATAAAAAATGATTGAGTCATTTATATCATTCCATTGTTATCATTATTTTCTTGAAAAATACAATATAATAATCCAGAATAGTATTTCTCCTTCCTCTCGTGAACCTCTTTAATGACACTTTTTTTTGAGGTTGTTGAGTTTGTTCTTCGGAAACAATTACCTTATCTTCAATGAGAGTTTTTCAACATTGTTTTGTTGAGGTTCTGGATTCACTTCTTGATCAATGATAGGTGTGAAAACCTAAAAATTGTCAAAAGTGATAGTAGGAATTGAATTATAATTCAATTCTTTCTAAAAGAAACAATGTATCTAACCATATTTCTCCCTCCAAACTCAACATCCTAAAAATGTAATAGATTTCTCTTTAAATAATTCCTAATTGTGGGATCATAAAACATACAACCCATGAATCACTCAAAATAATCAAAGTAGTTGCTAACTTTTAAAGTTTAATTACTTCAAATGTGTCCTAACTTGTTACAAAAGAAATCAACCCTTTGTTTCTTATTGTTGTTTCTTTTGAGTTGAACCCTTAGCAACTTTATTCTAATATTTTCTTTTATTGCACTTATTCTTAGAGACACTAACAAACTGAGCACTAACCAAATGACTACTTTTACACCTATAATGCTTTAACTTTTCTTCCTTAACACAATGAGAAATGAGCTTAGTTAGAGCTTATTTCTCCTTTTTACAGTTGTAACTATTTTTTAATTGGTTAAACAGTATAGGAAGTGGTAGCAAAAGCATAAGAACAAACAATTGTTAAAAAGTTCAATCTTATCTGCCTTAAATTTTTTAGAAATATTAAACATTTTCTTAATGTACTCTCTCACATCTCCTTGACCCTTATACTTCATAAACATCAAGTCAAAAGTGATGTCATATTAACCTTAACGTTTTTTTGTAGAACGTTTCTCAAATTTATCAAGGAAACCCTTAGTATGAGTAATCTCTTCAGATTTGTGCTCCTAAATACTTATAGAATAGTGTTCTTTATGATCATTAGACTCATACGATCTGAACAATCTCACCTCTCAAAATTCCTTTTATGGGTGCTTACCTCAGTGATAGGTGCAAATTGTTCTTTCCTTAGTGGAAAATCTATGTTCATACATCCGAATACTATATGTAAATTTTACCTCTCAAAATTCCTTTTATGGGTGCTTACCGCAGTGAGAGGTGCAAATTATTCTTTTCTTAGTGGAAAGTCTATGTTCATACATCCGAATACTATATGTAAGTGTCTTTTCTATTCCCTGAAATTAGTTTATAAAATGTAAAATAGTAGATATTGTAACAGTATGAGATAAATTAGATAAATATATAACAAAAATAAATAACATAACATAAAAACAAGCTCACATCAATATTCATAAATAAACAATAAATTTAAAATGATGGCTAATTCCCCTCAAGATACCAAGAACAACATTAATATCAAGTCTTTGAACAATAATATTAATTGTAAGCGATGCTCTTATTGTAGCAATCAAACATTGACAATAAATTATGTCAAACAATAGATTAATCTTTGGACTGACGTATTGCTCACATAAAAGACCTTATAATTAACACACATTTATCACCACAATTTTTGTTGTAATTCTGCCAAATATTAACTTTCCTTTGGGTCAATTAACAAAGGCATGGATTACAAAAACTCTTAATCATCTTGATATTTTAAATAAATTAATCTACACAAAAGCGGTCACTTTGGGGGCATTATGTTTCAATTAATCCATTAAAATATTAGACATCTGAAGCCAAAAAATGAATTTATTTGTTTCAAAGTATTTTTCTTAATTTTATCTTTCAATCAAATTAAACGATAACCAAAATAATAATAAATTTGAATAAAGGTAAACCTCATATCAAGATTTCGAACACTCCATTAATATTTTGGTACAGTAATCAAACATTGATAATAAGAACCTGTCAAACATAAATCTTCCTTTGGGTCGATTTATTGTTCACATATAAAGCTGAATAATTATCACATGTTTATTACCAGAGCTGCACATGTAACAATGTCAGCTATTAATCTTCCTTTGGCCCGATTAATACTAACATAAGCTGAGTTACATGCGCAAAATCTACTCTATTTTAAAATAAAATAATTTCCACAATAGAGGTCACTTTGGTGACTTAATGCTTTAACTAATTTATCTCAAAATATATAATATAAATATACTGGTATTCAAATTTAAACTTTGTAACAGTCAAGACTGAAATTTCTGATAACACTTGAGTTTTTGAAATAACCCAAAAAAACGTTATCTAAATGGGGCTATCAGAAATCAAAAAATTCTAAAACTTTGATTGTTTCTTAAAAGTTCCATAAACATGCATATACCAAAATAAAAGTTGAATTCAAAACAATCAATCTTTAACTAAAATTCAAAAGCAAAAGTGTCGTATAAATGAATAATTCATATAATGATCACAAGAAATTTTAATATATTCATAATAACCTAACGATCAAAATTGAAATTTTGATCAATCCGAATTAAAAAATACATCAATTCCAAGTATATGTTATATAATTCATAACATTAGCTACATATAGACTTATATATTCGATAATTGATATAAAGACAAATAATACACAAAATGAAATTGCAAAATAATATGCAACCAATAATCTGAATCCTTAGTCCAGTAGCAAGCCATAATCTATGGCTTATAATCAAAATTAATTATAAAATTTGCAAGCAATGGGCCATATATAATTAAAAACCTTATTGTAACCATATGTCATTATATAAAGCTTTAATATCCACCATCAAAACAACAGGAAAAATTATGATGTTCATTATAATAATCGATGAAAAAATGATTTAAAACCTTATACCAAAACAATAGCAGAATCCTAGAACAAGGATTTGAGTGGCCTGAAGTGGAGAATAATATTCATAAATCATAACTATAAAAGCACATTAAAACTTTAGCTAACATATAACAGGGACAAGGTTTTCATGAACCAGAAACAAACAAACTATTGAATATCTATTAAGCCATAACTAACTGCTCGAACAAAGAAACAGATGATCTTTTGAGTCGTACACCAGCAGCAAGAGCATAAAAAAAATTCGACAATGATTTGATTAAAGATACCTTTTCCCTTTCTTATATATATATATATAAACCTGTGGAAAGAGATATGGTTAAAGAAGAAAGTTAAGGAGAAAAGGATTTTACGATTCATATATATATATATATATTATATATATTAACTGTGGAAAGAGATATGGTTAAAGAAGATAGTTAAGGAGAAAAGGATTTTACGATTCACCAAATTTATCTCAACTTTCGACACTTCCCTAACCATCATTTAAAAAATCCAAAATTGTGATGCTTTGGTATAAGTTCCGTCGCAGAAAGACATAAACAAATTTAACCGATATTATCATAAAACCCTAAAAGTATCTTAATCCCAAAAAATAATTATAATCCAATTACCATATTTCTGAACGAATCAATCCAAAACAAAAAAACAATTGATTCTCAATGATTCAACATGACGAGGGTCTGATGCCAGTTGTTAGAATCAAACCATAACTTAACATGAAATCTAACTCAGGATCTATCATATCAAGTCATTAAGAATAAAATAATAGAAGCAGAAGCGTACCTAAATATATTTGTATTTTGACATTGAAAGCCTCAAGCTTTGGTATTGATCTTCCAAGAAGATAGCTTATCTCTTGACGTAAAACTCTTTGCCGAGAAATGGGATAAAAACAAGTTAACCTATTTCTTGGGGACTACTACCTCTTTATATAACTAATTATTAAATTAATTATTAGGTATTTATAATTCTGCCCCTCATCGAAATATAAATAATCTTATGATATTTACTTTTAATACCCATGACGCGCCTAACATAACTGGTCACTTAATTTTGTGTCATACTTTATAATAGCATTGTACATTATACATGTGTGCCCACAATTGCGTATTTTAATCCAACATCTTAATTTAAGCGTAGTGGTTTGTAGTCGTGAAAGGTATTGTCTCCCAAACCACAAATCTGAAAACTTTGCGAATACACTAACACATAAATGTGCTAAATTTCATATAAAAAGGTCATACATAACATAATAATTTAAATGTTATACAAATATAGCTAAAGATATATAGAAGAAAATAAGGGAAAATCATACCAAAAGATGATATTATGTATAACGAGATACTAATGCATATATAACTTGCAAGATATCATCAGTTCAAGGTAAACTAATTTATCTTTGTCAAGGAGTAGTAATCTGGCTTTGCTGACCAGAGTCTATTAGGGAAAAATTAGACCTCATCATTATCACAACATCCAATGGATCTCAAATCGATGTCACATCTAGCAATTGATATCCAGTGACCTACAAAGGTAAGAAGAGCTATACATATACGTGCTTTCAAGGACATTGTATGTTAAGCCAAATGCGTTTTTTATTGGAATAAAAATCACCAAACATTACACATGCCCGTTTTACAAAAAAGATCTCTGCTACCTTTAGGTCAAATGTAGCAAATTTAATTCCATGCATTACTTCAAAAGTCACTGCTAAATGCAAAGATGTCCTATCACAACGACATTTAAAGTCATAGACAAAATAAAAGATGGGACCTTAAATTATCCTTCAGGCGTGAACTCACCCTGGCCTTCTCGGCGTGGTACAAACCTACCCCAATTCTTGTGCCTTCTATTGCTGGATCAATTCTTTGGCCTAAACTCCACTACTAATTAGCTTCTTAATCTCTTCCTACAATGTTCTACACTTCCTGTTAGGATGCCCCGGTGCTCCCATATGAAAGTTGCATGTACTGCTTGGGTCAAAACTATGGGCAGATGAATTTGGTGTAATCTTCATCGGTCTGGGAAAAATGTGGCGACCCTCAAGCAAATGAGGAAATATATCTAAAATGGATACCCCAAATACCTCCAAATCTGCAATTATTCAGGGAATTTTTCTTGATGGCTCAGAAGGATCAGCGGGCCTTCTTCTTTTGCGATTATGAGTGCTTTGGAAACGACACTCATTTATCTCTTTTCTTCTTCTGTTTCCTCATTAGTTTGATCCTTAAACTTGGAACCCAATTTTTCTTCTCGGATAGCGTACTCTATTCTTTCTTCCACTGCCATGAAGCCCTTAAATATGCTTCTTGATTTCTCCAGCATTACATCAAAGAAGGGAAGCGGAAGTGACGCGTAAAATAGGGGTGTCATTTCCTCTTCAGTCGTGGAAGTAGTGGATTAGCAACTTTTCATTCTTTATGTAGCTTTCCATCTTTCTGCAAAACATGGTCAGGTGAACTTTTGGATAACTTGTGCCATCATACTGCACGAATCTGGGAACCTTGAAATTCGGAGGAATGAACAAATCAGGGACTAGGCAAAGCTCCATTGTATTAAAAATGTCCATTTTTTCCTTCTTCTCGAGCTCTCTCTTAACTATATCCTCTAATTGGTCAAGTCTTTGTTCCATTCTTTTTTCAATCAGTTCTCGAATACTGCCATCAAACCAATAAAATTCATTATTATTTAATTAATGCATAAAATATATCATAAATGTCTAAAATATAAAAGGCAAACAGTAAACATGAACTACTATGACAAATGCAAATGAGACGTTGATTCGCCGATATTCCTTTAGGAGGAGTTTTATAAAGATAGGATGTCTGTGTACAAAAGACTGACAATATTTTACAGGCATTTGTTAGCCACTCTTTTTAGAGAGAAATGCGTACTCGGTGCCCCACTTCTATCTCTTCCCTATTTGCTTCATGCTCAAATTATTTCCAACCGTAGCATTGTAATACCCTAAAATTTACTAAGTTGATTAAGGGTCGTTTAGTACTAAGATAATATCTTAAAAGCTAACTTAGTGACTAAAATGACAAAAATGCAAAAGTTAGGATTTCTTTAATTATGGGTTTTGGAAAGGAAATTTCTACGGTTTAAAGGTATCATGTGATAGATAGTGAATTGAATAAGGTATTCTTAAAGTTTGGTTGAATTTCAAGGAAAAATGGAATGGGAATTGAAGTTTAAAATGTTAGTGACTAAAATGTAAATTCTAAAAATTTTATGCCTAAAGTATAAACTTTGGAAAAGTTTAGGGACTAAAGCTGTACTTTCCTAAAAGTTAAGGGTTTTTATTTCATAAATAAATAGATCACCTAAGGGTGTGGATCGAATGTGAAGATTTTGGTTCGATATGATATTTCATTATTGGGAAAATTGTAGTTAAAGTTTAAGTGGAATACAGATACCCAGATTGAATTGGAAAATTTTGAAATTTTGCCATATGATAGAGAAAGGTTATAAAAGTCATTTCCAAGTGTTGGAAATAGTTTTTAGTTTGATTCAATATGAATCCTACAGTTTATTTCTGCTTAAAGGATTATTTATCGATATATTGGATCGAATGGAAATTTTGGAGACTGATCCAAAAGATATGGAAAAGTCATAAAATGTTATTTTATGAATATTTTATTATGGTTGGTTGAATTATAACTAGATTTAGTTAGATTTTAATGGAATGGCAATATGGAAACAAACTAGTAAATAAAGACTAGTTGGAGGGCAAATTGGTCATTTGGCCCCAATGGCAATTTTGAAATATTTAAAAAGTTATAAGGGCAATTTTGGAAAGATGAAATGAAAGATTAAATCTTGGCCCTTGATTGATGATAAAATCAATCTCAACCACTGGATAAAAAGGGCAAAATTGTAATTTCACTATTAAATGAATTTAATATTCATTTAATAGATATATGTTTAAAATAATGGTGATGTTCATATTTTCCAGCCTTGAAACGTGGAGAAAGTCGGGAAAGAAGAAGAAAAATTTCCAAGCTCGATTTAAGTCCCGAAACTCGGTTTTCAGGTAATCTCTTCAACTACAAAGTTGTTCTACTCTTCAAGCTCTATCTTTTGATATCAATAATTCATGGAATACATTCTTGGTTGATGAGAATTTTCATGAGAAAGAAATTAGGGTTATGGATCAAATTGGGCCTTTTGAGATTTTATGATTCCATGATTGAATTCAAGTTAGAATTAAGCTAGTATGATGTTAAAATCATGATATTGAGTTGAGATTTAAGTTTTACATATTTTGATTTTTATGAAAATGATTAGGGTTTATGGATTTAAGTTTAATTTAAGGTTTGTGATGTTGAAATAATGATCTAGTAAGCTTGAATTGTTGTTTGGAAGCAAAACCCTAAGTTAAATTGTGTAGGGACCATTTCGGCAAATTGAAAAGTTGAAGAACCAAATCTGAATTTTTAGATTTGGAGTGTATTTATGTTATTAATGATGTTAGAGACAAGAAAATAAAGTTAGAATGCTAAATTGATGTTGAATTGAATTAGTGACCATTTTGACAATTTGTCAAAGTTAAGTGACCAAATCAAAATTGAAGTTTTGTATGGGGGATAAATCTGATTTTTAGTTGTAATGATGGAATTAAGGTAGTAATGTTGAATTGAGGACTAATTTGCAAAGTTAAGAAGCTTGAATACTTATCTTTGCATTTTAGTGACTATTTCGGTAAAGAAGGAAAATTAAGGAGAATTATTGTGAATAATTATTTGATGAAGAAGGTCATAAGATGGTGGGTTAAAGCAAGTAATTGGAATAAATTGAAAAGTAGAGAAGTAAGGAGAAGTTAGTATAAAAGTTGAAGTTGTTTATGGAAGTTGTCTAGAAAAACTGGTTTATGGCAGTAACTTTGAAAATTCACCATAAATTCTACAAAAGTGGTTAGATAGTAAATTTTATACTGATGTAAAGATTTGTTCGTCTAGTTTCGTTTCCAACAAACGGAATCTGATTTCGAGTTCCGAGTCAAAAGATATGAATTTTTAAGTGACGTAAGGTCAGGAAACAGAACACCAGTCTGTTCCGAATTTCAGCACTATAAAAGACTTTGAAAATTTTTCATAAATCGTACAAGTTGAATTTGGGGTGTTAATTTATATGGTTGAAAAGCTTATCGAATCTAGTTTCTTTCAAAATGAATGGAGTCGAATTCCAAGTTATAGATTATTTATAGAAATATTTCTTCGAAGGTACTACAAACTGCCAGAAAATGAGAATTGATACACTTTGTATCTAAGGTTGAATAGTAAGCTTGAAAGGGGTTAATGGAAGTTCAAATTGGTCACTAAGGACCATAATTAATTTTTGAAAAATACAAGGAAGAAAGGAAAACGCTTGGAGATTTTGTATTCAAATGATTATTTTGGACAATATGTCTAAGACATTGTTAGATTGGGATCTAACAAATATTTTACTTATTTGAATTATGAAGTTAAGCTCGAATCAAGGGAAGTTCGAGGTACAATGAAGGAAATGATCAAAGAGGACTTAGTGAGGCATACTAATAAATGGCCTAGGTGAGTGCAATGCATACATAACATTATACGTGGATGTTTCATACATCACCGGTAGGACTTGCGATGAGTCTACCTGGTTTATATATTGAAATGATATTTATGTCATTGATCATATATTTGACATATTTAAATATGTCAAAGGTTGAAAATAAATGCATTGATCACTAGTTATTGATGATGGTATAATATGAATGTTATTTTGGCTATGAACTATTAAATGTTGATATATATTGATATATATTGCCATTGATGACTTAAATGATGAAATAAAGGCCAATGTATGATATAGAGGTTCGATGGTATAGTTGGATATCCATAGGGTCATAAAACAGCTGTATAAATATTCTAAGCACTTCAGGTAAAGTGCAAATATTATAAATACTTATTGAGGAGTATACTCATGCATGGTTTGAGTATACGGACTTACTACGGGTGCTAAACACTTCAGTGTAATTTCATAAAAACCCAATGAGGGATATATTGTATACTCCGGTAAGTATATAGAAGCACTTCGGTGCTAAGTACTCCCCGTAGAGTGCAAATAATACACATACTCAAGAAAGGTTGGGTATGGGGGGATGACTCGTGTACATAGAATCTCTTAATTCGATACCTTGGGCTAAATAAAGTAAAAAGAAATAGGAAGATAAGCTTGAAAGCTTGCATATAGAAATGGGAAAAAGGTATTGGTAAGCATTGAAAGCTTACAGATGAATGGCAACGGTATTGGTAAGATCTAATCTTATCACTTTGATATACATATTTATTTATTTTAACGAGCATATAATGGTAAGGTGATCATATGCATTGTTAATCATTAATATTGATATTATGACAATTGCACTTGAATTCGAATTATTGCCTCACTAAGTAAATACTTAGCGTGTAATTGTTTTACAGGTAGGAAAGAAGAAATGGTTGGACTAAGGAGCATAAACGGACATCATCAATCAATAACAGGTACATCAGTATCAGTAAGATATCTTTTGACATTGTTTGATATTTACTAGTTGGCATGTATATTAAAATGATATGTCAGCTCTGATAGAATTTGTATTTTATGTGGTATCTGGATGAATTTTAAGTCAGGCAGTTTCATTAATTATATAAATTCAAATTAAATTAATAAGTTGTTGGCTGAAATTAAACTCGATTTGAAGATTAAAATATTATGTTTAAAGCGATTAACTACATTTGTAAATAGAAACTAAATATATTGTAATATTTTTAGAAGAATCAAAATTTTTATCGAGTTACAAATGTAGAGGGTTTTAAAAGTGTTTTGTGATATCTCTGACTCATATTCAGCTATGAATACGTGAAAGGGGTATTACATTTATTGGTATAAGAGCTGCAAGTTTAGCCGATTCTCGGCCTAGATGGAAGTGGTTTTATGTTAAAAAGAGTATATATGCCACTAGGATATCAATATTATTGATATGATATTTTTATGATCTAATTGATGTCGCTCCTTACTAATGTAAATTGGGAGGAATTATAAGAAATATTTGAGTCAAGAAAGCGTGATGAACTGATAAATTGGAAGCTTTGGAAGGAATCAAGAGTAGTAACAATAAGGTTAATGATAACCCTTCGGATAAATCGGAACAAGAAAGGGGCACTGGTACAACAAGGAGTGTTTGTGCTGGATTAAGGAATTAAAAAGTTCGGGAACACTTGAATTGAAAGGAAAAGCAGATTAAGGTCCAGTGATTGTTGAATTATAACTGAATAACCTAAGAATTACACTGGACGGATTCTACTATTTGGATACTGAGAAATTGGATAGAGTTGTATTGCTACTCCGATGTTAAGTTAAAGCTGGGGAAACATTTGAAATTGCTACGCAGTTAGGATTGCACATATCAGTCCGAGTTTATAACATCAAGACTGATAAAGATTGGGAGGATTCAAAAATCATAGAAGGTACATCTCATCTTTTTGTATAAACCTATATTGATGTTGATGGGTCCTAGCTTTACACACTCGTATATAAGTACGAAGTTGAATGGGGAAGGAGATATCCTTTTAGAACCCATTTCAAGTAATATAGTGGTCATAAATTTGTTGGGTTGTAATGTAAGGACGAGCTGAACATTGGGATTGCTCGATAAAAATATAAAAAATAGAGTTCCCGATAAATTTAATGGAATTATCTTTCGAGGAGTTTAAGATGATGGTGGGCATGAATTGGTTACCTTCCTATCAAGTCATGATGAATTGTCGCATAAAGTGATTAGTATTAAAAAAACGCGGAAGGTACAAAACTAGTAGTAGTTGATAAAAGGGTAAATCCCTTTTCCAATGTAATTTCAGTTGTTTTATTAAAGAAATTGTTGTTATAAGGTTGTTACGTTTTCTTAGCAAATGTTGTGGATACTTGGGCTATTGAAGTTAAATTAGAAAATAACCCGACTGTCCAAAAATATCTGAATGTATTCCCAGATGGGTTACTCGGAATTACCTCTAGATTGAGAGGTGAAATTCAAAATAAAGATGATACCAGGCATTGATCCTAAATTAATGGCCCCGTATAAAATGGTTTTAACCGAACTTCGGGATTTAAAGGTACAATTACAAGGAATGTTAGGTCGAGGTTTTATAAAGCATAGTGTGCCACCTTGGGGTGCACTAGCGTATTTGTGAAAAAGAAAGATTGATCTATGTGATTAAGTATAGATTTCCGTCAGCTAAATTAGGTGACGGAAAGAATAAATATCTTCTTCTGAAGACTGATGATCTTTTGATCAGTTAAAAAAAGCACAGCTATGTTTTCCAAAATAGACCTTCGATCGAAATATTAACAGCTAAAGATCAAGGAAAAATAAACTCTAAAGATAGCTTTTCGGACTCGGTATGAATACTATGAGTTCGTGATGATGCCTACGACATTTATAAGCCTAATTAACCAAGTATTCTAATTTTTCTTGGACCAATTTTTTGTAGAGTTCATTGAGGATATTTTGGTCTATTCGAAGAAAAAGGAAGAACAAGATGCTCATTTTGCATTGTTCTTCAGACCTTTCGAGAAAAGAAGCTATATGCTAATTTGTTAAAGTGTGAACTTGGTTGTCAAAAGCGGTTTTATTAGTTATGTGGATTTGGCAGAGGGTGAACAAACTATAGTTGAATGGAAACCTCTGAAGAATGTTTTAGAGGTTCAATTTTTTTGATGATTGCCTCCTCATTGACCAAGCTATTGAGGAAAGACATGTTATTCAGTTGAAAAGATAAATGAAAAGAAAACTTTGAGACATTAAGGAAGATCTTAATAGAAGCCACGGTACTAGTACAACCAGAATGAAAAGTAATGGTCTATGCTTGAGACAACTTATGATATATGAGAGAAATTATCTTACTTAGGATTTGGAGCTGGCAATGGCTATATTTACTTTATAGATATGGCGTCATTATTTATACAGTGAATGATGCTATATTTATATTGGTTATAAAAATTTAAAGTATATGCTTACTAAAAAAGATTTGAACTTAAGGCAAAGAAGTTGGATCGAGATTCTTAAAGATTATGATGTGGTCATTAATTATTATTCAGAAAAAGTTAATGTGGTAGCTGACGCTCTCAGTCGAAAGACATTTGTTGTCTTAAGAGCTATGAATGCAAGATTTACATTAAAAGAATATGGTGTTTTGATTGTCAAGTTAAGAATAAAATTTACCATATTGGATTAAATAAGCTATCTTTAAAGAAAGGATGAGAAATGTTGTCAAGGTTCAAACAAGTGGAAAAGAGTGAAACTGAAAACTTGGAAGTTAGGTTTGATAGATATTTGTATTATCAAGGAAGAATTTCTATCTCGATGATGGAAACTATATGTTGATCCTGAAATAAAAGATATTTAATATGAAGTTAAGGATAAATTATTCCTTAAAAGTTTCATCCTGAAAGAAGGTGTTATGGTTTAGACAAAAAGAAAGTTAAGTTTAAGATTTATTGGGCTATAAGAAATCGAGAAATGAGTTAGTCTGATAGTTAAGCTTAATAGCTATCTTTATCTTTGGAAATGGACAAGATTCATAATGTATAGATGCTCATGAAATATTGATTAGACCTCTCACATGTTGTTACTCCGGAGAAAATAGAGATTCAGTCGAATTTAAGCTATGAAAAAGAACTGGTAAAGATCCTAGCACATGGAGTAAAAGAACTAAGAAAATAAGACAATCCCGTTTGTTAAAGTTTTTTGAAAAAAAATCATAAGGTTAAAGAAACGACTTGAGAGAAATAAGAAGAAAATATAAGAAAATAGTTTCATCACCTTTTGGAACCAAGTACGTATTGAAAATTCGAGGACGAATTTTCTTAAGGGGAGAGAATTGTAATACCCTAAAATTTACTAAGTTGATTAAGGGTCATTTAGTACTAAGATAACAGCTGAAAAGCTAACTTAGTGACTAAAATGACAAAAATGCAAAAGTTAGGATTTCTTTAATTATGGGTTTTGGAAAGGAAATTTCTAAGGTTTAAAGGTATCATGTGATAGATAGTGAATTGAATAAGGTATTATTAAAGTTTGGTTGAATTTCAAGGAAAATTGGAATGGGAATTGAAGTTTAAAATGTTAGTGACCAAAATGTAAATTCTGAAAATTTTATCGCTAAAGTATAAACTTTGGAAAAGTTTGGGGACTAAAGTTGTAATTTCCTAAAAGTTAAGGGTTTTTATTTCATAAATAAATAGATCACCTAAGGGTGTGCATCGAATGTGAAGATTTTGGTTCGATCTGATATTTCATTTTTGGGAAAATCGTAGTTAAAGTTTAAGGGGAATTTAGATACCCGAATTGAACTGGAAAATTTTGAAATTTTGCCATATGATAGAGAAAGGTTATAAAAGTCATTTCCATGTGTTGGAAATATTTTTTAGTTTGATTCAAGATGAATCCTACAGTTTATTTCTAAGTAAAAGATTATTTATCTATATATTGGATCGAATGGAAATTTTGGAGACTGATCCAAAAGATATAGAAAAGTCATAAAATGTTATTTTATGAATATTTTATTATGGTTGGTTGAATTATAACTAGATTTAGCTAGATTTTAATGGAATGGCAATTTGGAAACAAACTAGTAAATAAAGACTAGTTGGGGGCAAATTGGTCATTGGCCCCAATGGCAATTTTGAAATATTTAAAAAGTTATAAGAGCAATTTTGGAAAGAGGAAATGGAAGATTAAATCTTGGCCCTTGATTGATGATAAAATCAATATCAACCATTGAATAAAAAGGGCAAAATTATAATTTCACTATTAAATTAATTTAATATTCATTTAATAGATATATGTTTAAAATAATGGTGCAAAGATGAACAAAATGTTCATCTTTTTCAGCCTTGAAATGTGGAGAAAGAGGGGAAAGAAGAAGAAAATTTTCCAAGCTCAATTTAAGTCCCGAAACTCGGTTTTCAGGTATTCTCTTCAACTACAAAGTTGTTCTACTCTTCAAGCTCTATCTTTTGATATCAATAATTCATGGAATACATGCTTGGTTGATGAGAATTTTCATGAGAAATAAAATAGGGTTATAGATCAAATTGGGGCTTTTGAGATTTTATGATTCCATGATTGAATTCAAGATAGAATTAAGCTAGTATGATGTTAAAATCATGATATTGAGTTGGGATTTAAGTTTTACATGTTTTGATTTTTATGAAGATGATTAGGGTTTATGGATTCAAGTTTAATTTAGGGTTTGTGATGTTAAAATAGTGATCTAGTAAGCTTGAATTGTTGTTTAGGAGCAAAACCCTAAGTTAAATTGTGTAGGGACCATTTTGGCAAATTGAAAAGTTGAAGGACTAAATCTGAATTTTTAGAATTTGGAGCGTATTTATGTTATTAATGATGTTAGAGACAAGAAAACAAAGTAAGAATGCTAAATTGATGTTGAATTGAATTAGTGACCATTTTGACAATTTGTCAAAGTTAAGTGACCAAATCGAAATTGAAGTTTTGTATGGGGGATAAATCTGATTTTTAGTTGTAATGATGGAATTAAGGTAGCAATGTTGAATTGAGGACTAATTTGCAAAGTTAAGAAGTTTGAATCCTTATCTTTGCATTTAGTGACTATTTCGGTAAAGAAGGAAAATTAAGGAGAATTATTGTGAAAAATTATTTGATGAAGAAGGTCATAAGATGGTGGGTTAAAGCAAGTAATTGGACTAAATTGAAAAGTAGAGAAGTAAGGAGAAGTTAGTATAAAAGTTGAAGTTGTTTATGGAAGCTGTTTAGAAAAACTGGTTTATGGCAGTAACTTTGAAAATTCACCATAAATTCTACAAAAATGGTTAGATAGTGAATTTTATACCTATATAAATATTTGTTCATCTAGTTTTGTGTCCAACAAACGGAATCTGATTTCGAGTTCCGAGTCAAAAGATATGAATTTTTAAGTGACGAAAGGTTAGAAAATAGAACACTAGTCTGTTCCGAATTTCAGCACTATAACTGACTTTGAAAAGTCACCATAAATCGTACAAGTTGAATTTGGGCTATTAATGTATACCCTTGAAAAGCTTATTGAATCTAGTTTCTTTCAGAATTAAACGGAGTCGAATTCCGAGTTATAGATTATTTTATAGAAATATTTCTTCGAAGGTACTGCAAACTGGCAGAAAATGAGAATTGATACACTTTGTATCTAAGGTTGATTAGTAAGCTTGAAAGGGGTTAATGGAAGTTCAAAGTGTTCACTAAGAACCATAATGAATTTTTGAACAATACAAGGAAGAAAGGAAAATGTTTGGAGATTTTGTATTCGAATGATTATTTTGGACAATATCTCTATGATATTGTTAGATTGGGATCTAACAAATATTTTACTTATTTGAATTATGAAGTTAAGTTCGAATCAAGGGAGGTTCGAGGTACAATGAAGGAAATGCTCAAAGAGGACTTAGTGAGGCATTACTAATAAATGGCCCAGGTGAGTGCAATGCATACATAACATTATACGTGGATGTTTCATACATCACCGGTAGGACTTGCGATGAGTCTACCTAGTTTATATATTGTCATGATATTTATGTCATTGATCATATATTTGACATATTTAAATATGTCAAAGGTTGAAAATAAATGCATTGATCACTAGTTATTGACGATGGTATAATATGAATGTTATTTCGACTATGAACTATTAAATGTTTATATATATTGATATATATTGTCATTGATGACTTAAATGATGAAATAAAGCCCAATGTATGATATAGAGGTTCGATGGTATAGTTGGATATCCATAGGGTCATAAACAACTGTATAAATATTCTAAGCACTTCAGGTAAAGTGCAAATATTATAAATACTCATTGAGGAGTATACTCATGCATGGTTTGAGTATACGGACTTACTACGGGTGCTAAACAATTTAGTGTAATTTCATAAAAACTCAATGAGGGATATATTGTATACTCCGATAAGTATACAGAAGCACTTTAGTGCTAAGCACTCCCGATAGAGTGCAAATAATACACGTACTCAAGAAAGGTCGGGTATAGGGGGATGACTCGTGTACATAGAATCTCTTAATTCAATACCTTGGGCTAAATAAATTAAAAAGAATAAAAAAGAAACAGGAAGATAAGCTTGTAGATATAAATGGGAAAGAGGTATTGGTAAGCATTAAAAGCTTACGGGTGGAATGGCAACGGTATTGGTAAGATCTAATCTTATCACTTTGATACACATATTTATTTATGTTAACGAGCATATAATGGTAAGGTGATCATATGCATTGTTAATCATTAATATTGATATTATGACAATTGCACTTGAATTTGAATTATTGTCTCACTAAGTAAATACTTAGCGTGTAACTGTTTTTACACGTAGGACAGAAGAAATGGTTGGAGTAAGGAGCATAAACGGACAACATCAATTAATAACAGGTACATCAATATCAGTAAGATATCTTTTGACATTGTTTGATATTTACTAGTTGGCATGTATATTAAAATGATATGCCAGCTCTGATAGAATTTGTATTTTATGTGGTATCTGGATGAATTTTAAGTCAGACAGTTTTTAGGCAGTTTCATTAATTATATAAAGTCAAATTAAATTAATAAGTTGCTGCCTAAAATTAAACTCGATTTGAAGATTAAAGTATTATGTTTAAACTATACGTGATTAACTACATTTGTAAATAGAAACTAAATATATTTTAATAATTTTAGAAGAATCAAAATTTTTACCGAGTTACAAATGTAGAGGGTTTTACAAATGTTTTGTGATATCTCTGACTCGGATTCAGCTATGAATACGGGAAATGAGTATTACAAGCATTGTCCATCTTTGTATATTACAGAACATCTTTCATTTTTCAAAAAATCCCTTAATATGGAATATTTTTAAATCAACAAAATGCAAATATGAATGCAACAAGGTACTAGTCTCAACGTGGTCATCATAGAAAGACTTTCATTGAACAAAAAGGCTTGTTACATCAGATTTCATTCTTGTAACTTTACAAATACTGATGATCCCTAGCCCCTAACTTTTGGACCTCGTCTAACAAACGAGTTATCTTTCCTTCATGATCTAGTGTAGGATTCATGTTCTGGCTCAACGGTATAGCTGCATCGGCCACATCTGCCACTTGTTGAGCCATTTTGTGCACCATTTCCTGTATTTCTTGCTCGGCTTTTCGTAGCTGAAGGGCTACTTTTTCGACACTTTTATAGCCAGCTTGCTTGTAGGCTTCGGCACGAATCTCACTCGTACGTAGAGAAGTCCTAAGCTCTTCTGTTTGTTCTTTGAGCATTGCGTTCTCTGTTTGAAATGAGCATGATTCATTCTCACTCTGCTGCAAACTTGATTTCAGAATCTCATTCATATCTAAACTGTTTTCCAACTCATTCTTGAGGACGTCAAGGTGGCTCTCGGTTTCCTTCAACTTTTGTGATAACAATCAGGCTCTATTTTCACTTGCCTGGCCTTTCCGCTTCCAATGCCCCAAATCGTTCTTTAGTTGTAGGATGCCATTATTTTATTCTTCAAAAGTTTCACCCAAACCAGTATTCTGGAACATGCAGTGAAGCTTCTGATGCTTATCTTGTAGACTCTTTAATTTCTCGCTTAATTTTTCTCTTTCCTGCCTAAACGGACTATGATCAAATGAATGCCCCTCTTCTGGGCCCCTATATCCGTTCTTTAAATTTGATTCGCTCGAGTGACTCATTTATGTGTTATTCAAACCTTTCCCAAGGTATTGGCTCTTTTCTAACTTTGCCCCTCGAGCGATTGCTGGCTTATTGTAAAATCTGGTCTTTCCGTCTTCAAAACTCAACTCTCCCATTTTAACAAGATCTCTAACTCAGTTTTTCAAAGCCCTACAATTCTTCGTAGTGTAACCCGAACTTCCTAAGTGGTAACTGCACCTGGCTCGGCTGTTATAACCTTTTGGGTAAAGTGGTTCTTTTGGAACATACTGAATAGGGGTGATAAGGTTTCTTTCGATAAGTATTGGGAGCAGATCGGTGTACCTCACAGGTATCAGGATGTTCATCTTTACATTATTTTCTTTTCAGGTTTCTTCTGGACCTACCTCTGTCTTCTAAGAGCTCGTCTCGGATGTACCTCTCACTGGTTTATTGATGTGAATCACAAAAGGGTTCGACTTGTCGTATTTACCGATGTTACCTTGCTTGGGAATAGGATTCTGACCATTAAAATCTTTATTCTAACTCTATAGGCCCCTTGCCTTTAGCCATAGCGGTCATCAAATTCATCATCTCGACCATTTGTTTCTTTAATTCTTGTACTTCATCTCGCTCATCCCTAATGCAAGTATCAGCTACACTATTTGGTTCAAACTGTCCTGATAATTAATCCTCTCTACTCTTCTGACAATGCTCAAAATTTGCTTAGTTTATCTGAATACGAGACCTCTTTCCCATTATGACTGCCTTCTACAGTAATGGCCACTTGCGAAATAAATACCTTTATGATATGAAAATACAATGCATAGAAAATGAAAAGAGGCACACACAAAAACAACATTGTGTCAGTTTGATAAGAATAATAAATGGTTAATAAACAGAGGCAATTAAAGCACTCAAATCAAGCAGTTAAAATATACACAAACAAACAAAGATACGAACAAAAAATTAAATAGGTTATCCACTAAACGGACAGAGTACCGGCATGGCTCTAATAGATAGGCTCTATATCTCACTATATGCGGTTGAATTCTAAAGTAAACGGTACTCAAACTGTCGCTTGGACATCGATTCGAAGGAATACGACCCTTATACCATACGGAGGTGAAAACCTCACGAAATATAAAGACCGAATTCCTGAAGTGAATTACAACACTATACAGAGGTGAAAACCCCATGAAGTGAAGTAATCACTCATCCTAAAGGTTCTAAGACTATTATATGATGTTAAAAAAGGTAAACAAACAAAACTTAGGAATTAAAAATTAAATTAAACCAAATTAATTTTTTTTTGAATAATTACGATACGGATCTAACTATGGCTTAACTCTCTTTTTATTTTTGAAAACAAAATTTTTCCCCAGGGGATTCGCCATGCTGTAGCGACTATTTTTTCTAGTGTTGCTACAAAAAATAATAAGAAATGGTATTTTGGGAGTGTTTCCTGCTTTTATTAAAAATATTAAAAGGGGATATTTCAGAAGAAAAAAAACTCGTATTTTAAAAAATAGAATAGCCACCGGCCACTTTGGTAGGCCATACAACGTAAAAACAAAAAAAAACAGAGATTTTGAAAACTTGGGTTCGAGAGTTAGTTACGAATGGGGAAGGGTTAGCACCCCCACACCGTCCAAAATTGGTGCCTAATAGATTTGTATTGTATTTATAAAGAAAAATAAAAATTCAATTTAATTTAATATTGAATTCTTAAAATGCAAGTTTCGAATATTAATTTTTGCCTTAATCCACGGTACCAAATGAGATGACACACAGAGACCAGGATGACACTCCCACTAGAATACCGAGATAAGAGGCTTAAAACTATGTGAGAAAATATAAACATGAATAAATTAAAAAACCATGAATTAAAATAGATGAAATACAATACGAGAATATTAATAAAGATAAATAACATAAATAACATGATAAATGAATAAAATAACCAAGCAAATATATACATATGCTAATATACTAAAATACATGTATGAACATATTTTTACAAATGTACATATATATACAAAGGGTTAAACTCATGATCAAATAAAATCAATATTGGTAATATATATTAAATATAATGCAACATAAAACTAAAATAAATATTTGCATGTAAACAAACATAAAATATGGAAACAACCACAAATAATATGTATCGAACAAATATAACAACATACAAACAAACACATAAAAAACATAAACAATATTGAATATTTAATAAACATTTAAACACAAATATATAAAAGAAACTAGAATTAAACAGAAACAAAAAGGGCAGGGACCAAAAAGAAAATAACCCATACAAAACAGTTTTAAAAAAAGATAAAAAGGGCTTGATTGAAAAATAGTAAAAAGAAAGGGGGATTAAAACCAAAATTTTCCCTGTTAAAATAATAAAGCAGGATTGGTGGTGAAATTGCAAACCGGCCTAAACCTTGGGGACTAGACGTGCAAATTTTCTATGCGGCAGGCCAAAACTGAAAACTGAAAAGGGGTGAGGGATTTATGAAGTAATTTACTAATTAAAACCTTATATCAAAATATTTAGGGATTAAATTGAGAAAATTGAAAAACATGCAATGGCCAGGGGTGTAATTTGAAAAGGAGGAAGGGTAACGGAGCTAATTCGAAATGGCGGAAGGACTATGTTGTTACTATCCCATTTTTTAAAAAAATAAAGGTCTATAGAAAGACCTAACCGGTATTAGTTTTAAAACTTTCGGTCATTTTTTAGCCTATAATATTATCCCCCCTTAAAACCCTCTACTCTCTCTCCTATAAACACCCCAAACCCAGAAAAAAAAAACCAAACTTAGGTTCAAAACCACCTAAAACCCAAAGAACACAATGGTGTTCATCCGTGTTCTTGAAGAACAGGATGAACACGAACCCAAAAAAACCTTCCAGCCATCACTATTTCCAGAAACCAGTGGTGGTCTGACTACTTCAGCCACCGCCCTCAACCTTCGGCCACCATGAATCATCTTCGGCCGCCGCTAGTTAGCATCGACGAACACCAAAACCATTTTTTTAAAACGAAAACAAAACCCTAAAAAAACCCCTCTTTGGCTCACCATATTCGATTTTGGAGACCAACAGCTTGTCACCGGCAAAGAGGAAAACCAATCAGCGGCCTGGGTAAAACTCTAACCCTACTTTCTTTATTTTTGTTTTTTTGTCGATATGCATGCAAAAATAAAATACGGATATACCTTTGAAACTCTTTTTTTTATTTTTTATTGATTTCTAGAATCCAAGTTACATAAATGGTTGATTCTTACACATATATATGTTGATCCTTCTGATCTCTTTTGATTTGAGATTTGTGTACAAAAATGAGTAAACTTTAAATGAAATTCCTGTTTGATTTTGAAATTTGACATGCCCTAAACTTTTTATGATTCCTTGGCCATGCTTGGTGGGTGAGCTTGTGAGGACTACGGCCGGATTTCCAGTGATGAAGGCCACGTGGATCGGCGGGTGAAAATGAAAGGACTTCAATCGGCTAGATTTAATCTCGGTCGTTGGATCAGATTTGATCCAACGGTTAAGATGGCTTGGAGCACCAACAGTTGAGATTCAATCTTAGGGACGACGTAGCTTTGCAAGATCACAACACGTGGCGCAGAAGTATCTAGACGGTCGCTGCGTGCACGCCACGCGCGCATTGGAGTCCAAAGCCCCGAGCGTGTATCTCACGCGGTAGATGGAGGGGTGATCTTCCTTTGATCTGGGTCGTTGGACCAAATCTGATCCAACTTCTCAGATGAGGTGCCTTTACAATAAGAAAAGATATTATATTATGGTTCTGATATGTTATCTTAAGACAAGGGTTTAAAAGGGTTTGGGTCGATAGGGCCATGTAATTTAAATTGGGTTCTATTTGTAATGGACCGGACATTTATAAATATGGGTTTAATATATTTGATCTATTTTTAAATTGTAACCCAATAATATTATTAACTATTAATAATAATATTATCACAACAATAATAATACATATATACGAACATGCAATAATACATATATATCTTATACATGCATTCAAAATAATACTCATATGTATACATACACATACATACATTAACCACACGCAATATAAAACACATATATAATATATGCATATGTCTAATAAATATTATCAATCATTAATAACACATACATACTAGACAAACATATTACCACACGTACATTCAAACATACATATTACATGCATGCATATAACATACATACACATATAATAAATACTATATACAAACTCTAATAATATATATTCACATACATATACATGTACATACACATAAATAATAACAACGCATGCATGTGTACCTTAATATTAATAATAAATATATGCAAACAACATATAAATAACATCTGCATTACATATATTCTCATAAACATGGACCCACACATTTACATATTACCACATGTACATATAGACATTAATACATACATACTAACATATATATAATAATTACTATAATTAATTAATATTATTATAATATTTACAACCCGGACAAAAATGAGTGATTACACTTGCCTAGGTAATGAAAGTTGCTACTTTGTCGAAGGGCACTTGACAATGATCCTTTATTAATAATTCCATCTATAGAGGGTGTTTCAGTGTCCTACTTTATTCTTTTCCCATCATTGCTTGTGGATTGAATTTTGTGTATAACATAAGTTGCAAAATACTCATTCCCATTTCTTCATATCTATTCACATTTAAAAGTCTCTCCTATTGTTAGGAATTTGTTATGCGGCAAAATAACCAAAGCGATAATGACATAGACCAAGACATGCACATGAGACAAGATTTAACGTGGTTTAGCATAGCCTACCACCACGGAAACGTAAGGAACCCAGAGAGTACAAATACATGATAACCCATGTAATCCCAAAACCTGGTGTACAAATCCCATGACCCGATGGAACCAAAACACTCTTCCCAACACCTCTACAATACCCATCTCTACAACGTAGGCACAATAGTTGTAGAGAACCTAAAAGTGGTCACATCTTTCCAGAGTAATTCCCCCTCTCTCTCATTCTCTTGTTCTCTCATAATTCAAAAGGTTAAACCTAGTCTATATTTATAGACCCAAATACTTGGTCACCAAGAAACCTTATTCAATAAGATCTATACCTAAATAGATATTTACTCATTAAAGTAAATCTCAATTACCAAGTAATCTTCAACCACTAGAATTACAATAAAACTCAACTTAATTACCAATTAGAGTTTGAGTCAAAATATAACAAATCTCCCCATTGACACAAATTCTATTCGAGCATTGGTCTTCAACAACTTTAATTTTTACGTAAGCCAAATATCCGTTGAAGCACCGCCGCTAAGTCTTCAACAACTCCAATTATTACGTAGTATCCGTTGAAGCACCGTTGGATTTTGAGAATTACTCTCCCTGCAACTGAAAGCTCGTTGCAGCAGTACTCCTCTGGCATGTCTCCAATATTGTACTGCAAAGTCCATAGCAAAAGTTCCTCCACAACCGCGCAGCTCGAACCATAGCTCTGATACCATTTATTAAGAATTTTTATGCGGTAAAATAACCAAAGTGATAATGACATAGACTAAGTTATGCATATGAGACAAGATTTAATGTGGTTTAGCATAGCCTACCTCCACGAACGAGAAAAATGAACAATCCACTAATAACGTAGAGAACCCGAAGAGTACAAATACATGATAACCCATGTAACCTAAAAACTCGGTGTACAAATCCCATGACCTGGTGGAACCAAAACACACTTCCCAACATCCCTACAATACTCATCTCTACAATGTAGGCACAATAGTTGTAGAGAACCTAAAAGTGGTTACATCTTTCCAGAGTAATTCCCCCCCTCTCATTCTCTTGTTCTCTCATAATTCAAAAGGTTACACCTAGTTTATATTTATAGACCCAAATATTTGGTCACCAAGAAACCTTATTCAATAAGATCTCTACCTAAATAGATATTTACTCATTAAAGTAAATCTTAATTACCAAGTAATCTTCAACCAATAGAATTACAATAAAACTCAACTGAATTACCAATTAGAATGAGTCAAAATATAACACCTATAAAAGCTCTATGCATATTGATCGTTTCTTGATGATATATATTACTCAATTCTTGTTGTTTAATGATCAGGTGAAGCCTTTTCAAAGCACTTCACAAGAATAATCAGGCATTGGTCATTAAAAGGCGCATGAGGATGGCCCTTGATGGTGTGAGTTTTCCATCTGTCTTTTCCTTCACCCCGATCTCTGCTAGTTAGATGTTAAATAAACCTCGCACTTTTGTTTTCTGTCTGCAGGCTAGAGGCATGAATTATTTGCATCATAGGAATCCACCAATAGTGCATAGAGACCTGAAGTCTTCCAATCTCCTTGTTGATAGGAATTGAAATGTCAAGGTAACATATATTGGTTGATATCTTCAAGAAGTTCGAGTTGGTTTAAGCCTTTTCAAGTCCAGTTTTGTCTTAGGTTGGAGACTTTGTTCTCTCAAGATGGAAAAATGGAACATTCTTAACCACAAAGTCTTGAAGAGGAATGGTAATAACAGTTTATTCTTCTAATTCTTGTTGTTTTCTTCTTTAGGAGATGGTGTATTTCATGCTTGTTGTATCAGAGTTTTATATATTAAGAACGATTTATCATACAACTAATTGCTAAACCCATTTTAATTACAACCCCAATGGATTGCCCCAGAAGTCCCGAGGGATGAACCTTCAAATAAGAAGTAATTTCTGGACAATCTAACGTTTGATATTTTCCAGTCAAACGACATTAAGACTGGAGTTGTTATTTTTCCTCAACTGATTCATGACATCAATCTGAACAGGTCTGATGTATTTAGTTTTCGAGTAATCTTGTGAGGATTAATGACTGTCTCCATTCCATGGAACAAATCTAAAACTCTTTACAGGTCTTCTTCTTAACGCCCCAAACTATCTTTTTTCCCCTTTACAAAGCTACATAAATCTCTTCCATATCTTAATCTATATTTTGAAACCATAATGTAGGTTGTGAGAGTTGTAGGCTTTATGGATAGGCGATTAGAGCAGTGTTACCTAATTTGCGGTTTGCTTTGATTCGTGGAACGGGTACGGGATCGCAATTCATTAATTTTACCGTTTGCGATTTGTTGGGGTAGTCTTCTTTGGAACGCAGTTTTGGATCATAATTCATGATGATATTTTGTTTGGTTCGTTGATAAATTTTTAATAATATATTTATAAGTTCATTCAGTTTTTTTCAAAACAATTATTATTATTACTCAAATGGCTACCCTAGTATCTTAATACCTAAACAGACCTAAAAATTAGGCACAATTTATATTTTAAAATTACACATAAATTTTGGTTTAATATATGACGTGATACACACACTTTGATTTCATATAACTATATATGATAAGTGGAAACAAATCGACATATCCTTTCCTGTATCTTTCACATTCGGGGTTGAGGGAGGTTTGAAAATATTCATCATATTTAATAAGGTTGGAAATTTTTATAGATAAAATAATTAAAAATTTATACATGAGAGAGGTTAAATTGGAATTGAGGGATTTAATTGAAAGGAAATAAGACCTGGAGGCAAAATTGGAAGTTTCATTATGGATTTGGAGATTTAATTGAAATAAAACAAAACAGTTTGAATCCTAATTAAACTAAAAATGCGCCTTAAAGGACTAAATCGTAGGTGAAGTAAAACTTCTAAACCTCTCTGAAAACCTACTAAAACTTGGACTTTCCTCACAAATTATCCAAAATTTGGCATTTAAGTACCCCTTTAACTCTTCAGAAACCCTAAAGCCATTTTTCCTGCGCCGTTCTCTCCCGAAAAATTTTGGCAGTCCTTTTACAACGCCGTTTAGCTATCGTCGGACGACCGTGGTTTTCACCGCCGCCACCAATCAAAATGCCTCATCGACCCATCCAAAACCCCGTTCACCGTTCATCCTCGTCGTTTGCCGCTATCACGTTACCGAAAAAGAAAGGTTCGAAACCACCTCATTTTCTTCGCTCCGCCGTTCATCCCGTCGTCCATGCCTCTCACCGTCAACACCACAGAGATCCATGAGTTGCTGCGATTAAAACCCTCCTTTTCGTTTGCTTCCCCCACCTTTTTTATTGTAAATCAATGCTGAGAAATAAGTATGTTTTGTTTTGGTACACCAATTTATCGTTGCAGCACGCGTTCCTTACCGAATTGGAACGAAAACAAATTGCGAACTGGAACGAACGAATCCAAACAAGAATCGTGGGGTGGGGGCGAATTAGGTAACACTGGATTAGAGCTACCAGAAGGCCTTTATCCGCTTGTAGAATCTATTATCCGTGACTGTTGGCAAAGGTATACGTCAATCTTGCTAAATTTCCTTCCATTTTTTTCAAACATGGACAACTTAGAAGTAAATGTAAGGAAAAAAAAACCATTTCTTGTATTCCCAACAAAGCAGTAATCCAAAATATCGACCATCATTTGAAGACATAACCAATAGATCGACGGGCATTGTCCCAAAATCTGCCATAGGATTGGGTCGAAGGAACTCAGAGCCTTGCAGCTGCAATGGGGCCATAGGACCAATGCCACTCTTTCACTTAATAAAATCAAATGTACAATACAAATACCTAGTTGGTAGCCTGCACTTCACCTTTCCTCCCCATTTTTGGGAAGATGGGATAAAAGAAGGGGATGCCTAGGAGTGCTCGGAGGTAAGATTTTGGGGTTTTTTATCAATTTTTTGGGCGACCCACACAGTTAAATACAATTAACGCAATACATCGTTAAATACTATTAATTTTTAAAAATGACTTTTAAATGATTATTAAAAATTTTAAAGACTCGACATGCAATTAATTATATTTCAAAAATAAAAAAAATTATTTCATGAACTATTCACACCTTTTCATTCGTGGTTTTACATATTTAAATAAAATCATATCATTTTTATTTTTCACGTAATATTTTTTTATAAATTAAAATTTACAAGTTATCTTCTTCCTCATATTTTATATATTAATTCTAATATTATTAATATATAAAATTTTTAAAATAAAAAATAACCAAAAAAATTTAATCCACGAATCAAAAGAAATAAAAATAAAATAATTAATTTAGAGGGTGTTCCCAAGTTGCTAGTCTACAATCACCCCAACAGTAATTCCTAAGCAAACCGTGCAGAAGCAGCAAAGCAGGGGCGGTGTCGGCCCTAAATTTACTTAGAATTTTAATTAATTATTAAACTACACCATATGAACTTCAATATGAACTTCTGCAGAAACTCCAACTTTGTTGGCGACGTCTCAACGAGTTTTAGCCAATATTAATCTTAGGGTTTTAAACTATTAAAATTAATTATTTTATTTTTTTCGTGAATTAAATTTTTGGGATTTTTTATTTTAAGGATTTTATTCATTAACATATTAGAATTAATATATGAGGTATGAGGAAGGAGATGATAATTTGTAAATATTAATTTATAAAAAAATATTATATGAAAAATAAAGATGATGTGATTTTATTTAATTGGGTAGGACTATGGATGATGTGATGAGAATGCTTCATAGAGTAATTTCTTCTAATTTTGTTTTAAAATATGATTAATTGCATGTCGAGCCTTTGAGATTTTTAATAATCATTTAAAAGTCATTTAAAAATTAATGATATTCAACGATGTATTGCGTTAATAGTGCTCAGCGGTGTGCGTCGCCTGTTCTAAACTCATCCAAAAAATTATTTAATTATTCTTTTGAAAAGTTATTTGGATGTAATGTATTATCTAATAAATCATATAGAAACATTTCCAACAAAATGATAGTGACATTTAAAGATGTTGCAAGAAACTACCACATATGAGATAAGATTCTCTTACAAAAGTGTTAAAATAATTAAGCTTTATACTGTGTAAATAAATCTTGTGGATCTTAATTCTATATATATGATAGAATCTTCTTACACCATATAAATGTTAAAAGTTTATCCCTTTTATGACCATTGAATGGAGGTAAATGGATAAAAAAGATTAATAGTGAGAAATGAAAAAGATTATCACATAGGAAAATAAGAAAATAATCTTAGTTATTTATTTATCATCATCCAACAATATAAATAAGTGTAAAAGTAATTGAATTTTGCACAGTATAAGTGGATCCTAACCTTATATATATGTATATACATGTATATACATTTATATACCAGATAAAATCCTCTTAAAACGTAAAAGTTTTACATTTTTTTGGACCATTGGTGTAGCGACTTTTTTTCGGGCCGCTACGAAAATTAAAAAAATCATATGGGAGGGGTTTCCCGCTTTTATTGAAAATTTTATTTAAAAAGGGAGATTTTAAGAAAACTCGTATTTTAAAAATACATGGAGTCGCCACCGGCTACTTTGGTAGGCCGGAGACCATAAAAATAAAAACCAAAGATTTTAAAAACTTGGGTTCGGGAGTTAGTTACGGATGGGGAAGGATTAGCACCCCACACCGCCCAAAATTGGTACCTAACGAGTTTATATCGTATTATTAAGAAAAATAAAAAAATTGATTTAATTTAATAATTAATTCCTAAAATTCATGGTTTGAATATTAAATTTACCTCGATATCTGCGGTACCAAAGGAGATGACACTCAGAGACCTGGATGACACTTGTAACCCCCTAAACCTGCCTAAGCGATACACCTAAGTCTAGGAGGCTATATTCGGGTCACCAGAGCAACCTACAATAAAAATTGAAGAAATTTCTTAAAAATACATTTAAACCTGTAAAATAAAATTCTGTTAAAAACACCATACTAAAAATTCCGTTTGCACGAAAGCTGAAATCCAGAAAACACATTACAGACTCGATCATAAAATAAAATGTGACATACATGCCCACTAATACATAGGTACCGTACTCTGCATGCAACGCCAAGGTAACTCCAAAACTGGTATTGGTCACAAAATCATGATCAATTTCCTTTAACCTGCAATGGTGAAACAACATGAGCTTGAGAAAGCTCAATAATACAGAACTACCAAAAGATGCTATAAGCACAACCAAGCATATGGCTAAACATAAAACTACGATGTTGAACTTGGCTACAAAAGATTCCAGATATGATATGAAAATATCAAAATCATCCTGGATTTGAATACACGAATGCCAGAACAAAAGTTATGATCTAGAAAATAAAAATGAGTTAGATTACATGAATTGAACTTGAGGGTTTAGAGTGTTCTATCAATTTCAGATCGGGAATGATGGCATTTTTCAAACGACAGTAGAATTTCAACAGTGGTAGAGAGAGAGACAGTAGAAAGGTGTCCCCTAGCTACCCTCCAACCGAACACTAATATGCAATTTCCCAAAACTGCATCAGAAGGTCTTACTTTAGGCCCGTTAGGGCGTAGAAGCCTAACAAAAAGACCCTAGATCCGAAAGGATGTAGGAGCCTAACAGAATGACTTACCCCAGGCCCGATAGGGCGTAGGAGCCTAATAGAAGGCACAAAGCCTAACGGAAGGCACAAAGCCTAACAGAATGTCAGCTTGATCAAGGCTGCCTACAAGACTTCAAATCATATTCCTAATAACACCCTAGAAAAATATCAGTTGGCCAGTAAGCGGAAAAATTATCAAGAATCAGATATATTTTTGGATCAGAGGATAGAAACCAGAAATTGGACTTTTATTTATAAAATAATTGTGCTTTTGAATCAGAGCAGATAGCCACGGTTTCATATCAGAGAGAACATTTTACCGATTTTGAGCAGTTTTCAGAAAGAGATCCTTATACAAGGGGTATGGTGAAAACTGACGCCATTAAGGCATTGAAAACTTAGTTCATCAGAACCATTTAGAATTTCAGAATATAATGTGATCATGCAGTAGTTTAGATATAACAAGATGAATTTAGAAATTCAGATAGTTCAGGATCATTCAAGAATTTGGATATATCAATAGGGTTTTATACAATTTAACTTATAAGGGTATATTGGTTATTTAAACCTTCAAAGTCAATTTAGTAATTTAATCTGATAGAGATAAATCAGTAATTTGCAGAATTCATAATTTCTAATTACACACTGAGTCACCATGCTTCACTGACTATTCAGAACATATCATTACGGTACTAACCGATAATCGGACATGTAATTCCATACAAGTTTTCCTTCTTATAACCGACTACGTTATATAACAAAATAAATCACCTTCACCAACCATCTGAATCTACTGCGAGCAGTCGAACATGTATTCATGATGTGTAATACCCCAAAATTTACAGTATTGTTTAAGGGTCATTTAGTGCTAAGATAATTGCTTAAAATCTTACTTAGTGACTAAAATGAAAAAAATGCAAAAGTTAGGATTTTCTCAATTATGGACTGTAGAAAAGAAATTTATGAGGTTTTAAGGTGTCATGTGATAGAGAACGAGTAAAATAGGATACTCGCAAAATTTTGGTTAAAATCCAAGGAAAATTGGAATAGGAATTCAAGGTTAAATTTTAGTGTCCAAAATGATAATTTTTCAAAACTTGTATGGTACAAGTCGAAATATGAAAAGTTGAAGGACCAAAGTTGTAATTTCCCAAAAGTTAGGTGTTTTATTTCATAAATAGATAGAGCACATATTGGTGTGGAGCGAATGTGGAATTACTGGTTTGATATGATATTTTGATTATTGGGAAATCACAGTCAAAGTTTAAGTGGAATTCAAATACCCGGATCGAACTGAAAAATTATGAAATTTTACCATATGATAGAGAAAGGTTATTAAAGTTATTTCCAGGTGCTGGAAATATTTTAGTTCGATTCAGGATGAATCCTATGATTTATTTTGATTAAGGAATTTATTTAGTAACCGATAAAATTCTCGGCATTTATCGGTAAATCGGATCAAGCTAAAATTTCAGAGATGATTCCATAGACTTTGGAAGAGTTATAAAATATTATTTTATGGATATTTGGAGAGTTAAGTTTTTGGAGTAAATCTATTTGACTGAAATTGCCTAGAATGACAATTTTGTAAAAAAAAAGTTGATTGGTAAAGGGTATTTTGGTCTTTTCACCCAAAAAGGACATGGAAGGAATTTTGAGATTTATTTAATAGATGAATAGTGGTTGGTTGGAATCCAAATAAGTTTAGTTAGAATTTTAAAAAATGGTAAACTAGTAAATATGAATTCAGATGGGGGACAATTTGGTAAATTAGAATAAAATGAATTAAAAATTCATTTTTATTTATACAAGTGGCATAAATATATGATATATGAAGAGTTATCATCCAAAAATTCATTCCCAAACCATGGAGGAAGAGGAGAAAGAAGAGGAAATCTTACAAGCTCGATTTAAGCCTCGAAACTCAGTTTTTAGGTAATCTTCCGAACTACAAAGTTGTTCTTCTCTTCAATCTCTATCTATTGACGTAAATTATTCATGGATTTCATGCTTGACTAATGAGATTTGATATGAGAAAGAAATTAGGGTTTATGTTAAAACTTGGGGGTTTTATGATTTTATGAATCTATGTTGGATTTTATGTTGAAATCAAGCAAGAATGATGTTCGATTCATGTTTTTGAATTAGGATTTAAACCCTAAACAATTTAGTAGCCTTGAAAAAGATTAGGGTTTAAGGATCCAACCTTGAATTAGGGTTTTTGATGATGAGTTAGTAATCTAGCAAGCTCGATTTATTGTTTGAAATCAAAACCCTAAATTTCTTAATTGCTTCGGCAATGCAGAGTTACGGCGTCATATACATTACGATATCGTGATGACTCGCGTACCATAGCATCACATGATTTTGTACTTTGGGCTATAATACATGAAATGCATTTATGCAGGAAGTTAAGTTAAAAAGCTTATCGTATATTTGGTTAATAAAATAAAGGTTGGATGATATGATATAAACTACAATTAGGATGTGTGAACTGCTCTAGTATGAACATGTTCTACATGATATAAACTGTTATTGGGATTTCTAGCTATTTTGCAGGAATTGTTTTAAATGTTGCCCTTGGTAGTATAATATTAAGTATGACAGTATTGTGGTATACCTTAAGAGTCCATCTGTCACTTAATTGTGTCCATAGTTATTTGGCACTTAATTGTGTCCACCGTTTGCCCCTAAGGAAAGTGGCTAGTACTCTAGGAGTACACAACTCGTTTACTCGTCTCTTGATATTTACCTTAGGCCATAAGATTTTACAGTACAGTTACATGACTTTATAGTACAGAATTATTACAGTACAAATTTCTTACATTATTATTCCTGCATTACAGACTATATGATTTTACAGAGTAACCTTGCTATATGATTTTACAGAGCAACCTTGTTATTTGATTTTTTTCACTAAACATTTATTACAGCACAGATTTATTACAGTACAGGTTCATTACATGAGTATCATGCTTTACCAAATATCATGCCTAATACAGCTATTTCATACTACAAAAATTTTATACCATGTTTTACATGTTACATATTTTTATGCCTCACTGAGATACACTCAGCGTGTATTTATGTTATACACGTAGGTGATCAGGATTAGTAGATGACAACCTTTGCTTCATCATCATTATGTATAGAAGATAATCGATAGGTATTTTCGTAATCATGACATCTGTCTTTTATATGTTTAATAGTGACATGTATTTAATAAATCTGTCTATTTTGTTAAAGTAATTATCGGGGCCTATAATAGTGGCGTAAACTGTTTTAAATTGATTATTATATCTACAGTTTGGTGTTAAATAGTCTGATTTGATATATTTTATACGAATTTGATATCGAATAATTTTTATTAGAAACCCTTTTGTAAAATAAATTATTTTAGTATGTATGTATACTTTATGTGAAAAGTTTTATAATCGGAACTCGAATAAATATTTTATATCAGTATTAATTAAAGTTAAGTGTGCTTGGGTTATAGAAATATTAAGATGGGTGACCACTGGGAAGTTTTTTCCAAAATTTTTTAAATCACCCCAGATTTTTGTTAAAAGATCTGTTTTAAAAAGCTGTGGCATTTTTGACTCGTGTCCGGTGTACGGTCACGGGAAGGGGGTGTTACATTTATTGGTATCAGAGCTGCAAGTTTAGCCGGTTCCAAAGTTAAACCGAGCTCGATAAAAGTGTTAAAGTGTGTACATACCACAAGGATGTCATATTTACTGAAAAGAAATACTTGTATAATTGATGCAATTGTTTACTAGTCAAAGGGGTTACTGTAGGAATGAATGTATGAATGAGAATGAATACCGTTGGACAATTAAAATAGGGAATATTATGAGTTCCCAAAAACGAGTAAGGAGGTTAACTAATTCTAGTACTCGGTTTAAACGGGGTAGTAACAAATGGACTGATATAGTAATGAAAGCTATTTAGAGTGCAAGATACCTCTTTACAAATGGTAATTGCAGATAGGAATCGAATTTAGGGCTCCTATCAGTAAAGGATTTATGAACTAATAGGTATATAAGAGACACAAATGATGGTATGATGTCGGCATATTGATGGTTAAGTGATAATGATTGGAGTAAAGCTCTAAAATAATGGTTAAAAAAATAGTAATATACTAAAATTAGTGTTGTGAAGTCTATAAAGCCTTTACTATGAAAAGTTGATAGAGCAATGGGCACAGATGAGTAATTTTGCTCAAAATATTTCGATAAAGTGTCTCTTAAAGCAATTGATTGAAAAGAAGCACAAGTGATGTTTAGACCCTTGTATCAAGTAAAGGATTTCAAAGTATTGGAATAGTGACTTTGGAAATAAAATGAAAAGATTGTTAAAGTAAGGGTTGAAAGACTTAGTTAGTTTTCATACTAGATACTAAGATGCTTAGTGAGGACATAAGTAAAATTCCGACAGCTCAAGATTGATGTAATTGCCGGTAATGAGCCAGTGTCTATGGCTTCATATAGAATGACACCTACAGAACTGAAAGAGTTAAAGTTTCCGTCGCAGGAATTACTAGACAAAGGATAGTGCTACAGATTTAGAAAAAAAGGTTATATGCAAAACTCTCAAAATGTGAGTTTTGTTATCAGAAGTGGCTTTCTTGGGTCACATTGTTTTAATCGAAGGGATCTTCGTCGATCTTAAAAAGATACAGTCTATTATGGAATGAAAGGTTCCCAAAAATATTAACGAGGTTTGCAGTTTCTTGATACTTGCTGGATATTATCGAAGGTTTGTGAACAACTTTTTGATGATAGCTGCTCCATTTACAAAGCTATTGAGAAAGAATGTTCCATTCATATGGACTGAGAAGTGTCAAGAAAGCTTTGATCAGTTAAAGAAAATTTTAACAGAAGCTTCAGTTTTGGTGCAATCAAAGTCATGAAAAGAATTTACTCTATACTATAACGCATCCTATAATGGAATAGGGTGCATGTTGATGCAAGATGGAAAGGTGATCACATATGCTTCCCGACAACTAAATCTACATGAAATGAATTATCCGACTCATGATCTGGAACTTGCGGCTGTAGTTTTTACTTTGGAAGTGTGGCGACATTATCTCTATGGTGAACGCTACCACGTGTATACTGATCATAAGAGTTTAAAATATTTGATGACACATAAAGGGTTGAATATACGGCAACAAAGATGGTTGGAACTAATAAAGGATTATGACTTGATCATTGATTACCATCTAAGCCGAGCAAATATCATAATCGATACCTTAAATTGGAAGACATTTATTACATTATGAACTTTAAATGCTCAACTGACATGAAAAGGATGGTTCGTTGCTAGTAGAGATGCAATTAAGATCTTTATTGCCAAGTCGAAATAAAGAAAGTCAGCAACAAGATGAAAACTATATAGCAAAGATGAAACAAGTGGAGTGCCAATATCTATAGTATCAGATCGAAATCTAAAGTTCACATCAAGATTTTGGAATGCACTACATAGAGCTTTGAGGACACGAATGAACTTCAGTACTGTGTTTCATCCTCAAACAGATGACCAATCTAAAAGAATAATTCGAATACTAAAAGATATACTAAGAGCTTGCGTGATTGAGTTTGAGGGATAATGGGAAAAGTATTTACCACTAGCAGAATTTGCCTACGATAACAGTTATCAGAAAAGTATATAGATGGCACCCTATGAAACCCTCTATGGTCAAAAGTGCAAATCGCCATTAAATTGGTTGGAGTTATATGATTGCAAGCTGATTAAGCCAGATTTGTTACAAGAAATGGAAGAAAATAATACGTTTCGGGCACAAAGGAAAACTAAGTCCCAGGTGTTTTGGACCTTATGAAATTCTAAAGAAAGTTGGCCATGTGGCGTATCAACTACCTCTTCCACCGGAGATGAGTAAAATCCATGATGTTTTCTAGGTCTCGATGCTCTGAAGATACAGATCGAATCCTTCACACGTGATTATACTGGAGAAGATAGATTTGCAATCAAATTTGACTTACGAAGAGGAATCAGTAAAGTTTGTAATACCCCGAAATTTTCTAAGTTGATTAAGTGCCATTTAGTAATAATATAATAGCTTAAAAGTTATCTTAGTGACTAAAATGACAAAAATGAAAAAGTTAGGATTTCTTTGATTATGTGTTATGGAAAAGGAATTTCTGAGATTTAAAAGCATCAGATGATAAAGGGCAAGCTAATTAGGGTGTTTGCAAAGTTTGGTTAAAATCTTAGGAAAATTTGAAATGGGAATTGAAGTTTAAAATTTAGTGACCAAAATGATAAGTAGTCAAAACTTGTGTGGAACAAGACTAAATATGAAAAGTTGAAGGACTAAAGTTGTAAATTCCCAAAAGTTAGGGGTTTTTATTTTATAAATATATAGAGCACCTTAGGGTGTGGATAGAATGTGGAATAACTGGTTTGACCCGATATTTTGATTATTGGGAAATAGCAGTTAAAGTTTAAGTAGAATTCGGGTATCTAGATTGAACTGGAAAATTATGAAATTTTACTATATGATAGAAGAAGGATATAAAAATCATTCCCAAGTTTTGGAAATATTTTTAGTTTGATTCAGGATGAATCCTATGATTTATTTTGATTAAGGAATTTATTTAGTAACTGATAAAATTCTCGATAATTATCGATAAATCGGATCGAGCTAAAATTTCAGAGATGATTCCATAGACCTTGGAAGAGTTATAAAATATTATTTTATGGATATTTGGAGAGTTAAATAGTTGGGTTAAATTTATTTGACTAAAATGGCCTAGAATGGCAATTTTGTGAAAAAGTTGATTAGTAAAGGGTATTTTAGTCTTTTCATCCAAAAAGGGTTCTAGTAGATGAATAGTTTCTAGTTGGGATCCAACTAAGTCCAGTTGGAATGTTACAATATGGCAAACTAGTAAATATGAATTTAGTTGGGGGACATTTTGGTAAATTGGAATAAAATGAATTTTAAATTCATTTTTAATTATACAAGTGGCATATATATATGAAATATGAACATTTATCAATGAATTTCCATCTTCAAAGCCGTGGAGGAAGAGGAGAAAGAAGAGGGAAATTTTTCAAGCTCGATTTAAGCCCAAAATCTTAGTTTTAAGGTAATCTTCCGAACTACAAAGTTGTTCTTCTCTTCGATCTCTATCTATTGATGTAAATTACTCATGGATTTCATGCTTGATTGATGAGATTTGATATGAGAGAGAAATTAGGGTTTATGTTCAAATTGGGGGTTTTATGAGTTTATGAATCTATGTTCGATTTTATGTAAAATCAAGCAAGAATGATGTTGGATTTATGTTTTTGAGTTGTGATTTAAACCCTAAACAATTCAAAAACCTTGAAGAAGATTAGGGTTTAGGTATCCAACCTTAAATTAGGGTTTGTGATGATGAGTTAGTAATCTTGCAAGCTTGATTTGTTGTTTGGAATCAAAACCCTAAATTTAAACCCTAAAGGACTAATTCAACAAGGTGTTAAAGTTAGGGGTTCAAATCTGATTTTTAGAATTTGAAATGTACTTTTGTTGTTAATGATGTTTGAGGCATGAAAATGAAGTTAGAATGCTAAACTGATGATTATTCGATCTAGTGACCATTTTGACAATTTGTCAAAAGTGGATAATCAATTCGGCACTGGTGTATAAGAAGAGGACAAATTCTAATTTTTTTATGTTAAGTGATGATTATGATGTAAAGTTGATGATTGGGGGCCTAATTGCAAAGTTTTAAAGCTAGAATCCTTGAATTGTAAATTAGTGACTATGTCGACAAATTAGAGAACAAAGGGTTGAAATATGACAATTATGTATTTGGAGAATGCTATGTTGGAAAATTTTATTTTAGTGATTTAGATGTTAATTTTGAATTGAAGGATTGAAAAGACAGGAGAAAAAATGGTGAATGACCATTTCAGAAATGGAAATTGTTTGTAAGGGACCAATTCGATCAGTACTTTAAATTAATGGGAAAGTTGGTAGAATTTTAGAAATGTTAGATTAGTTGGTTAATGAATGAATTCAAGTACTTTTGTGAAGTTAGTGACTAAAGTGTCACTTTAGTAATGTTTGAAGCTTGAAGGGATAAAATCCAAAGTGAACAAGTAGTAATGGAATTGTTCTAATTTGAGCTTGAAAAATTATTTGATGTCCAAAATGGTCACAAATGACCTTAGGACAAAATCGAAAATCACATGGAAATTGGGGGGAAATTTTAGAAATGTTTTATATTCAAATAATTGTGTTTTGTGAATTAAGTTAGCAACATTAGATTTAAGTCTAACAAAAGAATGATAATGTATATATATATTCGATTGGTCTTCTACAGTTCCGAGGGAAAACTGAGAGAGACACAAGTATTAGAGGAAAAGAAAAGGTTACCGAATAAGCTTAGTAAGGCTACTTTTGCATCGCTACAGGTGAGTGCATCTTTACCTATTATATATATATAATATGAAGAAGACTTATGATGAGTCAACCTTGATATTAATGAAATATATGTCGATCAAAGATATGCAAATGGCATGAAATATTAAATGGCATATGTGATACATTGATATGGCATAAAGATTTATCTAAGATAAATCAGATTTTAGATATTGGGTATGAATTGCATAATACAGAAATGGCAAGTACATATGAAAAATTATGATGAAATATGGGATGTGAATTGCCCGTTTACATGAATGATAATGATTGATAATGAAATGAAATGCCCAAGTATTATGATATGAGAGTTCATGGTATAGTTGGACATCCAAGAAGTCCTTAGCACCAGCAACATGCAAGTTATGTTATGTTTCATGTTTTGTGACTACTACGGTGTCACATACACCTTGGGGACCAAAGCCCTTGGTGTTGCACCCTGGGGATCCAAGCCCATAGTGCTAATGGCACTAACGAGGTGTTTTAATGAGGAGCAAAGAACGTCCTCGAATACGTACTCATATATCATGATCAAGTTATGCACTACGGTGTCACTTCCACCTTGGGGACCCAAGCCCTTGGTGTGTACCCTGGGGATCCAAACCCATATTGCTAATGGCATTGACGAGGTGCTTTACGAGGAGCAAAGAGCATCCTTGAGCACGTACTCATGTTCACGCTATGCTAGACACTATGATGTCTTATCAAGATGACTCACGTACCTTGATCTCATATTATATACTTTAGGCTATCTCTAAAGGAAGGTTATATTGCAAATGATTACATGATGACTGATAAATACTAAGAACATGATAATTATACTTGTTTTATGATATGATATAAGTTGTACTAGAATCACTTGCCATTTTACAGGAAATGTATTGCATAGTTATATGACAAAGGAATAACTTGATAAGTCTATTTTATATGATTCTTTACATTGAAATTATTTACTTTAAATTATAGTTGCCCCACTAAGTGAATACTTAGCATGTGTTGTTTCACACGTAGGTTATTGGAAACTTACCGTAAGAGGAGCCAAGCATGTTAATCAAGCTACAATCTGCCAAACATCAATAAGACATTCTAATTTATAATATTATTTAGTGGGCATGTATTAGTTTATTCGTTAGTTGTTTTAAAAGTAAAATTTTAAATTTTCGTTTATCACGTAACAATTTGAAATTCAAGAAAGGGCCTAGGCAGTATACCTACTTTTCACCCTGAGTTACATACTTATTTTAATAACTGATTAACATGTTTTATAAATCAATTCAGGGTCATATAATCACTCATTTTTGTCTGGTTGTAAATATTATAGTAAACTATTATATATGTGTTCGTATGTGTGTATTAATGCCTATATGTACGTATGGCGATATGTATAGTTACACGTAAGTATGAGTGTGTGCGCATTATGTGTGAATGTATATTAATATGTACTATGAATTAATATATGTGTATGTGCGAGTACATATAATGGCATGTATATTTTATATGTATGTTGCATGTATATGTATGTGTATGAATGGGTATGTGTATAGGTATATGTATGTATGTGGAATGTGAATTAATGTTATTATTATTAGGTTATTAATATCATGTACTATTATTAGTTTATATCTGTATGAGTAGTGTTATTATCGTACATGTATGTCCATATTAATGCTTGTATGTATATGTGTTAATGTATTATTAATATTAGTTATTATTATTATTATTTTGTTAATGGGCTAATGTGCTAATTAAAACAAATCCAATGTTAGTAAAAACCCAATATTATGTCCAATCCAAATATACATAAAACCAGAAATATTACATCGGCCCAAACCAAATGGCTCAACAACTAAAATAACCCTAACTAACATATGATAATTAACCCTAATATATCATCCTTTTTTGCAGGCGGCTGAAGGAGAGCCGTTGGATCAGATCCAGATCCAACGATCGTAATCAAAGTTTGAAGCCCCTTCAGATGTTGTGTGGGATACACGCTCGGGCAGGTTCACCTCTCACGCGCGCGTGGCTTGCACGCGCGAGACTTTTCAGATCTCAAGGCACCACATGTCATCGATCCAGGCCGTCCAAACTTCAAGCAATCCTAGCCGTTGGATCATATCTGATCCAATGGCCAGGAATAAATCTGGCCGATTGCTCTCAACGACTCATCCACGTGGCCGTTCTACCGCTACCGCCGTACACGTCCCCTCACCGGCCGTACCAAACCAGGCATGCAAGATCAAAAAAATGCATAAGTCAAATCAAACAGAATAGCAATTATTTTGTTAAATCTTGTAAGCAAAAATCATAAAAATATGCATATATAGAGATGTATTCAACCATTTGTACTCAAGAGAGAGATTCAAAGAAATAAAGAACAAGTTTCCAGTGGTAATCATCTATTCTTCTTTTCTTTCATGAACATTTCGAAATAAAAAAATAACAAAAACATAAATAGAGTCGAGTCTTACCCTCACTGCCGGTTCATCTCCCCTTGACCGTTGACAAGCCATCGATTCACTGAACCGAGCATGGTGAGCCGGTGAAGGAGGAAGTCTAGGTTTTTGTTTTTTGGTTTTAGACGAGGTTTGAAGAGGTTCCTTTTTAGATCTAGAAAATAGGGGGTTTGATTTTGAAGTACGAAGGTTATATCTGGGGTTCGGTTGAAAAGAGGGTTATTTTATATGGTTTTTTTAGCTTGCCGGCGTCGATCAACGGCGGCCAACAGTCGGTTTCTGGGTTTAATCCCCGGTTGGGGTTGAATATCAAAAGGGGGTTTTGGTTTTGAGAGAAAATAATAAAAGGGTGTTAATCTTAAAGAATTGAATTAAAATGGCTAAAAGGATAAAATTGGGTCTGATAAGGTCCTTATATAGATGTTTTTCGTTTTAAAAATGGTATAATTACCACATAAGGAGCTCCGCCCTTTTCATATTTTCACTTTGAGCTTGCCGCATGGTAATATTACACTATCGGTCCTCCATTATTTTCAAAAGGTTTCAATTTTGTCACTAAAATGTTTAAATCAAAATTTTAAAGGCACAATTGCGGCCGAAGTACTTTCGCATTTTCAATCTTTTCAAAAGTGTTGCCGCATGGATAAATTACACAAATGGTCCCCCTGAGTTCAAATTGGTTTTTAATATCACCCATAAATTTGTTTTAAATGATTTCATGGATAAATTACAGTCTGGTCCCTATTTCTTTCATTCTTTTTCAATAGAATCCTCTTTTTAGAACTATTTTTGGGTTAATTACTGTTTGGTCCTTATTATTTTAATTTCTGTAAATTTCAGTTTAAATTTATATTTTTTGTTTATTTGTTTATATATTTAGTTTTTCTTATTTCATGCATTATGTTTTATGTATTATGTTATGCTAACTAATATTATGTATAAGGTATCTTATTATTATGTTACATATATTATAGTATTTATGTAATTTTTATTATATGCACATGTTATAAATATTAAGTTATATTTGTAGATTAATAATCGTTATATGTGTTATGTTCACACGTGAGTAGATATTTTATTTTAATCATATTTATTTGCTTGAAATTACATACACATTTATTTATTTATTTATTTAATATTTATTTACTTTTCATTAATTCATGTTTTTTATTTATTCATGCTTATATTTATCACATTTAGTTTAGGCCTTTTTAGCCCGGTATTCTAGTGGGAGTGTCATCCCGGTCTCCGGGTTTCATCTCCTTTGGTATCGTGGATCGAGGCGAAGTTTTAATATTCGAAACTTTCTTTTTGGAATTAATTATTAAATTAATCCGATTTTATTTTTTCTTTATAAGTACGATACAAATCTATTTGGTACGAATTTTGGGCGTATCAGGGGTGCTAATCCTTCCCCGTGCGTAATCAATTCCCGAACCTAATTCGAATCTCTGGTTTTGTTTTCGGTCTCCGGTCTACTTAATGCAAGTGATCGGTGGCGACTCCAATTTTTAAAAAATACAAGTTTCTAAAAATTCCCATTTTTAAATATTTTTAATAAAAACTGGAAATACCCCCAAACACGATTTTTCTTATTATTTTTCGTAGCGGCCTTCAACGCTTATAGAAAAAAATAGTCACCATAGCATGGAGACTTCGCTAGGGGCAAAATTTTTTTCAAAATGAGAAAATGAATTAAGCCCTAATCAGATTCGTATCGTAATTATTCAGAAAATTTAAATTCGGTTTAATTTAATTTTCAATTCTCAAGTCTTGTTTTTGAAAACATCATATAGTAGTCTTAGAACCTTTAGGAGGAGTGGTTACTTCACTTCGTGGGGTTTTCACCTCCGTACAATGTTGTAATTCACTTCAAGAATTCAGTCCTTATATTTTATGAGGTTTTCACCTTCGTATGGTATAAGGATCGCATTCCCTCGAATCGATGTCCAAGCGACAGTTCGAGTACCGATTATTTTAGAATTCAACCGCATATAGCGAGACGTAGATCCTACCTATTAGATCCATGCCGATACTCTATTCGTTTAGCGGATGACCTGTTTAAGTTTTTGTTCGCATTTGTGTTTGTTAGTTTTCTTTTTAACTGCTTGGTTTGAGTGTTTTAAATTGTTTCTGCTTATTAACCATTTATTATTCTTTTCAAACTAACACAATTTTCTTTTTGTGTTTGCCTTTTACTTTTTATTTTGTGCATCGCATTTTCATAAACATAAAAGTATTATTTGTAAGTGACCGTCACTATAGAAGGCAGTCATAATAGACAATACGTCTCGTATTTAGATAAATCGAGCAGATTTTAAGCATTATCAGAAGAGTCGAGAGGGCGAATCATATGAAGAGTTTGAACAAGATAGGATAGCTGATACTCGTATTGCGGATGAGCGAGACGAAGTACAAGGGTTGAAGAAACAAATGGGCGAGATGATGAATTTGATGACCACTATGGCTAAAGGCAAGAGGTCCATAGAGCCAAAAGAAGAATCGGTCAAGAACCGAAATGAAAGTACCGATAGTAAGAATCCTGCTCCCAAGTAAAGTAACATCGGTAAATACGACCAGTCGAACCCTTTTGTGATTCGCGTCAACCAATCAGTGGGAGGTGCATCTGAGTCAAGCTCCCAAAAAATAGAGATAAGTCCAGAGGAAACATGAGAAATTGATAATGTGAAAAAGTACATCCCGAAGCCTATATGGTATACCGAGCTTGTAATACCCCAATATTTGCATAGAGATTAAAATGCAAAGAATTAATAGTTAGTGGTTTTAGTTTAGTGACTAAAATGTAAACTTTCAAAGTTTGGTGGTCAAAGTGAAAAGTTAGGAAAAGTATAGGGACCAACATGTTAATTTTCCCAATATTTAATTTCAAAAAAAGTAATTTTATTCAGTATAAGAGTAAATTGGATCGAAATAAGTATTTTGATGTCTGTTTTGGGAATTAAAATACAGTGGAAGATATCTATTTTGGATTGAATGAAATTAATAAGTGTGCTCAAGCTAGAGAAATTCTATGATAGGTGACCTTTGGGAAGGTTCCATAAAAGTGTTTCTGAGCAATATTTTGGACTCAGTAAGAGTAGAGAAGATTCCTATGGAATTATAGAATTTTTGGAATTCGGTAGTTCGTAAAAGAGAAAATCGCAAAAGAAGAATTTTACGAATATTGGGAAATCGGATCGAATAAAAATTTTAGAGATGTATTCAAAAGCTATGGAAAAGGTATGGAATATTATTTTAGGAATATTCTATTATGGTTTGGTTGGATTCCAACTAGATTGGTTGGATTTTAACTAGAATGGCAAACTAGTAAATAATAAATTAGTTGGAGAGCAAGAAGGACATTTCACCCTTATTTTAATTAGATAATTGATTATTTTTGGATAAGAAATACATGTGTTGGAAGAGGATTGGTCATAATACAAGGTTATAGTAGTCTTTTGACTATTAAAGAGATATTCAATAATATTTGGTTAAATAAAATGCCATTTGTCATTAAATAAAAGAAAGGAAAGTTAGAAAAAATTATCATCTTTCTTCTCTAATACACAAGGCTGTCGAATTGCTCTTTCATAGACAACAAGCAAGTTCGATATCGAAACAAAGCAAGAGATAAAGAGAAAGTTCCGAAATAAATCAAGCTTAGTGAGGTTATTATAATTGGACTTCTATAAAGTATTCAGGTGAGTGCATTTATGTGTTTTAAAATATATTTTAGCGAATTTCAAGAATTTCATATACTTGATTTTATTGAAATAATAACATGGTTTCTGTACAAGATATATGATATCTTACAGGCAAAAGAAAAAGGTTTGGTACATGATAGGGTATGAACTACCTTATTATGTTTTGTTTATGACAATTTTATTATCGTTATCTTGATTATATGTTCTAAATAAATTATAGTATAATGGAGTATGAACTGCTTCATTGTTTTGATTTATTGATATTAAGTTATTTATCATCTATGAAATGGTATATTGTAAAGGTAAATATTTTTATTACCTAAGATTACGATGAGAATTACAGTATAATTGGCATGCCTTAGAGTTTAGCAACGACGCCATACACTTTATGTGTCTTTTGTTCAGACATTTTATTTATCTTTTGTTTCAGACTCTTTGTGTGTTTTTTGTTTCAGACACTTTATGTGTCTTTTGATATCGGGCACTTTCTGTGTCTTTTGTTTCCCGACCTTTGTGGTCTTTGTTTATCATGACTCGCATACTTAGTTTCTCTTATATGTGTGTCTTGGGATAATAATAAGGTTTCCTACTTAATGATTTTAAATGCAAATCCTTTATGTTACAAAACCATATTGATTCGAATGGATTTTGAATAAATGTTGTTTATACATTTTTTTATTTATTCATTACTTATCGTCTTGATGATTATATTTGAATGTCTTACTAAGTTTATACTTAGCGTGTGCTTTGCTTGTGCACACGTAGGTTGATCGAGAAAGACGTAAGCAGTGACATTTTGAGCATCACCTTGAGGAAGAGGACAAAATACAGGTTATCATAGTAATATTTTGACATCCTACGTAATGTTTTGATTAGTGGCATGTAATATGATAAACTTGCATGTTTTGCGTAAATAGGTACTTTAAGTAACTCTTTAGTTTGTATATTTATAACTTAAATATGATTTAGAATTAATAGTATGTGGTTTAAAATGGTTTATGATGTAGTTAGTATGCTTATAATGGAATTAAATGAAAACTGTCTAGAAACTCTGTTTTAAACAGTAAGTTTGAAAAATTGCCATAAATTCCGTAGATTGAATTAGAAGGTGAAGTTTATATGTATGAACTACAAATTGTGTTTAGTTTCTTATAAAACAAACGGTGATTGATTTTGAGTTCTGTAGAAAAAGTTATGAATTTTTATTCGATAAAAGGTTTGAAAAACAGAGCAACAGATTTTTCTTAAAACTGCTTTGTGACGGGAATGTGGAAATTTCTTGTAATTTTTATAGTATGAATTTGAGTTAATAAATTATATGGTTTGAAAACTTGATAAATCTAGTTTAATTAGAAATTTACGGAATGAATTTTGGATGTCTATGGAATTTTATAAAAAATTTGTTTAGAGAGAGTGCAAGCTGCCAATTCTTTTGCATTAGCAAAAGACTTTGTAAACTTGAATTTGTGACATCTTTGACTCGTATTTGGTAACAAATACGGGAAGAGGGTATTACATCTATTGGTATCAGAGCTATAGGTTTAGCCGGTTCTGGATTTAAATTGAGTTTGCTATGAGTTAATAAGTGTGTACATGTCACTAGGATGTCATAAAATTACTAGTGATGGCATTTGTATATTTGATGCTCTTGCTTATTAATGTTAAATGTTATGGTGAGTACGGATGTCTGAAAGTGAGGGTTCACGGCAGCGCGACCCATGTAGAGGGACAAAATGTCCCTGAGATGGGTCAGAAAGCCAGTTTTGCTCCGTCTTTAGCACAACCTACAGATAATGTACCGATTCAGCCTAGAGCACCAGTACAGAATCAGGGGAACTTTTTACAAGCATTAGAGATGATAATTAATCGTCCTCCCCGAGTGTCTATTGGTAAGGAGTTAAAAGATCTGCAAGCACCAGATTTTGTTGATGGAGACCCTATAGCTGTAGATTAATGGTTGAATGATTTAAAGATTATGCTCGAAGGATTGCACTGTGATGATCAAAGGAAACTAGAGGGAGCTGTGTCTTTGTTAAAGGGACAGGCTCGTATTTGGTGGTCGAACATCACAACTTGTCCTCGGGGAAGAAATCACTTGGAACTTATTTCTCTGCGAGTTTCGTAATAAGTATATTGGTGATATGTTTATCCGAGAAATGAGGAGTGAGTTTCTGAATCTCAAACAAGGCGACCGAACGGTATACGAATATGAATGTGAATTTAATAAACTGAGCCGTTTTGCCTCAAAGCTGATTCTGATAGAGAAAGATCTCGTACCATCAGCTTCATCAAGGTTTAAATACGATTACAAGGAGATATTGATTGCTCTGAACATTATTGAATTTCAAGAAGCAGTCAATCGAGTCAAAGGGATGGAAAGAGTTCGAGTTGAAAGAATAGCAACTCAGAAGGCTCAGTCGCCGAAAAAGAAATATGGTGAATCTTTTGATTCATCATCTTCCAAATGAAACAAGAGCTTATAACAGGATAATCGTGTAGAAGCTAAGACATCTAGACAAAGAATTGAGTTTAGGGAGTTCAGAAGTTCACAAGCCTTTGCAGGAGTGGGAGGTTCGAGGAAATCTCAAAAATTAACTGCTTGTGAGCACTGTGGAAAGTATCATTTTGGAAAATATCGAGACCTCACTAGAGCTTGTTATGGTTGTGGTGCCACCGATCATCTAGTGCGAGATTGCCCAAAATAATAATGATAAGTTGGTGAGGTCGGAAAAATAAGTTTCTCAGAATCAAAAAGGCAGATATCAGGGTAATTCAGGATCTATTAAAAACACTCAACCGGGATATCTGAAGTTGTATCTAACAGGGAATACAAGACTCCAGCAAGGGTCTACCATCTTCACACTGAGGATGACAATGATGCATTTGATATTATTGTAGGTACATTTTGAAAATTCGATGACGAATTTTCTTAAGGGGGAGAGAATTGTAATACCCCAATATTTGCTTAGAGATTAAAATGCAAAGAATTAATAGTTAGTGATTTTAGTTTAGTGACTAAAACATAAACTTTTAAAGTTTGGTGGTCAAAGTGAAAAGTTGAGAAAAGTATAGGGACCAACATGGTAATTTTCCCAACAATTAATTTCAAACAAGTAATTTTATTCAGAGTAAATCGGATCAAAATAATTATTTTGATGTTTGTTTTGGGAATTAAAATACAATGGAAGATATCGATTTTGGATCGAATAAAATTATTAAGTGTGCTCAAGCTAGAGAAATTCTATGATGGGTGACCTCTGGAAAGGTTCCATAAAAGTGTTTCTGAGCAATATTTTGGACTCAATAAGTGTAGAGAATATTCGTATGGAATTATAGAATTTTTGGAATTCGGTAGTTCGTAAAAGAGAAAATCGTAGAAGAAGAATTTTACGAATATTGGGATATCGGATCAAATAAAAATTTTAGAGATGTATTCATAAGCGATGGAAAAGGTATGGAATATTATTTTAGGAATATTCTATTATGGTTTGATTGGATTCCAACTAGATTGGTTGGATTTCTACTAGAATGGCAAACTAGTAAATAATAAATTAGTTGGAGGGCAAGAAGGACATTTCACCCTTATTTTAATTAGATAATTGATCATTTTTGAATAAGAAATACATGTGTTGGAAGAGGATTGGTCATAATACAAGGTTATAGTAGTCTTTTGACTATTAAAGAGATATTAAATAATATTTGGTTAAATAAAATGCCATTTGGCATTAAATAAAATAAAGGAAAGTTAGAAAAAAATTATCATCTTTCTTGTCCAATACACAAGGCTGCCGAATTGCACTTCCATAGACAACAAGCAAGTTCAAGATCGGAACAAAGCAAGAGATAAAGAGAAAGTTTCGAAGTAAATCAAGCTTAGTGAGGTTATTATAATTGGACTTCTATAAAGTATTCAGGTGAGTGCTTTTATGTGTTTTAAAATATATTTTAGTGAATTTCAAGAATTTCATATATTTGATTTTATTGAAATAATAACATGGTTTCTGTACAAGATATATGATATCTTACAGGCAAAAGAAAATGGTTTGGTACATGATAGGGTATGAACCACCTTATTATGTTTTGTTTATGATAATTTTATTATCGTATAATGATTATATGTTCTAAATGAATTATAGTATAATGGAGTATGAACTGCTTCATTATTTTGATTTATTGATAATAAGTTATTTATCATCTATGAAATGGTATATTGTAAAGGTAAATGTTTTTATTACCCAAGATTATGATGAGAGATACAGTATAATTGGCATGTCTTAGAGTTTAGCAACGGCGCCAGACACTTTATGTGTCTTTTGTTCAGACATTTTACATGTCTTTTGTTTCAGACACTTTGTGTCTTTTGTTTCAGACACTTTATGTGTCTTTTGATATCATGCACTTTGTGTGTCTTTTGTTTCCCAACCTTTGTGGTTTCTGTTTATCATGACTCGCATACTTATTTTCTCTTATACGTATGTCTTGGGATAATAATAAGGTTTCCTACTTAATGATTTTAAATGCAAATCCTTTATGTTACAAAACCATATTGATTCGAATGGATTTTGAATAAATGTTGTTTATACATTTTTTATTTATTTATTTATTCATTACTTATCGTCTTGATGATTATATTTGAATGCCTCACTAAGTTTATACTTAGCGTGTGTTTTGCTTGTGCACACGTAGGTTGATCGAGAAAGACGTAAGCAGTGACATTTTGAGCATCACCTTGTGGAAGAGGATAAAATATAGGTTATCATAGTAATATTTTGACATCCTACGTAATGTTTTGATTAGTGGCATGCAATATGATAAACTTGCATGTTTTAAATAAATAGGTACTTTAAGTAACTCTTTAGTTTGTATGTTTATAACTTAAATATGATTTAGAATTAATAGTATGTGGTTTAAAATGGTTTATGATGTAGTTAGTAAACTTATAATGGAATTAAATGAAAACTGTCTAGAAACTCTGTTTTAAACAGTAAGTTTGAAAAATTGCCATAAATTCCGTAGATTGATTTAGAAGGTGAATTTTATATGTATGAACTAAAAATTGAGTCTAGTTTCTTCTAAAACAAACACTGATTGATTTCGAGTTCTTTAGAAAAAGTTATGAATTTTTATTCGATGAAAGGTATGAAAAGCAGAGCAGCATATTTTTCTTAAAACTGCTTTTGTGACGGGAATGTGGAAATTTCTTGTAATTTTTATTGAATGAATTTGAGTTAATAATTTATATGGTTTGAAAACTTGATGAATCTAGTTTAATTAGAAATTTACGGAATGAATTTTGGATGTCTATGGAATTTTATAAAAATTTTGTTTAGAGACAGTGCAAGCTGCCAATTCTTTTGCATTAGCAAAAGACTTTGTAAACTTGAATTTGTGACATCTTACTTTCAAAGTTTGGTGGTCAAAGTGAAAAGTTAGGAAAAGTATAGGGACCAACATGTTAATTTTCCCAATATTTAATTTCAAAAAAAGTAATTTTATTCAGTATAAGAGTAAATTGGATCGAAATAAGTATTTTGATGTCTGTTTTGGGAATTAAAATACAGTGGAAGATATCTATTTTGGATTGAATGAAATTAATAAGTGTGCTCAAGCTAGAGAAATTCTATGATAGGTGACCTTTGGGAAGGTTCCATAAAAGTGTTTCTGAGCAATATTTTGGACTCAGTAAGAGTAGAAAGATTCGTATGGAATTATAGAATTTTGGAATTCGGTAGTTAAGTAAAGAAAAATCGCAAAAGAAGAATTTTACGAATATTGGGAAATCGGATCGAATAAAAATTTTAGAGATGTATTCAAAAGCTATGGAAAAGGTATGGAATATTATTTTAGGAATATTCTATTATGGTTTGGTTGGATTCCAACTAGATTGGTTGGATTTTACTAGAATGGCAAACTAGTAAATAATAAATTAGTTGGAGAGCAAGAAGGACATTTCACCCTTATTTTAATTAGATAATTGATTATTTTTGGATAAGAAATACATGTGTTGGAAGAGGATTGGTCATAATACAAGGTTATAGTAGTCTTTTGACTATTAAAGAGATATTCAATAATATTTGGTTAAATAAAATGCCATTTGTCATTAAATAAAAGAAAGGAAAGTTAGAAAAAATTATCATCTTTCTTCTCTAATACACAAGGCTGTCGAATTGCTCTTTCATAGACAACAAGCAAGTTCGATATCGAAACAAAGCAAGAGATAAAGAGAAAGTTCCGAAATAAATCAAGCTTAGTGAGGTTATTATAATTGGACTTCTATAAAGTATTCAGGTGAGTGCATTTATGTGTTTTAAAATATATTTTAGCGAATTTCAAGAATTTCATATACTTGATTTTATTGAAATAATAACATGGTTTCTGTACAAGATATATGATATCTTACAGGCAAAAGAAAAAGGTTTGGTACATGATAGGGTATGAACTACCTTATTATGTTTTGTTTATGACAATTTTATTATCGTATACTGATTATATGTTCTAAATAAATTATAGTATAATGGAGTATGAACTGCTTCATTGTTTTGATTTATTGATATTAAGTTATTTATCATCTATGAAATGGTATATTGTAAAGGTAAATATTTTTATTACCTAAGATTACGATGAGAATTACAGTATAATTGGCATGCCTTAGAGTTTAGCAACGACGCCATACACTTTATGTGTCTTTTGTTCAGACATTTTATTTATCTTTTGTTTCAGACTCTTTGTGTGTTTTTTGTTTCAGACACTTTATGTGTCTTTTGATATCGGGCACTTTCTGTGTCTTTTGTTTCCCGACCTTTGTGGTCTTTGTTTATCATGACTCGCATACTTAGTTTCTCTTATATGTGTGTCTTGGGATAATAATAAGGTTTCCTACTTAATGATTTTAAATGCAAATCCTTTATGTTACAAAACCATATTGATTCGAATGGATTTTGAATAAATGTTGTTTATACATTTTTTTATTTATTCATTACTTATCGTCTTGATGATTATATTTGAATGTCTTACTAAGTTTATACTTAGCGTGTGCTTTGCTTGTGCACACGTAGGTTGATCGAGAAAGACGTAAGCAGTGACATTTTGAGCATCACCTTGAGGAAGAGGACAAAATACAGGTTATCATAGTAATATTTTGACATCCTACGTAATGTTTTGATTAGTGGCATGTAATATGATAAACTTGCATGTTTTGCGTAAATAGGTACTTTAAGTAACTCTTTAGTTTGTATATTTATAACTTAAATATGATTTAGAATTAATAGTATGTGGTTTAAAATGGTTTATGATGTAGTTAGTATGCTTATAATGGAATTAAATGAAAACTGTCTAGAAACTCTATTTTAAACAGTAAGTTTGAAAAATTGCCATAAATTCCGTAGATTGAATTAGAAGGTGAAGTTTATATGTATGAACTACAAATTGTGTTTAGTTTCTTATAAAACAAACGGTGATTGATTTTGAGTTCTGTAGAAAAAGTTATGAATTTTTATTCGATAAAAGGTTTGAAAAACAGAGCAACAGATTTTTCTTAAAACTGCTTTGTGACGGGAATGTGGAAATTTCTTGTAATTTTTATAGTATGAATTTGAGTTAATAAATTATATGGTTTGAAAACTTGATAAATCTAGTTTAATTAGAAATTTACTGGAATGAATTTTGGATGTCTATGGAATTTTATAAAAAATTTGTTTAGAGAGTGCAAAGCTGCCAATTCTTTTGCATTAGCAAAAGACTTTGTAAACTTGAATTTGTGACATCTTTGACTCGTATTTGGTAACAAATACGGGAAGAGGGTATTACATCTATTGGTATCGAGCTATAGGTTTAGCCGGTTCTGGATTTAAATTGAGTTTGCTATGAGTTAATAAGTGTGTACATGTCACTAGGATGTCATAAAATTACTAGTGATGGCATTTGTATATTTGATGCTCTTGCTTATTAATGTTAAATGTTATGGTGAGTACGGATGTCCGAAAAGTGAGGGTTCACGGCAGCGCAGCCCATGTAGAGGGACAAAATGTCCCTGATGGGTCAGAAAGCCAGTTTTGCTCCGTCTTTAGCACAACCTACAGATAATGTACCGATTCAGCCTAGAGCACCAGTACAGAATCAGGGGAACTTTTTACAAGCATTAGAGATGATAATTAATCGTCCTCCCCGAGTGTCTATTGGTAAGGAGTTAAAAGATCTGCAAGCACCAGATTTTGTTGATGGAGACCCTATAGCTGTAGATTAATGGTTGAATGATTTAAAGATTATGCTCGAAGGATTGCACTGTGATGATCAAAGGAAACTAGAGGGAGCTGTGTCTTTGTTAAAGGGACAGGCTCGTATTTGGTGGTCGAACATCACAACTTGTCCTCGGGAAGAAATCACTTGGAACTTATTTCTCTGCGAGTTTCGTAATAAGTATATTGGTGATATGTTTATCCGAGAAATGAGGAGTGAGTTTCTGAATCTCAAACAAGGCGACCGAACGGTATACGAATATGAATGTGAATTTAATAAACTGAGCCGTTTTGCCTCAAAGCTGATTCTGATAGAGAAAGATCTCGTACCATCAGCTTCATCGAAGGTTTAAATACTGATTACAAGGAGATATTGATTGCTCTGAACATTATTGAATTTCAAGAAGCAGTCAATCGAGTCAAAGGGATGGAAAGAGTTCGAGTTGAAAGAATAGCAACTCAGAAGGCTCAGTCGCCGAAAAAGAAATATGGTGAATCTTTTGATTCATCATCTTCCAAATGAAACAAGAGCTTATAACAGGATAATCGTGTAGAAGCTAAGACATCTAGACAAAGAATTGAGTTTAGGGAGTTCAGAAGTTCACAAGCCTTTGCAGGAGTGGGAGGTTCGAGGAAATCTCAAAAATTAACTGCTTGTGAGCACTGTGGAAAGTATCATTTTGGAAAATATCGAGACCTCACTAGAGCTTGTTATGGTTGTGGTGCCACTGATCATCTAGTGCGAGATTGCCCAAAGAATAATGATAAGTTGGTGAGGTCGGAAAAATAAGTTTCTCAGAATCAAAAAGGCAGATATCAGGGTAATTCAGGATCTATTAAAAACACTCAACCGGGATATCTGAAGTTGTATCTAACAGGGAATACAAGACTCCAGCAAGGGTCTACCATCTTCACACTGAGGATGACAATGATGCATTTGATATTATTGTAGGTACATTTTGAAAATTCGATGACGAATTTTCTTAAGGGGGAGAGAATTGTAATACCCCAATATTTGCTTAGAGATTAAAATGCAAAGAATTAATAGTTAGTGATTTTAGTTTAGTGACTAAAACATAAACTTTTAAAGTTTGGTGGTCAAAGTGAAAAGTTGAGAAAAGTATAGGGACCAACATGGTAATTTTCCCAACAATTAATTTCAAACAAGTAATTTTATTCAGAGTAAATCGGATCAAAATAATTATTTTGATGTTTGTTTTGGGAATTAAAATACAATGGAAGATATCAATTTTGGATCGAATAAAATTATTAAGTGTGCTCAAGCTAGAGAAATTCTATGATGGGTGACCTCTGGAAAGGTTCCATAAAAGTGTTTCTGAGCAATAGTTTGGACTCAATAAGTGTAGAGAATATTCGTATGGAATTATAGAATTTTTGGAATTCGGTAGTTCGTAAAAGAGAAAATCGTAGAAGAAGAATTTTACGAATATTGGGATATCGGATCAAATAAAAATTTTAGAGATGTATTCATAAGCGATGGAAAAGGTATGGAATATTATTTTAGGAATATTCTATTATGGTTTGATTGGATTCCAACTAGATTGGTTGGATTTCTACTAGAATGGCAAACTAGTAAATAATAAATTAGTTGGAGGGCAAGAAGGACATTTCACCCTTATTTTAATTAGATAATTGATCATTTTTGAATAAGAAATACATGTGTTGGAAGAGGATTGGTCATAATACAAGGTTATAGTAGTCTTTTGACTATTAAAGAGATATTAAATAATATTTGGTTAAATAAAATGCCATTTGGCATTAAATAAAATAAAGGAAAGTTAGAAAAAAATTATCATCTTTCTTGTCCAATACACAAGGTCACCAATTGCACTTCCATAGACAACAAGCAAGTTCAAGATCGGAACAAAGCAAGAGATAAAGAGAAAGTTTCGAAGTAAATCAAGCTTAGTGAGGTTATTATAATTGGACTTCTATAAAGTATTCAGGTGAGTGCTTTTATGTGTTTTAAAATATATTTTAGTGAATTTCAAGAATTTCATATATTTGATTTTATTGAAATAATAACATGGTTTCAGTACAAGATATATGATATCTTACAGGCAAAAGAAAATGGTTTGGTACATGATAGGGTATGAACCACCTTATTATGTTTTGTTTATGATAATTTTATTATCGTATAATGATTATATGTTCTAAATGAATTATAGTATAATGGAGTATGAACTGCTTCATTATTTTGATTTATTGATAATAAGTTATTTATCATCTATGAAATGGTATATTGTAAAGGTAAATGTTTTTATTACCCAAGATTATGATGAGAGATACAGTATAATTGGCATGTCTTAGAGTTTAGCAACGGCGCCAGACACTTTATGTGTCTTTTGTTCAGACATTTTACATGTCTTTTGTTTCAGACACTTTGTGTCTTTTGTTTCAGACACTTTATGTGTCTTTTGATATCATGCACTTTGTGTGTCTTTTGTTTCCCAACCTTTGTGGTTTCTGTTTATCATGACTCGCATACTTATTTTCTCTTATACGTATGTCTTGGGATAATAATAAGGTTTCCTACTTAATGATTTTAAATGCAAATCCTTTATGTTACAAAACCATATTGATTCGAATGGATTTTGAATAAATGTTGTTTATACATTATTTATTTATTTATTTATTCATTACTTATCGTCTTGATGATTATATTTGAATGCCTCACTAAGTTTACTTAGCGTGTGTTTTGCTTGTGCACACGTAGGTTGATCGAGAAAGACGTAAGCAGTGACATTTTGAGCATCACCTTGTGGAAGAGGATAAAATATAGGTTATCATAGTAATATTTTGACATCCTACGTAATGTTTTGATTAGTGGCATGCAATATGATAAACTTGCATGTTTTGCGTAAATAGGTACTTTAAGTAACTCTTTAGTTTGTATGTTTATAACTTAAATATGATTTAGAATTAATAGTATGTGGTTTAAAATGGTTTATGATGTAGTTAGTAAGCTTATAATGGAATTAAATGAAAACTGTCTAGAAACTCTGTTTTAAACAGTAAGTTTGAAAAATTGCCATAAATTCCGTAGATTGATTTAGAAGGTGAATTTTATATGTATGAACTAAAAATTGAGTCTAGTTTCTTCTAAAACAAACACTGATTGATTTCGAGTTCTTTAGAAAAAGTTATGAATTTTTATTCGATGAAAGGTATGAAAAACAGAGCAGCATATTTTTCTTAAAACTGCTTTTGTGACGGGAATGTGGAAATTTCTTGTAATTTTTATTGAATGAATTTGAGTTAATAATTTATATGGTTTGAAAACTTGATGAATCTAGTTTAATTAGAAATTTACGGAATGAATTTTGGATGTCTATGGAATTTTATAAAAATTTTGTTTAGAGACAGTGCAAGCTGCCAATTCTTTTGCATTAGCAAAAGACTTTGTAAACTTGAATTTGTGACATCTTTGACTAGTATTTGGTAACAAATACAGGAAGGGGTGTTACAGAGATGCTTCTGATGCTCATTGAAAGAAACCTTATCACCCCTATCTGTTCTGTTCCGAAAGAAGCACCTTACCGGAAAGGTTATAACAGCCGAGCCAGGTGCGGTTACCACTTAGGGAGTTTAGGTCGCACTACAGAGAATTGTGGGACCTTGAAGAATCGAGTCAAAAATCTTGTTAACATGGGAATGTTAAGTTTTGAAGATGGAAGGCCCATATTTTACGATGAGTCGACAATCATTCGAGGAGCAAAGTCGGAGAAGAGCCAAGCCCCGGGGCAAGGGTTGAATGAAAGCGAGTCAAGTTTTGAGACCAAAGTTGGGGGCATTCTGAAAGAGGGACAGTCATGCGAATAGCTCAGACAGGAAAGAGGAGAATTAAGCGAGAAACTGAAGAATTTGCAAGATGAGCACCAGAAGCTTCACTACATGTTCCAGAATGCTGGTTTGGGAAACACTTTTGAAGAATGGAGGAATGGCATCTTGCAACTGAAGAATGATTTGGGTCATTGGAAATGAAAAGTTTAGGCTAGTGAAAATAGAACCCGATCGTTGTCACAGAAGTTGAAAGAAGCCAAGAGCCAACGCGACATCCTCAAGAATAAGTTAGAAAGCAGTCTATGTATGAACAAGATTCTAAAATCAAGTCTACAACAAAGTGAAAATGAATTTTGCACCTTTCAAACAGAGAATGCAATGCTCAAAGAACAAATAGATGAGCTTAGAACTTCTTTGCGCACGAGCGAGATTCGCACCGAGGCCTACAAGCAAGCTGGCTATAAAAGTCGAGAAGGTAACTCTTCAGTTACGAAAGGCCGAATGAGAAATACAAGAGAGGGACAAAGACATGAAGAGTGTCATAACCCAAGCACGTATGGTGGCGCAGCAGGTGGTAGATGTGGCCGATGCAGCTATGCCATTAAGTCAGAATATGGATCCTGCACTGGATCATGAAGGGAAGATGGCTCGTTTGCTAGAAGAAGTCCAAAAGTTAGGGGCTAGGGCTCATCAGTATTTGTAAAGTTTACAAGACTGAAATTTGATGTAACAAGCTTTTTTGTTCAATGAAAGTCTTTCTACGAGGATCACTTTGCGACTAATACCTTATTGCATTCATTTTGTTGATTCAAAAATATTCCATATTAGGGGATTTTTATAAATGGGAAGATATTCGGTAATGTACAGAGATTAATAATACTACGGTTGAAAATAATTTGAGCATAAAGCAGATAGAGAAAAGACAAAAATAGGCACCGAGTACGCATTTCTCTCCAAGAAGAATGGCTAACAGACGCCTGTAGAATATTATCAATTTTTTGTACAACAGATACTTCCTTTATAAAATCTCCCTAAAGAACTATTAGTGAATCAACACTTCATTTACATTCATTCACTTCATTTGCGTCTATTTTGATAGTTCATACCTATTGTTTGCCTTTAACATTTTAGACATCTATCATGCATTTCATACGTTAATTAGGTAATAATGAATTTTACAGGTTTGATAGAAGTATCCTAGAACCGGTTGAAAAAGGATGGAACAAAGACTGGACCAATTAGAGGATAGAGTTAAGAAAGAGCTCAAGAAGAAAGAAAAAAATAAATGCTTTCAATACAAGAGATTTTTGTCTATTCCCTGACTTGGTCATTCCTTCGGATTTCAAGGCTCCTAGATTTGTGCAGTATGATGGCACCAGCTGTCGGAGAGTGCACCTGACCATGTTTTGCAGAAAGATGGAGGGCTACGTAAAGAATGAAAAGCTGTTGATCCATTATTTCCACGATAGTTTGACAGGACATGTTGTGATATGGTATAATTGTTTGTGCAGAAATTAGATTCGGTCATGGGGTGACCTAGCCAACGCCTTTTTGAGCCAATACAGATATGCCTTAGACTTAGCTCCAAGTCGACAATTCTTTTAGAGCACGAAGATGAGATCAGATGAGGGCTTCAAAAATTATGCTTTAAGGTGGCAAAGTTTGGCGGCTCAAATTCAGCCTCTCATTACAGAAGAAGAGATGACTCATTTGTTTCACGCAACACTTTCCATTCCTTTCTTCAATATAATGTTGGAGAAATCGAGAAGCAAATTTGAAGACTTCATGGCAGTGGGAGAAGGAATAGAGTACGCCATCCAAGAAGGAAAACTAGGGTCTAAGTCTAAGGACCAAACCGATGAGGAAATAGAAGGAATCAAAGAGGTAAATGAGTGTTGTCTTCTTAGCACTCATAATCGCAAGAGAATAAGGCCTACTGAGTATTCTGAACCACCGATGAAGACTCCTCGAACAAGTGAAGACTTAGAGATATTTGGGGTATCTATTTTGGACATATTTCCTCGTCTAGTTGAGGGTCGCCACATTATTCCCAGGCCGGTGAAGATTGTACCTGACCCTTCTACTCACAATTTTGACCCAAAGAGCACATGTGATTTCTATATGGGGGCACCGGGGCATCCCACCAGGAAGCGTCAACCGTTGCTGGAAGAAATCAAGAAGCTAGTTAACAAAGGAGTCCTGAAAGAAGGTTTAATCCGGCAATGGATGGCGTAAGAATTGGGGCAAGTCTGTATCAATCCAAGTAGGTTGGAATGAAATGGGCCCTATGCTTGGATGTCTCACTTTTTGCAAAAATGACAGTTTGATTCACTGTATTTTGTTCTTTCCCTTTTGAAATGTATATTAAAAAAGCCTGTGGGTTAAGCCTAAAAGTAGTGAGAATATTTTAAAGACATGTGTCTAATTATTTTTGAAAATCGTATTTAGAAAATATTTTTGCTTTGTCATTCTTTGATTCTTTACATTTTCATTCATTGTTATAAGGGTAGTTTTTGTTCTCCTATACTCATATACATGTTCATAAAAAAATCATCATGCATAGAAACATACCATTTTATTTCCAATATAAACATACCTTTCAATTTAGATTCACATGTCAATTCTAAACTGTTTATATTTCAAAAAAATTTAATATCGTAGGGGATATTGCAAATGTAAGCGTCCACTAGTCTGTTTAGGTTGACAGAGGAACAAAATGAGTGTTTAGATAATGGGCAGTTCCTATTTTAGGAAAATTCCCCTCTCAGGTACTTGTTGTTTAAGATCCCTGAATCGAGTGTTGACCCTAAACTTCTATCCCCTGAAGATTTTCTCAATGTCTATGAACGAGATGACAAATAATACTTTTGCACCTACCAAGCAAGAAGAAATGAGGCCAAAAATGTTGGATACAAAGACCGTGGAATCACCAAAGAGAAGTGATCAAAGATAGTATTAGGATCAGCAAGCAAACCAAGCAAAGAACAAATGCCAGGTAGAGAACTGAAGCAATAAAGAGTTAGCATTTTAAGTCGAACAATGCAATAAAAGAAGACACATGAAGAAGTCACCAGCCAATAAACAACAATTTAAGAGAACCGTGGAGAATTGACTGCTTCTAAGCAGAAATAACATCAAGGGTTAATACAGATACAACAAAAGAAAAGAAATTCGAGACTGAAGGCCCCAAAATAGTCAGAGGTAAAAAAGAGAGAAAAAAATATGAAAAAATAATAAAAGAGAAAAAAGAAAAAGAGAAAAGAAAAAAAGATAAAAAAAGAAAGAAAGAAAAGAAAAGAAAAGAAAAGTAAAATAAAAAAGGATAAAAGAAAGAGAGAAAGAAAAAAAAGGATACATTACAAGGACGAAGCTTAGGTGGAAGAAATAAGTAGGAGACTACAAGAAAATCTCAATTTTTGAGGAACTTTGGAAGACCAGTCATCTTTGAACAAGAAAGCAAGCATGAAGGCCGACCAAAAACATGTCGGTCAGAAGGTATAAAAGATGGAAATGACCTCTAGGGTGAAAACCCAAAAATGGGTGGTCTAGAGTAATCCAAGAAATAAAGAGAAAATATTGATCTACTTGAGCATGTTGGCATCAAAGTTCAACCAAAATACATCGATCCGAAGATACAGAAGATGGAAATGGCCTCTAGGGTGAAAACCCAAAAAACGGGTAGTCTATAGCGATCCTGGAAACAAAGAGAAAAGAATATCCTATATGAGCAACTAAAGTACAGGATGAAGATCTCTATTAGAAGAAAAATCCCAAAGAATTCATACAAACTCTTTCATCAGTTTTGAAAAGTTATAAAAGATTGATTACCTGGCCGACCAAATTCCAAATCGGTTGAAAATAGAGAAAGAAAATGAACTCTAGGGTGAAAACCCAAAAAAAACAGAAAGTCTAGAGCGATCAAACGAATGAAAGAGAAGAAAATACTTTATACGAGCATATGTTGATCAAATGAGTGCAAAAGCATGACACATGGTCTACAGTAAAAACCTCCAAGGACCATTTTGATCATTTATAGATATCTAAATGAGATAGTCTTCAGATTACGTCTCGCCTATAAGGGTTAACCTTTCTTTAGGGAACGTCAAACCTCGAAGTGCCTAATTGACACCCAAATGAGTGAAGGACAGAAGGCATAATGAGTGGTGAGATCAAGAGAGCCACCTTAAATAGGCTAAAAAATAGGTATGGGAAATGTTCCTCTCGAAAGCCTAAATGGACTAGGGGAGACCATACATATGCTTACATCACCGACATAGACCAGATTTTCTAAACATACAATTATGCTAGTGGAACTAAACATTAGTTTTCAAAAATGTCTAAAAATCATCAATTCTTCTGCATATTTACCACTTGTTCCAACCATTAGTTTTCAAAAATGTTTGAGCATGTTTTCGCCAAATCTTAACTCTTTGAACACTTCCTCCAAGCATTGGGCATTTTTTTTCAAATTTCAATTCTTTACACATTTGTCATTTACTTCCAAACATCAATTGTCAAAAATGTTTGGCATTTAGAATCTCAAATCATCCAAACATTAATTTTTCAAAATGTTTGATTTTTTTTGAATTATATTTCTTTCCAAACATCAAATTTCAAAAATGTTTGACGTTCTTTTCTAAACTTTGATTTTTAAGATATCGATAATGTTTCTCAAGCATTAATTTTCAAAGATGCTTGACATTTTATCCAAGTTTATTTTTGGAAACGACCACCTTTTCATTAAAATTTTAAATAAGAAATAAAGTATAGGGACGGAGAGTTGGTTACCGCTCAGACACTATAAGAAGATTTGATTTCAGAAATGAGTTCAGGGCATAGAGGCATTTCGCCCACCCTAATGTTGAGACAGATCAAGACTCTGAATGTTGGGTCAAGAACTTAGAAGTAGTTTAGCCCAGAGATTGGATGGGGCAATGTGGAGGCGAGAAAAATGGTAAAAGTCCCTACCTGAGGATAGAATGGGAACTAGAAGAAAGACTTGCAAAGCGGGTAGAGACCCCAAAGAAGAAGTGAGTTACTCACGCACGAGAGATGAGGGCGTGGGTATTTGATTAATAAAATGGAGATTAATAAGCATACTGCAGAGAAGTAAAATGAAGATATTCGAAGAATGGCCTTTTAGGGAATAAGATTTCATAATAGAATAAAATAGAAAAGAAAAAGAGAAAGAAAAAATAGAAGAAAAAGAATGAGAAAAGAAGAGAAGAAAAGAAAAGAAGAAAAAAGAAAGAAAAAAAGAAAAATAAAGAAGAAAGAAAAAGAAGAAGAAAAAGAGAAAGAGAAAGAGAAAAAAAGGAAAGAAAGAAAGAAGAAAAAATAAAAAGAGAAGAAAAAGAATAAAAAAGAAGAGAAGAAAAAAAGAAAGAAGAAAAAAAGACAGAAGAAAAAAAAGAGTTTTACACTGCATGCATCATATAGATAAGGTCATGCTAATTTAAAGGCATTTTGCTTGTGTTTAAACAGATATTTGAAGATTTCCAATGATTTTGATTTGCAACTTCATGTTGAAGAAGCAAATTTTAATGAAGATTGGTAGCCAGTTTAGACTTGAATCCAGATTTTAAGTCCTTCAGGCCATCAATAAGTGCTTCAGGCATGGTGATAAGTCCTTCGAGCCACCAGTAAGTCTTTCGGGTATGGTGATAAGACCTTCGGGCCGTCTATAAGACCTTCGGGCATGATGTCAAGCTTTCCTTTTGAATGTCAAGATGAGTAGAAATCGGGGCATTGAAGAGATTAAAGCTTGAAAAATTGGCTGAGAAAAAAGTGAAAAGTTCCAAAAGAACCCATGGTTCCAGAGTCGAGGACAGGAAAGTATGACAAAAATGAGTGCTTTTTAGTCTTTGCTTTATTCTCATTCCACAAGAACAAGCAAAGAGAGGCAGATGTAATCACTCATTTTTGTCCGGTTGTAAATATTATAGTAACTATTATATATGTGTTCGTATATGTGTATTAATGCCTATATGTACGTATGGCAATATGTATAGTTACACATAAGTATGAGTGTGTGCGCATTATGTGTGAATGCATATGAATATGTGCTATCAATTAATATATATGTGCATGTGCTAGTACATATTATGGCATGTATATTTTATATGTATGTGTATGAATGGGTATGTGTATAGGTATATGTACGTATGTGGCATGTGAATTAATGTTATTATTATTAGGTTATTAATATCATGTACTATTATTAGTTTATATGTGTATGAGTAGTGTTATTATCGTACATGTATGCCCATATTAATGCTTGTATGTGTATGTGTTAATGTATTATTAATATTAGTTGTTGTTATTATTATTATTTTGTTAATGGGTTAATGTGCTAATTAAAACAGATCCAATATTAGTAAAAACCCAATATTAAGTCCAGTCCAAATATACATAAAACCAAAAATATAACATCGGCCCAAAACCAAATGGCCCAACAACTAAAAAACCCCTAACTAACATATGATAATTAAACCTAATATATCATCCCTTTTGCAGGCGGCTGAAGGAGAGCCGTTGGATCAGATCCAAATCCAAGACCGTAATCAAAGATTGAAGCCCCTTCGGATGCCGCGTGGGATACACGCTCGGGCTGGTTCATCTCTCACGCGCACGTAGCTTGCACTCGCGAGACTCTTCAGATCTCAAGGCGCTACGTGTCATCAATCCAAGCCGTCCAAACTTCAAGCAATCTTAGCTGTTGGATCAGATCTAATCTAACGGCCAGGAATAAATCTGGCCGATTTCTCTCAACCACCCACCCACGTGGCCGTTCCGTCGCTGCCACTGTACACGTCCCCTCACCGACCGTACCAAACCAGACGTGCAAGATCAGAAAAATGCATAAGTCATATCAAACAAAATAGCAATTATTTTGTTAAATCTTGTAAGCAAAAATCACAAAAATATGCATATATGGAGATGTATTCAGCCATTTGTACTCAAGAGAGAGATTCAAAGAAGTAAAGAACAAGTTTACAGTGGTAATCATCTATTCTTCTTTTCTTGCATGAACATTTTGAAATAAAAAAATAACAAAAACATAAATAGAGTCGAATCTTAACCTCACAGCCGGTACATCTCCCCTTGACCGGTAACAAGCCGTCAGTTCATCGAACCGAGCATGGTGAGCCGGTGAAGGAAGAAGTCTAGGGTTTTTGTTTTTTGGTTTTAAACGAGGATTGAAGAGGTTCGTTTTTTTAGATCTGGAAAAGAGGGGGTTTGATTTTGAAGTACGAAGGTCAGATCTGGGGTTCGGATGAAAATAGGGTTATTTTTTTGTTTTTTTAGCTTGCTGGCGCCGACTAACGGCGACCGACAGCCGGTTTCTGGGTTTAATCCCCGGCTGGGGTTGAATATCAAAATAGGGGGTTTCGGTTTTGAGAGAAAAGAATTAAAGGGGGTGGCAATCTTAAAGAATTTAATTAAAATGGCTAAAAGGATGAAAGTGGCCTGATAAGGTCCTTATATAGATGTTTTTTGTTTTAAAAATGGTATAATTACCACATAAGGACCTCCGCCCTTTTCATATTTTCACTTTGAGCTTGCCGCATGATAATATTACACTATAGGTCCTCCATTATTTTCAAAAGATTTCAATTTCGTTACTAAAATTTTTTAAATCAGATTTGTAAAGGCACAATTGCGGCTGAAGTCCTTTCGCGTTTTCAATCTTTTCAAAAGTGCCTTGTCGCATGGATAAATTGCACAAATGGTCCCCCTGAGTTCAAATTGGTTTTTAATATCACCCCTAAATTTGTTTTAAATGCTTTTAAGGGAAATTACAGTCCGGACCCTCTTTCTTTCATTATTTTTCAATAGAATCCTCTTTTTAGAACTGTTTTTTGGGTTAATTACCATTTGGGCCTTATTATTTTAATTTCTGTAAATTTCAGTTTAAATTTATATTTTTTGTTTATTTGTTTATATATTTAGTTTTTTCTTATTTCATTCATTATGTTTTATTATACTCTTGTCTTTTATTTTCACTTGCTTTTTGTTTTTTATGTTTTTATGTTGTTTTATATTCGATATATTGTCAATGTTTGTTTATTGGTTTATTTTATTTCTCATATATATATTTATATATGTAAAGTACGCTTTTTATGTTTTTTTATGTTATAGTAAATATATTATGTTGTGCTAACTAATATTATGTATAAGGTATCTTATTATTATGTTACATATATTATAATAGTATTTATGTAATTTTTATTATATGCACATGTTATAAATATTAAGTTATATTTGCATATTAATAATCGTTATATGTGTTATGTTCATACATGAGTAGATATTTTATTTTAATCATATTTATTTGCTTGTAATTACATACACGTTTTTTATTTATTTAATATTTATTTACTTTTCATTCATTTGTGTTTTTTATTTATTCATGCTTATATTTATCACATTTAGTTTTAGGCCTTTCTAGCCCGGTATTCTAGTGGGAGTGTCATCCCGGTCTCCGGGTTTCATCTTCTTTGGTACCGTGGATCGAGGCAAAGTTTTAATATTCGAAACTTGCTTTTGGAATTAATTATTAAATTAATCCGATTTTTATTTTTATTTATAAGTACGATACGAATCTATTTGGTATCAATTTTGGGCGTATCGGGGGTGCTAATCCTTCACCGTGCGTAATCAACTCCCAAACCTAATTCGAATTTCTGGTTTTGTTTTCAGTGTCTGGTCTACCTAATCCAAGTGACCGGTGGCGATTCCAATTTTTAAAAATACAAGTTTCTAAAAATTCCCCTTTTTAAATATTTTTAATAAAAGCGGGAAATACCCTCAAACACGATTTTACGTTTTTTCTTATTATTTTTCGTAGTGGCCTTCAACTCTTATAGAAAAAAATAGTCGCTACAGGTCAAAACTAGCAATATAAAAATAGTCTATGAATACTTCGAAAGTCGAGAAAAGATTATAAATTTTTTTACAAGTCAGGAAATCAGTTAAATAATTTCGTAACATCTTCAATGTGTATTTAATCATCGAATGTGTATTTAATCATCGAATATACGTTGAAGGTGTTACAAAGATACTGGCTTATGGTGTCAAAGAATTAAGGAACAAGCAGATATCGTTGGTGAAGGTCCTTTGGCACAACCACCAAGTTGAAGAGGCAACATGGGAAGCTAACGATACAATGGAAAAGCAGTACCCACATTTATTCGAAATAGGTACATCTTGAAAGTTCGAGGACGAATTTTCTTAAAGGGGAAGAATTATAATACCCCAAAATTTACAGTATTGTTAAGGGTCATTTAGTGCTAAGATAATTGCTTAAAGCTTACTTAGTGACTAAAATGACAAAAATGCAAAAGTTAGGATTTTCTCAATTATGGACTGTAGAAAAGAAATTTCTAAGGTTTCAAGGTGTCATGTGATAGAGAACGAGCAAAATAGGATACTTGCAAAAATTTGGTTAAAACCCAAGGAAAATTGGAATGGAAATTCAAGGTTAAAGTTTAGTGACCAAAATGATAAGTTTTCAAAACTTGTATGGTACAAGTCAAAATATGAAAAGTTGAAGGACCAAAGTTTTAATTTCCCAAAATTTAGGTGTTTTATTTCATAAATAGATAGAGCACATATTGGTGTGGACCGAACCTGGAATTACTGGTTTGATCCAATATTTTGATTATTGGGAAATCACAGTCAAAGTTTAAGTGGAACTTGGATACCCGGATCGAACTGAAAAATTATGAAATTTTACCATATGATAGAGAAAGGTTATAAAAGTCATTTTCAAGTCTTTGAAATATTTTAGTTCAATTCAGGATGAATCCTATGACTTATTTTGATTAAGGAATTTATTTAGTAACAGATAAGATTCTCGGCATTTATCGGTAAATTAGATCAAGCTAAAATTTCAGAGATGATTCCATAGACTTTGGAAGAGTTATAAAAAATTATTTTATGGATATTTGGAGAGTTAAATGTTTGGATTAAATTTATTTGACTAAAATTGCCTAGAATGACAATTTTGTAAAAAAAAGTTGATTGGTAAAGGGTATTTTGGTCTTTTCACCCAAAAGGGACATGGAAGGAATTTTGAGATTTCTTTAATGGATGAATAGTGGTTGGTTGGAATCCAAATAATTTTAGTTAGAATTTTACAAAATGGTAAACTAGTAAATATGAATTCAGTTGGGGGACAATTTGGTAAATTGGAATAAAATGAATGAAAATTTTATTTTTATTTATACAAGTGGCATAAATATATGATATATGAAAAGTTATCATCCAAAAATTCATTCCCAAACCGTGGAGAAAGAAGAGGAAATCTTACAAGCTCGATTTAAGCCTCGAAACTCGATTTTTAAGTAATCTTCCGAACTACAAAGTTGTTCTTCTCTTGAATCTCTATCTATTGATGTAAATTATTCATGGATTTCATGCTTGATTGATGAGATTTTATATGAGAAAGAAATTAGGGTTTATATTGTAACGACCCGAATATTTGGATCTAAGAGTCGAGTTGACCCGAGGTGTGGGCTTCGTGATTGGCTCGTGATGTTGGGGACCTTATTAGTCTTTTGGGCTTGATCTTGTGTTGTTGGGCTTGCCTTGATGGTTTTAGATTGGTTTGGGATGGATATTTTGTGATGGTTAAAATGGTAAAAATAGTTTGGATGAAAGAGTGCTGGTGGGGGGTTAATTTTTTGCAGAAAATAAAGTTAATGAGATCATTCTTGTCCCCTTGCCTCTTCTTTCTCATACCCTCATTCATTCTTTCAAATCTTTTAGTTTAAGGCTTAATCTTTGGGGTTTTGAGAGTGAATCTCAGATTGTTGTTGGAGGGAAAGTTGTTCAGCTTCGAGAGACCTATCAATCAAGGTAAGGATCCCCAAGTTGGTGAAGAAAGGTGAGGGTTTGAAGGGGGAGAATGGGAATGGATCTTTAAGGGCTTCTTCATCAGCTTTAATTCGAGGTTAGTACTCCACTAACTCCTTTGAATTCTTGCAACTCATAAAAATAAGCTTTGTGCATGATTTGGGTGTTTATGGTTTGATATGCTTTGGTTGCCTCTTTAATGGTAAAGTGTGGATTTGATGTTGCTAATGCTTAAAATTTGATGTTGCTAATGCTTAAAATTGGTAGAGACTCACTTAATACCTTCATCATAACTTGTAGAAGTAATTTGGGGCTTAACCATATAGGTTAAGTAGGATTTCTAGGTGAAATCCGCACCCAGGGTTCGAAATTCGGGTTCACATACCGGTACGGATGTTCGAGTATTGGTACGCCTTACCAAAAAGGAAGACAAGTTATAAGGGGCGTACTGGTATGAATTCTCGTGTATCGGTACCCCTTGGTCAATTGGAATTCCAGTAGCATCTTTGTATATCAGTACGCACTGTTACATTGCCTGGGGGCGGCTTAGCGTACCGGTACGCGAGGGTAAGGGTACTAGTACGGGTTAGGATCGGTACGGGGTAGATAAATACCGTTATTGAGTATTGATACGGGGGTTTAGCATATCGGTATGGCTTTTTGTACCAGATATTTCAAGTCTAAATTGAGTATCGGTACCCATAGGGAAGTATTGGTACCTATAGGGGCTTACCGATACCCATATAGGAGTATCGGTATTTGTTGGGCATTCAAATTTTGCCAAAGAAAGTTGAGTTTATGTTCGGGGGTTCAATAATTCGAGGCAAAGGGCCATGGGGGTCTGTTAAGGTGTAAAATGAATATTAAAACTGAGAAATGGAGATTTAGACCCTTTGTATGAAATAAATGGCTAACGACTTGTTATATATTAGGTAAGATGTGTGATGTGGTAACCTATAGGGATCCTAGGTGGATCGATTGATGCTGTGTGGTAATCTGGGCCCGTGTTGTGTGTGGAAGGGACGCCTATAAGGTTAAGTCTTATAGAATAATATGATAATTTAATGAGAACGGTGTGTACCTTCATAACATACTAATAAATAGATAAGCTCAATAGGGTGGCATAATAATTAATAGAAACCATAGAGAGATGGTAGGTGTATTAAAGTTGTGTGCAGTAAGACCCTTGTGTCGAGGTTATGGGTTGTGTGGTGACTAAGGTCCTTGTTGTGTGTTGATGGGACACCTAGATAGTCGAGTCATCCCTTGTTGGGATTTGGATACCCTAAGTGTATTGCAACACCTTGAAGACTCCCAAATGTAGGATCCCAATGCTTTATGGACGAGGGCCTCATTCAAAGATGTTCGATGTGAGATTTCGAGCACGGATGTAGGATCTCGATGCTTTGTGGATGCGGTCCTCATCCCCTTGAGTATAGGATCCTGATGCTTTGTGGACGCGGGCCTTGCTCGGAGTATAGGATCCCGATGCTTTATGGACGTGGGCCTCACTCAAGTCTAGGATTCTGATGCTTTGTGGACGCGGACCTCACTTAATGTTGTTGGTGTTATCTGTATGGTGCTAGGTAAACATATGTGGTACTTGTATGAGCTATGTGCGTGATCATACATTCATAATGCTATGTGTTTAGGCGGTTATGGTAGCGCCATTGTTATCTTGCCATGATGTCATTCATGTTGCATTGCTTTATTTATGATTTGCATGAAGCATGGTTGAGTGGCGGTGTATCCACTGAGCTTTGTTAGCTCAGCGTTCGGAATCATTGTTTCTGTTCGCAGGTTAGTAGGTTTGGCTCGTTCTTGGAGGAGCACCATCAGGGAATGATTCCAACGCCTCGTCTCATTAGAGTACAGTATTAGGTTCTTGGGCTATTTATTCGCAGGAACCTATTGTATATTGTAAATCGTATTTGGATTTTTAAACGATCGAGTCAAAGGTTTATAATGTATTTTAAAAGGAGATCCATTGTATATATTTTTGAATATTTATGATGCTTTATTGGGTTGTAATTAAATGGATTTTCATAATGGATTTTTGGATTGGGCTAAACTAGGTCAAAATTGTTTGGTTGGGTTTCAGGCGTGACGCCCAAATAAGACATCCGAGTCGTGGGTGTTTTATGATTTTATGAATCTATGTTCGATTTTATGTTGAAATCAAGCAATAATGATGTTGGATTCATGTTTTTGAATTAGGATTTAAACCTTAAACAATTTAGTAGCCTTGAAGAATATTAGGGTTTAGAGATCCAACCTTGAACTAGGGTTTGTGATGATGAGTTAATAATCTAGCAAGCTTGATTTATTGTTTGAAATCAAAACCCTAAATTTAAACCCTAAAGGACTAATTCAACAAAGTGTTAAAGTTAGGGGTTTAATTCTGATTTTTGGAATATGAAATGTATTTTTGTTGTTAGTGATGTTTGAGGCATGAAAATGAAGTTAGAATGCTAAACCGATGATTATTCGAGCTAGTGACCATTTTGACAATTTGTCAAAAGTGGATAACCAATTAGGCAATGGTGTATAAGAAGAGGAGAAATTATGATTTTTATGTTAAGTGATGATTATGATGTATAGTTGATGATTAGGTTCCTAATTGCAAAGTTTTAAAGCTAGAATCCTTGAATTGTAAATTGGTGACTATTTCGACAAATTAGAGAACAAAGGGTTGAAATTTGACAAATAGGTATTTGAAGAGTACTATGTTGGAAAAATTTATTTAAGTGATTTAGATGTTGATTTTGAAGTGAATAGAAGCTTGTATTCACTAGGGACCAAAAACGCAATTTGTGGAATACAAGGGACCAATTCGGCTATTAAGCAAAAGTAAAGGAAAAATTATGGAAAAATAGGAAATGGATTAATTGGATCAAAAACATTCCTTTGGGGACCAAGAAGACAAATCGGCTTGAGGTTTAGGGGACCAACCAAAAATGGAACTTTTCAAAGTTTAGGTCCTAAAGTGTAAAGGATGAAAAATGTAAGGATCAAGCTTAAATTAACTATTTATAGCTTGAAAAAGTCCCTAGGGACTAAAATAAGTATTTTAGTAAAGGTTGAAAGCTTAAGGTAAAATGTGATTGGAATATAAGAAACTTTATCGGATCAATTATATATTTAATGGATAGTTATTTTATTTACTTTCCATTATTATATTTAGAGTGAATATGTTCTAACGTATACTTGAAATGGTATATGTTATTTTATAATATAGCTTTCGATACAAATTGGGACCGTACTAACAAAAATGGGAAGGAAAAGGTTGGGAGTGAGATCAAGTGATAAAGTCGACTTTATTACATGGCCAATGTGAGTGCATTTTTACTTATTTATATATACATGTGATATAAGTGAGTGCATTTTTTTACTTATTTTATATATGTGATATGATGGAGACTTGCGAGAAGTCGACCTTGATATTAATAAAAATGTATATTGATATATTAAATGGCATATGTAATACATTGATATGGCATATTGATACTCTGATTGTAGCATAATTATTTACTCAAGGTAAATAGAATTTTAGATATTTGGGTATTAACTACCCATTATCGAATTATGAATGATAGTATTGATGGATTGGATATTGAATGTGAAAATATTATATTGTTATGCCCAAGTACTAGTGTGAGAGTCTTTGGTATAATTGCATATCCATAGAGTCTTAGCAGCTGCATTCTAGCACTACAGTGCGTTGTAGACACTTCGGTGTTGACATTAGACACTACGGCGTTGCAGACACTACAGTGTTGTTTAGACACTTCGGTGTTGACTAGCACAAAAGGTGCGATAATGAGGAGCATAGGGCATCCTCGAGTACGTGCTCACCATCAGACGCTACGGTGTTGCAAACACTATGGTGTCGTTATGATGACTCATATACCATAGGTTCACATGAAATTTTACTTTGGACTATAGTTTATGAAATGCTTTTATGTAGGTCGATAGGCCACTGAATTCCCAAGTATTACAACATGAGAATCTTTGGTATAGCTAGATATCCATAGAGTCTTAGCAGCTGCGTCCTAGCACTACGGTGCGCTTCAATCACTTCGGTGTCGACTTAGACGCTACGGTGTTGTTCAGACACTTCGGTGTTGTTAGCACAAAATGTGCGATTATGAGGAGCAAAGAGCGTCCTCGAGTACATACTCATCTCAGCCGCTTCAGTGATGCAGACGTTACAGTGTCGTAGACACTACGGTGTCGTAATGACTCGCGTACCATAGCATCACATGATTTTGTACTTTGGGCTATAATACATAAAATGCATTTACGCAGGAAGTTAAGTCAAAAAGCTTAACGTATATTTGATTAATAAAATAAAGGTTGGATGATATGATATAAACTGCAATTGGGATGTATGAACTGCTCTAGTATGAACATGTTCTACATGATATAAACTGTTATTGGGATTTCTTGCCATTTCGCAGGAATTGTTTTAAATGTTGCCCTTAGTAGTATAATATTAAGTATGACAGTATTGTGGTATACCATAAGAGTCTATCTGGCACTTAATTGTGTCCACTGTTTGCACCTAAGGAAAGTGGCTAGTACTATGGGAGTACACAACTCGTTTACTTATCTCTTGATATTTACCTTGGGCCATAAGATTTTACAGTACAGTTACATGACTTTACAATACATAATTATTATAGTACAAATTTCTTACATGATTATTCCTGCATTACAGACTATATGATTTTATAGAGTAACCTTGCTATATGATTTTACAGAGCAACCTTGCTATTTGATTTTTTTCAGTAAAGATTTATTACAGCATAGATTTATTACAGTACAGGTTCATTACATGAGTATCATGCTTTACCAAATATCATGCATAATACAGCTATTTCATACTACAAATAATTTTATACTGTATTTTACATGTTACATATTTCTACGCCTCACTGAGATATACTCAGCGTGTATTTATGTTATACACGTAGGTGATCGGGATTAGTAGATAACAGCATTTGCTTCATCATCATTCTGTATAGAAGATAATCGACAGGTATTTCAGTAATTATGACAGCCGTCTTTTGTATGTTTAATAGTGGCATGTATTTAATAAATCTGTCTATTTTGTTAAAGTAATTATCGGGGCCTATAATAGTGGCGTAAATTGTTTTAGATTGATTATTATATTTACAGTTTGGTGTAATAGTCTGATTTGATATATTTTATACGAATTAGATATCGAATAATTTTATTAGAAACCCTTTTGTAAAATAAATTATTTTAGTATGTCTGTATACTTTATGTAAAAAAATTTATAATCGAAACTCGAATAAATATTTTATATCGGTATTAATTAAAGTTAAGTGTGTTTGGGTTATAGAAATATTAAGATGGGTGACCACTGGTAAGTTTTTCCAATTTTTTTTAAATCACCCCAGATTTTGGTTAAAAGATCTCTTTTGAAAAGATGTGACATTTTCGAATCTTGTCCGAAGTACGGTCACAGGAAGGGGTGTTACATGATGACTCCCCAATATTATATATCAAGTCAGTGATTTGTTGTACAACAGTTTGCTAACGTCTTGCCAGGCTCCCAAATCAATTCAAAATAAATGCGTTCCACAAGGCGTTACTGACCAAGTATTCGAACAGGCTTACAACCTCACATGTGTTCAATGCAACATACTGGCAGCACTATAAGGCTGAACATGTCACTGTAACACCCTAAAAAATTTCCCCTTTTTCAAAAATCCCTAATTTTAGAATCCCTAATTCAAAAACCTTAGGAATTGGTAATTTCTAATTTAAAAACCTTATTTTGTTAAAGGACTAATTGAGCTCTGATTATAATTTAATAGCATAATTAAGAATTTTGGGGACCGTTTTGTGAATCAAGTAAAGTTTGGGTGCTCTTTTGAAAACCCTTATTGATTCCAATGACCTTTTGCTTGTTTTAGCCATTCATCTAGGTTTTTAAAATCTTTTATCAGCAAAAGAAACTCTTTCAGATCCCATATCTTATTTCGGCAGCCACTCCCTAGTCTCTCTCTCGTTTGATAACCCATCACCCTCTCACTTGTGTTTTTTGGCGAGTCACCGATTGAGCCCTCATCGTCGTCCGTGCAACTCACTGACATCGACATCGTTACCGCCATCTCCTCGCGAGGAAATCCCATCCACTAGCCTTGTTTCTCGTTCGTCTTTGGCAAGAATCATCACCAAAAATCTATTCGGTTTTCACCATTTCTTTGTACCTTCGCTCGTTCTTGCTCTGACCTTGATTTGGGTAAGTCATTTTTCATTAAGTTTACGTTTCCTTGGAGATGGTTATATCTTAATCTCGGTTTTCATTTTTGGGTCTTGTCAGATTGACCATGGTGGTCGCTGGACGTGTTGCCGTTGTATTTTGCTGCCGTCATCGTTCGTTCACCGGTCGCCACTGTCGTTTGGTACTGCCGCTACCGCCGACTTTTGTCATCTCTGCCGCCACCAAGAAAGGGTCGGTAAACCCTAGCTTCAGTTTGTATCTGTGTGTTTAGGGTTGGGCTTGTGTACGTGTGTTGTTGGTGGAGCTCAAATTGTATGGTTGATATGTGTGAGCCCAGGTTGAGTGAGAGACCAAGACCCAAAATCGTCTTGATCCAGTAGCTGAACCGGTCCAATTAAGTGGTATGAACCTGACCGAACTGGGCTTGAGTGCTGAACTGAATCGGATAGTGAACCAAACTGGTTTTGAATCGTGAACCAAACCGAACCAAATCAACAGTGACCCGACTGTTGACCAGACCCGACCAGATCGTTGATCAAACTCGACCCGACCCGTTGACCGGACCTGGCTGTTGGTCGGACCGGACCTGACCCAATGATCGGATAATGTCAGCATTGACAGGATGATGTCAGCGTTGACTATGATGACAATGTTAGCGTTGACCAGAGTTGACTTTGACCTTTGACCAAAGTTGACTTTTTTAGACAACCTTCTTCTTGACCTTTTTCGACGTCCTGGGTCAGAATTCGCTATCCGTTTTGTCAAATTCTCACACAAAAGCTTTGTTTTGATCATTATGATAAATTTTTACCTTAGTAATTTTAGAATAATTGAATATTGGATTAACCCAAGTTATTCTCGTGTTCAGGTATGTCTCTGAGGCTGTTGAGTTCCTCTAGTTGTTCAGACCGATCATGCACGTTCTTCGAGGTTTTCACGTGAGTATGTTTATGGATTAGTTTTTACTTTTTAGTTGGTAGCTTAGTGATAGTAATATAGAATTCGTACCTTGTAGGTTCTAAATCAGCTAGACTTGAGCGTGAAACTCGTCTTTCTCGGCATTAGAGCTTCTGCTCGCTAAAGGTGTGTCTCTTCTTGTGTGAAATATGAATTTTACATCTTGCGTGATTTGCTTTGTGTTGTGAAGTGCAAAAGTTTTCAGTTATCATGCATAGCATATCAATTGTCTTTTAACTAAAAATCCGATTTACAAAATTTTGAAATATCATATTTACAGAAATTGTGAAATATTGGATTTATAAGATTGTGCAACTTGAATTTTAACAATTCAAGTTTCGGATGAGATTCAGATTTAAACATCAGCATCATAGTATTGGGGGTATATGGATTGAGACTGTTCGGGGAAGTTCAGCGGTTTCACCCTTTGGGCTAAATTCCATTTCGCATCAAGGGCTCCACCCATTGGGCTGAGTTCCACTTCGGATGGTGACGATGGAGAGAGTAGGTTTTGGGGAACCTCATTCTTTGGTGTTTCGGAGATTGGGTATTGTGTTTTCATGTGCATCGAACATCATATCATTATGATTTAGATTTATCAGATTTAATGTGTTTTCAAAATATTTTAGCAGAAAATAAAAATATTGTTTTGCTTGTGGTTGTTTACACTCTAGAGACACACTAAGCTCTTTAGCTTACACCCCCATAGTTTTCTTCTAGATATTCAGACTCTCTTAGGCGACTCAGTACTTGGAGCATCTCGTTCAGATATTTTATCTATCAGTACGAACTCTCTTTTGATTATTTAGACTAGTGTTTTAACATTATTTTTGAGACATGTAATTTGGACTTTTGGACTATTTAATATTTGGGATTTATTGGATCATGCATTTACAATGTTATTTTCAGATATTTAATTGAGCTATTAGAACAATTTTTGTACGACTATGTTTTATAGCAAATGAGATTTTTTAAATGTGATATTTTACGGTAATTGTTATTATTTAATAATTATTTTGTTTTTTGTAAATGAGTAAACCTAAAATTTGTTACTTGAGGGGAAGGTTTTTCTAAATTGACTCCTAAGATTCAACTTATGAAATTATGTTGAATTTAGGAGGTTACATTTAGTGGTATCAAAGCTAAGTTCAACCCTCGGACTGTGAGGCTCACAATAATGGTTTTTAAAACATTTTCAACTCCTGTATGCATCTGAAATGTTTTGGGTAAATGGAAATTTTCAAAAAATTAACTATGGTTTTGGTTGATTTTTAGGGAATTATTTTTTACATGTTTTTAACTCTGAGACTCTAGTACCGAACCTGACTCTAGACTATTACCTTTATAGATGGATTGATATGCCACCGCGCAGGAGTTCTAGCTTTCTGATTGGTCAAGTTCATGGCTAAAGTCATGGTCAGGGCCTTCGCTTCTAGTAGTGATCTTTCGTCTTCTGTTGATCAAACAAAAAATCAGAATGAGATATCGGATAATGAGAATGAGCCATTGGGAGGACATCAGACTGGAGTGATGACATTTGAAGTTGATGACATTGAGACAGTTCAGCGGGATAGTACCACAGTGAATCAAGAGTTGTTGTGCTACCTTCGTCAGTCAAAAGGTTCAAGGAAATCTATATCTACAGAATTTATAACTGTTGTGATAAAATTGTTTGAGGGTAAAATTGGTACAAATTCAACTAATGCAGAGTATTGGCTCGAAAAATTATAACGGTTGTTTGTTGAGATGAGTTACCCTGCCAGTCAAAGGCTGAGGGTCGTCGTTTCATTGTTAGTGGGTAAAGCAAAAAATTGGTAGGAGTCAATGATAAATATCGTTCCTGCTAGGCAGATCACATGGGAGTATTTTCGACAGGCATTTCAGGGTCGATATGTTGGAGCTGAGTTTCTAACGAAGAACCGCGACGATTTCATGAACTTATAGCAGACCAATATGTCAGTAAATGACTATGAGATAGAGTTTCGACGGTTGGCCAAGTATGCTCCTAGGTTAGTTGCAACAGAAAAATATAAATGTAATTGGTTTTGAACGGGCATCATCTACCACTTCAGAGAGATGTTGCTACACATCATGATAAGGTGTTCAACGAGATGGTTGGTCGAGCTAAGATTGTTGAGAGGATAGATGCACTATTAAAAGAGGAAGAACTATAGAATGATGATCAAGTCACGAAGCATCCAGACACAAATTTTTAGCCAAGAATTGTCAACCCATTTGGAAAAGGGCCTAAAGATGAGTTTTTTTCTCAGAGTTATCGGAATATATGACTTGCAGCATCGACAGTTCTGACTAGCAGCCTGGGTAATTCAAGGGTTCCCCGCCCTATTTTTGTGCTTAATTTCTGTAATAAGAAGCATAACGGAGAGTGCAGATAGAAGAAATGTGTATGTTTAGATGTGGTTCCCAGGATCATAACTTAAGGAATTGTCCATATCCACCTACTATTTCGGTTAAACAAAACTATTCGTAGTCATCAGCACAAGCATCCTTGGGGAGTAGAGGTCCTGATATTCATGTAAGTTCAAGAAATTCTTGTAGAGGTAGACCTGCTCAGAGTGAAAGAACATGTATATTTGAGGCTAGACGATCAGGCTTGATATATGATGTCGAAGTTCGTTTTAGTTACAAGAATACATTCGAGTTCATAGCAGGTATGTTTATGATGTTTTCAGTGTGTGGTTTCTGTTTTGATGGATTATGGATTAAGAATGAGAAAGTATAAGTATGTGTTGGTTAGTTTTGGAATTCGTTGCTAAGTTTGAATTTTTCGAGGATGGAATTTATCTTAAGGAGGGAGAATTGTAACACCTCAAATTTTTTTCCCTTTTTCAAAATCCTTAATTTTGGAATCCCTAATTTAGAAACCCTAGGAATTAGGAATTTCTAATTCAAAAACCCTATTTTGTTAAAGGACTAATTGAGCTCTGATTATAATTTAATAACATAATTAAGAATTTTATGGACCATTTTGTGAATCGAGTAAAGTTTGGGTGCTCTTTTAAAAACCCTTATTGAGTCCAATGACCTTTTGCGTGTTTTACCCATTCATCTAGGTTTTTAAAACTTTTATCAGCAAAAGAAACTCTTTCAGACCCCATATCTTATTTCGGCAGCCACTCTCTAGTCCCTCTCTCGTTTGATAACCCATCACCCTCTTTCTTGTATTTTTCGGCGAGTCACCGATCGAGCCCTCATCGTCGTCCGAGCAATGCACCGAAACCACCATCGTTACTGCCATCTCCCTGCGAGGAAACCTATTCCACAGCCTTGTTTCTCGTTCATCTTTTGCAAGAATCACCATCGAAAATCTATTTGGTTTTCACCCATTGTTTGTAACTTCACTTATTCTTACTCCGACCTTGGTTTGGGTAAGTCCTTTTCATCGAGTTTACGTTTTCTTTTAGATGGTTATATCTTAATCTCGGTTTTCATTTTTGGGTCTTACCGGATTGACCATGGTGGTCTCTAGACGTGTTGTCGTTGTATTTTGCTGTCGTTATCGTTCGTTCACCGATTGCCGCTATCGTTTGGTGTTGCCGCTATTGCCGTCTTTTGTAATCTCTGCCGCCACCAAGCAAGGGTCGGTAAACCCTAGCTTTAGTTTGTATATATGTGTTTAGGGTTGGGCTTGTGTACGTGTGTTGTTGGTGGAGCTCAAATTGTGTGGTTGATATGTGTGAGCCTAGGTTGAGTGAGAGACCAAGACACAAAAACCGTCTTGATCCATTAGCTGAACCGGTCCAATTAAGTGATATAAGCCTGACCGAACTGGGCTTGAGTGCTAAACCGAACCAGATAGTGAACCAAACTGGTTTTAAACCGTGAACCAAACTTAACCAAATCAACATCGACCCGAACGTTGACCGGACCTGACCCGACCATTAATCAAACCTGACCTGACCCATTGACTAAATGATGTCAGCATTGACCTTGATGATGTCAGCATTAACCGCATGATGTTAGCGTTGACTGTGATGACGTCTGTGTTAACCTTGATAATGTCAGCGTTAACCAAAGTTGACTTTAATCGTTGACCAAAGTTGAATTTTTCAAAAACCTTCTTCTTGACCTTTTTCGACGTCCTGAATCCGAATCCGCTACCTGTTTTGTCAAATTCACACTCGAAAGCTCTATTTTGCTAATTACGATTAATTTGTACCTTAGTAATTTTAGAAGAATTGAATATTGGATTAACCTGAGTTATTCTCATGTTCAGGCATCGTCTTTGAGGCTGTTAAGTTTCCTTTAGTTGTTTAGACCGATCATGCGCGTTCTTCGGGGTCTTCACTCGTGTATGTTTTTGAATTAGTTGTTGTTTTTTAGTTGGTGGCTTAGTGATAGTAATATAGAATTCATACCTTGTAGGTTATGAATTAGCTACACTTGAGCGTGAGACTCATCTTTCTCGGTATTAGAGCTTCTACCTGCTAAAGGTGTGTCTCTTCTTGTGCTATAAATTTATGTTTTTCTTATTGTGCTATATACTTGTGTGAAATAAGAATTTTACATCTTGCGTGATTTGTTATGTGTTGTGAATTGTGAAAGTTTTTTATTATCATGCATAGCATATCAGACTGTGTTTTAACTAAAAATTAGATTTACAAAATTGTAAAATATCAGATTTACAGAAATTGTGAAATATTGGATTTATAAGATTGTGAAACTTGAATTTCAACCATTCAAGTTTCAGATGAGATTCAGATTTAAACATACGCATCATAGCATTCGGGGTTTATAGATTGAGACTGTTCGTGGAAGTTCAGCGGTTTCACCCTTTCGACTGAATTATGTTTTGCATCAGTTGTTCCACCCTTTAGGCTGAGTTCTACTTCAGATGGTGACGATGGAGATAGTAAGTTCTGGGGAACCTTACTCTTTGGTGTTTCGGAGATTGGTATTGTGTTTTCATGTGCATCGGACATCATATCATTGTGATTCAGATTTATCAGATTTAATGCGTTTTCAAAATACTTTAGTAGAAAATAAAAATATTGTTTTGATTGTGGTTGTTTGCACTCTAGAGACATACTAAACTCTTTAGCTTACACCCCCATTGTTTTCTTCTAGATATTCAGACTCTCTTAGGCGACTCGGTACTTGGAGCATCTCGTTTAGATATTTTATCTATCAGTATGAACTCTCTTTTGATTATTCAGACTAGTGTTTTAACATTATTTTTGAGACATGTAATTCAGACTTTTGGACTATTTAATAGTTGGGATTTATTATATGCATTTACAATGTTATTTTCAGATATTTAATTGAGCTTTTAGAACAATTTTTGTACGACTATGTTTATAGAAAATGAGATTTTTAATTGTGATATTTTACGGTAATTGTTCTATTTAATAATTATTTTGTTATTTTTAAATGAGTAAACCTAAAATTTGTTACTTGAGGGGAAAGTTTTTTTCTAAATTGACTCCTAAGATTCAACTTCAGAAATTATGTTGAATTTAGGAGGTTACATTTAGTGGCATCAAAGCTAAGTTCAACCTTCGGACTGTGAGGCTCACAATAATGGTTTTTAAAATATTTTCGACTCATGTATACATCTGAAATGTTTTGGGTAAATGGAAATTTTCAAAAAAAATTAACTATGGTTTCGGTTGATTTTTACAAAATTATTTTTTACGTGTTTTTAAATATGAGACTCTAGTACCGAACCTGACTCTAGAATATTGCCTTTATAGATAGATTGATATGCCACCGTGACCGTGCAGGAGTTCTAGCTTTCTGGTTGGTCAAGTTCATGGCTAAGGCCATGTCCAAGACCGTATCGTCGCTTTTGGTAGTGATCTTTCGTCTTTTGTTGATCAAACAGAAAATTAGAATGAGATATCAGATAGTGAGAATGAGCCATTGGGAGGACATCAGACTGGAGTGATGACATTTGACGTTGATGACATTGAGATAGTTCAGTCGGATAGTGCCACAGTGAATCGAGAGCTGTTGTGCTACCTTCGTCAGTCAGAAGGTTCGAGGAAACCTATATCTACAAAATTTATAACTGCTATGATGAAATTGTTTGAGGGTAAAACTGGTACAAATTTAACTAATGCAGAGTATTGGATGGAAAAATTATAACGGTTGTTTGTTTAGATGAGTTACCCTGCCAATCAGAGACTGAGGGTCGTTGTTTCATTATTAGTGGGTAAAGCACAAAATTGGTAGAGTCAGTAATAAATATCGTTCCTGCTAGGCAGATCACATGTGTGTATTTTCGAAAGGCATTTCAGGATCGATAAGTCAGAGCTGAGTTTCTAACGATGTACCGCGACGATTTCATAAACTTATAGCAGAACAATATGTCAGTAAATAACTATGATATAGAGTTTCAACGGTTGGCCAAGTCATGATGAGAGGATAGATGCACTATCAAAAGAGGAGGAACTACAGAATGATGCGGACACAAATGTTTAGCCAAGAATTGTCAACCCGTTTGGAAAAAAGTCTTGGAGATGAGTTTGTTTCTCATAGTTATCAAAATATATGACCTGCAGCATCGACAGTTCTGACTAGTAGCCTGGGTTGTTCAAGGGCTCCCCGCCCTATTTTGTGTATAATTTCTATAATAAGAAGCATAACGGAGAGTGTAGATAGAAGAAATGTGTATGTTTAGATGTAGTTCCCAAGATTATTACTTAAGGAATTGTCCATGTCCACCTACTGTTTCGGTTAAATAGAACTAACCTTAGTCATCAACACAAACATTCGTGGGGAGTAGAGGTCCTGATAGTCATGTAAGTTCAAGAAATGCTTGTAGACGTAGACCTGCTCAGAGTGAAAGAATAGCTAGATCTGAGACTAGACAATCAGGCTTGATATATGCTATCGGAGCTCGTTTTAGTTACGAGAATGCATTCGAGTTCATAGCAATATGTTTATGATGCTTTAGTGTGTGGCTTCTGTTTTGATGGATTATGGATTAAAAATGAGAAGGTATAAGTATGTGTTGGTTAGTTTTGGAATTTGTTGCTAAGTCTGAAAATTTCTAGGACGAAATTTATCTTAAGGGAGGGAGAGTTGTAACACCCCAATATTTTCCCCTTTTTCAAAAATCCCTAATATTGGAATCCCTAATTTAGAAACCATAGGAATTGGGAATTTCTAATTTGAAAACCCTATTTTGTTAAAGGAATAATTGAGCTCTGATTATAATTTAATAACATAATTATGAATTTTATGGACTGTTTTGTGAATCGAGTAAAGTTTGGGTGCTCTTTTAAAAACCCTTATTGAGTCCAATGACCTTTTGCATATTTTACCCATTCATCTAGGTTTTTAAACCCTTTTATCAGCAAAAGAAACTCTTCCAGATCCCATATCTTATTTCGGCAGCCACTCCCTAGTCTCTCTCTCGTTTGATAACCCATCACCCTCTCACTTGTGTTTTTTGGAGACTCACCGATCGAGCCCTCATCGTCGTCCGTGCAACGCACCAACACCTCCATCGTTATCGCCATCTCTCTGCGATGAAACCTCATCCACCAGCCTTATTTCCCGTTCATCTTTCCCATCAAAAATCCATTCAATTTTTACCCATTCTTTGTACCTTCGCTCGTTTTTGCTCCTACCTTGGTTTGGGTAAGTCCTTTTTCATCGAGTTTACGTTTCCTTGGAGATGGTTATACCTTAATCTAGGTTTTCATTTTTGGGTCTTGTCAAATTGACCATGGTGGTCGCTGGACGTGTTGCTGTTGTGTTTTGCTGCTGTCATCATTCGTTCACCAGTCGCCGCTATCGTTTGGTGCTGCCGCCGCCACCATCTTTTGTCATCTCTACCACCACCAAGCAGGGGTCGGTAAACCCTAGCTTCATTTTGCATTTGTGTGTTTAGGGTTGGGCTTGTGTACATGTGTTGTTGGTGGAGCTCAAATTTGTGTGGTTGATATGTGTAAGCCCAGGTTGAGTAAGAGACCAGGTCCCAAAACCATCTTGATCCATTAGCTAAATCGGTCTAATTAAGCGGTATGAACCTGACCGAACAGGGCTTGAGTGTTGAACCAATCATATAGTCAACTGAACTGGTTTTGAACTATGAACCAAACCGAACCAAATCAACAGCGACTCGACCATTGACCGGACCCGAACTGACTATTGACCGGATAACGTTAGCGTTGACTTGATGATGTTAGCGTTAACTGTGATGATGTCAGCATTAACCTTGATGACGTCAACATTGACTAGAATTGACTTTAATCGTTGACCAAAGTTGACTTTTTTGGGCAACCTTTTTCTTGACCTTTTTCGACGTCTTGAATTCGAATCCGCTACCCGTTTTGTCAAATTTGCACCCGAAAGCTCTTTTTTCTAATTACGATTAACTTGTACCTTAGTAATTTTAGAAGAATTGAATATTGGATTAACCATAGTTATTCTCGTGTTCAAGTATCGTCTCTGATGTCATTGAGTTACCTCTAGTTGTTCAGACCGACCATGCGCGTTCTTCAAGGTCTTCACATGAGTATGTTTTTGGATTAGTTGTTGTGTTTTAGTTGGTGGCTTAGTGATAGTAATATAGAATTCATACCTTGTAGGTTCTAATTCAGCTAGACTTGAGAGTGAGACTCGTCTTTCTCGGCATTAGAGCTTTTGCCCACTAAAGGTGTGTCTCTTTTTGTGCTATAAATTTATGTTTTTCTTACTGTGCTATATACTTGTGTGAAATAAAAATTTTACATCTTGCGTTATTTGTTTTGTTTTGTGAATTGTGAAAGTTTTCGGTTATCATGATAGCATATCAGACTGTGTTTTAACTAAAAATTAGATTTACAAAATTGTGAAATATCAGATTTACAAAAAATTGTGAAACATTGGATTTATAAGATTGTGCAACTTGAATTTTAACAATTCAAGTTTCAGATGAGATTTAGATTTAAACAGTAGCATCATAATATTGGGGGTATATGGATTGAGACTATTCGGGGAAGTTCGGCAGTTTCACCATTTGGGCTGAATTCCGTTTCAGATAAGTGGTTCCACCCTTCGGGCTGAGTTCCACTTCGGATGGTGATGATGGAAAGAGTATGTTCTGGGGAAGCTCACTCTTTGGTGTTTCGAAGATTGGGTATTATGTTTTCATGTGCATCAGACATCATATATTTATGATTCAGATTTATCAGATTTATTGTGTTTTCAAAATACATTAGCAGAAAATAAAAATATTGTTTTGATTGTGGTTGTTTGCACTCTAGAGACACACTAAGCTCTTTAGCTTACACCCCCATAGTTTTCTTCTAGATATTTAGACTCTCTTACGCGACTCGGTACTTGGAGCATCTCGTTCGGATATTTTATCTATAGTACGAACTCTCTTTTGATTATTCAGACTAGTGTTTTAACACTATTTTTGAGACATGTAATTCGGACTTTTGGACTATTTAATATTTGGGATTTATTGGATGCGTGCATTTACAATGTTATTTTCAGAAATTTAATTGGGCTATCAGAACAATTGTTGTACGACTGTGTTTTATAGTAAATGAGATTTTTAAATGTGATATTTTATGGTAATTGTTATTATTTAATAATTATTTTGTTTTTTTAAATGAGTAAACCTAAAATGTGTTACTTGAGGGGAAAGTTTTTCTAACTTGACTCCTAAGGTTCAACTTAAGAAATTATGTTGAATTTAGGAGGTTACAGTCACGATCACAACTTATCATTAACGAATTCCGAATGATTGAACAAGCATTTCTGCGATACTCTCCCATCAATACAATAGTATTAGGAACGATTAGCTTGTCATCGTCAGCCTCAAACCCATAGGGGCATTACTATTATTTAACTTAATCGATACCTCATCAATTCTCAAAATTTACTTCTTTCCAGGCACGAGAATGTTAAAGTCTTTCCAACCAATTCATTCATTTTGGAACCCGAGGGTATGCCTGTCATTTTAATTTCTTAAGAAATCTTAATGTCCAAGGATAGACTAGCCATTGCAATCATTCCAAACTAGTCAGCCTTTTTCTGTATTTTTGATAATTTCAATCGAATGATGAACTTCCCGAAAATTTATTTTTAGTGTCTTATTTAGGATTCAAGGGAATCCAAGTATTTCTCATCATCAGGGGCTTTAATCTTATTACAAGAATTTTATCAGGCAGTTTAGAAATTTCGGGTGAAACCACAATTCTACTAAAATCTCAAGTGTTCTTTGTGTCATTCCATTTCATTTCAGGGGTAATAAAGTCATTTTACTCATCAAAGGTATTTTTGTCATTTCTAAAGCCCAAGAAATATGAAATTAACTCCTTATTAATCAACATCCGAATCGAAGATTAGCAGTCTTATAAATTACTACTGAACTCATATATCTATAAGGTACCTCAATTTTCCTAGTACGCAGATCTTATTAGTTATCCATTTATTTTATTCTCGAAATTATTTGCCTAAAGCAAAAATTAATGAAATTCTCAAATATAATTTCATGTATTAGCCAAAACCATACATGTATCTTAAAGCATACAAGAGGAATAAATGTATTACCTCGGCTTCGAGCTACATCGACTGGCTCGATACTCTATTTGATCAAACTTGAGCTTGAATTTGATGTCCTTCAGCCTCTTAAATTCAAATACGTGCCTATACCTTCATTTACACAATTTTCAAAATTAGTCTTATTCACAATTCTGTTTAACTGAATAATTAAATACATATAGACACTCGGGTTCAAGGTCAGATTTGAAGGTTTTCGGGTTCAAATTTCACAAAATTGGCTTCAAAAATGGACTTGAGATGTCGAAAACATAAAATAGGGGTTTTTAAAAAAATTTGACTTTTTGGTCCAAGTCAACGGTCAAGTCAACGGGCAGGTCAATGATCAACGCTGACGTCAGGTCAACGGTCAATGTTGATGTCACCGAGTTGACTCATGTTGGGTTGACTCAGTTATTGAGTTGACTTGGGTGGGTTAACTCGGACAAGTTAACTCAGTGAGCTGACTCGGATAGTTCGAGTCAACGGGTCAGGTTTAAGTCAACGGGTTAGATTCAGGTCAACGGGTCAGGTTCGGGTTTGGGCTTGGTTTGTCTTGAACCAGTTCAGGCTAGTTCGGTTGGCTCGATCTACTGGACTAGACTGGATCCACGACCGGTCAGATCGGTCCGGTTCAAGGCCACTGTCTCAAGCAATCGAAATTTGCCCAAGATGGCGCGTGAACACCACGCGCGGCCTAAAATGGCCATAAAAGGCCCAAAAAAGTGGTTTCCAATAGCCAAATCAACCCAAAACAATTAAAATTATTGAAATCAAGCCGAAAATTCAACAACTTTCCAAAACTTACCAGATCGGAGGAAGAAAACTGAAGGCACGGGCTTCGCTCCGGTGAAGGCCTTATCAGTGTCAAATGAACAACCGGCCAGAGGGGTTTTGATCGACACAACACCATGAGCATGGTTCGGTCGGTAGTGACTAACACTGTCACCCCGCGATGGCAGGATAGTGAAAGAAAGATACTGTGAAAACCTTTGAATTCGACGAAGTTTCAACGTCGATTTTGTGGCAAACAGAGCAGGGTGGCGGTGAGTGGGGGACCGGGTTTTGACCAGGGAAGGGCGGAAAGTCTACTAATGGTGGCAGTGCATGCCACGACACGATTGTGGCCTTGATCAGAGGGGGCAGCAAGGGGTGGTTGGGGAAGGATTCCAGAGAGTTTTGGGGAAATTTTGGTGAATTGATTAGTAGGTAGCTAGGTGGTTCAGGTCTTTTTGGTATGAACGAATCACTAAAGTTTAAAACCAAGTCGGGGTAAAGCTTTTCAACAAAGAGCTTTAGCTCAGCTGGATAAAGCTTGGCTTACCAAGCAAGGGGTCACAGGTTCTAGTTTCCATGGCCACAACCTTTCCCATAATATTTCTCTATTTTTTCAAACTTTTACATCTTAAAATATATATATATATATATATATATATATATGTATATATATTATGGTGTTACAACACTCCTACTAGAATATCGAAATAAGAGGCCTAACACTATACATGACAAAATAAATGCATGGACATGACATTAATTCGAATGCATAAAAAACTCACAGTCTACGGTACCAAAGAGATGACACCCGGAGAACCGAGATGCCACTCCTAACCGAATATTGTGACTCTAAGAACTAGATCTAACAAGACATACAAAATATATTTATTATAAAATATGCCAATAATTAAAATCATAATCAACAAAACTATATAATGCCCTATTTCTAAACCAATATTAAATTGAAATAAATATAGAGAAAATGATCGAAATTTACCCCACTAGGAGCTCGAATGAAAAACTTTGATCGACCCCCACCAAGTTCTCTGTGTCATCTCGTCATGGCCCAAAAATCAACTTGATCAGACCACGAAGTAACCTTTGATCGAATGCTAGATTGAACCAGCTATGGCCGAGAGCACTGCTCTCTTCCCCTGGCAAGCCGTGCTCGGGTTGCCCTTAGCTTTGGCTCTTATTTTTTTGGGCAGCCTTGGCTGCCATTTGCTTCCCCCTCCCTGCCTTTTATAGGCAAAGTTTGAAAGGGAGGGGAAACGTGGAGCCTTGTGCTCCACTCACGTCCCCTTTTTTAATTCTTTTATTTCTTTCATTTTTATTTAATTTTAATAATGTTTTTAATTTTAATTTTGATTTTTCATTTTTTTTCTTTTTTCATTTTTTTAATAATAATAATAATAAAACATAAACACACATGCAATGTACACATACAATATACGACATACAAGCACACATACCAATATATACAATATATTAACTTTAATACATACACATACACACTCATACATAAATAATAATAACAACACATAAATATTAATAACATGCATTCATACATATATAATATTAAACATACATGCATACATAATAAACACTAATAGTATATACATCTATATACACACAATACATACACATTTTAAAAAAAGGCATATTAAAGGTAACATTAGTAATACGATACATACATATGGCATATAATAATAATAATAACAATATTAATTAATAATATTAATAAATAATATTATACAACCCGAACAAAAATGAGTAATTATTGCTGCTCATCTTTGCTTCTTGTTGTGGAACGACAATAAAGCAAAGATCAAAAGCACTCATTTTTGTCCTACTTCCCTGTATTTAGCCTTGGAATCACGAGTTCATCTGGAACTTTCCGCATATAGAATTTTAGCTCGTCCTTTGTAAAATCTTTGGCTGCAAGTCCTCTATATATATAACTTTTCACCTTTATCTATCAACGTTGTGGGTTTTCCCTATATAGAATCTTTTATGTCTTGGATTCTTCAAACTGTGAGTTCTCCCTATACAAAACTCATCGTTTTAAAATCTTGAAGCACTAGTTTTCCTTATATAAAACTATTTCCTTCAAAGTCTTTTGAGCTACAAGTTCTTCTTATATAGAACCTTTCGCTTAGAGTCATGAGTTCCTCCTATATGGAACCTCTTACTCTAAAATCTTAGGACTACTAGCTCTTCTTATGTAGAACTTTGGTCTTGAAATCCTGAAGACGTTGGGTTTGTAACACCCCATTCCCGGTCCAGTAGGAATCTGGGTTAGAAAGCATTATCGATGGACATTACGGTCACTGAATCGATGACTTCAATAATGTATACAATAAATTATGCATTATTTATCTATAGTACAAAAGAACAAACATTATTAATCAATAAGATTTACCCAATTTATGATTTGGGGCCAAATTGTAACTTATTAAAGTTTAGAGACTAAATTGTAAATCCAATAAATTATAAGGTTGTGTCTAAATTTTGGATAACCAAAGTGAAATTCAAAGCATGAACATCTTATACACAAATTTTCAGTATAATCAGAGTTCATTCAGGACTTCAATTAAGTCTTATAAGATTCAGTGACTAAATTATAACAGGCTAAAACCTTTTTAAACCTCTTTTAACCAACTTACCTACCTCCATACCGATACTCGAATAGGCCGTGTCGGTACGCCTTCATTATAGTCGTTAAAATAATTACAAACTTTAGAGGGCCGTACCGATATGGATATATCTGTATCAGTACGCTATGATGTCTTAGATAAATTTAGATTCTAGAACTGACCAGCCGTACCAAAACGCCTAAGGCCGTATCGATATACATGGTCAATGATCAAAAGTCAACCTTCTATATCGATACGGTGTCGAGACAATACCTTAATATTTTTCCAGTGTCTAAGACTCGTGCCGATACACCTAGTTGTGTATCGTTATGCCAAGGCTAAACCGACTAAATATGCAAGGCTGTATCGATACACCACCACCCGTATCGGTATGACAAGGCCTGCAATGGTAGATTTTATCTGGTTTTTAATCAAATTAAGGGCCTTAACCTTGTCCAATTATTACCAAATTTTACAGTCAAGTTTTTAGCCACTTAATCTATATTCGTACCAAATTTCATGTCATTTCGAATCCAATTACCATATTTTCGCATATTAGTACATTATAGCCCACTTTTAGCAATTTTATCAATATTCAACATGTCACACTTTTTGCTTAAACTTTCTTAATATGGTGAGCATTATGTACACACAAAATGGGGCTAAAGTAACATGTCTAGGCCCTATGCCACCCTTCTAGGAGTTTAAGGACAAAGTTTACATTCCATGTAACTTGGTGACTTGCTTCAAAAAAGTTCTAGCTCGGATCCTTGACCCAACGCACTTTTAACCTGAAAATGCATGGAAACGAGATGCATTAGGCTTATATAGCCTAGTGAGGTAGTTAACAATAACAACATGAATTCCAATAATCTAATTAACATGTATAACAATGCAAATGCATCTCAAATCATATTTAACAATATTTGCAATAGTTTATTTCCTTGGATCGACATGTAAATATGGATATACGAATTCCCAACCAACATCGCCAAAAATAAATGGTCAATATCCTCCAACATCGCCAATAAGACCAACACTATACATCCCGCCCACATCGCCAACTAGAGCCTTAGCTCAAAGACTGTGTCCACTCCATACCAATGAGCTCATAAATTCTATGGCATGCCAATTGTATCCCATGTCCATTCGTATCTAAGGATTCAATACTTAGATCAATATCAATAACAATAACCATAACAATAACGTTAGCAATGACAATAACTATATAGCATGAGCAATATGGCTTGTCTTAATGTTTCAATGATATCAATGTCAATGTAATGATTCAATAATCAATTTAACAATGTAATAAGCTTACCAAAGCTTACCAACGATACCTCTAACAAGGTTTTCATGCATCCATACCTCGATTTCGATGATGAAAATACAATAGGACAATATAATGAAATCGAGATAGGCACCTAGACAAATCTCAAGATTCTGACTGCACTCACCGATTCTTCTAAGGCTTTCAAGGCTCCCGAATGACAATTCTTTTGTTCTTGAACTTGCTGGAATTAGGGAGATTTGGTGATTCTTCACCTTGATCCTCTTGAACTACAAAAAATAGGAATTACAAGAATTTCAATATCAATAATAGATTCATAGCAACCTATTGGCTATGCAAATTAATAAAGATCGAGTTTGATATCCCTAGAAAATTCTAGGTTCTTAAGTTCTTAAACTTGGATTTAAACAAGGTTTTAATCATGGAATCAACAAACCAATAAGGGATTATTGCTTACCCGATTGATATCTATAATTTAGGATTTCTAAAATTGAGAAAATAAAAACTTAAGTTATCCTTCAATGGAGGTGCTTGCTTGACTAAGTTGAGAGGTTGAAGATGGTGTGGTGCTTGCTTGAAGCTTAACCGGGTAAGACTCTTTCTTTATTTTTATTACTATTTTAGTGTTTAGCTTTCCCTTAGATGAAGTAGTCTCATCCCAAATGACCACATAGGTGGTGACTAATATTAAGGAGGGGCTAATCGCAAGGTTAGTCCCTCAACTCTTTATTCTTTATACTTTCCATCCCCTAACTTTCAATTTTCTCAATTTTGTCACTAAAATAGGTTTCAAAGTTTACAATGGGATCCTTAATTCGATATATGTGCTTAATTGAGATCCAATAATCCCATAATTAGCCACTTGGTCAAAGGTCAATACTATAGTTTGACTTTCTGGTGCAAAATTTTTGGTTGCCAAAATTAAATTTTGACTAGGCCCAATTTTGGGGTGTTACAAGGTTCTTCTTGCATAGAACTCTTTTTCCTTTTTGTTTTTCCTTTTTTGTTTTTTTCTCTATTTTCCCTCTCTTATCTTCTTTTTTCTTTTCCATTTCTTCTTCTTCTTTTCTCTCTCTTTCTTCTTCTTCTTTTCTTCTTTTTTGCTTTTCTTTCTTTTTATTCTTTTTCTTTTTTCTTCTTCTCTTCTTCTTTTTCTTTTCTTCTTTTTATCTTTCTTCTTTTTCACTTTTTTCTTTTTCTAAAATCTAGAGCGTTGAGTTTTCCTATATAAAACTCTCCGTTTTAAAGTCTTTGACCTACAGGTTCTTCCTATATAGAACCTTTCATCTCGAATTGTTAGAGCCGTGGGTTCTCCCTATATAGAACCTCTCACTCATGGAGTAATTGGTTCTCCTATATAGAACTGTTCACTTTGAAATGGTGGAGCGGCGGGTTTTTCCTATATAAAACCTTTTGCTCTGAAATCTTGAAGCTGCGGGCTCTTTCTATATAGAGCCTTTTGCTTCAAATCTTTTAAGCTACAAGTTCTTTCTATATAAAACTTGACGGGTTTTTCCTATATAGAACCTTTTACATTGAAATCTTGAAGCTGTGGGCTCTTCCTATATAGAACCTGTTGATTCAAATTTTTTAGCTACAAGTTCTTCCTATATAGAACTTGATAGGTTTTTTGTATATAGAACCTTTTTCTATGAAATCTAGAAGTTACGAGTTCTTCCTATATAGAACTTTCACCTAAAAGTCTTGAAAACCTTGAGATGATACCCCGATTTTTGCTTCCCAAAGGCTAAAGACCGAAAAACCTTGAGATGATACCCTGATTTTTGCTCGTCTTTACATCAAGAGAAGGCAGTGGTATCTCACTTAGAGACTACCAGATGGAAATCTTTAATGTGATCTACCTCTTCAACATGAAGTTGCAAATCAAGGTCTTTGCTAGTCTTTGAATGCCTTTGTAAATAATCTACCTTTGTTCCCTATACTATTCTTATATAAGAACTCCCAACATTTCTTATGTTCAGTATTGTCCTAATCAATCTTGGGCTCAGCTACTTTTTCGTCTTTAACCCAACATGTAGAGTCTTTATCTATTCCAGCATTAGGGCGAGCATATGTCTCAATTCCCTAAACTCAATCTAAAGTTCAATCTTCCTCATTGAACCCATTGAATCATCTCAGCGAAAACCAACTCTAGGTCCCTATGCTTTAATTCTAGTAATGCAAAAAGGCAATTTGCTTGTGTATATTTCAAAATAAGAAAATAATTGAATTTAGAAAAGAATGACAAATATTTTTAAAATAAAAATTTGGAAAAGATGACAAACATTTTTAAAACCAATGTTTGGCCCCAAAATATCAAATATTAGGCTTCTGAGAGGAACGATTCCCATACCTAATTTCTAACCCATTTGAGGTGGCTCTCTTAATCTCACTAACTCACCTTGCCCCATCCTTCCCTCATTTGGTGTCGATCAAGCACTTGAAGTTTGGCGTTCATTGAAGAAAGGTTAACCCTTATAGGCGGCATGTAATCCGAAGACAGACTCATCCAACTTAGATATCCACGTATAATCAAAATAGTCTTTATAGGCTTGTAATGTAGGCCATAGGTCACGGTGAAGCAAAATCGCATTTATGTACTTGTTTAACCTAGATATGCTCATACGAATTATTCTCTTCTCTTTTATTCTTTGGATCGCTCTAGACTGCCCATTTTCGGGTTTTCACCCTAGAGTTCATTTTTTCTGTAACTTCAGACTAGCTTGCATCCGGTTGGATATTGATGCTCATTTTTTATTCAAAGGTGATCGATCCTCTAAGGCTCTTGAGATTTACTTGAATGGAGGATTATGTATAAATTTCTGGGATTATTTCTTCCAATCAAAACTTTATTCTTGTTCTTGACATGCTCAGACAAAATATTCTTTTCTCTTTATTCTTTGGATCACTCTAGATTGCCCATTTTTGGGTTTTCACCCTAGAGTTCATTTTTTTCTTCAAATTTGGGAATATGTATCTTTGGAACAATTTGCTTCTTGAGTCAGCCTTGATGGACGCTTCTATTCAAAGGTGATTAACCCTCTATGTCTTCAAAATTCATATTTACTAGAATGAAAGATTACGTAGAAGTTTCTTACTTATTTCTTCCAGTTAAAGCCTCATTCTTGCATTGCTTGATCGGGGTGTGCTCATATGAAGTATTCTTTTCTTTTCTTTTTCTTTTCCTTTTTTCCTTTTATTTTTTTCTCTCTTTTTCTTTTTTCTTCTTTTTATACTGCCTTTTTTGGGTTTTCAGCCTAGAGTTTATTTCCTTTCCTCTAATTTAGGAATATGTAGCTTTGGACTATACTGCATCCTGACTAGTATTGATGTTTGTTTCCGCTCAAAATTGATCAATTCTCCACGTCTCTTCTAAACTAATGCTTATTGAATGGTGGATTCCTCATGTATCTCTTGCTTTAACTTTATTGCATTGTTCAACTTAGTGCTCTCATCCTTGATTGATTTGGCCATCTAGTTGGCATTTTTCAACTTTGCTTGGCTGGCTCTTCGAGCAAAATTTTTTCCTTTAACTATTTCTTTCCGATGATTCCCTAGACTTTGTATCCAATTTATTTTTTAATACCTCAAAATTTTAGTTAGTGGTCAAAATGTAAAACTTGAAAAGTTTGGTGACCAAAATGTAAAATTTGAAAAGTTTGGTGCCAAAGTGTAAATTTTGAAAAGCTTAGGGACTAAGTTGTAATTTTCAGAAATTATGTAATTTAGTCCCGTAAATGAATAGTTCACCCCCAAGAGTGGCATTTTTGTGTTACCCGGATTTTTGATACGGAGTTTGTATTAAGAGCTATAAAGCTTTAAAGTTCGAGAAAATCCAGATAATCAGATTTAATCGAATAAATGAGAAATCTTTTTTGAGATATTTTAGGAGATATTTTATTAAAATAAGGCAATGGTAAAAGGGTCATTTTCATGTCTTATTTTAATGGAAATTAATATGGACCATTGGATTAAAGATTATTTTTCCATGTTTAATCTTAGCCATTGGATGAAAAATGGCAAGATGGTAATTTTTGAAGAAGGCAAGGGCAAATTTGGTTATCACTAAATCCTTGGATTAGTTTTGGCCATTGGATGAATAAGAGAGACATGTGGCAAGATATGAAGCCTTGGATGTAAAGGGCAAATTAGTCATTTTAGCATAAAAGGGATTTTTAATTTAAAATCCCATAAATAAAGGACAAATGGCCTAAATTAAAGCAAAAGAAAATTCAAGACTTTTCTTCTATTTTCTCCTCAAGTTTCGAAAGCTTCATAAGGTAAGAGGAAAATTTTTGAATTCAATTTTCAAGCTTATTTCTTTGGATTTTGGATGAAAGCATGAAATATAAAGTTGATCTCCATAAAATTCTCTATCTCTTGGTACAATTTATTCATGTTTTCTTTGCTTAAAACCTTAGTTTTGAGAAATTGATGGATAAAGGGGATGTTGAATTAGGATGAATTAAGTTTAGTTTTTGATGAATATGATGTTGTAGAATCATATTAAAGCTTGTATGGTGTTTGAAACTATATGGAAATAGCTAAACCCTAAATTGTTCAAAGTTAGGGTTTAGTATAAAAGTTGAATTTGGATTGATTTTGATTTGTGAATGATTGTGAAAGCTTGGAAATGATGTTTAAGTGTTAATTGGACTAATTTGGAAACTTGGAAAAGTCATAGGGATGATTTCGGCAATTTGTAAGAATTAGGGGAAATTATGGAAAATTTCCATCAAAATGGAAATGTTGAAATTATGATTTTACAAGCTTTAAAATGTCATTTAGACCATTTTAGAAGTTTGTAAAAACATAGGTACCAATTGGGAAATCTTGAAAAGATTGGGGACCAATTCGGCAATTTGGAAGAATTTAAAGACTAAAGTGAATAATTATTTTCATGGAAGGATTATGCTGGAATAAATGTTAGAATGAGTTATAAATCATTCTTTGAGTAAATGTTGGAAGAAATACAAAGTATTGAGGATGAAATGACTTATGTCATGAAACTAATATTTGGAAAATATTAGGGTGTTTATAGGAAAATTATTCCTATATTGTTTATGTGTTAGTAAGATACTAACATATAATTTGGAATGTACTTATGGTATTTTTTAATACGCTTGTAGACTGTGAACAAAATTAAGATCGAATTAGCAATCGAGGAAAGGAACGGGACCAAAGTTGAACTTAGTGAGGCTAGTTGGATATTGACAAAGTATAAAGTGTCAAGGTAAGTGCATTATATGCATGGAAAAATATTATATTCAATTTGAAATACTTGTGATAAGTCTGTTATAATTACATGCTTGATGATTATATTAATCTTGATATTTGACATAGTAGAAATTGTCAAAGGTAGAAGAATTACATGCCTTGATCATAGGTAATTTAATTTTAATATGTTTATGTTATATTTAGGGTATGAAATGCCCAGTATTTAATTATATTGCCATGGATGAATCGAATATGGAATTGGAAAGTATGCCCAAATAAGTAATTGAGGTATAGAGTATAGTTGGCATGCCATAGAGTCCAGCGGTTTAGCACTTCGGTGCGGTTTATTAACACTTAGATGTGGTTTTCTAGCACTTATGTGCGGTCTCTTAGCACTTAGGTGCGGTTTATTAGCACTTTGGTGCAGTTTTGACTCATGTACTCAAGTCCTCAAGTTATTTTAGGCTATAATTTATAAAAAAAATAATAAATGGTTAATAATTAGAGAGTAGGTAAACACTCTAATAATGGCAATAAACGGTTAATAATTAGAGAGTAGGTGAACTCTCGGATAATAGTAAAGGAAATTAATAGGATTTATGAATCCAGAATATATTATGTTAATATTTGATTAACATAAGGAAAATAAATGAATAGTGATCAAATTGCATGTTTATTTTATTATTATTGTAATTCAAGCATGTTGATTTATGTTAAATAATTATAATGCCTCACTAAGTATATACTTAGCGTGTGATGGTTTTCACGCGTAGGTTGAAATCCCGGACAGGAGTAAGGAGTATCGGAATCATCATCCAGAGGGATAATAGTCGTATCAGTAATTTACATCTTTAATGTACTTTGATTATCTCTAGTTGGCATGTATAAAATAATAGTAGCTCGTTTTAACTAGTCTAGATATGGTTTGTAATGTTAATATCTAGATAAGTGGTTACTTTATAATGTGGATTATATTAGTTTAAAGAAATTACTAGTAATGGAAATCGAGTAATGTTATAAATTTGATTTTTAGAGTAATCAAGATCATTTTTAATTTAGGCAATTTTCTTAATTAAAATGTGTAGTTATAAACTGGTAAGTTGCTGCCTAAAAACAGAAGCTATTTTACGGGTTAAAAATTAGTAATTGGTTTTACGCGATAAATTGAAATTTTTGAAAATTGTTGTTTTTGATTGAATTGAGTAGTATAAAATACGGTTAAATATTAGGTGACATTCCTTACTAGTGTTAAGAATGAAATACTGGTAAGGCTATTATATTTATTGGCATCAGAGTCATAGGTTTAGCCGGTTCTGGATAGTAAATAAGTCTCTGTAGAAAGTCAGAGTTATATACATGCCACTAGGATATCTAAAATTACTAATATTGTATAGGGTTGTGATGATGCCTGATATTGGGTAGATTACTCCTTACTTATTTTAGATAATCATGATATGAATAAATGTCGGGTTATCGGGAATCCCGACAGGCTGTTGAGCATGATGTGCCTTCTCAAAGCGGAAGTAATGAGGTGAATCAGAATCCACCTCAGGTTCAGCAAAATGTAGAGCAACCGGCTGAGGAGAATGTAGAGCAACAGGCTTGGGAACAAAGAAATATGCCGGTGCAAGATCAAGGCTTATTTCTGCAATCCTTGGATGCAATCATAAATCAATGAGCACCAATATCAGTCCCTAATGAGTTAAGGAAAATCGGAGCACCAGAATTCCAAGGTGATACTGATGCAGATCTGATGGTTGCTGATTACTGGTAAAATGATGTCAAGATCATGTTAAGTAGAATCCCTTGTGATAATCAAGGAAAATTGGAAGGAGTAGTATCCCTTCTAATGGGACAAGCTATTGTATGGTGGAATGTGATAACTGCACAAGTACCTCCGAAGCGGGTTACTTGTGAATTCTTTCTTCAAGAATTCAAAGAAAAGTATATTGGAGACGTATTTGTCGAAGATATGAGACAATAATTTCTACAGATAAAACAACATAACAGATCGGTTTATGAATACGAATGCGAATTTAATAGACTGAGCCGATTTGTGACGGAATTTCTCCCAACTGAAAGGTCTAGAATCGACAGATTCATAGCTGGGTTGAATTCTAAATATCAGAGGATATTGGTTTCTCGTAATTTTACTACTTTTCAAGAAATGGTGAACCGAGCCAAGGTTATAGAAAAAGTGGATCTCAAGGAGAAGGCAGAAAAGCAAATTCAGATTGAAAAAAGGTTTAGAGGTTCATTTGTTGCATCATCATTTAAACGCAATAAAGGAATGTCACAGTAGCATCTTGCAGTATCAGCCTCCTCAGTTAAAAAGGGGTATGCATGAGGAAAATCGAAGCAGTCTCAGATGAATACTGCGAGTACTCGAGGTTCTAGAATTTACCCGATTACAAAATGTGAGCATTGTGGCAAGAGGCATCCTGGTCAATGCTGGTTGATCAGGGCATGTTTCAATTGTGGACAAGCTGGGCATTTCAAGAAAAATTGTCTGAAGCTTCATCCACATCAGTTTGCTACAGTTCCTTAGAGGGGCAAGAGAAACAAATGTGGAAAACCGGGAACATCTGCATCAACACCCAATCAAGAAAGTAGAGATATAGCTCGGGTATACAAGATTAAAACTGTTGATGATCAAAATGATGCAAATATCATTGCAGGTATGATCGAACTCTTTGGCAGATCTATTTTTTTATTAATTGATCCGGGCTCTACCCATTCGTATATTAGTTCTAAAGTAGAACTTGAAAGAAATATACTAGAAGAACCAATTTCGAGTGAGGTAGTTAATATTAATCCCCTACGACAAAGTGCCAAAGTAGTTCGAATATGCAAAAAATGTCCTATAAGGATCCAAGAAAGAGAGTTTCTAGCCAATCTTATGGAATTACCTTTCCAAGAGTTTGAAGTTATTCTTGGAATGAATTGGCTATCGGCATATGATGCTACAGTTCAATGGCGATTAAAAAGGGTAGTCTTAAAGGAACCAGATGGTTCAAAAATAATATTTGAGGGAGAAACGCAGAATTATTTGAGCCATGAGATTATAGCTGTATCTGCTGAAAGGTCATTATCACATGAGTATGAAGCTTATTTAGCTCATGTGATAAATGCTTCGGAGACAAAGATAGATCTGGAAAATATACCCACGGTGCGGGAATTTCCAGATGTTTTTTTGAATAAATTACCGGGATTACCTCCAGATCGAGAGATGGAATTTTGGTATAGATGTGTTTCCAGGAACAACACTAATATCAATAGCACCTTACAGAATGGCTCCTACAGAACTCAAAGAGATAAAGGCTCAATTACAAGAATTATTAGATAAAGGTTTTATACGACCAACATATCACCGTGGGGAGCTACCATCCTATTTGTGAAAAAGAATGATGGATCAATGAGGTTATGTGTTGATTACCGTCAACTTAATAAAGTGATGGTGAAGAATAAATATCCTTTACCAAGGATTGAAGACCTCTTTGATCAACTTAAAGGAGTAACGGTGTTTTCTAAAATTGATCTTCGATCGAGGTATCATCAATTGAAGATCAAGGAAATAGATATCCCCAAGACATCTTTTAGAACTAGATATGGGCATTATGAGTTTGTGGTAATGCCTTTTGGACTTACAAATGCACTGACAGCTTTTATGGATCTGATGACTCAGATATTTCAGCCATATTTGGACCAGTTTGTGGTGGTATCCATAGATGATATATTGGTTTAGTCAAGAACCAAAGAGGATCATGATACTCATCTTCGAGTTGTTCTTCAAATTTTACGAGAAAAGAAGTTGTATGCAAAGCTGTCAAAGTGTGAATTCTGGTTATCATAAGTAAATTTCCCTGGGTATATAGTTTCAGTCGAAAGAATTCGAGTTGATCCGAAGAAGGTTCAAGCAATTCTTGAATGGAAAGTTCCTAAAAATATCTATGAAGTGGGAAGCTTTTTGGGATTAGTTGGTTACTATCGATGGTTTGTGAAAGATTTTTCAATGGTTTCCTCTCCGATAACCAAGCTGTTAAGAAAAGATGTACCATTCGTTTGGACGAAAAAAATGTCAAGAAAGCTTTGATCAATTAAAGAAGGTTCTGACAGAAGCTCATGTTTTAGTGCAACAAGAACATAGAAAAGAATTTGTAATTTATAGCGATGCCTCCTATAATGGTTTGGGATGTGTGCTGATGCAAGAAGGAAAGGTGGTAGCTTATGCTTCATGGCAACTCAAAACTCATGAAAGAAACTATCCCATTCATGATTTAGAGTTAGCTGCAGTGGTGTTTGCTCTAAAAATTTGGCGACACTACTTATATGGTGAAAAATGCTATATTTTCACATGGCCATAAAAGTTTGAAGTACTTGTTATCCCAAAATGAGCTCAATTTGAGGCAGATAAGATGGATAGAATTAATAAAGGATTATGATGTAATTATCGATTATCATCGAGAAAAGGCTAATGTGGTAGTAGATGCACTAGTCGGAAAACATTTTCTGCCTTGAGAGCCCTGAATGCCCAGTTGAAAATGCACGAAAATGGTGCATTAGTGGCGGAATTTCAAATCAAGCCAACTTTGATAGAGAAAATTAAAGAGTTACAAGCCAAAGATGAAAGGTGCTTGGAAAGAATAAAACAAATAGAAAGTGGTGAATCTAAAGACTTTGAAATAAAGTCTAATGGGTGCTTATATTATAAATGACGTTTATACATTCCTAAGGATAATAATCTGAAGAAAGAAATACTTTATGAATCCCATTGCAGCCATTTAACTATGCATCCAGGTGGTAACAAAATGTATCAAGATGTGAAAAGTCATTTTTGGTGGACTGGCATGAAGCGAGCCATCTCAGAATTTGTTGCCAAGTGTTTGACTTGTCAACAAGTAAAAGTAGAACATCAACTACCATCTGGATTACTTCAACCAATTTCTATTCCATAGTGGAAATGGGAAAGAGTTACTATAGATTTTGTAACGGGCTTGCCTTTGACGCCAAGTAAAAAGGATAGAATCTGGGTGATCGTGGATCGATTGACTAAATCGACACACTTCATACCAGTTCGCACGGATTATTCATTGAACAAGCTGGCATAATTATATATCAAGGAGATTGTTAGATTGCATGGTGTTCCTATGTCTATTATATCGGACAGGGATCCCAGGTTCACTTCAAGATTTTGGAGTGCTTTACACAAGGCATTGGGAACTAAATTACATTTTAGAACTGCTTTTCATCCCCAAACAGACAGGCAGTCAGAGACAACTATCCAAGTATTGGAGGATATGCTTAGAGTGTGTGTAATAAATTTTACGGGTTCTTGGGAAAAATATCTCTCATTGGCAGAATTCGCATATAACAATAGTTATCAATCAAGCATAAAGATGACTCCTTACGAAGCATTATATGGGAGGAAATGCAGAACGCCATTAAATTGGTTCGAGCTTGAGGATCGAAAGGTTATTGGACCGGATCTTGTTCAAAAGGTGGAAGATAAGGTAAGAATCATTCAAGACAATCTCAAAGCTGCCTCCGACGGACAAAAATCTTACTCAGATCTTAAAAGAAAAGATATTGAGTTTGAAGTCGGAGATAAGGTATTTTTAAAAGTATCACCCTGGAAAAAAATGTTACGTTTTGGACGAAAAGGCAAACTTAGTCCAAGATTTATCGGCCCTTATGAGATTCTAAAAAGGGTTGGTCCAGTGGCATATCAGTTAGCATTTCCACCCGAGATGAGTAAGACCCATGATGTTTTTCTTGTATCCATTGTAAGGAAGTATCGATCAGATCCTTCGCATGTCATTACACCGGAAGAAATCGAGATTCAACGGGATCTGACATACGAGGAGGAACCTGTGAGGATATTAGCTCATGGAGAAAAATAGCTATGAAATAAAAAGATTCCTCTAGACAAAGTTTTATGGAGAAATCACAAAGTAGAAGAAACTACTTGGAAACTTGAGGAATCAATGAAAAAACAGTATATGCATTTTTTTCAACCTAGTACTTAGGAAAATTCGAGGACGAATTTTCTTAAGGGGGGAATTGTAATACCTCAAAATTTTGGTTAGTGACCAAAATGTAAAACTTGAAAAGTTTGGTGACCAAAATATAAAATTCAAAAAGTTTGGTTCTAAAGTGTAAATTTTGAAAAGTTTAGGGACTAAGTTGTAATTTTCAAAAGTTATGTAATTTAGTCCTGTAAATGAATAGTTCACCCCCAAGAGAGTCATTTTCGTGTTACCTGAAATTTTGATACGGAGTTTGTATTAAGATCTATAAAGCTTTAAAGTTCGGGAAAAATCTGGATAATCAGATTTAATCGAATAAATGAGAAATCTTTTTTGAGATATTTTAGGAGATATTTTATTAAAATAAGGCAAGGGTAAAAGGGTCATTTTCATGTCTTATTTTAATGGAAATTAATATGGACCATTGGATTAAAGATTACTTTTCCATGTTTAATCTTAGCCATTGGATGAAAATGGCAAGATGGTAATTTTTGAAGATGGCAAGGGCAAAGTTGGTAATCACTAACTCAGATTAATTTTGGCCATTGGATGAATAAGAGGGACATGTGGCAAGATATGAAGCCTTGAATGTAAAGGGCAAATTAGTCATTTTAGCATAAAAGGGATTTTTAATTTAAAATCCCATAAACAAAGGACAAATGGCCTAAATTAAAAAAAAAAATTCAAGACTTTTCTTCTATTTTCTCCTCAAATTTCGAAAGCTTCATAAGGTAAGAGGGAAATTTTTGAATTTAATTGTCAAGCTTATTTCTTTGGATTTTGGTTGAAAGCATGAAATATAAAGTTGATCTCCATGAAATTCTCTATCTCTTGGTACCATGTATTCATGTTTTCTTTGCTTAAAACCTTAGTTTTGAGAAATTGATGGATAAAGGGGATGTTGAATTAGGATGAATTAAGGTTAGTTTTTGATGAATATGATGTTGTAGAATCATATTAAAGCTTGTATGATGTTTGAAACTACATGGAAATAGTTAAACCTCAAATTGTTCAAAGTTAGGGTTTTGGTATAAAAGTTGAATTTGGATTGATTTTGATTTGGGAATGATTGCGAAAGCTTGGAAATGATGTTTAAGTTTTAATTGGACTAATTTGGAAACTTGGAAAAGTCATAAGGATGATTTCGGCAAATTGTAAGAATTAGGGGAAATTATGGAAAATTTTCCATAAAATTGGAAATGTTGAAATTATTATTTTACAAGCTTTAGAATATCATTTGGATCATTTTAGAAGTTTGTAAAAACATAGGGACCAATTGGGAAATCTTGAAAAGATTGGGGACCAATTTAGCAATTTGGAAGAATTTAAGGACTAAAGTGAAAAATTATTTTCATGGAAGCATTATGCTGGAATAAATGTTAGAATGAGTTATAAATCATTCTTTGAGTAAATGTTGGAAGAAATACAAAGTATTGAGGATGAAATGACTTATGTCGTGAAACTAATATTCGGAAAATATTAGGGTGTTTATAGGAAAATTATTCCTATATTGTTTATGTGCTAGTAAGATACTAACAAATAATTTGGAATGTACTTATGGTATTTTTTAATACACTTGTAGACTGTGAACAAAATTAAGATCGAATTAGCAATCGAGAAAAGGAACGGGACCAAAGTTGAACTTAGTGAGGCTAGTTGGATATTGACAAAGTATAAAGTATCAAGGTGAGTGCATTATATGCATGGAAAAATATTATGTTCAATTTGAAAGACTTGTGATAAGTTTGTTATAATTACATGCTTGATGATTATATTAATCTTGATATTTGACATAGTAGAAATTGTCAAAGGTAGAAGAATTACATGCATTGATCACAGGTAATTTAATTTTAATATGTTTATGTTATATTTAGGGTATGAATTGCCCAGTATTTAATTATATTGCCATGGATGAATCGAATATGGAATTGGAAAGTATGCCCAAATAAGTAATTGAGGTATATAGTATAGTTGGCATGACTTTAGTCCAGCAGTTTAGCACTTCGGTGCGGTTTATTAACACTTAGGTGTTGTTTCCTAACACTTATGTGTGGTCTCTTAGAACTTAGGTGCGGTTTATTAGCACTTTAGTGCAGTTTTGACTCGTGTACTCAAGTCCTCAAGTTATTTTGGGCTATAATTTATAAAAAAAATAAATGGTTAATAATTAGAGAGTAGGTGAACTCTCTGATAATGGCAATAAACGGTTAATAATTAGAGAGTAGGTGAACTCTCGGATAATAGTAAAGGAAATTAATAGAATTTATGAATCCAAAATATATTATGTTAATATTTGATTAACATAAGGAAAATAAATGATTAGTGATCAAATTGGATGTTTATTTTATTATTATTATAATTCAAGCATGTTGATTTATGTTAAATAATTATAATGCCTCACTAAGTATATACTTATCGTGTGATGGTTTTCACGCGTAGGTTGAAATCCCGGACAGGAGTAAGCAGTATCAACATCATCCTAAGGGATAATAATCGTATTGGTAATTTACATCTTTGATGTATTTTGATTATCTCTAGTTGGCATGTATAAAATAATAGTAGCTCGCTTTAACTTGTTTAGATATGGTTTGTAATATTAATATCTAGATAAGTGGTTACTTTATAATGTGGATTATATTAGTTTAAAGAAATTACTAGTAATCGAAATCGGGTAATGTTATAAATTTGATTTTTAGAGTAATCAAGATCATTTTTAATTTAGGTAATTTTCTTAATTAAAATGTGTAGTTATAAACTGGTAAGTTGCTGCCTAAAACCAGAAGCTATTTTACGGGTTAAAAATTAGTAATTGGCTTTACGCGATAAATTGAAATTTTTGAAAATTGCTGTTTTTGATTGAATTGAGTAGTATAAAATACGGTTAAATATTAGGTGACATTCCTTACTAGTATTAAGAATTAAATACTAGTAAGGGTATTACATTTATTGGTATCAGAGTCACAGGTTTAGCTGGTTCTAGATAGTAAATGAGCCTCTGTAGAAAGTCAGAGTTATATACATGCCACTAGGATATCTAAAATTACTGATATTGTATAGGATTATGATGATGCCGGATATTGGGTAGATTACTCCTTACTTATTTTAGATAATCGTGACATGAACAGATGTTCGGATTATCGGGAATCCCGACAGGCTATTGAGCAGGATGTGCCTGCTCAAAGCGAAAGTAATGAGGTGAATCAGAATCCACCTTAGGTTCAGCAAAATGTAGAGCAACCAGCTCAGCAGAATATAGAGCAACAGGCTCGGGAACAAAGAAATATGTCGGTGCAAGATCAAGGCTTATTTCCGCAGTCCTTAGATGCAATCATAAATCGGCGAGCACCACTATCAGTCCCTAAGGAGTTAAGGAAAATCGTAGCACTATATTTCTAAGGTGATACTGATGCAGATCCGATGGTTGTTGATTACTGGTAAAATGATGTCAAGATCATGTTAAGCAGAATCCCTTATGATAATCAAGGAAAATTGGAAAGAGTAGTATCCCTTCTGATGGGACAAGCCAGTGTGTGGTGGAACGTGATAATTGCACAAGTACCTCCAGAGCGGGTTACTTGGGAATTCTTTCTTCAAGAATTCAAAGAAAAGTATATTGGAGACGTATTTGTCAAAGATATGAGACAGCAATTCCTGCATCTAAAATACCATGGTAGTTCGATTTATGAATACGAATGCGAATTTAATAGACTGGGTCGATTTGTGACGAAATTTCTCCCAACCGAAAGGTCTAGAATCGACAGATTCATAGCTGGGTTGGATTCTCAATATAAGAGGATACTGGTTTCTCGTAACTTTACTATTTTTCAAGAAATGGTGAACCGAGCCAAGGCTATAGAAAAAGTGGACCTCGAGGAGAAGGCAGAAGAGCAGATTCAGGCCAAAAAAAGGTCTGGAGGTTCATTTGCTGCATCATCGTTTAAACACAGAAAAAGAATGTCACAGTAGCATACTGCAGCATCAACCTCTTCAATTAAAAAGAGGTATGCAGGAGGAAAATCGAAGTAGTCTTAGATGAATATTGTGGGTACTCGAGGTTCTGGAATTCGCCCGATTACAGAATATGAGCATTGTGGCAAGAGGCATCCTGGACAATGCTGGTTGATCGGAGCATGTTTCCATTGTGGACAAGCTGGGCATTTCAAGAAAAATTGTCCGGAGCTTCATCTGCATCAGTTTGTTGCAGTTCCTCAGAGGGGCAAGGGAAACAAAGGTGGAAAACCGGGAACATATGCATCAACACCCAATCAAGAAAGTAGACCTACAGCTCGGGTATACAACATCAAAACTATTGATGATCGAAATGATGCAGAGATCGTTGCAGGTATGATCGAACTCTTTGGTAGATCTATTTTTGCATTAATTGATCCAGGCTCTACCCATTCGTATATTAGTTCTAAAGTAGTACTTGAAAGAAATATACCAGTAGAACCAATTTCGAGTGAGGTAGTTGCTATTAATCCCCTAGGACAAAGCGCCAAAGTAGTTCGAATATGCAAAAAGTGTCCTATAAGGATCCAAGAAAGAGAGTTTCTAACCAATCTTATAGAATTACCTTTCCAAGAGTTTGAAGTTATTCTTGGAATGGATTGGCTATCGGCATATAATGCTACGGTTGAATGGCGATTAAAAAGGGTAGTCTTAAAGGAACTAGATGGTTCGAAAATAATATTTGAGGGAGAAAGGCAGAATTATTTGAGCCATGAGATTATAGCTGTATCTGCTGAAAGGTCATTATCACATGAGTATGAAGCTTATTTAGCTCATGTTATAAATGCTTCGAAGACAAAGATAGATCTGGAAAATATACCCACAGTGCGGGAATTTCCAGATGTTTTTTCCGAATGAATTATCGGGATTACCTCTGGATTGAGAAGTGGAATTTGGTATTGATGTGTTTCCGGGAACAACACTAATATCAATAGCACCTTACAGAATGTCTCCTACATAACTCAAAGAGCTAAAGGCTCAAATACAATAATTATTGGATAAAGGTTTTATACGACCAAGCACATCACCATGGGGAGCTCCCGTCATGTTTGTGAAAAAAAAGGATGGATCAATGAGGTTATGTGTAGATTACCGTCAACTTAATAAAGTGATGGCGAAGAATAAATATCCTTTACCAATGATTGATGACCTCTTTGATCAACTTAAAGGAGTAACGATGTTTTCTAAAATTGATCTTCGATCAGGGTATCATCAATTGAAGATCAAGGAAGCATATATCCCTAAGACAGCTTTCAGAACTAGATATGGGCATTATGAGTTTGTGGTAATGCCTTTTTGGACTTACAAATGCACCGACAGCTTTTATGGATTTGATGAATCGGATATTTCAGCGATATTTGGACCACTTTGTGGTGGTATTCATAGATGATATATTGGTTTACTCAAGAACCAAAAAGGATCATGATACTCATCTTCAAATTGTTTTTCAGATCTTACGAGAAAAGAAGTTGTATCCAAAGCTGTCAAAGTGTGAATTTTGGTTATCATAAGTAAATTTCCTTGGGCATATAGTTTCAGCCGAAGGAATTTGAGTTGATCCTAAGAAGGTTCAAGCAATCCTTGAATGGAAAGTTCCTAAGAATATCTCCGAAGTGAGAAGTTTTTTGGGATTAGCTGGTTACTATCGACGGTTTGTGAAAGATTTTTCAATGGTTGCCTCTCCGATAACCAAGCTGTTAAGAAAAGATGTACCGCTCGTTTGGATGGAAAATGTCAAGAAAACTTCGATCAATTAAAGAAGGTTCTGACAGAAGCTCCTGTTTTAGTGCAACCAGAACCAAGAAAGGAATTTGTAATTTATAGCGATGCCTCCCATAATGGTTTGGGATGTGTGCTGATGCAAGGAGGAAAGGTGGTAGCTTATGCTTCACGGCAACTCAAAACTCATGAGAGAAACTATCCCACTCATGATTTAGAGTTGGCTGCAGTGGTGTTTGCTCTAAAATTTTGGCGACACTACTTATATGGTAAAAAATGCTATATTTTCACTGACCATAAAACTTTGAAGTACTTGTTATGTCAAAAGGAGCTCAATTTGAGGCGGAGAAGATGGATAGAATTAATCAAGGATTATGATGTAATTATCAATTATCATTCGAGAATGGCTAATGTGCTAGCAGACGCACTTAGCCGGAAAACATTTTATGCCTTGAGAGCCCTGAATGCCCAGTTGAAAATACAGGAAAATGGTGTATTAGTGACGGAATTTCAAATCAAGCCAACTTTGATAGAGAAAATTAAAAAGTTACAAGCCAAAGATGAAAGGTGCTTGGAAAGAATAAAACAAATAGAAAGTGGTGAATCTAAAGACTTTGAAATAAAGTCTAATGGGTGCTTATATTATAAAGAACGTTTATACGTTCCTAAGGATGATGAGCTGAAAAAAATACTTTATGAAGCCCATTACAGCCCTTTAACTATGCATCCAGGTGGTAACAAAATGTATCAAGATGTGAAAAGTCATTTTTGGTGGCCTGGCATGAAGCGAGCCATCACAGAATTTGTTGCCAAGTGTTTGACTTGTCAACAAGTAAAAGCAGAACATTAGCTACCATCCGGATTACTTCAACCAATTTCCATTCCACAGTGGAAATGGGAAAGAGTTACTATGGATTTTGTAACGGGATTGCCTTTGACGCCAAGTAAAAAGGATGTAATATAGGTGATCGTAGATCGATTGACTAAATCGGCACAATTCATACCAGTTCGCACAGATTATTCCTTGAACAAGCTGGCAGAATTATATATCAAGGAGATTGTTAGATTGCATGGTGTTCCTATGTCTATTATACCGGACAGGGATCCCAGGTTCACTTCAAGATTTTGGAGTGCTTTACACGAGGCATTGGGAACTAAATTACACTTTAGTACTACTTTTCATCCCCAAACGGGCGGGCAGTCGGAGAGAAATATCTAAGTATTGGAGGATATGCTTAGAGCGTGTGTAATAAATTTTGCAGGTTCTTGGGAAAAATATCTCTCATTGGCAGAATTCGCATATAAAAATAGTTATCAATCAAGCATAAAGACGGCTCCTTACGAAGCATTATAAGGGAGGAAATGCAGAATGCCGTTAAATTGGTTCGAGCTTGAGGATCAAAAGGTTATTGGAACGAATCTTCTTCAAGAGGTGGAAGATAAGGTAAGAATCATTCAAGACAATCTCAAAGCTGCCTCTGACAGACAAAAATCTTACTCAGATCTTAAAAGAAATGATATTGAGTTTGAAGTCGAAGATAAGGTATTTTTAAAAGTATCACCCTAGAAAAAATGTTATGCTTTGGATGAAAAGGCAAACTTAGTCCAAGATTCCCTTTTGAGATTCTAAAAAGGGTTGGTCCAGTGGCATATCAGTTAGCATTGCCACCCGAGATGAGTAAGATCCATGATGTTTTTCATGTATCCATGCTAAGGAAGTATCGATCAGATTCTTCGCATGTCATTACACCGGAAGAAATCGATATTCAACGGGATCTGACATACGAGAAGGAACCTGTGAGGATATTATCTCACAGAGAAAAACAGCTAAGAAATAAAAAGATTCCTCTAGCCAAAGTTTTATGGAGAAATCACAGAGTAGAGGAAGCTACTTGGGAACCCGAAGAATCAATGAAAAAGCAGTATCCGCATTTTTTTCTACCTAGTACTTAGGAAAATTCAAGGATGAATTTTCTTAAAGAGGGAGAATTGTAATACCTCAAAATTTTGGTTAGTGACCAAAATGTAAAATTCAAAAAGTTTGGTGCCAAAGTGTAAATTTTGAAAAGTTTAGGGACTAAGTTGTAATTTTCAAAAGTTATGTAATTTAGTCCCATAAATAAATAGTTCACCCCCAATAGTGGCATTTTTGTGTTACCCGGATTTTTTATACGGAGTTTGTATTAAGAACTATAAAGCTTTAAAGTTCGGGAAAAATTCAAATAATCGGATTTAATCAAATAAATGAGAAATCTTTTTTGAGATATTTTAGGAGATATTTTATTAAAATAAGGCAAAGGTAAAAGGTTCATTTTCATGTCTTATTTTAATGGAAATTAATATGGACCATTGGATTAAAGATTATTTTTCCATGTTTAATCTTAGCCATTGGATGAAAAATGGCAAGATGGTAATTTTTGAAGATGGCAAGGGCAAAGTTGGTAATCACTAACTCCTTGGATTAATTTTGGGCATTGGATGAATAAGAAGGACATGTGGCAAGATATGAAGCCTTGGATGTAAAGGGCAAATTAGTCATTTTAGCATAAAAGGGATTTTTTATTTAAAATTCCATAAATAAAGGACAAATTGCATAAATTAAAGCAAAAGAAAATTCAAGACTTTTCTTCTATTTTCTCCTCAAATTTCAAAAGCTTCATAAGGTAAGAGGAAAATTTTTGAATTCAATTTTCAAGCTTATTTCTTTGGATTTTGGATGAAAACATGAAATATAAAGTTGATCTCCATGAAATTCTCTATCTCTTGGTACCATTTATTCATGTTTTCTTTGCTTAAAACCTTAGTTTTGAGAAATTGATGGATAAAGGGGATGTTGAATTAGGATGAATTAAGGTTAGTTTTTGATGAATATGATGTTTTAGAATCATATTAAAGCTTGTATGATGTTTGAAACTACATGGAAATAGCTAAACCCTAAATTGTTCAAAGTTAGGGTTTTAGTATAAAAGTTGAATTTGGATTGATTTTGATTTGGGAATGATTTTGAAAGCTTGGAAATGATGTTTAAGTGTTAATTGGACTAATTTGGAAACTTAGAAAATTCATAGGGATGATTTCGGTAGTTTGTAAGAATTAGGGGAAATTATGGAAAATTTCCATAAAATTGGAAATGTTGAAATTATGATTTTACAAGCTTTAAAATGTCATTTGGACCATTTTAGATGTTTGTAAAAATATAGGGACCAATTGGGAAATCTTGAAAAGATTGGGGACCAATTCAGCAATTTGGAAGAATTTAAGGACTAAAGTGAAAAATTATTTTCATGGAAGCATTATTCTGGAATAAATGTTAGAATGAGTTATAAATCATTCTTTGAGTAAATGTTGGAAGAAATACAAAGTATTGAGGATGAAATGACTTATGTCGTGAAACTAATATTCGGAAAATATTAGGGTGTTTATAGGAAAATTATTCCTATATTGTTTATGTGTTAGTAAGATACTAACATATAATTTGGAATATACTTATGGAATTTTTAATACACTTGTAGACTGTGAACAAAATCGAGATCGAATTAGCAATCGAGGAAAGGAACGGGACCAAAGTTGAACTTAGTAAGGCTAGTTGGATATTGACAAAGTATAAAGTGTCAAGGTGAGTGCATTATATGCATGGAAAAATATTATGTCCAATTTGAAAGACTTGTGATAAGTCTGTTATAATTACATGCTTTATGATTATATTAATCTTGATATTTGACATAGTAGAAATTGTCAAAGGTAGAAGAATCACATGCCCTCGTTCCTAACCGGTTCGATCGGAGTCTTATTTTGGATCCGATCTAGTTAATTTTTGAAGGGATCATGGTAGATCTCGGTGGAAGTCAGTCGAGGTTCGGGCTCCTAGTTAGGTATATTTTTTATTTATGTTGTTTGATTTAATAAAATGTTTAATTTTGTTCCTATTTTATTTGGTATGTTTTATATTAGTATTTTATGCTTTGTATTTATTTATGTTTTAGATTAATATTTTATTTATGTTAAACTTGCTTTTATTTATGTGTTAGATTAATATTTATGGATGTTTTAGATTAATATTTTATTTATGTTAGATTTGTTTTTATTTATGTGTTAAATTAATATTTATGTATGCATGTTTCAGATTAGTATTTTATTTATGTTAGATTAGTATTTTATTATGTTAATATTTATTTATATTTTTATCGCATTGTATTTATTTATATTTGCCATGTTTTAAGTTACGTTTCACATATATTATTGTCAATGCGGTGCCCTTTTATTCGAGCGTAAACTTAGCCAGTATCAAGCGTGGTAATGGTGGTCTTTCGATTTACTCTCGAATGACATGGCCTTTAAAATCTACTCACACTTATAACTAAATTTTAATTTAATCGTCACTTTAATTCAGAAAGTTTAATATTAAAAAACGGTAATTATTAAAGTACCAATTTTGGGCGGTGTGGGGTGCTAATCCTTCCTCATCCATAACCGACTCCCGAACCCAACATTTTTCTAAATCTCTGGTTTTTTACGGTGTCCGGCCTACCTTAGTGGCTGGTGGCAACTCTATTTTTTAAATAAAATACGATTTTTTTAAAACCCCATGAAAGACATATTTTTAAAATACTCGAAAGACCCCAAATACATTGAAACCCGTTTTTTTAGCGAAAAAAAGGGATATCGCTACACCACCAATTGGGATGGGAAGAATTTTCTCGCAATCCATGGAAGAGAAGAGTCTGTGTAATTTGCCCTCATTCCAACAATGTGTTTCCTTATCCATCAAATGCGAGAAAGTATTCTCCACAATCATACGGTCCGTAGGTAAAAACTCGGTAAGACGAGGAAGAGAGGATCCATTGGTCAAACCAAATTGGCGATATTTCTGCCATTATTGACTCTTCAGCAAGAGCACTTCTTAATCGTCTCAACACCATTATGATGCTTCTCCACGCCCATGATGAGTTAGGACTCTTCGGTGCAGAGAATATCTCCATTAAGAAAGTACTTCCCTTTTAAGATACAACTTATAAGAGAGTCTAGGTTTTTGATAAGCCTCCAAGCTTGTTTAGCAACCAAGGCTTGATTAAAAGAACAGAGGTCCCTAAAACCAAGCCCACCATCGTCATGAGATTTGCACAATTTTGACCAACTAAGCCAATGAATACCTCGATATGAGTCATTCAGCCCACTCCACCAGAAATTTCCAATGACTGAATTGATTTCATTGCAGAAGGTTAAGGGAAGAAAGAAGCACTGCATAACATAAGATGGAATCGCAGTGACAACTGCTTTGATCAAAACTTCCCTACCAGTTTGAGACAAAAAATTGACTTCTATCCTTTTAATTTTGCTTTCACACGTTCAAGAATAAATCCCAACGCTTCTTTTGTACCCTTGCCCTAAATGGAAGGAAGACCAAGGTATTTACTCTCTTCTTTCATAGGGCTAAAATCAAGGATACCTGTCATATTTTGTCTCGCATTTGTACTTGTATTAGGGGAGAAGAAAGTTGATAGTTTGCCCAGTAGCAGATTGGAAGTTAAAAGGACTTTTTTGATACACTCACAGTTACGGATATCATCCTTCGTAAAGATAACACAGTCATTCGTGAACATAAGGTGACTCAGAATAGGACATTTTCTACCAATTCGAAAGCCTGCAAAAGTCTAACCTTCTTGCTCCTCTATAAGCCAAGTCATGATATTAGAGACAAAAAGGAATAAAAATAGTGACAGGGGATCACCTTGTCTTAAACATCTCTCAGAAAAAAAACTCGTTTCGATGCTCCCCGTTAATCACAAGAGAAAACGACGAGGTAGTAACATATTCTATCACCCTGGTTATCCACCAGTGAGAAAATCCCATCTTCTCCATAAGTAAAAGTAAGACCCCCAGCCAACTTTGTCATAGGCTTTTTCTAAGTCGATTTTTAGGGCCGTTATACTTCCAGCTCCCTTTTTTCTCCTTTTTATATAATGAAAAGCTTCATGGACCACTATGATATTATCTTGGATAAGTCTACCATTAACAAAAACAGATTGGGCGGCTGAGATGATCATCGGAAGAAAGCTTTTGGGTCTTGAGGCCAAGATTTTTGAAATAACCTTGTAGGAGAAGTTGCACAAGCTAATGGGACGAAAATTTTTTCACTTTAGTTGGATTTTTTAGCTTTAGAATTAGAACAAGATTCGTGTTGTTGATGTCCCTAAGCATAGCTCCAGTGTGGAAGAAGTCCATAACCAGATTCACAAGATCATCTTTAACAATATCCCAGAATGAATGGTAAAAAAATTTGGGGAATCCATCCTAGCCTAGGGCTTTCAAGGCTCCCATGTTAAAAGCTGCAGCTTTGATTTCCTCGAAGGTGACATCTTTACACAGATCATTATTCATTTTCTCGGTGATCAATGACGGAATACAATCGGAAATACTATTAAATTCAGTAGAGTTGTCTTTGGAAAATAAGCTTTTGAAATGGTTTTCCATGTGAGAGACAATTTCGGATTCCTCTTTAACCTAATATCCATCACTCGTCTTCAATTTACAAATGGCGTTTCTTCTTCTATTTTGAATAGTGGTAGCATGAAAGAATTTGGTGTTTTTGTCTCCAAACTTTAGCCAATTCACTCTCGATCTTTGGTGCCAAAACTTCTCTTCATCCTCCAAGATTTTGTTCAATTCATCTTTGAGGCTTTTAATTTCTTGCACAGATTCATCTGAGAAGGGAAAATCTTGGGTTTGTACAATTTGTCTTCGAAGCTCTTGGCCTTTCAAGACCAAATCTTCTTTTACTCCATTTGAGTAATTTAAGACTAGTTATTTTTAGCTTTTTGGGTAGAGGGTGTTGATTCGGGCCACTTTCACTTGTCGACCAGGTATTTCACTTTTTCTTTGCCATCTAGCTTCAAATTTGAACTGTTTTTTCTACTTCTTTATAAAACCATGCAAAAGAAGGATGATAGGACAGTGGTCGGATCCAATAGCCACGTCCATTAATCCTATGAATTTTGGGAACATAATATTCCACTCCGTAGAGAATAAGCATCTATCTAACTTTTCCAGGATGTTATCTTCACTACTCCTTTGATTAGACCAAGAGAATGATCCTCCTTTCAGAGGTAATTCCATCATGCCATTACTTTCCATAAATTCCAGAAACCAGTTGGCTTGAGAGACATCATACGATAAGCCTCCAAGCTTTTCATCTTGTTCTGCAATAATATTAATATCCCCAAAAAAAACCCATTTCGACTCATGAGATCGTCTCCTAGATAGATTTTCCCAGAAGGATATTTTTCTTCTTTACGAGGGGGCCATAGGTGAAGGAGCAAAACCATTCATCTTCATTATTGATGGATATAGAAATATCAATCAAATTTTTGCAGCTATTAGTATCCTCTCCCCACCATAAGGACAAACCCCCGCCGATTCCAATTGGATCGATGTAAAAGCTAGAGCTGAATTTGAATTTTGATCTTATTTTCTCTTTGCAAATTATCTTTTTGACCTAAGCCTCTAGCATTCCATGCTAGGATAGCCATCACAGCCCAAAGACAACCAGAGAAAACTAGAGAAGAAAAGACAGGACCACCAACAAAATCGCCCTCAACTCGAACACCAAGAAAACTCAGAACACAATACGAGTTACCAGCAACAGCAGAAGAAAAAACCAAAATCCAGAAACAAGAAAGTTCTGACAAAAACAGATCAAAGGAGGACCCAAAAAGAAACAAGATCAACCAAAGCCAACTGGAAAGAAGAAAGAACCCAAACCTGAAGAATAGCAGCCCCGTAGACGCAAAAACAACAGCCGCTTCCAAAACAGACCGAAACTGAACTCAAGCCGGCAAGCCACAAGGATAAAGCACAACCTCGAACCGAAAGACAACGAGAGAGGACCAAACCGTAAAACCTCAGTGAGGACTGAGGCCAACCAATGCTAGATTGTCACCGAACAGCCAAAGGAGTGAAAGAAAAAAGGGAAATGAAGACCAAACCCCAATTTAATTGACGAACATCATCAATTGGGAGGAAGGAATCAAAGAAAATCTGGAAAAATCAACTCCACCTTACCCACAAAACCCAACAACACGAACCAGGGAAGAATCGAAGAAACCCAAGCTAAAATAGAGACAAAGGAAGGAAACGGAGGAAAAATTAGGGGAAATAAGCCCAATCTCCACCAAAGAAACACATTCTTTGTTCCATAAGCAAGCACCTAAAATATCACAAGAACCCTAAAACGTGAAGGGAAAAGGTTTTTTTTATTCTTTTGTTTCTTTGGCTAAATAATATAACCTTGAACCAACTGGTTTTGCTCCTTCGGTTTCAAGTTTTGACATCATTAAGGCTAATGAGGAGTATTATATTTACACTACCATGAATGCGTAAAGCTGGATGACGTTCGATATGTTGATTACACGGCCCAAGAGAGACTTTTGCTATATAAAGGCAGCATCATGATAGATAATGAGTCCACTCTTTAAGGCGAGGGGGCAACGGGGCGAGGAAAAAACGGTTGTGCATCGTCTACTCCGTCTTAAACACTTGAGGATACTCGTAGATTTCAAAAAATTCTCATCCTAAAAAATAAATAAACACAACTTAATATTTTATTAGCCAAAAATATATAGTTAGTTTCAGTTAGTTTTAGTTTACAAGTCATACATTCATCACACTTGTAATATATAAACCTTAATACATTAAAATAAATGCCTAACATTAAGACATATATATGTCACAAGTATATAGGTAAAAGGGAGGTAAGCATATTTTCTAATTTTGTTTTTGTAAAATATCGATATTCCTATGTATATTTTCAGGATCCCCACGGGAGTTTATAACGGTACGGTTCAGGGGTCCCCACGATGTAGATATAAGAATCATCATCTTCATCCTCATTTGAGTTTCGGGCGTAAAATTTCTCCCATACTCATTCTCGTGGAAAATTTAACATGGCTCTTCTAATATTGTGAATGTCATGTCTTAGTCTAAAATCACTACATTCTAAAAAATCAGTTGATAAGTAGAGTTTTATGGTATTAATGATTTGGAGTAAGAAATAACATTACTAATAGTCTCGATATAAAAAAAATTAATAATAGTCTCAAGTTGAAAATAGTAAAGTGACATAAACCATAATATAACCCATTAATTAAAAATTCCTAGCTTTATTTGAGTAAAATTTGAAAACTTTTGTTGGTTGTTTCAGTTTAATCTATGAAAAAAATTGGTGCTTGGAAAGGATCATACAATCTTTGTATTGATTGATGAGAAAAAAAATAATTTGCAAAGAGTTGTAGTCAATTGACCAAATTGAATAAAATGAAAATTTGAGGGATTAAATTGAAAAAAATTATTACATAGGTGTTTTACAATGATCAAGGAACATGCGGTTCAAATTTGGTCAAAATAAACTTAAAACGGATGAAAAATTAAGAATTAAAAGAATCGTACGAAATTGAGAGACTAAATTGCAAAAAGAGAACATTTGCTGTGAAAAAAAAAATTTAAATTACACAGGTATTTCACATTGGTTGGGGAGCATGTGGTGCAAATTTGGTAAAAAAATTAGACTTAAAACAGAAGATGAATTGAAAAAACAAGAAAAATGAAAGACCAAATTACAAAAATAAGTAAATTCATTTTTTTTTCGAATTGATAAATTCTAAATTCAACTCTAACTCGAATACCAATTCATTAATTCGAGTTAATTTAACTAATTCAAATTAAAAGATAATAAATTTTTAAATAAAATAGAATCAAATTTTATTCACTCATACCAAGATAATGACAATGACAATGACATACAATAATATGATTGTCTGAATAAATAATATGTTTTCTAACAATACTGATTAAACAAGTATACAAATGTATACATAGAGAGAGTCTCAAACGATAAAAATATCAAGATAATTCAAACTGTAATGCCTAAAAATCAGAATAATCTGTGTATTATTTAGTATGAAAACCCATCCGCTCAGCAAGGGAATATGTCACCTTAGTACAGCACTATAGATACTAAAACCAAGAATAAAGCAGTGATTCGAGACAAAGCTACCCTGTCAGCGCCTCCACCGTCACCTCGTTGGCCTGTAAAATTTTACCAGCAAAAAAGGAGAAAATTTAAGGCTGAAACACTACAATAGGGAATTCATGCTAATTCCAATATTTGACCTTTTTATATGTATATTCACTTTGAACAAAAAAGAGAAATGAAAGAAATCTTTGTTACCTGGTGGTGGTGGTGGTGGTGGTGGTGGTGGTGGTGGTGGTGGTGGTGGTGGTGGTGGTGGTGGTGGTGGTGGTGGTGGTGGTGGTGGTGGTGGTGGTGGTGTGGAGGAGAAGTAGCTGTACATGGAAAACCAAATTTATAACACAAATAATTAGTCTGATCATCCAACCATATCTCACAATAAAAAACCCTAAAAACTTTAGATACAATAATACTAATAAATCAAATATCATAATCATACCATTTTTTTTCAATAAAAAGGAGACAAATCAATTCAAACAAACTTTGTATGATTAATTACAATGGTTAATTAGTTATCTAGATAAATTAAATAAGTTAAACCGAGTAATTGCTTGGTACAAATTTGTATGATCCCATTGACTCACTTAACCCACCAAACCAACTCATATTAAATTAGATAAAATCTAAAGACTTATGAAAAATAAGTTTTTAATCTATTTTTTCATCTAATTAATCTTTCCCATTATAAAATTTTAACAGATCAACCCTTTAATCAACATTTATCATTAAATCTCACATATGCTACATGTCATGTCACAGTGTTGTCAAGTGGTATTTTCTAAAAAATATTTTTATCTAAAATATTCTAAATTTTTTTATAAAAATATACAAATAGCACATGTAGAATCTATATTGTCTTGCATGACAATAATATTTTTAAAAAATTTATTAAGACTTAACAGTCAAAATTGGTCAAAGAATTTAACTAATTCAATTTATTTGTTCAAAAGCTTAATTGATTTAATTTCTCAATTTAAAGGTTCAATCGAGTACAAAAATAGTTTAAATGCTTAATTATTGTGTATGTTTAAGGGTTTGTGACTCCTTTAAACCAAACCTAATGAGTTGATTAATTGATCAAAACATAATGTCCACTTGACTTGTTAAGATTTAGTTCTCATTGTTGTTGGATTGAAAAATACTTTTGATGTCAGAAGTACCCTAATAAAAAGGGTATCTAAACCAAATTCATGGTTCTTTTAAATTAAATCCAAACAAATCATACATAGAGAAAGAGGTGATGGGTTAGAAACATACCGTTGGTGCAGGCGCTGACATCAACATCGACCCCGCAATCACGAGCGATCCTCATAGTAGCAGAGACGGAAACGTTGAAAGCATTCAGCAAAGCAGGATCGTTGAAAAGGTTGCAAAGGCAAGTAAGTTGGGTAGCCACCGCTTCTCTGATGGGGTTACAGCAATCGTCGTCTGGTTGGGCTGTGGCGTTGCTAAGGTAAGGAGCACAAGGCACCAGACTCTGCGCACACGACGCTTGCGCATCCGTTACTCTTGTCGTCGCCGCCAACATCACAACAACCGCTATCATTAGCATCTTAGAAGACATGCTTATGATTTTTTTTCTTCTTCTGTTCTTTCTATTTTCCCTTGCCTGGTGTCACGGCCTTAGCCTTTAGTTCACTCGATAGCTAAGCCATGCGGCACTTGAAAAGGACTCTTCCCGATCAAGTCAGCATTTTCTCTCGATTGATCTGCTCAAAATAAGCAAGCAACATATTAGTCTCGTGCCACAAAACCATTCTTCAAACCATGGTCGAAACTGTGGGGCATAGCGGATGCACACAGTCGACCCCCAGCTTCCTCATAGGAAAGAAAAATGGTTTTTATTTTATTAGAAAGAAAAGAAAGCATCAGGTTACATTAGAAAAAATCAGCCACACCATCGACTTGGGCGGTAGGGGCCGTCTCGATGGTGTGTAGGATACATACCTTTACCAGTGGATCAGCCCAAACTCTGCCGACTGTCCACCCCCTACATATATGCGGAAAAACATTATAGAAATAACCCGAGTAAACATTCTATTGTTTGAAATGAGGACACTTTTTCCTAACTAAAGAAATAATTGAAAACAAAGACTCTTCTTCCTAAAACATTGATGTGCTTGAAAATGGGGCATGGTGAAAGTGACTCGGTTGTGACACCATGTAGGGGATAGCCACAACATCCTCCCCCACCTAACTTGTCGACGCCCTCGTCGACTGAGCTGCAAGGAACTCCTCGATTTTCTGCTTGAACGCCTTTAGGTCATGATCTCTCTCCAAACTTGTCTCTTCGGCTCTGAGACCTTCCCACTTGACCAGGTACTCACGAACAGGCTTCTTCTTGGACACCGTAACAAACTTATCAGCAATGATCTCCTCAACTCGACATTCTGATGGGGGTTTGTTACAGATGGGGCCCCGATCACTCAGTCATCGGCTAACATCTGAGGTGCTCGCATGAAAAGGCTTCAAGTTGCTCACATGGAACAAGGGTGAACTTTCATCCATGAGGGCAGCTTGATCTTGTATGAGTTATTCCCAACTTTGGTCACAATCGGTACTGGTCCTTCATACTTTTGCACCAACCGTCGATCTCTATTCCGTAAGAACCGCAATTGTTCTGCCATTAGCTTCACAAGCACTAGATCTCCAACTTTGAACTACTGTCCCTTCGGCCATGATTCGCCCACTTCTTCATATGTTTTGCAGCTTTCACTAGATAAGCCCGAGAAATCTCTATATTTTGGCGCCACTCCTTTGAGAAATTAAAAGCTCAGGGACACTTTCCTTTGTATGACTCTAGAGTGGTGTGTGGAAGTCACGGCTGCTGACATGTCACAATTTCAAAGGGGCTTTTATTAGTAGCAAAACTCTTTTGTGAATTAAAACAAAGTTGTGCCACATCCAACAATGAAGGCCAATTTTTCTGGTTGGCCTGGATAAAATGCCTTAAGTACTTTTTTAACAACCCATTAAAGCGCTTTGTCTGCCCATCCGTCTGGGGATGATAACTTGATGACAAATTCAGTTTAGATCCCAACATCTTGAATAACTCTTTCCAGAAATTTCCAGTGAACCGACCATCCCTGTCACTAACAATATCTTGTGGGATACCTCAATACTTTATCACATGTTTAAAGACCAACCGAGCTGTCTCCTCCGCCGAACAATATTTGAGGGCAGGGATAAATGTAGCATATTTTGAGAACCGATCCACCACCACAATGACAGCTCCAAGATCCCCCACCCGAGGCAAGCTCACTATGAAGTCGAGTGAAATGCTCTTCCAAGGCCGTGCTGGCACTAACAATGGCTCCAACAATCCTGCAGTCTTTTGTCAATCCACTTTATCTTGTTGGCAAATAAGACAAGTCTTGGTATAGTCCATAATATATTGTCGCATGTGCGGCCAATAATATACTTGTTCCAACAGGGCCAGAGTACGCCGCCAACCTTGGTGACCTGCCCAGGGAGTGTCATGGCATTCACGCAGTAGTTTCTGTCTAAGTTCTCCCGCTCTCGGGACATACATACGCGAACCTTTCATCATTAGGATCTCATTCTCTACCCAAAAGGTCTTCGATTGGCCACTTTCCACCATCATCAATATTGCCATCATCTGCGGATCATTTCCCATATTCTCCATTATGAGTTCCCGGATGTCATTCGTCACCCTACTAGCTGACATAGGAGCAATCAATCTAAGGGTCGCCAGATCGGCCCTTCAACTCAACGCATCAGCTACCTGATTCTTCTTCCCAACTTTATGCTCAAAACTGAAATCAAACTCCGCTAGGCGCTCTTGCTTGCCTTGCCGACAGTTTTGGTTGTGTCAGGATATGACTAACAGCTGTGTTGTCTGTTTTAACAACAAACTTTGAGCCTAACAAATAATGCCTCCAAGCCCTGAGACAATAGATCATGGCTAGAAGTTCATTTTCCTGAGTTGCATATCTCGTCTCGGCACCACTCAACTTCCGACTCTCAAAGGCCACAGGGTGACCACCCTGCATGAGTACTCCCCATATGGCAAAGTCAGATGCATCAGTTTCAACTTTCATGGGTTTCTCAATGTCTGGTAATACTAGGACTGGGTCGTTTATCACAACAATTTTTAGTCCATCAAAAGCATCTTGACACTCTTTAGACCAGACCCACTTCTTACCTTTCTTTAACAAATTGGCAAGTATAGATGTCCTCCGAGAGTAGCCTTCGACAAATCGTCTATAATAGTTAGCTAATCCTAAGAATAATCTGAGCTCACTGTCACTCTTTGGAGTCGGCCATTCTTGGATCGCATTCACTTTTTCCTCATCCATTCGAACATGTCCCTGCCCAACGAGGTGTCCTAGGAACTTGATTTGATTTTGGGCAAAATCACATTTCTCCCTTTTAACAAATAGTTGATTATCTCTGAGCCTCTGCAACACTAATCACAAATGGTTTTCATGATATGTCAAAGAGGAACTATATACCATTATATCGTCCAAGTACATCACCACAAACTTGTCCAAAAAATCATGGAACACCTGGTTCATCAAGGTGCAAAAGGTTGCAGGCGCATTGGTTAGCCCAAATGGCATCACAAGAAACTCAAATGCCCCATACCGAGTAACACAAGTTGTCTTCGGTTCATCTCCCTCGGCCACTCTTACCTGATGATACCCCGATCGAAGATCTAACTTTGTAAAATATTTCGCGCCACTTAATTGGTCGAACAAGTCCGCAATTAAGGGGATGGGATACTTGTTCCGGACAGTCACCTTGTTCAGGGCTCTATAGTCCACACACAATCTCAAGCTCCCATCATGTTTCTTCTGGAACAACACGGGCGCCTCAAATGGCGCTTTAGACGGTCGAATAAACCCAACTTTTAACAGTTCATCGAGTTGTTTCCTCAATTCAGCTAATTCCAGAAGGGACATACAGTACGGACATCTCGCAGGAGGTTTGACACTGAGGACCAGTTCAATCCCATGATCCACCGTCCTTCGAGGAGGGAGCCCTTTTGGCAACTGATCTGGCATGACATCTTTATAGTCCTCCAATACTCTCAGAATCCCACTTGGTACCCCTTCAAGGGTTGACTCCCCATGTAGAATAGGTAATACGACAAAAGAAGGTTCCCCCCTTTTTCACCCCTTTCTTAAATTGCATTGCTGACAGCATCTTTTTGCTTCTTGGTAGAATGGTAGCGGGTACCACCCCCGGGCAATCCCCTAGAAACAATAGGCAGCTCGCAGCAGGGGCGTGGATGGCCTGGGCTTTTGTCATGAAATCCAATCCCAACACAACATCAAAATCGTCCATAGGGGAAACAGTGAGATCCACGCTTCCCTCCCAGGACCCAAGCTTGGCCTTCACCCTCTTAACACTTCCACAAATTGCGGCGGCAGCAGAATTAACTGCTTTTATCTGTCCCACATCTCTAGTAATTGTTAAACCGCATCTCTTGACTTCCTCAGGTGAGATAAAAGTATCTGTTGCTCCCGTGTCAACTAGAGCCCTAGTCGCCTTCCCATTTATCACCAAGTCCACGTACATCAAGCCATTTCCCGGTTTCTTATTTATGTTGTCCAATTGAGATTGTAATGCATTCAAAAAATGAATGGACCCAATCCTGTCCAAATCGGTCTCACTATTCTCTGTAGATGGGTTAGGGGGTGTGTCCTCAGGCCGTAAAAGTTCCAAAGCACTCAATGCACCCCTATGTGGGCACTCAGCCACGCGATGAGGCCCCTTACACAGGAAGCATGCTAGGGGTAGCCTATTTGGTCCATTCCTCGGCGTAAAGCCACAATTCCCCCTATTTTGCACCGGTTTCTTGTTTGGAAGTCCTCTCCCGGCTCCCCAAGTTATCAGCCTCTCCCCTCTAGCCGTCTTACTCCCATTACTTGCATGGTTATTGCTCCCACTAGTTGGGGCCTTGCGTTTGTTTGAGCCCTCACTGTAATCGTTAAGCCGCTCGGCAGCCGCCATGGCAGTGACTACATCCTGCACCCGTTGTCTTTGAATCTCAATTCTAGCCCATAGCTTTAAGCCCTCAAGGAAAGCAAACATCTTGTCTTTCTCCGACATGTCCTTGATATCCAGCATCAATACCGCAAGCTCTCTCACATAATCACGAATAGTCCCAGTATGAGTCAAATCCCTCAACTTCTTCCGAGCATTATACTCCACATTCTCCGGAAAGAAAGTAGCTATTAATTCTTGTTTTAGCTCGTCCCAACTTTTAATGGAACACACGCCATTTGTGAACTGGGACCTCCACCACAATTTGGCATCCCCTGACAAGAACATAGAAGCCATCGAGACCTTGTCTTCCTCTATAGTGGTGCGAGTAGCCCGAAAGTATTGTTCAATATCAAACATGAAATTTTCAAGCTCTTTGGCATCCATGTTCCCCTCATACCGCTGAGGCTTAGGGACCTTATTCCTCTGGCACCTATCCATGGTCACTGAATTTCCCACAGCCACTTCAATCGAATTAATTTGAGCCTTAAGCTCATCTATCTCATATTTTAGAGTACTCATTGCCTCCTTTGTCTCATCAGTGAGGTGTTTCACCATGTGAGCCAACTCCTGATGAGAAACTTCAATCGCTCGAACTCGTTCACTGGTCATCACATGAGCCCTCAGGGCCGCCACTGTGGCTTCTAGCTCCTCATACCTATCGGGGTCTATAGTCCTACCCCCTTGTGCGGGCACTCTAGCGCCATGTTACGCTGAAGTACCTGCGCCTGCTGGCACCTCAGTTCTCGGGACGACTTTTGGCCCTTGATGCTTACGCGTAGTCACCATCCCTGGGTCGACTCCAACCACACTAGTTCCTGCACAGGAAAAATAATAAGCACCACAACGCCTATTAATAACTCAGCACCACTGTGCTTCAAGAGGGAATAAGCACCACTATACTTTCCCAATAAATAAAAACTAGGCACCACTGTGCACAAGAAGCAAGAAAGCACCACTGTGCATCAAGAGGGAATAAGCACCACTGTGTTTTCCCAATAAAAAAAACTAGGCACCGCTGTGCACTAGCAACAAGGAAACACCGCTGTGCACTAGCAACAAGGAAGCACCGCTGTGCTTGAACAAAAATTGAGCACCACTGTGCCACAATTATTAAATAGCACCTATATTCTATTGATTACGCACCTATGTGCTTTTCACCACAATGAACAGGCAACACTACGCCCGAAATTGAGTGCAACAACTTGGCTCGAATACCACATGTCACGGTCTTAGCTTTTAGTTCACTCGGTCGCTAAGTCGTGCGGTACTTGAAAAATACTCTTCCCGATCAAGTCAGCATTTTCTCTCGATTGATCTGCTCAAAATAAGCAAGCAACATATTAGTCTCGCGCCACAAAACCATTCTTCAAACCATGGTCGAAACTGTGGGGCATAGCGAATGCACACAGTCGACCCCCAGCTTCATCGTAGGAAAGAAAAACGATTTTTATTTTATTAGAAAGAAAAGAAAGCATCAGGTTACATTAGAAAAACTCAACCACACTATTGACTTGGGCGGTAGGGGCCGCCTCGATGGTGTGTAGGATACATACCTTTACCAGTGGATCAGCCCAAACTCTGCCGACTGTCCACCCCTACATATATGCGAAAAAAACATTATAAAAATGACCCGAGTAAACATTCTATTGTTTGAAATGAAGACACTTTTTCCTAACTAAAGAAATAACTGAAAACAAAGACTCTTCTTCCTAAAACATTGATGTGCTTGAAAATGGGGCATGGTGAAAGTGACTCGGTTGTGGCCCCGGGACTCGGTTGTGACACCATGTGAGAGGATGGCCATAACACCTGGCATGGCTGCTATGCCCTCGCTTATATACTGACCTTTTTGGTGCTTTCGTTAGAGAAATACAACGAGGGCAAAGTAAAATATAAGCCAAAAACGCGCTCTTACTGGTCGGTGATATCACACGCTCCAGCATTTGCCGTACTGGACTTTCTTTCTTAAAATTGATTTTTTTAAAGTATCTTTAAATTGATATCTAATTATATGTTATTTCATAACTTTTATCACTTTATTCATCTATATCTATAGAGTTAATTGCACCACACGCCCGTAAACTAAGAATCCCATTTTAAATTAGTCTTTAAATTTTTAAAAGTTTCAATATCATCCCCAAACCATAATTCTCATTCTAAATTAGTCCCTAAACTTTCTGAATATTCCAATTTTATCCTCAAATTATCGTTTATACCACATCATATTATTACATAATACACATTAGTGTTTCATGACAATTAACAATTTGTATAACGATTTTATTAACATTAGATATGATTAGCATATATTGATAATTTGGGGATGAAATTAGAATATTCAAAAAGTATAAGGTCCAATTTAGAATGATAGTTATAGTTTGAGGATGAAATTGGAATGCTCAAAAGTTTAGGGACCAATTTAGACTAAAGGTCATAGTTTGAGGATAAAATTTGACTGTTTTAAAGTTTAGGGACCAATTTAGAATGAGAGTTATAGTTTGGGGACGTATAGTTCAGTTAACTCTTATCTATATTATATATAAAACTCTTTAATTCAAAAAAAAAATCTCTTTAAATTGATGTCAAGTTATTCAAACACAATTTTAATTGAAAATTTTATATAAAATCAATGTTTTGTAAATTGTTAAATAATATTTTAAGCTAATTTATCATTTAACTTTATTGTATAATCTTTTAAAACACTTGTTAATTTCATCGACTAACCTAATTTGATATGGTATTGTTGCATCTCCGACTTTAAGTTTTCCGCTAGGAACTCCTCCTATCTAAACGCCCCCGCAATCGGAGTCCAAAGCTTCCAAAGAGTTCACTAGCGCAAAATCATTGTTAAAAGTAAAATCCATCACTATCATAGCATGTTAAGCCTATCAATTGACTCCATGTCTGATAGTCAGGTCTACCCCTACAAACGATTATTATCTATCAAACATAGGACTGACATCAGCCATAAAATCGAATAAATAGCCCCAAGGGACAAACAAAAAAGGTATCTTGGCACAAAAGTACTGTTGTAAATTGTCTTCTTCATTTAATCCTCTTTAATCACATACTTTTTAGGCAACGACCAATGATTGCGGCTCTCTAAAACCGCATCAAACCACCACAATCTCATTCTTATCATCGAGATGAAGCCTTCGATCAAAGTCAAAGAGTTACAAAGATTAACATGATGGTTGGTGACCTTCAACAGATTTATCTCAAAGATGGCGGAAAAGTGTTTACCTTTCATCAAAATCCTCCGCTCCACGACTTTATAACGGACCCCCAATGAAGCTTTCTAATGAAAAATCATTAGTTTTGTCTTATCAGCTCCACTTTATTTTCTAAAGTGAACGTGACATTATATAACGGAAAGAATAAATGTCACATTAGTAGTTGTGGCCACGGTTGAAGCTATGGATATAGACACGGACAAGGTCATTTTAAGAACACTTATACCCATCAAAAGTGAAATTATAAGAATGATAAGCGTGATGTCGACACTGATTTTTTTCGGACCAAAATTGGTTGGGCCTTCAAAGGCTCATCATGGTTTGGAGTCGACATCGGTTGTTTTGGGTTGGGTACGGCCGAAAACCTATAGAACTGATGTACGTCTCAACTGAAGTCATGGTCGGGTTCGAGAGTCAATTATGTGCGGGGAATGTTATAGAACTCCTATAGCGCCCAAAATTGGTACCTAAAGAGGTTGTGTTGTCTAAAAAACTTCAAAGGTAGGGTTAATAGCACCATTATATAAAGACAAAAATATGCAAATGAAACAAATGAATTAATAAACAAAATTTAATAACATGCTAAAAAAGTAAACAAGGGGTGTTCAAAAATGGAAAATTAATATTTTAATAAAAAGTCATAACCTTAAGTCAAATAATAATTAATCCTAAATTAGGTGAATTATTAATCGAATACAACTTTAAGATCGAATCAAATTATTCACATAATTTTAAGATTAACCCATAATTAAACGTAATTTTAGAACCAATTAAATAATTAATCATCCATTTTTAAAAGAAAAGTTAATCGAAAGGAAATAAGATTAATTAAGACCTAAATTAATCTAAAGTGAAACTTAGTAACTAATAATCTAATTAAATATGCAATTTAATGACATAATTAAAAGAACCTAATCCTAAAGATCAAATTAAAAAAAAAGATTAACTAAGTCTAGGACCTAATTGAACTAAATAAAAATCCTAGGGTATAAATTATGGGCCTAATTAAAAGGAACCTAAACCTAGTGGCCAAATTGTATCTAAATTAACCTAAATTAGAACCAAATAGCTAAATACCTAAAGAAGCAAGAACCTAAAGCGCTAATTCCCATGGCCTAAATGAGCGTGGGATAGGTAGATTTAGGGGTCCCAGGCTCAGGCTCGGGCTCGGAAAGAGTGTTATTGGGCTCAGCTCGAGGTTCGGCGAGCTCAGAATTTTAGGCTCGAGTTCGGCTCGGAAACAATACTATTGGGCTCGACTCAGGCTCAAAGCTCGTCAGGCTCGGCTCGGCTTGACTCGAAATAGACAATTTTGCTATATTTTTTTTTATAAAAGATAGAGCCTCGTTAAAAACCCTTTCATAACCAACATTGAAACGAAATTCAATATCGGGAAGGGGAAAAGAGTGCTCAATTTATTTTAGTTAATTTATTTTTAGTGAATTTTCTCCTAATTTATTTTATTATTTTTCTTTTGCTAAAGAGATTACTTTTACTGTATATGTATATATATATATATATATATATAATTATTCCGAGCCTGTTCACGAGCTTTTTGAGCCGAGCTTGAGTCGGCTCGACTCGGCTTGTTAAGGTCTCAAGCCGAACTCGAACCCGAGTCGAACTCACTCAAGCCGAACTTTGACCGAGCCGAGCTCGATTAACTCGCGAGCCGGTCAGGCTCATTATCACCCTAGGTAGATTATTTGCGTGATTTACATCCCATGATACATCAATTTCCAATGCTCAACAAATGAGCCGTAAAGCATTTTACTTTATTTTAAACAGTAATGTCATTTGACATTTAGCTAAAGGAAATTCATTCGCTTTTTATTCATTTGAATGATCACCGTTTTCAATGCACATCATTGAAAAGGATGCTACTCTGATCTCGTCCTCTCCGGTCCGTAAACGGGTGCTTGATGATAATAATATCGATATTTTTGCAATGTAGTACGGTTGGAAAATGTTTGAAATCCATTTCAATGCCAGATCTAGCTAATGATTTGGCGAGAGTAAAAAATAAAAGGATTCTCTATTATGAGGATTCAAGGCCTTTTCGTTCTACTTATGTTTGATGATGTTGAGGTGCGCATGACGATGTTAGATTCCAGGATACTATTACAATGGTTTGAGAATGTGCAAGAGTGGTCACCGGATCTAAAATTTGGAAGGAGATTTGCGTGGTTGGCTATTGGCAGAATCCCAATACAAGTTTGGTCAACACACACTTTCAAGAATATTGCTAAGGCTTGGGGTGATTTTGTAAGGATCAATAGGGAGACTTTGGAGCCGCAATCATTCGCAAGTGCCAGGCTTTTAGTTGAGACTGACAATGTTAATAGGCTTGTGGTTAATGGTTTGATTTATCTTGTACGTGTCCATGAAATTGAAGTATCAAGTCCCAAGGACGATAGTGAGGATTTGCAAGAGGAGAATAATGAAGAAGAAGTTTACACATCCATGGAAACTATCCAAAGTCCTAGCTATCAGCATGTACTGATTAATACACCATCGCCAATTATGGTTAACGAGAAAGTGACCAGTATTTCGAGGGTCAGCAGCCGTTCGAAGAAAGTATCTTTTGTACCGAACTCAATTGAGGAGAGGGAGGATGCTTTGATACAAGAACTGCTAGAGGTAACAAGGCGAATTGATTTGAGGGTGCTTGATAGTCCACCAGATGCGGTCGATGAGTTCTCGGATGCTAATGTTGGTTTAGTTTCGAGGGTAGAAGAAGAATCCACAAGTTATGATTTCATGCAACATGTCAGGGATAATAATTCTAAATCTTAGGGGATTATTGCCTTTTTTTCAAATGGGCCAACTGAGAAGGTGGTTTCTGCTTCTAAAACAAATAAGGCAACATGGATTAAAATTGGGAAGGAATCTGGTAAGGTTATTATTCGAACTAATATAAAAAGAGAGCAATATAAGTATTCTTGACCACTCTACCAATTAGGATCTCACTTAATTTAATTGACAACTACATCATGATTGTAGGTTTTAGGGGTTTAGGTGTAGGGTTTAGGTTTTAGGGATTTAGGGTTTAGGTTTTAGGGGTTTAAGTTGTAGGGTTTAGAATATATGGTTTATTGTTATAATTTAAGTTTTAGGGGTTAAAGTTTTAGTCAAATCGCTAAATCTCGCTCATCGGTTTGAACCTTGTATTAATGAATGAACTACTATTATTTAATTTGTTATTTTACTATCAACAATCTCTAGAATCTTGGTTGACACTCTCTCATTTCTTCTAGATTGTGGTTTCAATACTCATGAGGAGTAAAATAGTTAAACTCTTAATTTTTATTGTTTAGGTTTAGGTCGTTTATGATATAAAATCAATGATTTATCGAGCAAAGAAAATATAAAACTATAAAATAAATGAGATGGAAGATGAAGATTCCAAGAATTTTTTAACAATAAATGAGACAATTAGTGATTTATTTTTATCTTTAGGCTGTAATACAGAAACAGATTAAATTTTAGTTTAATATCAAAATTTTAATAATGTTTTTATAAATAATTTTTTGTTATGTTTTATATTTTTCGAAGATTTATGTATGTTTAATGATTAAAGGTTAAATCGAGAGAAATTGTAAACACAAATTATAAAAATAGATGAATTTTTAACATAGGGGTATTTGTTTTCATTTTCTAAATGTATAAAAATTAATTTGCCTATTTTAGTAGAGGGGCCAGAATACAATATGATATATGGTATAAATATTGCCATAATACCTTTACCCTAAAATTCATTAAGTCAAACATTGCATGTATAATAACGAAGCCTTGATTTTGAAATTTCAAATTTAAATCTCATGCGAGTTATTTTCAACATATTTTAATTGAAGTAGTTCAAATATATTCTAATTTATTAGTTGGATGGTTGAATTAGTTATCAAATGATGTTCTTTCTAGTTTTTCAATTGTTTTTGTCCTAAATTCCCGGCAACTTAATTCGCTTACTACCACAAGACATCAACAAAGTATTAGCCATGCATATTACATCTTTTAACAATTTTGAAATTTCAAAAGTGGTCAACTGTTAGGTATTTCATTTTTCCTTTCTTCTTCCCCACTCCCCTGCGATGATTATGCCGAAAATCAAAACGTAGTTAGATAAGATCACTGACAAATAACAAAACTGAAATTTGACAAAAATAAAAATTAAAAAGAAAACTCATATAGTTTTTTTATTAAAAGAAAGTCTCTACCATTAAATTTTTGGGTAAACTACCAAAGAGGTCACTCAATTATGAGTAAAGTTATATTTGGGTAACCTAATTTCTAAAAATTACATTTGAGTCCCTCAAAAATGGGTAAGGGTATATTTGGGTTATTCAATTATGGGTAAGGTTACATTTGAGTCACCCTTCATATTTTTAAAAAAATTATATTTTGGTCAATCCTCAAATATTCAAACTTTTGATAACCTTTGTCTTTAAAAATCGGAAGAACTTTCGCGATATCATACTTATCTCTTTAAAACATTTTATTTGACAAGAAAAAATGGTTGATCCCAAATTTCTCTACTCATCTCTTTACCAATTAAACTTTCTTGTCAATTGTCATTTTTTCCAATTGGGGATTGTTATCGTTTTTTAATTCTTTTTTCAAGTAAGAAGATTTCTTTAACAAAATGAGTTTTTTGATGTTATTTAGTATGTTGTAGTCAAATTGATTGTCTGGAGGGATTCAAAGCCTCAACCTCTAAATAAGGTAAATAGGTGAATCACCAAATTTAAATTCCTGAATTTGCCCCCACATTAAAAATTTTGGTTTAGGGTTCAAGTTTAATGTTAGGGTTTAGGGATTTTGGGTAGGGTGTATTTTATAGAGTTTATGGTTTAGAATTTATGGTTAGAACTTAAAATTTGAATTTTTAGTGTTGACCATAGAAAGAGACACCGAAAAAGGACGGGGAATTTTTGTCCAAAACTCAAACCCACCTAAATTGAGCAACATAAATATTCTTTACTATTTGGATCTCTAGAAATCCAAATCTTTAATTTCATTTTTGTGCATGTTTTCAAAAATAGGTTCCCTTGAACCTAGGATTACTCCAGAAGACCATTTCTTACTACTCGGACAATTTCTTCACTTTTCTGTTTTGCATTAGCTGTTAATATTATAATTACAATCGTACACTTTGTATTGATTATTTTATCAGCATCTTTTCTTGCCTATGCCTTTTCTACTCTGAAGCCATCCTATTTCTTTTTTATTCCCCCTTGAAATCAGGCTTTTTCTTCCTTGTTTGTGGGAGCCACAAAGCTTATTGTTGGTCTATAAATCAACCATTCTTTCACCACTCTAAAACCACCAAATTTCTACTAATCCTGAGGGCAAAAACAAAATGAAAGGTTCATCTCCACGCCATGGGATGGCAATCCTCTTCATTGCCCTTCAATTCACTCCATACATACCTTTAACCTTAGCTTATCCACCATTTCACAGCCAAAGAAACATGGAGTACGTCAAATCTTCATGCAACACCACAACTTATCCCAGATTGTGTTACCGCTCACTCTCCATCTACGCAAGCAAAATCAACACCAGCCCTAGATTGTTAGTCCACACTGCCCTCAATGTAACCCTCAGAGCCAGCAAATCAACTTCAAGGTTGATGATAAAGATCTCGAGAATCCATGGCTTGGAGCCGAGGGTAGCTGCCGCCATGGCGGATTGCACGGAGGTGATAGGCGACTCAGTCGATGAGCTGCAACAATCTATAGGGGAACTCGGTCACATTAGTAGCTCAAACTTTTCGCTTACAATGAGTGATGTTCAAACCTGGGTTAGCGCAGCACTGACGGATGAGGATACTTGCATGGATGGATTCGCAGGGAACAACTTGAATGGATATGCGAAGTCTATGGTAAGGAAACGTATAGTTAAAATTGCACATTTGACAAGCAATTCCCTTGATCTCATCAATAACTATGCCTCTACTCAGGGTTACTACTTACCCTAATTTCTCGCATGAAAATTTTCAAAGAGAAAAAGATGTGGATTTCTGATAGGAACAGAGTGTGTGAAGAAGATTAGTATGTAAATAGGTTTATCTTTGGTTGCTTTATGTTTGATTTTCTTAGAGAGTTGTATGTATGCATATCACGAAACAAACAGGGCAATGAGAAATTATTTTGTCCCGAACTAAACACAGATGTTAATTAAAAATTGGTTAAAGTCTACTACAAGTCTGGTATATATTTGAGTGTATGTATGTTTGAAAAGTCATTATTTTGAAGTTCTGATTAGTTGACTTAAATATTCTGATTTAGACTCTCTTTATGTTTCTGTAAATTTTGAAATCAAGCAATATGATTTTTTTAAAATGAGTGATTTAGTCATGTACATTTCAAAAGTGAGTAAAGAAAAATAGACTATAATATTGACTTTTTCTTTTGGTACATTAGATAATTTTTTTAAAAAAATAAAAAATCTTATATAATTTTTTAATATTTGTTCATAATTTTGAAAATTTTAATGAGATTTTATTTATTTTTATCATTTTCAAATAGATCCTTACTCTCAATTCAAAACTAAAAATTCTAACTAAACTCTTTTTTTATTAATGATTTGTTTTTATACATTTTTACATGAATTTACATAAACACTTATGAAATCTAAATATAAAATTAGTTAGGGTTCATAAAGTTATTTTCTATTTGTTTATTTTTCAATGCCTTTAATCATGGTTTGAAACCTCTGTTATAGCATTGGATATTTGTTTGGTGTTTGCAGCTTTTGCATTTTTATTATATGTTGGATTGTATGATTCATGTATTATGTAATCAAATTTGATTTAAATAAACTAACTTTAAAAATTAGTTTCTAACTTAAGTTCAATTGTTTTGCTACTAAAATCCAAAAGGCAGTACGAAATGTTTGCTTTATGAGATACTATGTGATTGTATATATTGATGTTTTGACTTGTAATTTTTAATATTATTTTAAGCGAAGATAATGGAGTTTGAAGGTAGAGTGCAAGTCAATTTTGCATTTAGTTTTATATCTGTTTAAAAAAATATGTAAAAATTCATGAAACAATGTTGAGAAGAATTAAGTTGCTTGTTTCAAAATAGATGAGACATAAAAAGTGTTTAAACCAAGATATTTAAGTTAACTAACAATAAAATTAACGTTTTAGATCAAAATGTTATATTTTTCGAACGTAAAAGAATTAAAATGTTTTTTAATAGAGAGACTAAAATGAACTTTTATGTATGGTACTAGAACTTATAGTCGACTTTAACCTTAGATTTTTAAAATATGAGATTCCATAATTAAAATGCTTTGGCAAACCCTTGTTTTCATTTTTATTTCGGTCACGGCGTTGAAACCAAGGATTTAAATCGTGGTAGCGGCCACGTTTTCAGTCACGTTGTGTTTATTGCGGCTGCGGACATAACCAATACTATTGCGGTCAATACAGATATCGCGATCATAATTTAGACAAGACTGAATCACCCATCATCCGGCCTGGAAGGATTAAAACAGAGTGACGGAAGTCACATTGATTCACCGAAGTGAATCCAAACTCAAACAATTAAATTACGAATATTTTTTAATCTTTCGCGTGATCTAAATGCATCATTGAGTCCTACATGTTGTAATTAAACATCGGTTTAAGTTCCATGCCAAAAGAACTTTTAAATCTTATTCAATTAAGCACATGTAAAATTTAAAGCTCAAACTATCACCCAATTATCAAATCAAAAAACATAGAAACAAATGACAAAAGAACCACAAACACCAAACAAAAATCCCAACATAAATTGCTCACATTTCCTTATTAAAAAACCTTTCCGAAAAGGCTAAACATATTCAAATGTAGTGTTTGTCTAGGCTTCGAATCCCTTGCCTCGACTTGCAGCCCAAAATCAATTAATTTTCTACAAGATGAAAAGAGCATAATCATGATATGCCCGGTTAGTGCGCTCAAAAGAATTCATCAATGCTAATTAAAAACTAAAACATTATTGATATGCACTCCTCCAATTAAGTAAAATTTCCAAATTTCATATACATATTTCCATTTCAAACCATTGCAAGTCTTACATAATCATATCAAAACTTATCAAATAAGTATGTTATACTGGCGAAATAGTTGTGACTTCATTTATTATCAAAAATCATCGGATACAATTTAAAAAGATGCTTTTTTCTTATCCTCCGAAAAACCCGGAGAATGTCAATCCTTTTGTTTCTAGCCCTAGTACGACTTTGTTTAATAATTTCGGCGGCCAGCCGCTGGGAGAGATGGCTCCGGTGACGGTTCCCCCGCTATTGGAGCACCCTTGTTCCCCGATCTCTGTGGAGGATCAACGTGATGCAAAGAAGGCAAAATAGATTGAGGATAATCCTGTAAGAGTTACTGATCTTATGGAGGGTATCGAAAATGGCCAGGGATTAAATGTCTTGCATGCTGCGGACCAGCGTGTTCCATATGAAGGCTCTGCGAATGTAACGACAGCCGAGATTGAGGGTAAGCACTCTTACGCTTCAATAGTTTCTAGATCCACGTTAGCCGTGAGGCAATACACCATATCTTGATTACACAATTGATCGAACTGGTTTCTTCCCACGTATTAAGCTCTCTGAGAAAGTACATGAGTCGATCGATAACAGTATGCAGAAGGCTGTGATTGTCAGGCTCCTTGGTCGCTCGATAGGCTATAAGACTATGATTGCCTGTATTCTGGGTCTGTGGCAACCTGCTGGTAACTTTCAAGTTGTGGATCTCGATAACAATTATTTCTTGGTGAATTTTGATTCTGCGGAGGACTACACGAAGGTGTTAACGGCTGGACCATGGACGTTGTTTGGAAGCTACTTGACAGTGCAGCCATGGTCCCACTCCTTTTCGACAGTGAAGAAGTACCCGTCTCAGGTAATTGTCTGGATTTATTATCCCGGGCTCTCTTATCGCTACTACACGAAGGCTTTGTTCAAGTTGATCGCCAATGTTATTGTGCGAGTGATTAAAATAGATTATAATACTACGATTGGAGAGAGGGCGATTCGCCAGATTAGCAGTGCTTGTGGATTTGAATAAGTCGCTTCTTCCCTGCATAGGTGTCAATGGATTTGTGCAGAAGTTGGAGTATGAGGGGCTTCACCAGATATGCTTTAAGTGTGGTGTTTACGGCCATACCCAGGAGGTCTGTGGGATACCTCTAGAGGTTGAGGCTAATAAGAAAAGTAGGATGGTCTTGCCAGATAGTGCTGAGAACAATATGACTGATGGCAGCAACACAAATAATTTATATGGGGCTTGGATGATCGTTGAGAGCTGCAGAAGGAAATCACGCAAGGATGTTGCTCCCAGGGGAGGTTTGACTCAGAATTTGAAGGAAGGGTCTCGATTTCATGTCTTGGGTGATGCACATGTTGCTGAAGACGTTCCACAACGTAATACTTTGCAGCATAATATTGTGGTAGAGGGGAGTCGTAGGAAAGGGAAGGCGCCAGTGCCAGCTGTGGATAAGGATTTTATCTCAGTCGCAAGCTCATCGCGTCGTTCGCTAGTCGATATCACTAATGATTCCTCGATGCAAGGTAGTCAGGTTGTGCTGCTTCCAACAGTTGCGGGCTCTGAGGCCCTTGTCCGACATCATGAACCGTGTATTGCTCAGGGTAATCATAAGGCGATCACTATCCTTGAGGGCAAACAATCGTTTAAGGATAAAGCTCAGGGCCGTAGTGTAGACGGAAATGGTCGGGGTAATCTCCCTGTCAAGGTTGTTAACAAGAAAAGCTTGAAAGTGACGAAGCGACCTCCTCCACGTGCTCCACCAAAACCTGTGTTGTTGGAGTGGGTTCAGTCCTTTTCAGGGCAGCTCGATAGTCTGAAATCACATGATGGTTTGGTTGCCATGGCTGGTGTTTCTAATGGATTTGCTGAACAAGCTAAAGTCACGGTACCAACAGACCAACACATGGCTGAAAAGGGTACGGATGCTCCTACGAAGTGTAATCACTCATTTTTATCTAATTTCTAAGTATCATATTAATATAAAACCGGTTTGAAGAAAAAGTGAGGAAAATTTGAGATCGGGCTAAAAAAGGGGTTTTATAGTTATTTTATTTTGTGAAATGGGTAAATTCGGAAATAAATCCCCCCGCGTTTTTGATATTTTCATTTTTATCTCGCCGCATGAGATATTTACAATTCCAGTCCCCCTTATATTCTAAAATCTTGCAATCCAACCCCTGAATTAAATTGAATCAGTTTTTAAATGGCGAAATTACCTCACCAGTCCCATCGTGTTTTTGAAATTTTCACTTCAAGTCTGTCCCTTGGTCCAATTACAGTTTTAGTCCTTTCAAATTCGGTTCAGCTTGCAATTTCATCCCTAAATCGCATATTATTGTCTTTTAATTTCTGTCTCTTATGTTTATTTTTTTTCTCATTCAGTCCTGTTCCATATGTAAATATTCATGTTCGTTTATTATGATTGTGTATGTTGATGTAGCCTTTTGCCTTTTCATATATCTCTCGCACATGCTTTGTATTTTCATGTTTACATGTATATATATGTGTTAAGTTTATGGCGATTATGTATTTTTATGCATTTGTTCGGTTATTCGTATCACACATATTAGATTGATATTTGAGTTGGCCGGAACACAACAAGTTTTATATTTTAGCATGTATTGCATGTTTTCTTTGCTTTTAGGCTACGTGTTAGTGTATTTTCTTGGTCATGTATAATGCCATGTTCTACATATGTTACAATGTGTCTTATTGTAATATGTACATCTTCTTGTAATATGTGTTTTTGTTCCATGCCTTGTAATTGTGATATGTTAAGTTTGTTTTTTAGTCACGAGTAGGAGTAATTTGTATGCATGTATGTTTTAGATTAATATTTTATTTATGTTCGATTAATAGTTTATTATGTGAATATTTATTGTATTTAAATTATTTGCCATGTTTTCTATTTTGTTCACTAAGGTTGCATAATGGAGTATATAATGTCAATGCGGTGCCCTTTTTATCCGAGCGTAAACGGGGCCAGTATCAGGCGTAGTGATAGTGGTTGGGCGTTTACTCTCGGATAACGGGGCCCTTAAAATTTACTCGCAATTATAACCGAATTTTAAACTAATCGTCACTTTAACCCGGAAAATCCAATATTAATAAAGAGGTAATTATTAAAGTACTAATTTTGGGCGGTGTGGGGTGCTAATCCTTCCCCATCCGTAACCGACTTTCGGACCCAACAATTTTTTAAATCTCTGGTTTTATGGTGTCCGGCCTACCTCAGTGGCCGGTGGCGACTCCAATTTTTAATAAAATGCGGTTTTTAAAAGAAAACCCTACGGAATAAACGTTTTATCCAAAAAATCACAAACACTTCGAAAAACCACTTTTTTAGCGAAACGGAGACATCGCTACAGATGGCGACTCCGCTGGGGACTGTTTTTGTTTTTTTTTTTAAAAACAAATGAGAGTCAAGCTTTTTAAATAATTACCACTTTACTAATATTAGAAATTATGGGTTAAAGTGATTATTAAATTAACATTCGGTTATAATTGCGCGTTTATTTTAACGCATTTAAAATTTGACATATAAACCCGTTTTTAAGCGGGGGGAAAACGCTAATGCTTTCGTGGAGATATCGTTCTCCCGTGTAGGCCTAGCAAGTACCTTCGGGGCTCGAGTACTTTATGCTTTCGTAAGGATATCGTTCCTTCGTGCAGGCATAAGCGAATGAGTCCCCCTGAATTGAACCCGGTTGAAAGGAGCCTATAATGGGTGATGATCGGGGGCCTTGCTACTCTTAGTAGAGGACATCAAGGACAATTCGGGTACCTCCTAGCACCAACACTGCATGTAGAGAACACATAGAAACCCACCCTGTTAGAGCCATGCGGATAACCTAGGTGTCTTAGATGGAATGTAAATAGGATTGCCTTGTTTGCTTATCGCATTTAATTTGCCCTTTTATTACGTGTTTATCATTTTTGTCCGGTACTGACTTGTTTTCTTTTTGCTTTGTTTTTGCATATCATCGCATTCGCATTACACAGGGGCATTGATTCCTGAGTGATTTCTCCCATAATAGAATATTGTTCATGATGGACCAAAGGTTATTTGACCTGAAGGAAGGGGGTCCAATTCCAGAGTTCCATCCCGAGACTAAGCCAGGGACAGCCGAAGAAGAATCATTCAAGGACTCCAGAACAGATTCGGTAAGCAGTGTCAATCCTGGTGACAAACAAGATGAAATACAAGAACTAAAGAAGCAGATGTCCGAGATGATGGACCAGGTGAATGCTATGATGAAAGGCAAGCAGCATGTCGAACTCAGAAAAGATTCGATCGAGGATCAGAATGTGGAACAGAATGGTCAGAATGTCGAGACAGACAACACCGTTAAATATGACAAATCGAATCCATTTGTGATCAATCCCAAGAAGTAGACAAGTAGCATATCTGGGGTAGATACCAAGGGAACAGAGGCAAAACTAGGGGAAGCTCGAGAATCTAATGACATCAGAAGGCATTATCCTATACCATGAGATACACCGAGTTACTTCCGTTGCTTGTCGAAAGGAGCCTTATCATACCAGTGAAGTATGTACCAAGAAAACCTCATTTTCCGAAGGATTACAACAGTCGTGTTTGGTGCAGCTACCACATAGGCGATTCGAGTCATCACACTGAAAATTGTAGGGCCCTGAAGGACAGAGTTTGAGATCTTAGCAGAATGGGATTTTTGGGTTTCGAAGACGGACAACCCCGATTTTATAGCGAGCCAGCCGTTGCCCGAGGGGCAAAGTCGAAGGAGGGTCAATACCCAGCCCAAGGTTCGGGTAACACAGAAGTGGATTTGATAAGATCCACAATGTTTTCCATGTTTCCATGCTCCGAAGACATCGATATGAACTATCCCATATCCTTGAACTTGAAGAAGTAGAGTTGAATCCTGACTTGTCGTACGAAGAAGAACCAGTTCAAATTCTTGATCGTGAAGTTAGAAAGCTTAGGAACAAAACCGTTCCTCTTGTCAAAGTCTTGTGGAGAAATCACAAGATAGAAGAGGCAACTTGGGAATTTGAAGGAATCAGGAAGAAGCAATATCCTCACCTACTCAGTTCAGGAAAATTCAAGGGTGAATTTATTTTAATGGGGGGGGAGAATTGTAACACCCTAAACCGGGCCTAGGAAGGTTACCACTATCTAAATCATTGATTAATTAAAATTATGTGTTAATCGAATTGAAAGAAGTGAAAGTTAATTGAAGTAATAAGGGACCCAAAACGAAAGTTGAAAGAGTAGGCTAACAAATTGTAAAGCCAAACTAAAAGGACCAATGTGAAAAGAAAGAAAGATTGAGTGCCAAACTAAAATGACCAAATTGAAATAAGAGTGAAACCACAATCTTGCATGTGTAATTAGACCAACATGTAATAGTGGAACACAAGTGATAAGCTAAAATCACATGTGGCAAGGGGGAGTGTTATGGCCGGCCATTGTAGATGAAAGAAAGAGAAACACAATTGAACATCATCTTCTTCCTTCCTTCTTCCTCTCATAACCAAACCTTAGAGAGAAAAGGGAGAACTTTACACCATTCTTAGGAGCTTAAGACTTCGATCGACTAGGTCACTATTGTGCTTGTTTTAGAAGAAAGGTATTAAATTTGTTTAGCCATGTATTAGATTGATCTTAAGTTAAGATTGAATTTTTTAATTGATGCAAGAAATGTTCTATGATCATGTATTTCTTTTAAGCATTTATAGAGTATATAAACAATTGATCGATCTGACCTAGCCCATATCCTTGAGCCTGAAGAAGTAGAGTTGAATCCTGACTTGTCGTATGAAGAAGAACCAGTTCAAATTCTTGATCGTGAAGTTAGAAAGCTCAGGAACAAAACTGTTCCTCTTGTCAAAGTCTTGTGGAGAAATCACAAGATAGAAGAGCAACTTGGGAATCAAAGGAATCGGGGAAGAAGCAATATCCTCACCTATTCAATTCAGGTAAATTCGAGGGTGAATTTATTTTAAGGGGGATGGAGAATTGTAACACCCTAAATCGGGCCTAGGAAGGTTACCACTATCTAAATCACTGATTAATTAAAATTATGTGTTAATCGAATTGAAAGAAGTGAAAGTTAATTGAAGGAATAAGGGACCCAAAACGAAAGTTGGAATAGTAGGCTAACCAAATTGTAAAGCCAAACTAAAAGGACCAATGTGAAAAGAAAGAAAGGTTGAGTGCCAAACTAAAAGGACCAAATTGAAATAAGAGTGAAACCACAAACTTGCATGTGTAATTAGACCACTATGTAATAGTGGAACACAAGTGGCAAGATAAAATCACATGTGGCAAGGGGGAGTGTTATGGCCGGCCATTGTAGATGAAAGAAAGAGAAACACAATTGAATATCATCTTCTTCCTTCCTTCTTCCTCTCAAAACTGAACCTTAGAGAGAAAAGGGAGAACTTTACACCATTCTTAGGAGCTTAAGACTTCGATCGACTAGGTCACTATTGTGCTTGTTTTAGAAGAAAGGTATTAAATTTGTTTAGCCATGTATTAGATTGATCTTAAGTTAAGATTGAATTTTTTAATTGATGCAAGAAATGTTCTATGATCATGTATTTCTTTTAAGCATTTATAGAGTATATAAACAATTGATAGATTGTGTTAAATTGATGGAAATTTTCTTGGTTGTTTCGAATAAAGTACATGTCATTTGCTATGTTCATGTGAGAATAAAAGAGTAATTTAAGATTTGTATGTTGCTGGAAACTTGAATGTTCATGCTGGAAATTGCTAGGATTACTGGAAATTTAGGTATTGAATTAGTATGATTTCAATGTAACAATGAATGAAACTGTTTTGCTAGTGGAAATGTGTAAACTTGCTTGGTTGTTCATAATGCCCTGTTTTGATCATGTTGCTAGGTGAATTGGACTGACCTAGACATGTAAGAATATGTATATCATGGCTTGAATGAATATGAAGCTAGAAACACCAGCTAGTGTAATCTGCCTAGAATGCTCTGTTCAGGGCAGCAACTTTGAAAAATCACTAAATATTGTACAAATGGAATTTAAGGCTGAAAATTTAATGGATAGTGCCTTAATATGTCTAATTTCATTAGGAAAAAACGGAATTGAATTTGGATCTGTAGAATGGATTGTAGAAATGAAATACTAAGGACAGTGCAAGCTGTCCAGTGTTGTAATTACCCTGTCTTTGAGTAAAAAACTGTATTGATTGATAAATAATTAAAATTCAAGGATTAGATGGTTAGAAGGAAAATAAATTTATCTTTTCAACGGTGTAAACCAATTGAAATTCCAATGTACGGAATGAAAGATATGCATGTTTAAGTAAACTGTGCACATGCTGCCTGGCAGTAGTAGCAGCCTTGATGTTTGAAATGAATGAATTATGTGCATTGTTGTCTTGTTTTGAATAAGTGAATGTACTTGTATTGAACTTGATTTACTTGTATGAATTGATAGAGCAAGGAGTAAAACTTGTGGAAGAAGATAGGAGTGGCCAAGCTAGTGGCAAACACAAGGGGATTTGGATCCAAGACTAGCTAAGCTTGGAGTATTGTGAGTGTAGTTTACAAGTAGGGTTAGGACTTAGGCCCTAACCAAATATGCATGATTACTCTCTTGCTTGAATATGCCATGATAATTAACCTAAATTAACTTGAATATAATTTATAAGGGAAGTATTAAATAAGCTAAAATATGAACTTGTCTATATTCTTGACTTGTTGTACAATTAGAATTGCTTGGTTCTTTATGCCTTGGGTGTGATTTATTGAATACTACTTGAGTGTATTGTCTTGAACATGAAATGCATTGCTTGAAACATGAAATGTAATGCCATGAACATGAATGAATTGCTTTGAGCATGAAATACATGAAATGCGAAATGAAATTAAAGAGCTAAGGCTCAATTGGCCTAAGGGCTAAAGCATAAAATTGCTATACTTGCTTGAAATGATTCTTGACTACATGATCTTGAATTGTATAATCTTGAAATCCTTGAATGAATAAAGTGTAATCAATCAACCTTGTTTGCTAGTTGAATAGGTAGAAGGGCATGCCTTAGAGTCTAGAGCTCATTGTGTAAGGGTGGACTACGGTCCCAAGCTAAGGCCCCTAATTGGCGGCAGACAAAGGGTGCGTTTTGTGGTCTTTGGCGACAGAGGAGGGTTGACCAAGACTATGGTACAGTACTATGGTACATCTTGCGTACTACGGTACATCTTGTGGCGACAGTTGGTTGGAGACTTGATTACCTAATCAAACTAAGAACCAAGGATTGTGTTAAAGATATTAAATGAGCTAATATCTTCTTGAATATATAAATTAATTGACATGAACTACTTGAATCTTGACATGAATTCCTTGATTTTTTCGAATTGCTTGACATGAACTACTTGAATCATGACATGAATCCTTGATTATTCGAATTGCTTGACATGAACTACTTAAATTTTGACATGAATCCTTGATTAGTCAAATTACTTGACATTAACTACTTGAATCTTGAACTACTTGATATGTGACCATGAATTTTTAGATTTCTTAAAATGGATAAAGTCTGAATTGTGATTCAATGTCTCTTGCATCTTGTGCTATTCAAATTTCCTTGCAATCCTTAATTGGATCATTCTTGATTAATTAACACCTAACTTGATAAAACAAATGGGCTAGAACTAGCTACTACCTCATTGAGTACATTCTTGTACTTATCACTCTCATTTTCATCCTTTCCAACCACAGGTTAGAGGATTAGATCGTTGCTTGATCTTGAAGCTTGCATTCTTGAGCTTGAAGCAAGGCACAAGATTTTGCTAAAGTATGATACATACATGTTTTGTACCCCCTAGTTGGTGGCACATAGTGTATAGAATGTCTTGTGCATGCATTTTGAGTACTTGATCTTGTATATATATATATATCTTGAATGGCCTTCCATGCTATGACTCTGGTTGATAATGTAAATGATGTAATGAACTTAAGTTCGATGAATTGAAAGAATGATGCTGCGCATATTGTGATGTTTATAATGAATGTTCAAAGTGATCACCTAGCCTTGTGCCATTCAAATATCTTGTAAGATGACATAGTCTCTTGTATAAGCATAACATGTATATGTATTGTTATAAGTTGATTGGTAAATGCCAAAAGGTAAGGCATGGCATTTGGCTTGCTTGGAATCAAGGTACGTTCCATTAATCATGTTTAACAAGTTAAGTATGAAATGTCACATGTATCAAGATAAAAAGCAAAAAAATGAAATGAAGCATGCTTGTTTGTTTTGTTTTCGAATAATGCTAATGTAAAGTGAAAATTTTGGTAACCTATAAAGCATGTAAAAATTATTGCTTGCATAATAATACATGATTCCTTGGTTGCTTGTTAGTTAAGTAACCCATCCAATAGGGATGAGTTAGCCTTTCCTTGCTCGTTCTTGCTTGTATCGTTTCTTGGTAACGCTTCTGAACCAGTTTTCTGCCAAACCGGGTAGGGGTGTTACAATTGTTTGGTACCAGAGCTTTTTAGTCGGTTATAGGACTGAACTGGGCTCTCTTACATCATATAGGATACTTGTGCCACCTAGGAGACTTGTATTGGATAGCTTGTGTCTTTGCTTAACTAAACTGAACCCCTAATTGTTCTATTTAAACGTAGAATGTTTGAAACAAGGCTCGCTCGGGATGATGAAAGTCCCGTAGGCTCCTTAAATGAAGAGGATAGTGTGAGGATGGAGCAGAATCCTTCACAACAACAAGCTGAACCTAGAGCACAAGCTCAACCTTGATTGTAAAGTGGTTTTAATTGCCTCGTGTGGTTAGAAGAAGTCTCAAGTATCTCCTAACTCAGAAGGACTTGAATTTGAGGCAAAGAAGATGGCTAGAGTTACTTAAAGACTACGATTTAGTTATCGACTACCATCCGGGGAAAACAAACGTGGTTGCTGATGCCCTTAGTCGCAGACCATACTTGGGTAAACCTTTAAATCTAAATCCTAGAAAAATGTATTCGAATTAGATCTTTCTTGACTTGCAAGTAACCAATTGAAATAGATTTTTCTTGACTTACAAGTAACTATTCGAAAATCTTCCTTAATGATCTTTTCCATTCGTTTATAGCTTCCTTGGCTATCAATTCTCATTTCCATTTATCCAAAGGACAAAAATTCTTGTCTGAACTTCAAGTTCAATCTAGCCTAATCTCGAGAATCAAAGAACTCCAACAAATTGATCCAGATCTTCAGAAGATCATGTCCAAGCTAGACTCTGAGTCTAATTCTGACTTCTCCCTCAAGTCGAATGGACTCCTCTATTTCAAAGATAAAGTCCGAGTTCCTAACAATGAAGAACTAAGACACGGGATGTTACAAGAAGCTCACTAAAGCTCTTTCTTGATTCACCCTGGATCGGTTAAGATGTACGGGGACCTAAAGCCACTATTCTGGTGGCCTGACATGAAATCGGCTATCACAAACTTTGTTTCAAAGTGCTTAACTTGTCAGAGGGTTAAAGCCGAGCATCAAGTCCCCACTAGACTGTTCCAACCAATTGAATTCCCTCAGTGGAAATGGGATCGGATTACAATGGACTTCGTTACTAGTCTTCCTTCCACTCCAAGAAAGAATGATGCTGTGTGGGTGACTATCGATAGATTCACAAAGTTTACTCATTTCATCCTGTTCGAATGAATATGAGCTTGGAAACCTTAGCTGAGCTATACATCCCTGAAGTGTTTCGATTACACGGTTTGCCCACAGCTATAATCTCAGATAGAGACCCTAGATTTGCTTCTCGATTCTGGAATTCTTTGCAAAAAGCCCTTGGAACCAAAGTGCATTTGAGCACAGCCTTTCATCCTCAATCAAATGGACAATCTGAAAGAATCATCCAAGTACTTGAAGACATGCTTCGTGCTTGTGTTATAGACTTCAAAAAAAACTGCAAGAAATCTCTACCCTTAGTAGAGTTTGCTTACAACAATAATACCAAACATCTATCCAGATGGCTTCCTTCGAAGCTCTATAAGGAAGGAAATGTAGAACTACCTTGTGCTGGTCTGAACTGGGAGAATACAAAGTATTGGGACCTCAATTGCTTAGAGAAACCGAAGGACAAGTGAAGATTATGCATGATCGATTGAAGCAAGCCTTTGATAGATAGAACGCCTATACAGACTTGAAAATGAGAGACATCCAATACAATGTTGGAGACAAGGTCTTCCTGAAAGTGTCCCCTTGGAAGAAATTCTTTCGGTTTGGAAGAAAAGGGAAATTCAGTCCCCGATTCATTGGTCCATTTGAAATCATTGAAAGGATAGGGCCAGTGGCCTATCGATTAGCTCTCCCCAGTGAATTTGATAAGATCCACAATGTTTTCCATGTTTCCATGCTCAAGATATCGATCTGAACTATCCCATATCCTTGAGCTTGAAGAAGTAGAGTTGAATCTGACTTGTCGTATGAAGAAGAACCAGTTCAAATTCTTGATCGTGAAGTTAGAAAGCTCAGGAACAAAACCGTTCCTCTTGTCAAAGTCTTGTGGAGAAATCACAAGATAGAAGAGGCAACTTGGGAATCTGAAGGAATCACGAAGAAGCAATATCCTCACCTATTCAATTCAGGAAAATTCAGGGGTGAATTTATTTTAATGGGGGAGAGATTGTAACACCCTAAACCGGGCCTAGGAAGGTTACCACTATCTAAATCATTGATTAATTAAAATTATGTGTTAATCGAATTGAAAAAGTGAAAGTTAATTGAAGGAATAAGGGACCCAAAACGAAAGTTGGAAGAGTAGGCTAACAAAATTGTAAAGCCAAACTAAAAGGACCAATGTGAAAAGAAAGAAAGATTGAGTGCCAAACTAAAAGGACCAAATTGAAATAAGAGTGAAACCACAAACTTGCATGTGTAATTAGACCACTATGTAATAGTGGAACACAAGTGATAAGATAAAATCACATGTGGCAAGGGGGAGTGTTATGGCGGCCATTGTAGATGAAAGAAAGAGAAACACAATTGAACATCATCTTCTTCCTTCCTTCTTCCTCTCATAACCAAACCTTAGAGAGAAAAGGGAGAACTTTACACCATTCTTAGGAGCTTAAGACTTCGATCGACTAGGTCACTATTGTGCTTGTTTTAGAAGAAAGGTATTAAATTTGTTTAGCCATGTATTAGATTGATCTTAAGTTAAGATTGAATTTTTTAATTGATGCAAGAAATGTTCTATGATCATGTATTTCTTTTAAGCATTTATAGTGTATATAAACAATTGATAGATTGTGTTAAATTGATCGAAATTTTCTTGGTTGTTTCGAATAATGTACATGTCATTTGCTATGTTCATGTGAGAATAAAAGAGTAATATAAGATTTGTATGTTGCTGGAAACTTGAATGTTCATGCTGGAAATTGCTAGGATTACTGGAAATTTAGGTATTGAATTAGTATGATTTCAATGTAACAATGAATGAAACTGTTTTGCTAGTGGAAATGTGTAAACTTGCTTGGTTGTTCATAATGCCCTGTTTTGATCATGTTGCTAGGTGAATTGGACTGACCTAGACATGTAAGAATATATATATATATATATATATAAGTTGAATCATGGCTTGAATGAATATGAAGCTAGAAACACCAACTAGTGTAATCTGCCCAAAATGCTCTGTTCTGGGCAGCAACTTTGAAAAATCACTAAAAATTGTACAAATGGAATTTAAGGCTGAAAATTTAATGGATAGTTCCTTAATATGTCTAAATTCATTAGGACAAAACGTAATTGAATTTGGATTTGTATAATGGATTGTAGAAATGAAACACTAAGGACAGTGCAAGCTGTCCAGTGTTGTAATTACCCTGTCTTTAAGTAAAAAACTGTATTAATTGATAAATAATTAAAATGCAAGGCTTATATGGTTAGAGAAGGAAAATAAATTTATCTTTTCAATGGTGTAAACCAATTGAAATTCCAATGTATAATGAAAGATATGCATGTTTAAGTAAACTGTGCACATGCTGCCTGGCAGTAGTAGCAGCCTTGATGTTTGAAATGAATGAATTATGTGCATTGTTGTCTTGTTTTGAATAAGTGAATGTACTTGTCTTGAACTTGATTTACTTGTATGAATTGATAGAGCAAGGAGTAAAACTTGTGGAAGAAGAAAGGAGTGGCCAAGCTAGTGGCAAACACAAGGGGATTTGGATCCAAGACTAGCTAAGCTTGGAGTATTGTGAGTGTAGTTTACAAGTAGGGTTAGGACTTAGGTCCTAACCAAATATGCATGATTACTCTCTTGCTTGAATATGCCATGATAATGAACCTAAATTAACTTGAATATAATTTATAAGGGAAGTATGAAATAAGATAAAATATGAACTTGTCTATATTCTTGACTTGTTGTACAATTAAAATTGCTTGATTCTTTATGCCTTGGGTGTGATTTATTGAATACTACTTGAGTGTATTGTCTTGAACATGAAATGCATTGCTTGAAACATGAAATGTAATGCCATGAACATGAATGAATTGCTTTGAGCATGAAATACATGAAATGCGAAATGAAATTAAAGAGCTAAGGCTCAATTGGCCTAAGGGCTAAAGCATAATATTTCTATACTTGCTTGAAATGATTCTTGACTACATGATCTTGAATTGTATAATCTTGAAATTCTTGAATGAATAAAGTGTAATCAAACAACCTTGTTTGCTAGTTGAATAGGTAGAAGGGCATGCCTTAGAGTCTAGAGCTCATTGTGTAAGGGTGGACTACGGTCCAAGGCTAAGGCCCCTAATTGGTGACAGACAAAGGGTACGTTTGTGTGGTCTTTGGCGACAGTAGGAGGGTTGACCAATACTATGGTACTGTACTATGGTACATCTTGTGTACTACGCGTATCTTGTGTACTACGGTACATCTTGTGTGGTGACAATTGGTTGGAGACTTGATTACCTAATCAAACTAAGAACCAAGGATTGTGTTAAAGATATTAAATGAGCTAATATCTTCTTGAATATATAAATTAATTGACATGAACTACTTGAATCTTGACATGAATTCCTTGATTTTTCGAATTGCTTGACATGAACTACTTGAATCATGACATGAATCCTTGATTATTCGAATTGCTTGACATGAACTACTTAAATTTTGACATGAATCCTTGATTAGTCAAATTACTTGACATGAACTACTTGAATCTTGAACTACTTGATATGTGACCATGAATTTTTAGATTTCTTAAAATGGATAAAGTCTGAATTGTGATTCAATGTCTCTTGCATCTTGTGCTATTCAAATTTCCTTGCAATCCTTAATTGGATCATTCTTGATTAATTAACACCTAACTTGATAAAACAAATGGGCTAGAACTAGCTACTACCTCATTGAGTACATTCTTGTACTTATCACTCTCGTTTTCATCCTTTCCAACCACAGGTTAGAGGATTAGATCGTTGCTTGATCTTGAAGCCTGCATTCTTGAGCTTGAAGCAAGGCACAAGATTTTGCTAAAGTATGATACATACTTGTTTTGTACCCCCTAGTTGGTGGCACATAGTGTATAGAATGTCTTGTGCATGCATTTTGAGTACTTGATCTTGTATATATATATATATATATATATATATATATCTTGAATGGCCTTCCATGCTATGACTCTGGTTGATAATGTAAATGATGTAATGAACTTAAGTTCTATGAATTGAAAGAATGATGCTGCGCATATTGTGATGTTTATAATGAATGTTCAAAGTGATCACCTAGCCTTGTGCCATTCGAATATCTTGTAAGATGACATAGTCTCTTGTATAAGCATAACATGTATATGTATTGTTATAAGTTGATTGGTAAATGCCAAAAGGTAAGGCATGGCATTTGGCTTGCATGGAAACAAGGTACGTTCCATTAATCATGTTTAACAAGTTAAGTATGAAATGTCACATGTATCAAGATAAAAAGCAAAGAAATGAAATGAAGCATGCTTGTTTGTTTTGTTTTCGAATAATGCTAATGTAAAGTGAAAATTTTGGTAACCTATAAAGCATGTAAAAATTATTGCTTGCATAATAATACATGATTCCTTGGTTGTTTGTTAGTTAAGTAACCCATCTAATAGGGATGAGTTAGCCTTTCCTTGCTCGTTCTTGCTTGTATCGTTTCTTGGTAACGCTTCTGAACCGGTTTTCTGCCAAACCGGGTAGGGGGTGTTACAATTGTTTGGTATCAGAGCTTTTTAGTCGGTTCTAGGACTGAACTGGGCTCTCTTACATCATATAGGATACTTGTGCCATCTAGGAGACTTGTATTGTATAGCTTGTGTCTTTGCTTAACTAAACTGAACCCCTAATTGTTCTCTTTAAACGTAGAATGCTTGAAACAAGGCTCGCTCGGGATGATGAAAGTCCCGTAGGCTCCTCAAATGAAGAGGATAGTGTGAGGATGGAGCAGAATGCTTCAAAGCAACAAGCTGAACCTAGAGCACAAGCTCAACCTTGATTGTAAAGTGGTTTTAATTGCCTCGTGTGGTTATAAGAAGTCTCAAGTATCTCCTAACTCAGAAGGACTTGAATTTGAGGCAAAGGAGATGGCTAGAGTTACTTAAAGACTATGATTTAGTTATCGACTACCATCCGGGGAAAACAAACGTGGTTGCTGATGCCCTTAGTCGCAGACCATACTTGGGTAAACCTTTAAATCTAAATCCTAGAAAAATGTATTCGAATTAGATCTTTCTTGACTTGCAAGTAACCAATTGAAATAGATTTTTCTTGACTTACAAGTAACTATTCGAAAATCTTCCTTAATGATCTTTTCCATTCGTTTATAGCTTCCTTGGCTATCAATTCTCATTTCCATTTATCCAAAGGACAAAAATTCTTGTCTGAACTTCAAGTTCAATCTAGCCTAATCTCGAGAATCAAAGAAATCCAACAAATTGATCCAGATCTTCAGAAGATCATGTCCAAGCTAGACTCTGAGTCTAATTCCGACTTCTCCCTCAAGTCGAATGGACTCCTCTATTTCAAAGATAACGTCTGTGTTCCTAACAATGAAGAACTAAGACACGGGATGTTACAAGAAGCTCACCAAAGCTCTTTCTCGATTCACCCTGGATCGGTTAAGATGTACGAGGACCTAAAGCCACTATACTGGTGGCCAGACATGAAATCGGCTATCACAAACTTTGTTTCAAAGTGTTTAACTTGTCAGAGGGTTAAAGCCGAGCATCAAGTCCCCAATAGACAGTTCCAACCAATTGAATTCCCTCAGTGGAAATGGGATCAGATTACGATGGACTTCGTTACTAGTCTTCCTTCCACTCCAAGAAAGAATGATGCTTGTGGGTGACTATCGATAGATTCACAAAGTTTACTCATTTCATCCTGTTCGAATGAATATGAGCTTGGAAACCTTAGCTGAGCTATACATCCCTGAAGTGATTCGATTACACGGTTTGCCCACAGCTATAATCTCCGATAGAGACCCTAGATTTGCTTCTCGATTCTAGAATTCTTTGCAAAAAGCCCTTGGAACCAAAGTGCATTTGAGCACAGCCTTTCATCCTTAATCAAATGGACAATCTGAAAGAATCATCCAAGTACTTGAAGACATGCTTCGTGCTTGTGTTATAGACTTCAGAAAAAACTGCAAGAAATCTCTACCCTTAGTAGAGTTTGCTTACAACAATAGCTACCAAACATCTATCCAGATGGCTTCCTTCGAAGCTCTATAAGGAAGGAAATGTAGAACTACCTTGTGCTGGTCTGAATTGGGAGAATACAAAGTATTGGGACCTCAATTGCTTAGAGAAACCGAAGGACAAGTGAAGATTATACATGATCGATTGAAGCAAGCCTTTGATAGATAGAAAGCCTATACAGACTTGAAAATGAGAGACATCCAATACAATGTTGGAGACAAGGTCTTCCTGAAAGTGTCCCCTTGGAAGAAAGTTTTTCGGTTTGGAAGAAAAGGGAAATTCAGTCCCCGATGCATTGGTCCATTTGAAATCATTGAAAGGATAGGGCCAGTGGCCTATCGATTAGCTCTCCCCAGTGAATTTGATAAGATCCACAATGTTTTCAATGTTTCCATGCTCCGAGGATATCGATCTGACCTAGCCCATATCCTTGAGCCTGAAGAAGTAGAGTTGAATCCTGACTTGTCGTATGAAGAAGAACCAGTTCAAATTCTTGATCGTGAAGTTAGAAAGCTCAGGAACAAAACTGTTCCTCTTGTCAAAGTCTTGTGGAGAAATCATAAGATAGAAGAGGCAACTTGGGAATCTGAAGGAATCAGGAAGAAGCAATATCCTCACCTATTCAATTCAGGTAAATTCGAGGGTGAATTTATTTTAAGGGGGAGGGAGAATTGTAACACCCTAAATCGGGCCTAGGAAGGTTACCACTATCTAAATCACTGATTAATTAAAATTATGTGTTAATCGAATTGAAAGAAGTGAAAGTTAATTGAAGGAATAAGGGACCCAAAACGAAAGTTGGAATAGTAGGCTAACCAAATTGTAAAGCCAAACTAAAAGGACCAATGTGAAAAGAAAGAAAGGTTGAGTGCCAAACTAAAAGGACCAAATTGAAATAAGAGTGAAACCACAAACTTGCATGTGTAATTAGACCACTATGTAATAGTGGAACACAAGTGGCAAGATAAAATCACATGTGGCAAGGGGGAGTGTTATGGCCGGCCATTGTAGATGAAAGAAAGAGAAACACAATTGAATATCATCTTCTTCCTTCCTTCTTCCTCTCAAAACTGAACCTTAGAGAGAAAAGGGAGAACTTTACACCATTCTTAGGAGCTTAAGACTTCGATCGACTAGGTCACTATTGTGCTTGTTTTAGAAGAAAGGTATTAAATTTGTTTAGCCATGTATTAGATTGATCTTAAGTTAAGATTGAATTTTTAATTGATGCAAGAAATGTTCTATGATCATGTATTTCTTTTAAGCATTTATAGAGTATATAAACAATTGATAGATTGTGTTAAATTGATGGAAATTTTCTTGGTTGTTTCGAATAATGTACATGTCATTTGCTATGTTCATGTGAGAATAAAAGAGTAATTTAAGATTTGTATGTTGCTGGAAACTTGAATGTTCATGCTGGAAATTGCTAGGATTACTGGAAATTTAGGTATTGAATTAGTATGATTTCAATGTAACAATGAATGAAACTGTTTTGCTAGTGGAAATGTGTAAACTTGCTTGGTTGTTCATAATGCCCTGTTTTGATCATGTTGCTAGGTGAATTGGACTGACCTAGACATGTAAGAATATGTATATCATGTCTTGAATGAATATGAAGCTAGAAACACCAGCTAGTGTAATCTGCCTAGAATGCTCTGTTCAGGGCAGCAACTTTGAAAAATCACTAAATATTGTACAAATGGAATTTAAGGCTGAAAATTTAATGGATAGTGCCTTAATATGTCTAATTTCATTAGGAAAAAACGGAATTGAATTTGGATCTGTAGAATGGATTGTAGAAATGAAATACTAAGGACAGTGCAAGCTGTCCAGTGTTGTAATTACCCTGTCTTTGAGTAAAAACTGTATTGATTGATAAATAATTAAAATTCAAGGATTAGATGGTTAGAAGGAAAATAAATTTATCTTTTCAACGGTGTAAACCAATTGAAATTCCAATGTACGGAATGAAAGATATGCATGTTTAAGTAAACTGTGCACATGCTGCCTGGCAGTAGTAGCAGCCTTGATGTTTGAAATGAATGAATTATGTGCATTGTTGTCTTGTTTTGAATAAGTGAATGTACTTGTATTGAACTTGATTTACTTGTATGAATTGATAGAGCAAGGAGTAAAACTTGTGGAAGAAGATAGGAGTGGCCAAGCTAGTGGCAAACACAAGGGGGATTTGGATCCAAGACTAGCTAAGCTTGGAGTATTGTGAGTGTAGTTTACAAGTAGGGTTAGGACTTAGGCCCTAACCAAATATGCATGATTACTCTCTTGCTTGAATATGCCATGATAATTAACCTAAATTAACTTGAATATAATTTATAAGGGAAGTATTAAATAAGCTAAAATATGAACTTGTCTATATTCTTGACTTGTTGTACAATTAGAATTGCTTGGTTCTTTATGCCTTGGGTGTGATTTATTGAATACTACTTGAGTGTATTGTCTTGAACATGAAATGCATTGCTTGAAACATGAAATGTAATGCCATGAACATGAATGAATTGCTTTGAGCATGAAATACATGAAATGCGAAATGAAATTAAAGAGCTAAGGCTCAATTGGCCTAAGGGCTAAAGCATAATATTGCTATACTTGCTTGAAATGATTCTTGACTACATGATATTGAATTGTATAATCTTGAAATCCTTGAATGAATAAAGTGTAATCAATCAACCTTGTTTGCTAGTTGAATAGGTAGAAGGGCATGCCTTAGAGTCTAGAGCTCATTGTGTAAGGGTGGACTACGGTCCCAAGCTAAGGCCCCTAATTGGCGACAGACAAAGGGTACGTTTTTGTGGTCTTTGGCGACAGTAGGAGGGTTGACCAGTACTATGGTACAGTACTATGGTACATCTTGCGTACTACGGTACATCTTGTGGCGACAGTTGGTTGGAGACTTGATTACCTAATCAAACTAAGAACCAAGGATTGTGTTAAAGATATTAAATGAGCTAATATCTTCTTGAATATATAAATTAATTGACATGAACTACTTGAATCTTGACATGAATTCCTTGATTTTTCGAATTGCTTGACATGAACTACTTGAATCATGACATGAATCCTTGATTATTCGAATTGCTTGACATGAACTACTTAAATTTTGACATGAATCCTTGATTAGTCAAATTACTTGACATTAACTACTTGAATCTTGAACTACTTGATATGTGACCATGAATTTTTAGATTTCTTAAAATGGATAAAGTCTGAATTGTGATTCAATGTCTCTTGCATCTTGTGCTATTCAAATTTCCTTGCAATCCTTAATTGGATCATTCTTGATTAATTAACACCTAACTTGATAAAACAAATGGGCTAGAACTAGCTACTACCTCATTGAGTACATTCTTGTACTTATCACTCTCATTTTCATCCTTTCCAACCACAAAAGTTAGAGGATTAGATCGTTGCTTGATCTTGAAGCTTGCATTCTTGAGCTTGAAGCAAGGCACAAGATTTTGCTAAAGTATGATACATACATGTTTTGTACCCCTAGTTGGTGGCACATAGTGTATAGAATGTCTTGTGCATGCATTTTGAGTACTTGATCTTGTATATATATATATATCTTGAATGGCCTTCCATGCTATGACTCTGGTTGATAATGTAAATGATGTAATGAACTTAAGTTCGATGAATTGAAAGAATGATGCTGCGCATATTGTGATGTTTATAATGAATGTTCAAAGTGATCACCTAGCCTTGTGCCATTCAAATATCTTGTAAGATGACATAGTCTCTTGTATAAGCATAACATGTATATGTATTGTTATAAGTTGATTGGTAAATGCCAAAAGGTAAGGCATGGCATTTGGCTTGCTTGGAATCAAGGTACGTTCCATTAATCATGTTTAACAAGTTAAGTATGAAATGTCACATGTATCAAGATAAAAAGCAAAAAAATGAAATGAAGCATGCTTGTTTGTTTTGTTTTTTCGAATAATGCTAATGTAAAGTGAAAATTTTGGTAACCTATAAAGCATGTAAAAATTATTGCTTGCATAATAATACATGATTCCTTGGTTGCTTGTTAGTTAAGTAACCCATCTAATAGGGATGAGTTAGCCTTTCCTTGCTCGTTCTTGCTTGTATCGTTTCTTGGTAACGCTTCAACCCAGTTTTACGCCAAACCGGGTAGGGGTGTTACAATTGTTTGGTACCGAGCTTTTTAGTCGGTTATAGGACTGAATCGGGCTCTCTTACATCATATAGGATACTTGTGCCACCTAGGAGACTTGTATTGGATAGCTTGTGTCTTTGCTTAACTAAACTGAACCCCTAATTGTTCTCTTTAAACGTAGAATGTTTGAAACAAGGCTCGCTCGGGATGATGAAAGTCCCGTAGGCTCCTTAAATGAAGAGGATAGTGTGAGGATGGAGCAGAATCCTTCACAACAACAAGCTGAACCTAGAGCACAAGCTCAACCTTGATTGTAAAGTGGTTTTAATTGCCTCGTGTGGTTAGAAGAAGTCTCAAGTATCTCCTAACTCAGAAGGACTTGAATTTGAGGCAAAGAAGATGGCTAGAGTTACTTAAAGACTACGATTTAGTTATCGACTACCATCCGGGGAAAACAAACGTGGTTGTTGATGCCCTTAGTCGCAGACCATACTTGGGTAAACCTTTAAATCTAAATCCTAGAAAAATGTATTCGAATTAGATCTTTCTTGACTTGCAAGTAACCAATTGAAATAGATTTTTCTTGACTTACAAGTAACTATTCGAAAATCTTCCTTAATGATCTTTTCCATTCGTTTATAGCTTCCTTGGCTATCAATTCTCATTTCCATTTATCCAAAGGACAAAAATTCTTGTCTGAACTTCAAGTTCAATCTAGCCTAATCTCGAGAATCAAAGAACTCCAACAAATTGATCCAGATCTTCAGAAGATCATGTCCAAGCTAGACTCTGAGTCTAATTCTGACTTCTCCCTCAAGTCGAATGGACTCCTCTATTTCAAAGATAAAGTCCGTGTTCCTAACAATGGAGAACTAAGACACGGGATGTTACAAGAAGCTCACTAAAGCTCTTTCTTGATTCACCCCGATCGGTTAAGATGTACGGGACCTAAAGCCACTATTCGTGGCCGACATGAAATCGCTATCACAAACTTTGTTTCAAAGTGCTTAACTTGTCAGAGGGTTAAAGCCGAGCATCAAGTCCCCACTAGACTGTTCCAACCAATTGAATTCCCTCAGTGGAAATGGGATCGGATTACAATGGACTTCGTTACTAGTCTTCCTTCCACTCCAAGAAAGAATGATGCTGTGTGGGTGACTATCAATAGATTCACAAAGTTTACTCATTTCATCCTGTTCGAATGAATATGAGCTTGGAAACCTTAGCTGAGCTATACATCCCTGAAGTGTTTCGATTACACGGTTTGCCCACAGCTATAATCTCAGATAGAGACCCTAGATTTGCTTCTCGATTCTGGAATTCTTTGCAAAAAGCCCTTGGAACCAAAGTGCATTTGAGCACAGCCTTTCATCCTCAATCAAATGGACAATCTGAAAGAATCATCCAAGTACTTGAAGACATGCTTCGTGCTTGTGTTATAGACTTCAAAAAAAACTGCAAGAAATCTCTACCCTTAGTAGAGTTTGCTTACAACAATAATACCAAACATCTATCCAGATGGCTTCCTTCGAAGCTCTATAAGGAAGGAAATGTAGAACTACCTTGTGCTGGTCTGAACTGGGAGAATACAAAGTATTGGGACCTCAATTGCTTAGAGAAACCGAAGGACAAGTGAAGATTATGCATGATCGATTGAAGCAAGCCTTTGATAGATAGAACGCCTATACAGACTTGAAAATGAGAGACATCCAATACAATGTTGGAGACAAGGTCTTCCTGAAAGTGTCCCCTTGGAAGAAATTCTTTCGGTTTGGAAGAAAAGGGAAATTCAGTCCCCGATTCATTGGTCCATTTGAAATCATTGAAAGGATAGGGCCAGTGGCCTATCGATTAGCTCTCCCCAGTGAATTTGATAAGATCCACAATGTTTTCCATGTTTCCATGCTCCGAGGATATCGATCTGACCTAGCCCATATCGTTGAGCCTGAAGAAGTAGAGTTGAATCCTGACTTGTCGTATGAAGAAGAACCAGTTCAAATTCTTGATCGTGAAGTTAGAATTCTCAGGAACAAAATTGTTCCTCTTGTCAAAGTCTTGTGGAGAAATCACAAGATAGAAGAGGCAACTTGGGAATCTGAAGGAATCAAGAAGAAGCAATATCCTCACCTATTCAATTCAGGTAAATTCGAGGGTGAATTTATTTTAAGGGGGAGGGAGAATTGTAACACCCTAAATCGGGCCTAGGAAGGTTACCACTATCTAAATCATTGATTAATTAAAATTATGTGTTAATCGAATTGAAAAAAGTGAAAGTTAATTGAAGGAATAAGGGACCCAAAACGAAAGTTGGAAGAGTAGGCTAACCAAATTGTAAAGCCAAACTAAAAGGACCAATGTGAAAAGAAAGAAAGGTTGAGTGCCAAACTAAAAGGACCAAATTGAAATAAGAGTGAAACCACAAACTTGCATGTGTAATTAGACCACTATGTAATAGTGGAACACAAGTGGCAAGATAAAATCACATGTGGCAAGGGGGAGTGTTATGGCCGGCCATTGTAGATGAAAGAAAGAGAAACACAATTGAATATCTTTTTCTTCCTTCCTTCTTCCTCTCAAAACTGAACCTTAGAGAGAAAAGGGAGAACTTTACACCATTCTTAGGAGCTTAAGACTTCGATCGACTAGGTCACTCTTGTGCTTGTTTTAGAAGAAAGGTATTAAATTTGTTTAGCTATGTATTAGATTGATCTTAAGTTAAGATTGAATTTTTTTAATTTATGCAAGAAATGTTCTATGATCATGTCTTTCTTTTAAGCATTTATAGAGTATATAAACAATTGATAGATTGTGCTAAATTGCTGGAAATTTTCTTGGTTGTTTCGAATAATGTACATGTCAGTTGCTATGTTCATGTGAGAATAAAGGAGTAATTTAAGATGTTTATGTTGCTGGAAACTTGAATGTTCATGCTGGAAATTGCTAGGATTACTGGAAATTTAGGTATTGAATTAGTATGATTTCAATGTAACAATGAATGAAACTGTTTTGCTAGTGGAAATGTGTAAACTTGCTTGGTTGTTCATAATGCCCTATTTTTATCATGTTGCTAGGTGAATTGGACCGACTTAGACATGTAAGAATATATATATATATATATATATAAGTTGAATTATAATGTTAGAATCATGGCTTGAATGAATATGAAGCTAGAAACACCAACTAGTGTAATCTGCCCAGAATGCTCTGTTCTGGGCAGCAACTTTGAAAAATCACTAAAACTTGTACAAATGAAATTTAAGGCTGAAAATTTAATGGATAGTGCCTTAATATGTCTAAATTCACTAGGAAAAAACGGAATTGAATTTGGATTTGTAGAATGGATTGTAGAAATGAAACACTAAGGACAGTACAAGCTGTCCAGTGTTGTAATTACCCTGTCTTTGAGTAAAACACTGTATTGATTGATAAATAATTAAAATGCCAGGCTTATATGGTTAGAAGGAAAATAAATTTAGCTTTCCAATGGTGTAAACCAATTGAAATTCCATCGTATAAAATGAAAGATATGCATGTTTAAGTAAACTGTGCACATGCTGCCTGACAGTAGTAATAGCCTTGTTATTTGAAATGAATGAATTATGTGCATTGTTGTCTTGTTTTGAATAAGTGAATGTACTTGTCTTGACCTTGATTTACTTGTATGAATTGATAGAGCAAGGAGTAAAACTTGTGGAAGAAGATAGGAGTGGCCAAGCTAGTGGCAAACACAAGGGGATTTGGATCCAAGACTAGCTAAGTTTGGAGTATTGTGAGTGTAGTTTACAAGTAGGGTTAGGACTTAGGTCCTAACCAAATATGCATGATTACTCTCTTGCTTGAATATGCCATGATAGTGAACCTAAATTAACTTGAATATAATTATAAGGGAAGTATGAAATAAGATAAAATATGAACTTGTCTATATTCTTGACTTGTTGTACAATTAAAATTGCTTGATTCTTTATGCCTTGGGTGTGATTTATTGAATACTACTTGAGTGTATTGTCTTGAACATGAAACACATTGCTTGAAACATGAAATGTACTGCCATGAACATGAATGAATTGCTTTGAGCATGAAACACATGAAATGCGAAATGAAATTAAAGAGCTAAGGCTCAATTGGCCTAAGGGCTAAAGCATAATATTTCTATACTTGCTTGAAATGATTATTGACTATATAATCTTGAATTGTATAATCTTGAAATTCTTGAATGAATAAAGTGTAATCAAACAACCTTGGTTGCTAGTTGAATAGGTAGAAGGGAATGCCTTAGAGTCTAGAGCCCATTGTGTAAGGGTGGACTACAGTCCAGGGCTAAGGCCCCTAATTGGCGACAGACGGAGGGTACATTTGTGTGGTCTTTGGCGACAGTAGGAGGGTTGACCAATACTACGTTACAGTACTATGGTACATCTTGTGTACTACGGTACATCTTGTGTACTACGGTACATCTTGTGGCGACAATTGGTTGGAGACTTGATTACCTAATCAAACTAAGAACCAAGGATTGTGTTAAAGATATTAAATGAGCTAATATCATCTTGAATATATAAATTGCTTGACATGAATTCCTTGATTATTCGAATTTCTTGACATGAACTACTTGAATCATGACATGAATCCTTGATTATTCGAATTACTTGACATGAACTAATTAAATCTTGACATGAATCCTTGATTACAAAAATTACTTGACATGAACTACTTGAATCTTGATCTACTTGATATGTGACCATGAATTTTCAGATTTCTTGAAATGGATAACGTATGAATTGTGATTCAATGTCTCTTGCATCTTGTGCTATTCGAATTGCTTTGCAATCCTTAATTGGATCATTCTTGATTTATTAACACCTAACTTGATAAAACAAATGAGTTAGAACTAGTATCTACCTCACTAAGTACATTCTTGTACTTATCACTCTCATTTTCATCCTTCCCAACCATAGGTTAGAGGATTCGATCGTTGCTTGATCCTGAAGCCTGTATTCTTGAGCTTGAAGCAAGACACAAGATTTTGCTAAAGTATGATACATACTTGTTTTGTACTCCCCTAGTTAGTGGTACATAGTGTATAGAATGTCTTGTGCATGCATTTTGAGTACTTGATCTTGTATATATGTATATATATATATATATATATATATATCTTGAATGGCCTTCCATGCTATGACTCTGGTTGATAATGTAAATGAAGTAATGAACTTAAGTTCTATGAATTGAAATAATGATGCTGAGCATATTGTTATGTTTATAATGAATGTTCAAAGTGATCACCTAGCCTTGTGCCATTCGAATATCTTGTAAGATGACATAGTCTCTTGTATAAGCATAACATGTATATGTATTGTTATAAGTTGATTGGTAAATGCCAAAAGGTAGGGCATGGCATTTGGCTTGCTCGGAATCAAGGTACGTTCCATTAATCATGTTTAACAAGTTAAGAATGAAATGTCACATGTCTCAAGATAAAAAGCAAAGAAATGAAATGAAGCATGCTTGTTTGTTTAGGTTTTGAATAATGCTAATGTAAAGTGAAAATTTTGGTAACCTATAAAGCATGTAAAGATGATTACTTGCGTCATAAGACATGATTCCTTGGTTGCTTGTTAGTTAATTAACTCATCTAATAGGGACGAGTTAGCCTTTCCTTGCTCGTTCTTGCTTGTATCGTTTCTTGGTAACGCTTCTGAACCGGTTTCCTACCAAACTGGGTAGGGGGTGTTACAAATTCTATGGGAAAGAAGAGAAGAAAGAAGGAGTTCCATCATGTGCAAACCTCCTCTCATCAAAGGTGGATGGTGTTATGGCTCTCGATGAGCCAAAGGCATTTTCTAACTCAAATGAATTAAATTCATATTCTTTTGATGAGTTACAAGATGTATTTGATCAATTATTTTTGAAATTTGAGACCATGAATTCCAAATTTAAGAAAATGATTTCAAAACTTGAATTTGAAAATGATTTTCTTTTGAAAACAAAATTGGATTTTGAAAACCAAAATGAGATTTTGAAGAATGATTTAGAGTTCTCAAAAATGAGCAATGGAGTTTTGGAAAAAGAAAATATTGATTTAAAGGTTAAACATGAAAGATTAACAAAAGAAAATGAAATTATTTCAAATAATTCATCTCATTCCATAATGACAAAATGCTCACATTGTCATATCATGGTCATTCTTTGCATACTTGTCCTATAAAGAAAAAAAATCTTATAGGACTAGACAAGTATGAGTTTCTAAGGAAACTAGGGATATTGAAACTAATGTCAAAGGATCCAAAGCAATTTGGATACCAAAAATCTAGTAAATGTCTCTTTTAGGTGTGTTGGAGCAAAGGTAAGAAAAGCAAAGATATGGAAATGCTCTAGTCACACAAGTGAAGAAGATGGGTAACCTCTAATCATGATGTATTTGATTTTAAATCATTTGTTGCCTATTTTGATGATAATGTTTATGCATCATTGCTTATTTATATTTATAAGTGCATGACATTTTATGACGCTTTATGCATATAAATCATATTGTTTCATTCATATGTTTGCATAAAGTTTTAGAAGTTTTGGATAAATTGAATTTCATGTGTTTTTAAATTGATTTGATTCAATGGTGAAATTCAATCTCTTAAGTGTCAAATTTTTTAACAAAATTTTTAAATGGAACGCTTTGATTAAGGGGAAGCTTTTGATTTTAAAAAGTTTTATCCTATTCTCCATTGTTATTTTTTCACCAACAATTGGTATTTTCTATCAATTGGTACTAAAATTTCAACGATTGGTATCAACCTTTCAACAAATTGGTGTTTTGAACTTAAATGTGATTTCAAACTTGGTTTAAAATTATTTTTGACATAACAAAAAAAAAAGAAGGAGAAATGTGTTTGAAAAATTAAGTTTCAAAAGGAAAAAGGGGGAGCTTTAATATTTTCTCAAAATATTCATTTTTTCAAAAATTATTTTCCTAAGGGGGAGCAATTTCAAAACTATTTTTCAAGATGTTTTGTAATATCAAAAAGGGGGAGATTGTTGAGAATCTGTTTCGATATAACAAATGAAAAATGTTTTTGTAAGAGTTTTTTTGCTTGCATACATGTTTAAATATTCAAATAGGTCAAAAACGATAAGCGTACTAGTACAACACTCAAGCGTACCGATACGAGCTTGCTTCTAGAATTTCAGAAAGGAATGTTGTACCGGTATGATTCATCGCGTACCAATACCCCTTGTACCGTACCGATACGAACGTATCGCGTACCGGTACACACAACTTAAATGCTGCAATGGCTATTTTTGATTTGACAAGTACCGATACAAGAGTCCCGCGTACTGATACCGAGATGCCCGACTAAATTTATGGCTAGAAATAAAGTCTCTAACGACTCCAAACCACCCCCAACGGCCATAAACGGCTAGTAGCTTATTCCACACCTTAAAAGAAGACTTGGGACACTTGAAGATGGTTAGAGAACATATCCAAGCTTCATGATCAAGAGAAATAGTTTTTAATTCTTTATTTCTTTATTTCTCTCGTATATAGTGTTTAGAAAGTGTTTTAATTGTTTTTATTCTTTACACTCTTGTGAGCTTCAATCTTGTAAACACCCACCTTGTAAAAGGAAGATGTTCTAGTTTAGCGTAAGAAAAAAGTAGAGTGGTTCTATATTAGCCATTGAAAAGATAGGGTTGTAAAGGTTACCCCTTTGGCCTGTAAAAAAGAAGAATTCATAGTAGTGAATCGAAAAATCCTTAGTGGTGTGCTAAAGTAGTGGATGTAGACTCAGTTGGATAGTCGAATCACTCTAAAATAATCGTGCAATATTGTCCACTATTTTTTGCTTTTAGCCAATTTATTCGGGAAGCAAATTCAACCCTCTTGGTACAATCGGTTAGAGTGTATTGAGCCTATCATAGTCAAAATGAAAGATCTACCACATGGTACGAAAAATAATTTTTGTTAGGTTATCAATACAGGATCATTGAATCATGTGACATGTTACTTTTTCTATTTTGAAAAATGTGAAAAAGTGAATTATTGACTGATGGGATTACTGAATGGAGACACGAAAGAAGAAAACCAAGAGGGAGTGTCGTGCTGTTAGGGGAATTGAAGTTTGATAGTTTGCTTTATATCCCACAATTAACATGCAATTTATTTTTTGTGATTCTATTAATCGATGAATTAAATTGTGTCGTACAATTCACTAATAGTATTTTGTGTTATACTGGACCAATCGATGAGGAAGGTGTTTAGAGCGGGTGAAAGATTAGATGATTTTTTTGTTTTGTTCCTCAAGTCAAGGTCTTGACACTGTATTTGTGGGACATCCATCAAAGAAAATATTGAAGATGATTCCAATTGTGAATCATAATTATAGGCAAAACAATAAAGCTTTTGGTGATTTTTGCGTGCAGAGCAACCTAGATTTCGTTTTTGAATCAATGCAAATAAAACTAGTAGGATTTTTGAACTTCTTCATATGGATTTGTGGGACCTTACAAGACTACTTCTTCATGTGAGGTTACCTTTTTTTTACTATATTAGATGATTTTTCAAGAGGAGTTTCGATATATTTACTATATAACAAAATGAAAGTTGAATTTATGTTTCTTAATTTTGTTGTTACGTCGAACGCTAATTTAAACAAGTAATAAAGCATATGAGAAACGACAATAGGATCAAATTTAATTGTTTGCATGATTATTTTCTAGATAATGAGATTATTTTTGAAGCTTCTTGTATAGGGAATTCACAATAAAATAGGAGGGTTGAAAGAAAACATCAACATATCTCAAAAGTGGCCAGATCGCTAAGTTTTCAAGAGAACTTACCAATCAATTTTTTGGGATATGTGTGTTGGCAGTATAACATTTATTAATAAGACACTCTCTTCTCTACTTAAAGGTAAATCGTCATGTGAAATATTATTTGAGAAAATACATTCTTATGATGCCATCTGAGTCTTTGGTTGTCTTTTGTACGGTCATAATCAACGACACAAAGTTGCTAAATTTGGAATTCTTCTAGCTACTTCATCTTTCTCAGAAACGTCCTATCCTATTAACACATTAAGAGAATTGTGAATGTTTTTCTTGCATAAGTGAAAATAGGTCTTGAGCTAAAGCATTTTAAAAATACGATGAAAGACTCACGATGACGAAATGTGTTGGAAAAGGAAATACGAGACCTTGAAGACAATGAAAATTAGGTAATGAAGACTCTTTCTTCCATAAAGAAAGCACTAGGGAGCCAATTGATATATAAAAATAAGTATAAGTTTGATGGCAGTATAGACAGGCTTAAAGCAACACCTGTAATCTACAATAATCATCAGGCGAAATGAATTGACTATAAATATACATTTACACCTATGGAAAAATGGTGACGACACATACTTTTCTTGTAATTGTTGCCATTAAGTTTGGAAAGGACATCAAATGGATGCCTATAATGCTTTTTATTCAGGTTGAATTAAGTGAAGATGTTTATATGAAAGTTCCTCCATATTTCAAAAATACAAATCATAACATGATTTACAGGTTAAAATGTCGTTGTATTGTTTGTGATAAGCTCTCCAATGTTAGTTTGCAAAACTATCAACAACGTTGAAGAATTATAGATTTTTGCAATCCTATTCAAATTATTCATTGTATGAATATGTACTTTCATATAGTGAATTTGGGAGTTTTAAAATTTTTCTTAGAGCTAGAGGTAGCCCGTAATCAAAAAGGATTTTTTTGTCAAAGAAAATACATATTTGACATAATTTTTGAAATAGGTTTATTGGGAGCAAAGTCTGAAGCATTTCCCCTGGAACAGAATTACAATTTGACCCTTGCTAAAGGTGAATTCCTTATGACTTGTCATCATATAGGAGACTTTTAGAAAGATAGATTTACTTGTCTATGACGAGACATGATATTGCATATCCAATTCATGTTTTGTCCAATTTATGCAACAAACTCTTGGGGATCATTGTGAGATGGCTATCAGGTTCGTGAGATATTTGAAGAAAAGTCTGAGGCATTGAATTTTGCTTTGTGCTGATAGTGCTCTACGACTACAAGGATGATTTGATTTAGATCAAGCTAGTTTTCCACTTGTGCAACATTCCTTCACAAGATGGTCTGTTTACTCATGTGTCATGGAAGATTGAGAAACAAAAAACATTGCCTAGATCATTTATGGAGGCTAAGTATAGATAAATGACAATAAAAGTGCGTGAGTTAAAGTGGCTTAAACAAATTTTAGGTGACTTTGGTGTACGACATCCGGAGAGTATAAATTGTATTGTGATAGTCAGTCAGCATTGTATATAGCTCATAATCTGATTTTTTTTTTTTTTGCAAAAGAACACAACATATCGAATTTGACTATCATTTTTTCCGAGATGTAGTGAATGAAGGGATGATTATATATATCCATTGTAAGTTTCCACTGATGTTCAATTGGAAGACATCTTTACCTAAATGTTAGGGGAAAGCAAAATTTAAATTTCTACTGAAATGATCATAATACACTTAGAGGAAAAACAATCATTTAAATACCATGGCTAATATAAAATTTAAAACCTTTATAATGACTCGGCCTAGGCAATCTAACATGAATACCAAACTTCACATTAGCCACCGAAGTGGCCCGTAACTAAAACTATTTAAATACCATGGATAGAATAAAATTTAAAACCTTTATAATTACACATCGACATTTAGAACAATCACGACTTAATAAAACTTGAAATCATATAGACCTCTACTAAAAATGATCATAATACACTTAGAGGCAAAACAATCATTTACAAAGCAAAACAATCATTTACAAGCAAGTACCTTTCCAACATGAAAAATTTAGAAATTAAACACATCAGCATGGATCGAGTGTTCTAATTAGGTCACATGCAAATTTCTAGACCAATCGAACATCACCAAGATATTGAATTTAAAAAACAAGTAAACAATATGGACAAAATAGTTAAAAAATATTAATTTTAGTACGAACATGCAAATTGTAAATTACCATTTCTAACCTGAAATTTAATCCTACCTAAGCTTACTGGTTGAATCTCATGTCATTAGGGCATCTAAAACTCATTTAGTTTCATTTTAAAATTTCTGGACTAAAGTGAATAACAAGCAAACAAACTACAAAACATCATGTTTAATGGAATCGAAACCCTCAAATAGGTTTCAAAACAATTCTTGAGGAATCGAAACCGAAACCCAGAAATTGCAAAGTTTGTGTCTTCGGGTTTGAAACTAGTACTTGGGGTTTCGAAACTGTAGCAGAAATTGTAAAAATTTCAACTATTTGGATTCTAATTCGTCTCCAAAAATACAAAAGCAACCTAGACATGCTCCTAACACATCATAAACAAATGATTACCATAAAAAAACATGTGCATGTCCATTTGTAACACCAAAAACTCATTTTATCTTGAAGTAGACCCTAAGGTTCATTTCATGCAACTTAAATCTCCTTTTAAGAACTAGACGTGTCATTTTAAGTCATATTGGTAATTAACCAATTCACACAAGCCACATACACTTCACTCATGCTTTAAAACTCTTTCAAACTCTCAGAACATCATCATAACAACATATGACCTTTCAACTTAAGATTCACACAAGTCACATACACAGATGATGCCAGTAGCAATGCCAAAACAGATGCTAAAGCAGATGCCAAAATAGATGTCAGAATTGATGCCAACCAGACTGATGCCAGGACTGCCTTGGCAAAGCCAGCAGCGCCGGCATATGTTTATCCGCCACCACCATTTCCCGCGAGACTTCAAAAAGCATAAGCAAGACCAGCAATTCAAGCTTTTCTTGGAGGTTCTTAAGCAATTACAAATCAACATTCCATTGGTAGAAGCCCTTGAGCAGATGCCCAACTATGTTAAATTCATGAAGGACATCCTGTCCAAGAAAAGGAAGTTGGGAGACTTTGAAACTGTTGCTTTGACTGAGGGATGCAATGCCATGATCCTAAACCGATTGCCACTAAAGCTGAAAGATCCGGGAAGTTTTACCATTCCCTGTACCATTGGCAACAAATTCATGGGCAAGGCATTGTGCCACTTAGGAGCCAACATCAACTTGATGCCAATGCCAGTTTTGAGGAAGCTTTGCATAGAAGCCAGACCTACCATGGTGATACTCCAGCTAGCAGACCGGTCCTATGAACATCCCAAGGGTAAGATTGAGGATGTGCTAGTAAAGGTAGACAAATTTATTTTCCCAGCTGATTTCATCATTTTGGATTATGAGGCGAATATTAATATCCTGATTATTTTGGGTAGACCTTTCCTTGCTACGGGTAGGGCTTTGATTGATGTTCATAAAGGGGAACTAACAATGTGCATGAATGACCAACAAGTTACATTTAATGTGTTTCAAGCTTTGAAATGTATAGACGGACCTGATGAATGCCAAGCAGAAGAGATGATGGAGTCCATCTACACTTTGGATACGGTACATTTATGTCAGAATACAAAATTTGATGCTAGGGACTTAGTCGGCATAGCTGCACTATTTGAGGAACCAGAAGAATCAGTCTTGGACGTTGAGGAGGCGAGTTATTTTGAGCCACTACAGTTGGCCGACAGAGAGATCAAGGCACCTAGACCATCAATTGAGGAGCCACCATTGTTGCAACTAAAACCACTCGAGTCTGCCAGTGATCATTGCCACTGACCTCACTATTGATCAGGAAGAAAGATTGCTGGCAACATTACGCAATTATAAGCAAGCATTAGGATGGACCTTGGTAGACATTCGAGGGATTAGCCCAACCATTTGAATGCACAAGATTATCTTGGAGGAGTACCATGGCAGGACCATTGAATGCCAAAGGAGGCTAAACCCAAGCATGAAATAGGTAGTGAAAAAAGATCATAAAATAGCTCGATGTCGGGATTATATATTCCATTTCTGATAGCTCGTGGGTTAGCCCAGTGCAATGTGTGCCAAAGAAGGGTGGCATGGCCGTGGTACAAAATAGTGAAGCTGAATTGATGCCCTCCAGAACTATCACAGGATGGAGAGTGTGCATGGACTATAGGAGGTTGAACAATGGCACGAGGAAGGACCACTTCCCATTGCCATTCATTGATAAGATGCTAGACAGGTTGGCAGGTAAAGCTTTCTATCATATTATGGATGGTTATTCAGGTTATAATCAGATTGTCGTCGCCCCGAAGATCAAGAGAAGACCACGTTCACGTGCCCTTATGGGACGTTTGCATTTAGAAGGATGCCATTTGGCCTATGCAATGCTCCGACAACATTCCAACGTTGCATGATGTCCATTTTTTCCGATATGATAGAGCACAACATGGAAGTATTCATGGATGATTTCTCAGGGTTTGGCAAAACATTTGAGGAATGTCTTCAAAGTTTGGAGCAAGTCCTGAAGAGGTGCATAGAAACGAACCTTGTAATATCCCAAATTTTGGCTAGTGAACAAAATGTAAATTTGAAAGTTTTGGGTTAAAAGTATAAACTTTGGAAAAGTTTAGGGACTGAAGTGTACATTTCCCCAACAAATGATATTATTCAGTATAAGAGTGAATCGGATCGAAATAGGTACCTTGATATCAGTTTTGAGAATTAAGATACAGTAGAAGGTATCGAATTTGGATCGAATAAAATTGTTAAGCGTGCTCAGGACAAGGAAATACAAGGATGGGTGACCTTCGGGAAGGTCCCATAAAAGTGTTTCTGATCGATATTTTGGACTCAGTAAAAGTAAAGAATATTCGAATGGATTATCGATAAAGGATTTCTAAGAGAAATTCTACTCTTTGAAGATTTTCAATAATTATTGGGATAATAGACTAAGTTAAGAAAATTCAGTCTAAGGCTTCAGGAAAGGAAATTTTTATAAGATGATAGTTTTCATTTTCCTGAATATGGAAATATGTAATTTTTGGAATAAATCCGATAGCTCTATAAGGTGAAATCGCAGTAAAAGTATTTTATGAATATCGAGAAAACGGATCGAACTAAAATTTCAAAAGCTGATCCAAAAGCCATGGAAAATTCATTAAATACTATTTTATGAATATTTTATTATAGTTGGCTGGATTCCAACTAGATTTAGTTGAATTTTTACAAGAATGGTAAACTAGTAAATAAAAACTAGTTGGAGGGTAAATTGGTCATTTTCTCCCAATGGCATTTTTGAAATATTTAAAAAGTTATAAGGGAAATTTTGGAAAGAGGAAATGGAAGATTAAATCTTGGCCCTTGATTGATGATAAAATCAATCTCAACCATTGGATAAAAAGGCAAAATTGTAATTTCACTATTAAATGAGTTTAGTATTCATTTAATAGTTATATGTGTAAAATAATGGTGAAAAAATGAACAAAATTTTCACCTTTTCCAGAAAAGAACTTGAGAGCTAGGGAAAGAAAGAGAAATTTTTTCCAAGCTCGATTCAAGCCCCGAAACTCGATTTTTATGTAATCTCTTCAACTACAAAGTTGTTCTACTCTTCAAGCTCTATTTTTGGTGTAGATAATTCATGGAAAACATGCTTGATTGATGAGAGTTTTGTAAGAAAAGAAATTAGGGTTTATGGACTAAATTGGGGGTTTTGAGATTTTATGATTCCATGTTGAGATTTAAGTCGAAATTAAGTTGTTATGATGATAAAATCATGTTTTTGAGTTGGGATTTAAACCCTACATATTTTAGTTTATATGAAGATGATTAGGGTTTATGGATTCAAGTTTAATTTAGGGTTTGTGATGTTGGATAAATGATCTAGTCAGCTTGAATTTGTTATTTGGAAGTAAAACCCTAAATTAAAGGTACAAGGACCATTTTGGCAATTCTGAAAGTTAAAGGACTAATCTGAATTTTTATGATTTTGAAGTGTATTTATGTTATTAATAATGATGGAGATGTGAAATTGATGTTAGAATGCTAAATCGATGTAGAATCGAGTTAGTGACCATTTTGAGAAATTGTCAAAGTTAAGTGACCAATTCGAAAATGAGGTTTTAGAGAAGGACTAAATCTAATTTTAGTTGAAATAGTAGAATTCAAGTAGTAATGTTGATTTGAGGACTAATTTGCAAAGTTAAGAAGCTTGAATCCTTATCTTTGCATTTTTAGTAACTATTTCGGAAAGAACGAAAAAATAGAGGGAATTATTTTTGAATAATTATTTGATGAAGAAAGTGATACATTAGTGGTTTGAATCAAGTAAAGGGACCAAATTGACAAACATCAAGGTAAGGAGAAATTAGTATAAACTTTGAAGTTATTTATGGAAGATGTGTAGGAAAACTGGATTTGACAGTAAGTTTGAAAATTCACCATAAATTCTACAAAAATGGTTAGATGATAAATTTTATATCGATGTAAAGATTTATTCGTCTAGTTTAATTTAAAACAAATGGTGATTGATTTTGATTCATATATCAAAAGGTATGAATTTTTAAGTGATGAAAGGTCAGAAAACAAAATAGCAGTCTGTTCTGAAATTCAATACTGGAATTCGACTTTGAAAATTTACCATAAATCATACAAATTGAATCCGAGTTATTAGTTTATATGGTTGTAAAGCTTATTGAATCTAGTTTTGTTTCCAACAATCAGAAACTGATTTCGAGCTCCGAGTTAAAAGATATTAATTTTTAATCGAATGAAGGTAAAAAAAATTACAGAATAGTTTCTGTCAGGACAACCCTATAAATGGGAGTTTGATGAATTTTCACAATTTTTTTAGATTTTATTAATTTGGGTGGCTTATACCGTTAGAATCATTATCGAAACTAGTTTCTATGGTATAAAGGAAATTAAGAGTCAGTATGTATTCTGCTCTATAAAAGTAAATCTTTGAAGGTAGTACAAGTTATAAGAAAATGGAAGTTGAGACATTTATATCTAATGTTAGTTAGCAAGTTTGGAAGAATTATTTGAAGTTCGAAATGGTCATTAAGGACCAAAATGAGTTTTGGACATTATAAGGAAGGAAGGAAATTTATGGGAAATTTTTATGTTGACTGATTAGATAGCTTAATTGAAATATTGTTAAAAGTGAATCTAACAAATATTATTCATATTTATGTGGTTAATAAAGAAAATCCGAATCAAAAGAAGATTCGTGGTACTGTGAAGGAAAGGATCGAGTAGAATTTAGTGAGGCATACTATTACATGGCCCAGGTAAGTGCAGCTTATATATATACAAATAAAAGAAATTGTTTATGTTATACTATGCTTAGTAGAATTCGAGTATGAACTGCTTTTTATCGAATAATTGAATTTTATGTATATAAACATGGTTACTGAATAGAAATAAGACAATTAGACTAATTGATTACATGAAGAGCTACTTGTATGTAGTTAACTAAATGTTACCATAAGATGACATCATAGTTAAATGTGGCAAGCAATATGGAAAATTATGATTTATGTCTGTAAGTGACAAGACAATGAACATGATAGATTGTGTAAAGTACAAGATCACCTCTATGATATTTATTTCAGCCATGTTACATATTTTGATATTATATAGTGGAATAATCGACATAATGTATAATACAGTAATGACAAGTACATGATTATGACGAAATATGGGATGGGAATTGCCCATTTACTCAAATGATGATAGATGATTGAATTGATAGTATTACCGCCATTGGGATTTGCTTATCAATTTTCCAGGACTTTTATGAGGCGCAAAAAGCGTCCTCGAGTACATATCCAATATAGCACTTCGATGCGAGTATAGACTCTACGAAGTCGAGTTATAGCACAAAATGTGCGGGTATGAGGAGCAAAGAGCGTCCTCTAGTACGTACTCAATATAGCACTACGGTGCGAGTATAGACTCTTCGGGGTCGAGTTATAGCACAAAATGTACGAGCATGAGGAGCACAGAGCATCCTCGAGTATGTACCCAGTATAGCACTACGGTGCGAGTATAGACTCTACGGAGTCGAGATAGCACTATGATGCAAGTATAGACTCTACGGAGTCGGTTCAGATGCTATGGTGCAGTATTATAGGCTATGGAGTCTTAAAGGACTTCTCAACCAGTACCACCACAAGATGATTATATGAAAGAATTATGAATATGCAAATGATTTCATGATAAAGGTATGACCATGATAGAGTACATGATATGCATTTGATTGCAACATGAAAGTATGATTATGATAGAGTACATGATATGCACTTGATTGCATGATAAAAGCATAACCATGGTAAAGCATGTGTTATGCAAATGATTACATAATGAAAGCATGTCCATTATAGAGAGCACGTTATGCAATAATAAATTATTCATATGATAGTTAAGATACATGATTCATATAATAGTTATGATACATGACACATGTACATTGTGATATACTTGCCATGTTATAGAGAAAATAAAAGCACAGGTAATCGAGCTAGTAAGCTTAACGATTCGAACAAAGGTTCATTATTACAAGGTTATGGTAATAAGGACAAGGAAAAACCATGTTCTATCATGTTTACTATAGTATTTATATTCTTTAAATTGATGGAACATAGTAATGATGATTATCAAGATGGTACATGAAGATTACTGACCTTGATACATGATGATTAATGAATAATGTTATAGGTTAATTATTGAATAATGACATATGATGATTATGGGATATTAAATATATGATAATGTTTAATATACCTCACTAAGTTCGTACTTAGCGTGTGTCTTATGTCACACGTAGGTTCTCTGGAGTTGCCTAGAGGGGAGGAGCAGAAACCTGGGAAAAATCAAGTTACTACAGTAAGTTCAGTAAGTACATCTTTACTGTAATTTGATAGACTAGTGGGCATGTAGTATTTTTAAAGGTGAATTGTTTTATAAGTTAAATTGTACAACGTATTTTTGCATTGTTATTGAAGTATGTACTTAGAGAAATGGTTTGAAATTTTGGTATAAAAAAAAGAAAATTTACAAATCAAGATTTCTTTCAGCGTTTTCATAACATCTTTAATGTATATTCGGCTTATGAGTATACAATAAGAATATTACATTTATTGGTATCAGAGTAAAGGTTTAGCCAGTTCTGGATGCTAAACCAAGTTTGATATAGAGTTTTCAGTAAATACATGCCCCTAGGATGTCATATTACTGATGTACTGCTTGTATGACTTGATGCTGCTCCTCATTAGTATAAGATGAAATGAGACTAGAATAAGGAAAGTAAAATAATGTTGGATTTCGTCAGATGTCGAATCTTGAAGGTCAAGAAAGGACCCCTAGCGGATACGATACAGTAAAATAAGCATGAAAGTTAGCTTCTGATTAGGATAAGTTATCTGCATAGTAAAGAAATAATACAGTAATTATAAGATACTTGGATATGAAGAAGTAAGAAGAAAAATAATCTTTACTCCAGAAATATATACGTCTGAAGATAACAATGTCAGTAGTGCTGTAGATGTAATTTGGCAGTTTACTCAAGATAAGTTAAAGATTGAAGTTATGATGGAAATAACTTAGTAGTATCTTATTATAAGATGTTTGTATTGTCTGTACATATAAGGGAGAATTGGAAAGTTAAGTAATTATACTATTGAGATGATTAGAAAAGAAACTAAGAAAGAAATTGATTTGTAAAGAGATTATATTTGAAGCTCAAAACAGAAGATGTTAGGTATGAATTAGTCAGAGTACTAAAAGTAGTAAACCATATTGCAAGGATAATCAAAGTAAACATGGAAAGAGTAACAGTGTAGACTCTTCAAATGTTAGAAAAACTTTGAAAAGTCCTTAAATCAGACACAACCTAAGTAAGAAGAATTATTTCTTTAAGGAGATATTAGTATTATAAGATGTAAATTGTGAAGCCTGATAGGACAGAAGACAAGAAATCTAGAATAAAAGTATGATGAAAATGATATTTGAGTATATACTGAACAAGATTGGAAGTCTAATACCGATAAAGGGTATTGAACTCTTAACCAAATAATATTCAAAGAAGTCAACTAAGAGGTTAATTCTACCTGAATAGTTGACAACAAAACCTTATAAAGGTAGGGATGAAGTGTAATGGATAAGCTAAGGTATCTTTTCAGAAAGATTTTTGATAAAGACAATTGGTAATATAAGATGATAACTATGATAAGCATTAAAATAATGTGGATTACTGAAAAAAGGGTTTTCTAATGATCTAAGTGATCAAATACTAGAAGGTATTATGAAGTAAGAACAAGAAGTACCTAAGAGGTTGTAACCTTTAGCAACTGTATATAATAAAGTATTGGTTGTTTAAATGTTTAAGCTGTTGAGAGCCTTAAATGTCAGAGCAGAAAAGAAGTTATGATTGTTTATTTGAAGATGAAGGATGATAAAACTCCTATAGAAGAAGTAATATTGATACAGAGGAAGTAGTTTGGAAAACTTCCTAAAAAGGTGTTAGAAATTGGAGTCAGTGATTAGTTCATAAGAAAATGATTTCACTGATTTCTGAAGCTTTGATAAAGTACTCACATTGTTTATGAGAAATAGTGTGAGATCAGTGGGTTAAGCCGATATGACAAGGAATAATTTTATTTGGAGAATTATAGTATGACTGCTAATAAATGATTTGAAGCATAGCACAAGAATTATAAGAAATTTTAAGAACTGACTGTTAGTAAAGCTGAAAATAAAGCTAGTAATCTGAGAATTTTAAGACCAATTTTAAGATAAATTGGCTATCTATATAAAATGTAGAAGTCAAATGTAAAAAGAAGATTGATCTTTGGTCAAGATGTTATCAGTTAAAGCTAAAAGAAAAACAAAAGGAAGAAAAGTATCAATTCGAGGAAGGATGATTTGTATAGGTCAAAAAAGGGAAAAATTTGGTTCCAGAATTGTTATACCTCAAAGAATCATGAAAGAGTTGGACCAAGAGTATATGAATGGGTCTTATCTCTAGAAGTGAGCAAAAGTCTATAGTATATGTACTTATGTTTTGGGGCATTAACTGAATTATTTATATGTCATCACTCCTGAATAAATTGAGACGCAATTAGATTTGATACATGAAGAGGGGTTAGTAGAAATATTGATTTATGGAATTAAAGAATTAAGGAATAAGAAATTTCATTGATTGAAGTTTTAAGGAAAAGTCACAAGGTCGAAAAAGCCAATTGGAAGCCTGAGAAGAAAATAGGGAAGTAATATCCGTAAATGTTTGGAACATGTACACTTTGAAAATTCAAGGACAAATTTTCTTAAAGGGGAGGAATTATAATATCCCAAATTTTGGTTAGTGACCAAAATGTAAATTTTGAAAGTTTTGGGGTTAAAAGTATAAACTTTGTGAAAGTTTGGGGACTGAAGTGTAAATTTCCCCAACAAGTGATTTTATTCAGTATAAGAGTGAATCAGATCGAAATAGGTACCTTGATATCAGTTTTGAGAATTAAGATACAGTAGAAGGTATCGAATTTGGATCGAATAAAATTGTTAAGTGTGCTCAGGCCAGGGAAATACAAGGATGGGTGATTTTCAGGAAGGTCCCATAAAAGTGTTTCTGATCGATATTTTGGACTCAGTAAAAGTAAAGAATATTCGAATGGATTATCAATAAAGGATTTCTAAGATAAATTTACTATTTGAAGATTTTCGATAATTATTGGGACAATAGACTAAGTTAAGAAAATTCAATCTAAGACTTCAGGAAAGGAAATTTTTATAAGATGATAGTGTTCATTTTCCCGAATATGGAAATATGGAATTTTTGGAATAAATCCGATAGCTCGATAAGGTGAAATCGCAGTAAAAGTATTTTATGAATATCGAGAAATCAGATCGAACTGAAATTTTAGAGGCTGATCCAAAAGCCATGAAAAATTCATAAAATATTTTATTATAGTTGGTTGGATTTCAACTAGATTTAGTTGAATTTTTAGAAGAATGGTAAACTAGTAAAAAAACTAGTTGGAGGGCAAATTGGTCATTTTGCCCCAATGGCATTTTAGAAATAATTAAAAAGTTATAAGGGCAATTTTGGAATGAGGGAATGGAAGATTAAATCTTGGCCCTTGATTGATGATAAAATCAGTCTCAACCATTGGATAAAAGGCAAAATTATAATTTCACTATTAAATGAATTTAATATTCATTTAATAGTTATATGTGTAAAATAATGGTGAAAAGATGAACAAAATTTTCACCTTTTTCCAGCAAAGAACGTGAGAGCTAGGGGAAGAAAGAGAAAATTTTCCAAGCTCGATTCAAGCCCCGAAACTCGGTTTTCAAGTAATCTCATCAACTACAAAGTTGTTCTACTCTTCAAGCTCTATCTTTTGGTGTAGATAATTCATGGAAAACATGCTTGATTGATGATAATTTTGTAAGAAAAGAAATTATGGTTTATTGACTAAATTGGGGGTTTTGAGATTTTATGATTCTATGTTGAAATTTAAGACGAAATTAAGTTGTTATGATGATAAAATCATGTTTTTGAGTTGGGATTTAAACTCTACATATTTTAGTTTGTATGAAGATGATTAGGGTTTATGGATTCAAGTTTAATTTAGGGTTTGTGATGTTGAATAAAGGATCTAGTAAGCTTGAATTTGTTATTTGGAAGCAAAACCCTAAATTAAAGGTATAGGGACCACTTCGACAATTCTAAAAGTTAAAGGAATTATCTGAATTTGTATGATTTTGAAGTGTATTTATGTTATTAATAATGATGGAGATGTGAAATTGATGTTAGAATGCTAAACCGATGTAGAATCGAGTTAGTGACCATTTTGAGAAATTGTCAAAGTTAAGTGACCAATTCGGAAATGAGGTTTTAGAGAAGGACTAAATCTAATTTTATTTGAAATAGTAGAATTCAAGTATTAATGTTGATTTGAGGACTAATTTGCAAAGTTAAGAAGCTTGAATCCTTATCTTTGCATTTTTAGTAACTATTTCGGAATGAACGAAAAATTAGAGGGAATTATTTTTGAATAATTATTTGATGAAGAAAGTGATACATTAGTGGTTCGAATAAAGTAAAGGGACGAAATTGACAAATAACAAAGTAAGGAGAAATTAGTATAAAGTTTGAAGTTATTTATGGAAGTTGTGTAGGAAAATTGGATTTGACAGTAAGTTTGAAAATTCACCATAAATTCTACAAAAATGGTTAGATGGTAAATTTTATATCGATGTAAATATGTATTCGTCTAGTTTCATTTAAAACAAATGGTGATTGATTTTGATTCATATATCAAAAGATATGAATTTTTAAGTGATGGAAGGTCAGAAAACAGAATAGCAGTCTGTTCCGAAATTCAATACTGGAATTCGACTTTGAAAATTTGCCATAAATCATACAAATTGAATCTGAGTTATTAGTTTATAGGGTTGAAAAGCTTATCGAATCTAGTTTCGTTTCCAACAAACAAAATCTGATTTGGAGTTTCGAGTTAAAAGATATTAATTTTTAATCGAATGAAGGTAAAAAAAATTATAGAATAGTTTCTGTCAGGACAACCTTGTAAACGGGAGTTTGATGAATTTTCATAATTTTTGTAGATTTTATTAATTTGTGTGGCTTATACCGTGAGAATCATTATTGAATCTAGTTTCTATGGTATAAAGGAAATTAAGATTCAGTATGTATTCTGCTCTGCAGAAGTAAATCTTTGAAGCTAGTACAAGTTACTAGAAAATGGAAGTTGAGACATTTATATCTAATGTTAGTTAGCAAGGTTGGAAGAATTATTTGAAGTTCGAAATTGTCATTAAGGACCAAAATGAGTTTTGGACAGTATAAGGAAGGAAGGAAATTTATGGAAAATTTTTATGTTGAATGATTAGATAGCTTAATTGAAATATTGTTAAAAGTGAATCTAACAAATGTTATTCATATTCATGTGGTTAATAAAGCCTAACCCGAATCAAAAGAAGATTCAAGGTATTATGAAGGAAAGGATCGAGTAGAATTTAGTGAGGCATACTATTACATGGCCCAAGTGAGTGCAATTTATATATATATATACTAGTAAAAGAAATTGTTTATGTTATACTATGCTTAGTAGAATTCGAGTATGAACTGCTTTTTATCGAATAATTGAATTTTATGTAAATAGAAATGGTTACTGAATAGAAATAAGACAATTACACTGATTGATTACATGAAGAGCTACTTGTATGTAGCGAACTAAATGTTACCATAAGATGACATCATAGTTAAATGTGGCAAGCAATATGGAAAAATATGATTTATGTTTGTAAGTGACAAGACAATGAACATGATAGATTGTGTAAAGTACATGATCACCTCTATGATATTTATTTCATTCATGTTATAGATTTTGATATTATATAGTGTAGTAATCGACATGACGTATAATACAGTAATGACAAGTACATGATTATGACGAAATATGGATGAGAATTGCCCATTTACTCGAATGATGATAGATGATTGAATTGATAATATTACTGCCATTGGGATTTGCTTATCAATTTTGCAGGACTGTTATGAAGAGCAAAGAGCGTCCTTGAGTACATATCCAATATAGCACTTCGATGCGAGTATAGACTCTACGGAGTTGAGTATAGACTCTACGGAGTCGAGTTATAGCACAAAATGTGCGAGTATGAGGAGCAAAGAGCGTCCTCTAGTATGTATTCAATATAGCACTATGGTGTGAGTATAGACTCTTTGGAGTCAAGTTATAGCACAAAATGTACGAGCATGAGGAGCACAGAGCGTCCTCGAGTACGTACCCAATATAGCACTACGGTGCGAGTATAGGCTCTACGGAGTCGAGATAGCACTACGGTGCGAGTTAGACTCTACGGAGTCGGTTCAGACGCTACAATGCAGTATTATAGGCTATGGAGTCTTAATGGACTTCTCAGCAAGTATCACCACAAGATGGTTATATGAAAGAATTATGAATATGCAAATGATTTCATGATAAAGGTATGACCATGATAGAGTACATGATATGCATTTGATTGCAACATGAAAGTATGATTATGATAGAGTACATGATATGCACTTGATTGCATGATAAAAGCATAACGATGATAAAGCATGTATTATGCAAATGATTTCATAATGAAAGCATGTCCATTATAGAGAATACGTTATGCAATAATAAATGATTCATATGATAGTTAAGATACATGATTCATATGATAGTTATAATACATGACACATGTACATTGTGATATACTTGCCATGTTATAGAGAAAATAAAAGCACAGGTAATCAAGCTAGTAAGCTTAACGATTCGAACAAAGGTTTATTATTACAAGGTTATGGTAATAAGGACAAGGAAAAGCCATGTTCTATCATGTTTACTATAGTATTTATATTCTTTAAATTGATGGAACATAGTAATGATGATTATCGAGATGGTACATGGAGATTACTGACCTTGATACATGATGATTAATGAATATTGTTATAGATTAATTATTGAATAATGACATATGATGATCATGGGATATTAAATATATGATAATGTTTACTATACCTCACTAAGTTTGCACTTAGTGTGTGTCTTATGTTACACGTAGGTTCTCTGGAACTGCCTAGAGGGGAGGAGCAGAAACTTGGGAAAAATCAAGTTACTATAGTAAGTTCAGTAAGTACATCTTTACCTTAATTTGATAGACTAGTGGGCATGTAGTTTTTCTAAAGGTGAATTGTTTTATAAGTTAAATTTTACAACGTATTTTTGCATTGTTATTGAAGTATGGACTTAGAGAAATGGTTTGAAATTTTGGTATAAAAAAAGAAAATTTACAAATCAAGATTTCTTTCAGCGTTTTCGTAACATCTTTCTTTCTTCATCTTGTTCAGCACCGTTTCAAATTATTGAACTATTTCAATGGCTTCCTCTTCTACTTCTTTCAAGCGATTCTTCAACGAGGAGATTGAGAAAAGTTTGAAACCAAATTTTCCTTGAGAAGTTTTTGCTATGAGAAGCACTGCGACCTCAAAATAGAGACGAACAATGGCTTCCCTCCAGAAGTCATGTTAACAATTAGCCTGCACAAATGGAGTCTGTTTTGCCAGCAACAAGGGGAGATCTATGCCACCATCGTTCAAGAATTCTCTACGCATCTTGTGACCAAGGATTCGCCTTTCTGGATGATTAGAGGTAAATGTGTTCATTTTGATGAAGGGTATATTAACACTATGTTTGAGTTGGATGATGCATGTGATGAATATTTTGAATATATTAAATCGATGAATGCTGTCAAGAGAAAGAGGCTGCGGGCAGATCTGTGTGAACCTGGCACGGCATAGACAGTGTCATCAAAGGGGCACCGTACGGTGAAGAGGTTGGCATTGAAACCCCAATGGAGAGGATGGAATCACTTCCTCAAGGCAAATTTGATGCCTACATCCCATAAGGAGATTGTGTCAGAAGAAAGGCTGATCCTATTGCACTCCATTGTTATGGGGCGCAAGATTAATGTTGGCAAGCTTATTATTGAGGAAACTTATAAGTGTGCAGTGAAAGGTAATGCAGTTTGTTCTTTCCCTTGTTGATTTCTAACATTTGCATGCTCCATGGTGTGCCCAAGCTTGGTACAGATAAGGGACAAACAATCAAGGTAACAACAATTGCAGCTGCTATATAGAGAAATCTAGTTGCTGCCGAGCTAAAGGACAAGGGCAAGGGGAAGGAAAAAGTGCCCACGCCAAAGCCAAAGAAGTCAAGGGTTGTGCCGGACACTATGCCTGAAACTATGCCAGACAGTTCAGTGGCAATGCTGTCTCAGATCAACCATCGCCAGGAGATCATACTCAGTAAATTAGAGAAGGCTAAGGAGCTTAATGTAAAGCTACAGCATTACGTACATGCCAGGGATGTTGTAATCAGGGAAGCTCTTAAGAAAATGTCCTTTGACTTTGTGCCAGAATTTCCAGACTTCTCTGTCGAGCCCTCTGCCAGCGACAATGCCATGCCAGCTAGTCCAGTTCATACCTCATCCGATGTCACAGTTCCATTGTCTCCAGTTCAAGTCGAGTCTGCCAGTTCCGATTCTTTATCTGAATCAAAGGAAACCAAAGCCAAGTCTGCCAAAGCCAAGTCGCCAGTGACACCTGCTATACATGTGCCATCTGATACCACCGATGCACTTGTCGCGTCGGAGCCTGCCAAGAAAAAAGAGAAAGTTAGAGTCTTTACTACCGTTTCAAAATCGAGCCTGAAAAGAAAGAAGCACATGGCCCTTGATTGTGGGCCATTTGTGAGAAGAAAAACTCATGCCGCATGAGAAATAGTCTCCGAAGGGTAGTCCTCTTCTGTCTAAACTCCTTTACATTTCATTTCATTGCATTTACATTATCATGCATTTTTATTTTTTTCTATTTTTCTTGTATGTATGTGTTGTTTCATGCATTGAGGACAATGCACATCTTGAGTTTGGGGGTGTGTATTTTCTCACATTTATACCATGCCATACATTTCATGTTTAATTTCTGTTATCGTGCCATCTAGGTCATTTAGATAGATGCATACCAAACCACTAAAAAAAGAAAAAGAAAATTTTGCCTCGGTTTAATCTTGAAAAATGTTAACATTTGTTAGGCAAGTTTAATTTGATCTAGGTGTTTGTCCAATGAGGAAATTTTAATCTTTAGTTGTCATGCCATGCCAGCAGAGTAGTATGCCAGGTTAGCTTGGCAATTTATCTCTAGTTTAGGGAATTGAAACTTCACTTTACACGTAGTATGTATCTAGTTCCTTAGCAAACTTAGACTTTTTGAAACTATGCTCAGATTTAAAAAAAAAAATCAAATGATGCTAGGGTAAAAGAAACTAATAAGGCAACAATGTTCTGCCAGGGCAATGAAAAAAAATGAACTCTCCTCTACCTACGGATAATAAGTTACTTGGGGCTTCGTGGTTTGCTCCCTCTTAGTTCTCAAGTCCAAAACCTTAGAGTATTAGTTGAAGAGAAAGCCTAGTGATGTCTAGATTAAGGTGGGGATTCATGGTATGCTCCCTCTTGTCTCTCACGCTGAATAGTGTCACGAAGCAAGCTTAAATTAGTGTTAACAAAAACCCTTGGCAAGAAAAAATGATAAAAATAAGAATCTGAGTTTAGGTAGTAAAATTGGATAAGGGAGTGAAAGGACAATTGATGCATATTGCCTACACATCATGCACTCTACATGAACTTAGACTAGAGTTATATTGCTGCACTTGAATTACTACCTGCTTGGCATTATTGCACTGAGATACTGAGGACATAAATAGAGCCAAATTCTGCTTGCCAGCACGTGTTGGTATTCAACCAAAATTTTGTCGAGGTAACATTTTCACGTTTTTTTTATTTTGATTGCATTACTTGAGGACAAGCAATGAGTTAGGTTTGGGGGTGTGTTACCTCTCCAAAAGTACTGTTTTAATGCCAATCTTACAATGATTTTGCTTGTTTTTAGGTACATTTAGTTACATTAGGATGTTAAAACCATGCATTTGCATAAGGAGTTTAGAATTCTGTCTATGCCAGTGTGAATGGTTGTTTTGTTGGTAATTTTGCAGGTTTGGCATAGGATTTGGCCCATAAAAGCAACACAGGAAGGAATGCCAGAGAGAATGCCGTGTGCTGTTGGCACAGATGGACCAGACAATGCCAGGCACCGGTTGGCAGAGAAGTGAACTTGATGCCATGCCAAGAGGTAGTTGGACCCTGAAAAAATAGGATAAGATCAGGCTCCAAAAAGATAGCAATTGGATCAATCTCCGAAAAAATAGCGGATAAGATGGTGCCAAGAGTGACTGGCAGATCCATGCCAAGCTTGGATGCCAAGGCAGCGTCGGCAGTATGACGTCAGCACTAACTTGATCAGCTCTCATTCAAATTGGGATAAGATGATTATCTCTCATCCCTTCAGCATTTGAAATTCAAATGAGGAGCTTATCCTATCCCTTCCTTGCATGCCTATTTAAACACCAACCAAGGAGGATCTAGAGGAGTGATTCATAGATGATCAGAGTGAGGAGTTGGTGTGCAACGATTGACAACTGGTTGCACCTTGGAAAGGTGGTTCGACCAGCTTGGCCGAGAAGCCTGGATCTTGAAGGGTTACATCGAAAGACCCCTTCTAGCCCATTTTATCTTTCAAGTTATTTTATTTTATTCTAAATGATTATGTACTTGGGAAACGTTTGTGGTTTTTTGGTTAAGTCCCTCACCATGAACTAATTTCACAGTTGGTAGGGGATGTTTGCGTTGAACGCTATTTTATGTTTTAGTTTTTAATAATAAATTTGCCTTGGCAATGCTTTATCTATTCAACATACTTTAATGCTTTCTAAATACTATGCCTAGCAAGAGCTAGCACTGTTAGCCTATTGCTCCTCAATATCTTAACAAACTTGGGGTGGCAACGATTAAGTTGTTGAATATTGAGGAGAGAAGCTTCGAGAAAAGTCGTTCAAGTAGATGAACTTACTTCGGGAGTGAAATCTACCCCTTAGGAGTATAGATTGGATCATAATCAAATTGATTTATTTAAAAGCATGCACTATAGAGATATATGGGTTTTTACATGATCAATTTAGGGCAATGACCATTGAGAGAGGCTTTGCTAATTTTGAATATGCTCGACAAACAATGCCAAGACAGGTTGTTATTAAAGGCTGGCATGGCATGAATAGCTTGAAAACCAGGCATTCCCTGCCAACGCTCATCATTCATTAAAGCACCTTCCTTGCCAACGTCTTTACTTTACTTTTATTTCTTTTCTATTCAAGTATTTCCAAAACCAACTTAAAAAAAAACAACTTTTTCTCAAGGCAACTAACAATCAAAGACAATTGAATTCCAAATCAATCTCTGTGGGATCGATACTCAGCTTAACTGTTGTATTACTTGCAGACCGTGTATACTTGCATGCAAAAGACTCATCTTGGCACTGTTTTATACTTTTCCAATACATATCTTCTGCCCCCTTTTGCCAGCATTCACTTAAAGAGTCTACACGGAGCCACTATAGATTTGACCAAAAACATTTTCATCATATATACCCTCATCATCCATACCCAAAAGTTCGACAATTTTAGAAGAATCAAGTTGGAATTTATTTCCCAAGAGATAAGACTCAATAGCTATGGCCTCATTTTTCTCTCGATTTAAAATACATCGGGCATTTGAATAGAAAATAAGGACAAGATTTTTGTAAAGAATGTCGGGTATGCTTAAAAAAGTCATAAATTTCCATCCCCTCATTAAATCAAGATAAAGAAAGTGAAATTCATTGGAGCACATAAAGGAAATAGAAACAACGCCCTTACGATGAATTTTGTAAGATTGAAATTGTTTAAAACAATTTATAGCATTGGGATATTCCGGTTCCTTAAAACAAAGGACAAAAAGTAGGTTAAGATTGAGTTTGGTACCATTGTTTTCGAAATTGGGATTTGCATTAGTAATAGTAGAACTATACCCCAACTCTTTTCTAGATCTTTTTTAGGAGGCATGGTTAAAAACCTGAAAAATTCAAACTAAAAAAACACATGTATGCATAAACATCAAATTCAATCCAATGATCAAGGTACGGTAAAAATTTATATTGTATAGTTTAAAATCATATACAAGTATAAATAAAAATTTTGGAAAACTTAAAATTTGAAAACTGGAAAATACAATATACAAGTATAATTTTTATTCGAATAAAAAATTTTAGTTTTGAAAGAGTTTTTGTAAAATCTTTGAAAACAAGGATATATACATCCTAAATATATAAGTTTTATACCTAAAGACTATACATGTATAAAGAAATTCAAAATAAAGAGAAAATAAAGTTTTTACCTTGAGTATGGATGAAAGGATGAGTGAAGAGATGTTGTGCACAAAGTTTAATGTTTAGAGTAAAAGCCCCAAAAGATTTGAAGAATTTTGATGAAAAACCTAGAGATTTAGAGGGTTTTATAGGATATTTTCGGCTAGGGTTTTGAAATTAAAGAAGATACACTTTGATTTGAAATAGGAAAGGTCATTTAAAGGCTTTAGTGGCTACACGTACTGAAATTGCGTACTAGTACAAGTTTACCTCATACTGATCCTAGACCCGTAGTGGTATAGGCCAAGCTGTACCGAAACACTACCCCTGATACCTGTATCGATACGCTAAACCCTATATCAATATCCCATAACCAAATTTGATAGATTTGGCTACAAGGGACCCAAAAATTCAATTTTACTCGATTTTATATGCATGTTTATGATATGAGAACATCATGAATGGGCAAAAATAGATTCATACCCCCTAACAACTTGAATAGATGCATATAGGAGCAAAATCACAAAAACATGAAAATCAACCAAATTCAAGCAAGATTTAAGCACAAAACAAGGCTCTAAGGTCAAAAAGGCTAGTAAGCCCTAACTCTATCCTAAGAGTCTAAAAACGATCTTTGTCTAAAGGTTCAGTAAAGATATCCACTAATTGGTTCAAGGTGTCTACATACTCTAGAACAATATCATATTTCAGGACATGATCTCGAATGAAATGATGCCTTATCTCTATGTGCTTGGTTCTAGAATGTTAGATGGGATTCTTAGTGAGACAAATAGCACTAGTATTGTCACACTTTAAGGGGATGGTACCTACATCAATTTTGCAATCTAAGAGTTGTTGCTTCTTCCAAAGAACTTGAGCACAACAACTATCGGCCGAAATATATTCTGCCTCGGTGGTAGATAACGCTATGCTATTTGGTTCTTAGAAAACAATGAGATAGGCATATTGCCTAGAAATTGACAAGTATTAGAGGTACTATTTCTATCTATCTTACAACCTCCATAATCTACATCTAAATAAGCATGCAAACTAAAGGATGAGTCTCTAGGATACCAAAGACCTAAACAAGTGTGTCTCTAAGGTATCTAAAGATTCTCTTAACGGAATATAGATGTGATTCTCTAGGACTAGCTTGAAATCTAGCACACAAGCAAACACTAAACATAATATCCGGTCTACTTGTGGTAAGATAAAGCAAAGATCCTATCATAGATCTATAAAGCTTAAGATCAACACATTTACCTCCTTCATCTTTGTCAAGCTTTGTAGAAGAGCTCATCGGTGTGGCTTAAGGTTTCACATTCTCCAAGCCAAACTTCTTGAGCATATCCTTGATGTACTTTGCTTGATTGATGAAGATTTCATCCTTCCTTTGTTTGATTTGGAGTCCCAAAAAGAATGAGAGCTCCCCCATCATGCTCATTTCAAATTCACCTTGCATTAACTTAGCAAAATCTTGGCAAATAAGTTCATTAATAGAACCAAAATTAATATCATTAACATATATTTGAACTATTAAAATGTCTTTACATTTTCTTTTTATAAAAAGTGTAGTATCAACCTTCCCTTTGTTAAAACCTTTTTCAATTAAAAAATTTGACAATCTTTCATACCAAGCTCTAGGAACTTTTTTCAAACCATATAAAGCTTTTCAGAGTTTAAAAACATGGTTTAGATATTTTGGATCTTCAAAATTTGGTGGTTGTTCTACATACACTTCTTCATTTATAAAACCATTTAGAAAAACACTTTTAACATCCATTTGAAAAAGCTTGAATTCATGATAACATGCAAATGCAAGCAACATCCTAATAGCTTCTATTCTAGCTATGGGTGCATAGGTTTCATCAAAATCAATTCCTTCTTCTTGAGTGTAACCTTGAGCAACAAGTCTAGCCTTTCTTCTCACTATGCTACCACTGTCATCTAGTTTATTTCTATAAACCCATTTAGTACCTATAGTAGATTTATCACTAGGCCTATCAACTAATGTCCAAACTTTACTCCTCTTAAATTGATTTAACTCTTCTTGCAGAGCCAATCTCCAATAATCATTATTTAATGCTTCTTTGATATTTTTAGGCTCTATGCATGAGATAAATGCAACAAAATTACATGTATTTCTAAGAGAGGATCTAGTGGTTACCCCTTCGGATGGATCACCCAAAATCTCACCACCTTTGACATAGTTGAACTCCCTTAGGCAAGTGACCTCCATTTCCTATAGAGATGTGTCCTTCAAGGCTTTTAGAGGTGGATCTTGTGGTTCTTCTTTTGGTGGAACTTCTTATAACTTTGATGATTGTCCTCCACCATCATTGACATCCAAAATTCCTACATCATCATCATCACAAGTATCCTTCCTCAAAAGAAGGTTATCATCGAAAATAATATGTATTGACTCTTCAACTACTAAAGTTCTTTTATTAAATACACGATATGCTTTAGAGTTTAAAGATTAACCTAGAAAAATAGATTCATCACTTTTTGCATCAAACTTGCCTAAATTGTTTTTTCCATTGTTTAAAACAAAACATTTGCATCCAAAAAGATAAAAATAGCTAATGTTAGGCTTTTTTTTGAAAAGCTCATAAGGTGTTTTGTTTAAAATACGCATAACCATTACTTGATTAACAATATAGCAAGCCGTATTAGTGGCTTTCGCCTAAAAATACTTAGGCAAATTATTTTCATAAAGCACCTAGCCATTTCTTCTAAAGTTCTATTTTCCTCTCAACAACCCCATTTTGTTTAGGTGTGCGAGGAGCGAATTTAACATGTGAAATAGAGTAACCAACATCATTTTGTTTATTGGCTTTTGCCCAAAAATAATTAGGCCAATTGTTACAAAACTCTTCAAAACCAAGATTTTGAAATTTGGTTCCATGGTCACTCCTAACATGTGAAATAGAGTAACCAACATCATTTTGGTTTGCTTTTGAAAAAGTGATGAATTTATCTAAAGCCTCATCCTTGGTACTTAAAACTAGAATGTAACGCCCTAGTTTTTGGCCTAGTGGTTTTGAGGCTTAATAGATGGTCTGGTGGACCGGGTTAGAGATTCGAGTCAAATTCAGGACCGTATATTTTTTTATAAGATAAAAATATGGAAAAATGGTTAAAAAATATATTTTAATGTATGATTAATATTGGTGAAATCAATTTTGGAAAATAAGGTTTGGAGGTGTGACATTTTGGCTAGTGACCAAAATGCAATTTTTGAAAGCTAGTTTTAAAGGTGACTAAAATGAAAAGGGTCAAATTATTAGAATCCTTAAGGAGCTATTTTACCAAGTTTTTTCTGGTGATTTCTCCCTTCAACTAAATCATTTTAATATGTGTTTTCAAGGATAATAAAAAGAGATTTTAGATATTAAAGTTAACTATTTGGTTTAATGAAAATTGACTTAACTTTTCTCTCTACTTCTTTTCTGCCAAACACTCAAGTTTTCATCAAAAACCAGAGGTGAGAGATCAATTTTACTTAGATTCTTGATCTACAATTGATTATTTAACTTTGATTTACAAAACCTCATTGAAATCTTGTGTTTTCCTAGCTTTAAACAAGCCAATTGAGGGAGAAATCACACAATAGGGTTAAGGTCTCTGATCTCCTCTATTGAATGGTTCTTTATTGATATTCCCAAGTGTTTGATCCTTGATTTATAGTTTATAATCCGATTTTGTGTTTTTATATTGAATTAATTGTTTTAATTGGGAGAAATTGATGAAAAAGAGAAAGTTTCAAATTGGATCTATTTTCTAGTGTTGAGGATTGATTTTAAACATATTTTGGATGTATTATGATGTTTTTAAGTTGATTTTAACAATGGAATCCCGAAACTCTTGAATCTCTAATTTTTTAGGTTGTTAGAATTGTATTTTTGTGGAGTTGTGGTGGCTGTGTGATTTCTAGAAGTGTTTGGATATTTTGATTATGTTTTTAGGTGTTCATTGATGATATTGAAGGAGTTTAATTGCTAGTTTATGGCTGGGTTGTGTTTGGAAAGGATTAGATGATGTTTTCGGTTGTTATGGTTGGGTAATTGTGAGGAGGTGGTGGAAGTCCGTGTGGATTTGTTGTTACAATGTTTTGAATGCATTGAGATGCATTAATCCTCTGTTGTAATGTGTTTAAAACATGGGAGATGGATCCGGAAGTGATCGGTGAAGCTTTGAAGGCTTCAGACGCTTGTTTTTGCTTTGGCGAATCGAGGTTTCGCGTATCGGTGAGTGGCAACGGCTTTAAAAGTTTTTCAAAGGGTTGAAAGTGGTTTTGGAAGTTTAGGATAAGTTTGAAAATTTTACCTAAGCTTGGAAGTAAGTTTTCTCTCCTTTGATCTTTAATATCAGTTCGAATATGAGCATGTGAGATTCATGTTTTAGTCGTAAACATGGTCAGTTTTTACTTACTATAAATGCATGATTTTAAGTACATATGCAGTGTTTGAAAAGTATGTTAAATGCTAGTGAGCATTGGATTTTATTCTGGTCGGGAATGTTATGTTGCTATGGCAATGTGATTTGCATATGTGGGGATTTTGTGTAATGCATTGTAAAACAGTGAGTATATGGTTTTGTAAAAGATATATTGGCTATGTGACTAGGTGAGAAAACATTCGGATATAGTTGGCATGCCATAGGATAAAGTGCACTATAATATGTTAAAAATCGATCGTGGTTAAAGGATCCTTGAGGTATAGTGGTCGGCTACAAGGACTATGTGGTTATCACTTAGGTTGAGTGGACGGTTCCCCTTGTTGATGTAAAACTTGCGGTCGGCAAGGTGGTTAATTCATGCGGTCGGCATGGTGTGGTCTTGATGATTGTCGGTCATTAAGGGATATCTATGTATTCGATGTGTAAAGTTAACGGTTGGCTAATCGAGGATAGTGATCGACTATCTGGGGTCACTAAAATTGCCAATATATGAAGTTTAGTGTGTAAGGTTAACGGTCGGTTAACTAAATATTAGCGGTCGGCTAATCAAGGGTAGTGGTCGACTGTCCGAGGTCACCATATTTGCCAATATATGAGAATTCTACTATTGAATCTATTTTTAATGCTTTGGAATTTAAGCATGGTTTTGTATAAAATGCTTTGGGGGTTTAAGCATGTGGTATATATTGTTTTACATATGGTCGATATGCATGATTTGAATTGGAATCATTGGAACTTGTTGTTGATTAATGATAATGTTGCATATGGCTTAATATGTTGGTTTTAAAAGATGTTAGGTACATGGCTTTAAAAGCATGATAATGTTTAAGTGATGTTTTAAAGGATGATTGAAATGAGGATTTAATGTAATGTTGAGAAATGGATTTAAATGCATTGATGGTGTTTTATTTTGAGCATTCCTCACTAAGCCTAGTGTGCTTACGCTCTCTTTGTCCATTAATGCAGAGAATTAGAAGCTTGGAAGGGAGCAAGAAGCAAGGGATCTTGAAAGACTTGGTAACCAAAGTATGTTTTTTTTTGGATTAGACTATAAGTAATAAGGGCAATAAGGGTTTTCGAGGTTATTTGGGGAATGTTTTATTGAACTCCCTGTTTGAGCAAGTTTGTCTTGTTGCTCTTGGGTTGTAATTGGCCTATGCGGTTTGATTGGGGTGATGGTTTGAAGTTTCATGTTTTACATGAATGGTCTTATAGGAAGCATGCCTATAGATTTACATTTGATGCATGATACTGTGAAATGAAGTTGAAATGGTGATGTTATGTGGTGGTTTGATTCTAGATTATATTGGTTGTACGTTAGGAGCATGTTAGAATGTTTTGGTATGGTTGAAAGCTTGTTAAACCAGCAAAAATAGACATTTCAGGTCCAGGCATACCGGTACGGGTGTCTCCATTTCAGTACGTGTAAGCCATTTTAGTCTTAGCATACCGGTACGCGGGCAGCTGTTTCAGTACAAATTGAGGCAAAATAAGCCAGCGTTTCGGTACTGAGTACCTGTTTCGATATCGCACAATGTTTTATTTAAGGGTGTTTCGACACGCGGGGGGCGTATCGAAACAAATTTTGGCTACTAGAATCTAGGGTGTTCGAGACAATAAAGCCGTACCGATACGCATGTACCGTACTGATACGGGTGGCAGTTAAGTTGGTTGTATGGAATATTTTGAGGTTCTATTTTCTTACGTTTTGGCCCTTGAATGTTGTGGACGCAATTAGATAAGTATGGATGATCGTATTGAGCTAATTTTCAGCACGTAAGCATGAAATATATTTAATTAACTTAAAATTGGGAAAAGTCCCTGTATATTGCTGAATTTTCAATTTACTCCTTAAATTGCATTTGGGTCCAATTGGATTTTGATTCGATACTCAATTGAGATGAGTTCTCACCTGTGAACAGTATGTACATGTAGGAAAGTAATAATGCATCTAGACAAGATAAAAGAAAAATAATGGACGTGTTTTAGTTTTCATCTTCCGGTTTACTTCGATAAACCTATTGTAGCTTACTCGGTTCGGTCTTGCGACTAGGCCAGGTCGAGGGGGTTACATTTTGTGGCATTAGAGCCAGGTTTGCGATAATTGGGAGTTGGTATGATGGATGTGATATTATTGTGAGTTGAACTCTGTTGTTTACTATGCACGGTGATTGTAAAATGCATGTTGATTGCTTTATGCCATGTTGGGGGAAAACTTGGGAAACCCATTGCCTTATTATTATAGTCTGAAATGTTATGATTTTTAAATAAAAGTCTTGGATCCTTGCTTGAAGCTGAGGTGATTATTTTTGTTTTGAAATGATTATCATGCCTTAGAGAATGTGTTATGTTACGACCGAGAGCATAAATGAGAACTAGCGTGATGCTGTTGCTTTTAGTCAGTGCGTTGAGGAGAGTGTTGTGTCTCCTAGGGGTTTGTCACCTTAAAGCATGTACCACCTATTCCGATTGGGCCGGAGTTGAGTGATATGATGCCTTCATATAGGCGATGTTTTGAGCTTTTAATCTGTTGTTGCTGGAGTGCTTGTGTTTGCACCGACGGTTGGGCAAAATAAGGTTGCCATTGGAATATCCCTATAGTTTGGAAGAAGTTGAGTACTACGGGTTGTCACTCGAGGTATCCGAGATAGGGATGGCCAATGTTATCTAGGTTTAGACCAAATAGGGTGTATTGGTACCCGTATGTTGGGAGGTGTTGAATCGCTATTGCAAGGTGATGCCTTTAGTTGGTGGACAACTGTATCCGTGGGCGTAAAACCCAATGATGTGAATTAGGAGTCTTTCCATGATGTCTTTTGGAAGAAGTATTTGGGGTTAGATACTTGGATGACAAGAAATGAGAGTTAATGGCTTGAGTTCAGGGTCGTGTGGCCGAGTTTAAGGTACAATATGTTCGGTTGAGCCAACATGCTCCTAAACTGGTACCGACAGGGAGATATCGCTGTGACCGATTCTGTTATGAATTGGATCGGGGTGTTAAAGTGTGCATGTTGGCTTCTGGTTACACCATTTTCGACGTGTTGGTGCATGGGCAAAGTGTTTTGAGGAAAACCTGGGTTTATTGGTTCCGTGTGGGAGGTTCTGGCCCTGGTAAGAGAATTACGGATTCTAGTTCTGGTAATGTTTAGTTTAAAAGGAATGGTGATAAAAGATATCGCCCTGGGTTGAGGCGAGGTGATGACAGTTCTGGGTGAGGACCGCAGGGTCAGAGTATCTAGACTAGAAGAGTATTTAACAAGTTGGGTATGTGGATCATGTGATCTCATAAGGCGAGATTATCCGCATTTGGTATGTAGAGTGTAAACCCTTGTGCTTGTGGTTATTGATGGTTGTGAGAATTGTGGTTTGAATGATCGTCTCGTAGGTGATAGTTGTGCAAATGCAGGAGGCTAGTTCTCCCGGTGAGACGATTAGTGCGGGAAGGATGTTTGAAAGTGCCTTTGATAGTTTAAATCATGAGGTTGTGGTTGATTTGTTGGATTTGCTGCTCCACGATTTTTGATGTAAATCTGGGTATGGATAGAGGCTGGAACATGGAGCTGTGGTTGGTTTTGGATCCTAGCGAGTTGCCTTGAACTTGCTGATGTTTACGAGGTGGTAATCACTGGTGAGAATGTTAAATTCTTGTCTAGTGATGTTTTGACGTCAGAGGCAAGTCGTTTGATAAATCATTGGTTACAAGGTATTCCCATCCTATGTTATAAATCTAGGGTCAAAGAAAGTACGTGTTCAGGATATGCATACGGTATGAGAGTCTCTGGGTGTTTTCGAGGGAATGGATGGGTTTTCCATTGGATTGAGAAGTTGAGTTTGACATTGAGTTGTATGAAACGTAGCTCCAACGTCTATTGCCTCCTGTGCATGGCTTGAGGGAGTTGCTTGACCAAGGGTTTATTAGGCCTAGTGTTTTGCCGGGGGTTGCGTTGGTGTTGTTGTGGAAAGAAGAATGGCATGATGCATATGTGCATAGGGATTTGATAGCTGAATAAGTTGATGTTCTGTTGATATTTTTAGAGGTGCTTTGGTGGTTTGTAAGAATGGTTTGAGTCCGGGTGGTATCTTTTGCAAGTAAAGGATGTGTTTGTGTGTAGAATTGCCTTTTGTAAAGGGGTGCGACAATATGCATTTTTGGGTTATGCCGTTTGGGTTGACCGATGCATGGATTGCGTTCATAGTTATGATGAGTCGGGTAGTCCTTGAGTTTTTGGATCAGTTGGTTGTGGTGCTGATTGATGGTCTTTCTATGTACAGAAGCACCGAGAAGGGTTTTGATCGATAAGTATGATTGGTTTAGCAGTTTTTTTTGGGGAGAAGTGGATGTTGATCTTTGTTTGGGAAGTACGAGTTTTGGCTATGTTGCTAAGAATTCTGGTTCTAAGAATGTTATTAGTAAGTGTGAACAGATAAAAATGCACAATGCAAAAACACTTATATGTATATATAATGTAACACCCTAGCCCAGCTTAGAAGTAAACCGAATTAGGAAGTGTTAAAGAACAAATATTTAACAATCATACACCATTAGAACAAAGATATGACGATTTAGTACTTCTCAAATAAGCATATAAACAAAATTTGAGGTAATTTAAAACTTTTTATATGCTGGATAGGTCTTCAACTTCAAATCACATACAAACAAACATTCATATAATAAGAAAAGACACCTCAGTCATTAGTTCATAGCTTGCTCTTACAATTTAGATACTTCAGACCTCAAGGTTTACTACTATCAAACATATAATCATGGTAGGCCTTTGAATATCATGTATATATATATACCATTGCTTATTTAATGAGTAATCATTGACATTCAAACGTTTACTTATTGTACTATTAAGCTAACCCTTTTAACTATACTATGTTTACTTAAGGTTTAACTTGATAATTTACACATCTGAATTTGCAACACACAAACCATCAAGAAGATTAATCAATGTAAGAATCTTACAAATGTTTAATCAACATATCATATTCAATATACAACAATTATTTTGTCTATAACCTTTAATCTTATGCAAAACATATGATGTCTTACCAAATTATTTATGTCTCAAACCATTATAGCATCACAATTTCCCAGATTTCTAAGACGAGTAAACATTTAAATATATATCACTAGCATAACTTAGCTATCAAGCAACTATTAAATCTTGCTAACTATGAAATCATATACGGCAAGCAATTACCAAGAATTAATAAAGGCCCATTACAAACTTGAATTACTTATTAGGCTTAAATACATGATAAGCCACAAAAGGAATCTAAATACTCAATGCATGCTTAATCAATATGTGCCACCAACTAGGAGTACACTAAGAGTTTACAAAATACATCCTGGTCCTTGTGATCTCGTCCAATCTCTCAAAATAATTGAAAGCAAGATTACCCTGAAATGTTAGAAAGAGAGAGCGAGAGTAAGCAATTGCTTAGTGAGGTAGCTTTAAGCAACTAAATACAAAATGTGAAACCACGACTTATCTCATTCACCAAAGTTTATTGGTCATATAGAATTTAATAGTTGAACAAAACATAAGTCATTTTGTGTCAAATGGTTCGAGTCAACACTAACTTATATGCGAAGGTATTGGCATAGAGTAATCACACATATACACATGAAATTCGAAAAAAACTAGGCATAATCTCACATGGGCATTCGAAAAAACCATAGTCATGTATATCAATGAATCTCCAGACGTGATATAGGCTTATATACATATCAAAATTTCAAAGAGCATATGCAAATTTACCATGTCACTTGACAACTATACAACATTACTCACATATGGTTTGAACAGAGCAAAACGTTTATTCATTCTGAGTAACCATGTGCAAGCAACATCCTACCTTAATTTATCTATTCATATAAGGTATTTAATTATCAATGTCTTTGTATTACTTATTATGCAGGTCATTACTATAATTCATGATTTTTAACCCATAAACTTTCTTGGATTCTTTTAAATATATCCTAGCCATGCATAACTGACTTATTCTTACTTATCAAGTATTTTAGTAACTTCTATCTCTTATTACAAAAGTTGTCAAACACGATATAACATGAACTTCTATTGTTATAAAAGATATCAAACCTATTATTCCTTTACGTTAGTCACTTAGCATACAAAGTACTAAACCTACCAAATTCTATTTACAAGTTACTTGGTGAGTATGACATTAACATATCGAAACTATAAACGTAGATTATTTGGCTATTCCTTTGGTTATGGCATTCGAATAGCATGCCAAACTATTAAAAAACTTAAACTAGATTTATTTATAATCGTGTTAATCGTTACAAGCATTCACACTAGCATTTTTCCTTTATTCAAAGTTTGTCAAGGTCTAAAATAATTATCAACTCACCCATAAGATTAAGTAATGTAGTCACAAGGTTTTCCCACATCATATTTCCTAAACTTATGTCTCTTTAGACCCTTAATTTATATATCTTATCACAATATATATATGAATTATTTGTTACCTGAGACCCTAATCATAGCATTTTAGAGTCAAGAAGTATTAACTCTTAAGACATCAAACGTGATAATTATATCCAATTCGGTACTTTCTTAACATATAAGACGTTAACATAGCGCATCCAAATTATCATTTCCTTGCCCCTTTTAGCTATCAAGTTATAACATGTCAAATTCACAAATTACCTATCACTCAGATGTCAAACATAACATATCAGAGTCACGTATTACTTATCACTTAGATGTCAAACATAACATATCAGAGTCACGTATTATTTATCACTTAGATGTCAAACATAACATATCAATACTCAATTTAATTAGCTTATAATCCACTGATAATGTGTATATAATTAAATAATCAAAACAATCCATAACATAGTTAGATTTATTCAATAATAGTCCTTAAATCTACTTGAACATGGCAATTGACATATAGATAAATAGATGCTACTTAACATATAAGTTATAAATCATGGCATACTTTAAACTGAAATTTACTTGTCTTATTAGAGTTTGACATAATTTTTCTTAGATATGAACTACTTATCACATAATATGCTACACATAGGCAAAAGTAACTTATCCTAAAAGATAATAAACATAACCTATTATAGGCTTAAGATACTTATCACTGAAAATACATACATATCATCTCGTAACCACTTGTTTCTTAATGTAAAAGATATTGAGCATATCATAATATCAACATGGACTGTTAGTCATTAATAGTATTTAAATAATTCTTTAATTTAGTTTACAAACTTCATTATTTAAGTTTAACATAGCCTTGAGAATCGAATTACAACCTAGGTACACGAATCTCCAACCAACTGTCGCCAAATAAAATGGTACTCGCAGTATCGGTCAATCCATCTTACTGTCACCAAGTGACCATAATACTTCCCTTCTACTGTCGCCAAATAAGGACCATAGTCCAACCCAAACACAAGCTCTATGGACTCTATGGCATGCCAACTATACCTACGACTAACTTGAAACCAAGGCTTAACAATCATTTTATTTCTTATTCGGATCAGGGTTGAGCTTAGCTCTCTATTTAAGTGATCGGATAACATATTTCATTGCTTGATTTATCAAGCCCATGTACAGTATAATCCCCATTAGGAACATAGCTCCAATGTCATATAATCAAAGAACAAATCTTGATTCTTATCAGAGTAGATAGCTTCAGGTTTACACAAGTACAACAAAGTTATATCCTTATGACATGCACATACATAGTTCATATAATCATGTGGTAAAACTTAGAACTTATATCATCTAATCATGTGTGTTCTTATAATCAATTGAACAAATCTTATTATTCTCATACTAGGCATGTATTCAATTCTTAAAAATTTCACAATTCATTTCCTATCATTTTAGCATAGAAGCAAGGCTTAACAAAATTTCTATAAGATTTATACAAGTAATAATTATTCCAACAAAAGCATGTCATCACCTTCAAGCATAGTACTTCGCATAATACTTACCAATGAACTTACCGTGCTTCTCCGCGAAGCTCATTTTAAGCATAGTTTAATTTAAATACAACAAAGTAAAATTTAAAACAGTAACATGATCGGGATAGTTTTAATCTATCCCAAGCCTTTAAACTACACTCACGGTTCGTTCTGAGCTAAATTTTGATCCCAAATCGCGATCTCTTTTGTTTTTAGATTACCTGTCTACTTTGGTCCTCACTCCTTCAATCCCTTCTCGATCTAAAGTATCAAAGAGTACATTTACTTATTAGATTAATTTCTAACAACCATTCCTTTGTAAGACAAATTGATTATTCAAGTATACACATAAATTCACACAAACAATCCACTGGCATTCTTAATTATGAACAATTATCCATAAATTCTTCCTATGTGTTCAAAACAGCCCAAATTTCATACATACGGATATATCTATATTCAATACGATCCATTACACTTTATGCATTGAGAATTATAAATTGCAAGTCAGATCACTTATCTATAGAAGGTTTGAAGATGAAAGATTTTGTCAAGCTTGGTGGAGTATCTGGAGAAAACAGAATTGGTTACGAGTACAGTAATTGTTGTTTGTTTCTCGTATAGCAGATTAAAGTAGAGGTTTTTTTTTAATTGTGCATGAGTGGAGTTTGGTGTTAATCAGTTTATTAGATTTTGGTTTCATTGGTCATGAGTGAAAATTGTAGAGAGGATTATTATGGTTTGCGGTGTGGTTGTTTTGTTTTTGTTGTATTCTTGGTGACGCTTCTGGCTTTGTCGACAGGGTGTTGTGTGGTCTTAATCCTGGTTGAGTGCACTCTTTTTGCTCCATCTAGGGTAGGGAGATTTTTTAACGAGGCGCTCAAATAGGTTATTTTTAATAATAAAAATTAAATTTTGCTGAGCAAAAAAAAAAAAGATTACTGAATCAGTCCTTAATTTTAGACCCCAGTTTAAGAATTGTAAAATAGTCTCTATTCAGGGTAAAACAATTTCCTGTTTTAAATAACCAATTCTGTTTATTTTCTTTTACCAAACAGTCCTAAACACTTCTTTATTTTCACAAAACAGTCCAAAAATTTGTTTTTACATTGCATAACTATTTCTTTAAAAACACCCCCCCTAAATTTGGTCATTAGGTAATCCATTTGATCCTATTAAACGATATGATCATTAAATTATTTCAAGCTCAATTTATCCGCTCAAAAATTATCTATTAAATGCTAAAATCTCATCCACTTGCAAAACATAACCAAACAGCTCAACTAAAACACCTATGTGATAGAATCATTCAACGATAGCATGCCAAACTAACATTAATCCCATTCGGTCATGGAGAACTCCCACAACAATTCCCATAATCGAAATTCAAAAGGATAGCTTTACAATTGTTCACATGTATGGAAAAACAGTCCACTATATATATATATATATATATATAAAAACAATCCATACATTTATATACATATTTATTTACATCAAAACAGCCCACTTGCTTTCATTTACATACAAAACAATCCTAATTACACATGTTCATATTTATATGTATCAAAACAGTTCATCAAGTATTTATATATACACAAAACAGTCCCATCTTCATATATATACATACACAGACTCAAACAGCCCCATATCTTTTTCTACATATCTTAAACAATCGAATATTCATGTGCATGCTTGTGTTTATGTACAAATCATATCCATACAGATTTTTATACATTCAAACAGTTCCAAAGAAATCTCATTATGATCTAATTAATCCCCTGTTTTGAAATCAAAGTCTGCTCAATCTTTCATTCTTCAAAACAGTCCAAATACATGTATATCATAACAAAACAATCCCAATTCATATACACATACTTATACATATCTGAAACAGTCCATAATCCTAAATAACAGTTCGAATCATTGAAATTTAACCAAACAATGATCTAGTTCAAATTCATATATATGTGCATGCGTTCGAATACTCAATGATATATAACAATTCTAATAATTCTACAACTATCTACAACAAACACATAGCTTTCAATCAAACACGAAAGATGAATCAACAAGTACTTTCTCCTATACTACTTTGATCATATAATCAAGCAAGAAATCATAAATACAAGATGAATTTACCCTTGATTAATCTTTCTCTCTCACTATGTCTTAGCCGGCTATGGAGGCAAGGTGAAAGGAGGGAGATGATGAATGGTTGATTAATTTTCCCGTCATTTCTTTCTCTTGCCGAGTCACCCTTGCCCCCATCTTATTTGCTCCAAGATGGACAAGTGTGCCGAGTCCTTCATGTAAAAGGAAGTTTGCATGCAAGATTCATCATTTTTAATTGACTCTTTCGAGTCCTACAAATTAGGCCTTCTACTTAGCTATGACTCCAATTTAGTCCCATCATTATTTTTAGTTGTCTAATCCCTAACTATCTCAATCGAATTGGATTATATATGAATTAGTGTAAGATAATTCTAGGTCCTAATATGGGGTATTACAATTCTTCGCCCCTTCACAAAACTTGATCCAAAGGTTTCTTATTTACCTAAACATAATACTTACTTAGTCAGTAGCATTCGGACTTTGTCATTTCCGAATTGTCCTCACTCTTCCTCCTTCAATGGAAGAACCAGCCGGCATCTCAATACCTCATCCTAATTTGCTTTTGACATTCCTACTAACTAATAAAACACAAAAGGGCTCTTATCAGACGTAGATCACAAGTACTTATTATATTTAACTCCTATGTGACATAATAACTTATAATGATACAACAAGTCCCGATTTAGTCCGAGAATCGGCTAAACCTAGGCTCTGATATCATATTGTAACACCCCTAGCCCGGATTAGAAGTAAACCAAATTAGGAAGTGTTAAAGAACAAACATTTAACAATCATACAACATTAGAACAAAGATATGACGATTTAGTACTTCTCAAATAAGCATATGAACAGAATTCGGGGTAATTTAAAACTTTTTATATGTTGGATAGGTCTTCAACTTCAAATCACATACAAACAAACATACATATAATAAGCAAAGACACCTCAATCATTAGTTCATAGCTTTCTCTTACAATTTAGATACTTCAGACCTCAAGGTTTATTACTATCAAACATATAATCATGGTAAGCCTTTTAATATCATGTATATATATATATATATATATCATTTCTTATTTAACGAGTAATCATTGACATTTAAACGTTTACTTATTCTACTATTAAGCTAGACATTTTAACTATACTACTTTTACTTAAGGTTTAACTTGATAATTTACATATCTGAATTTGCAACACACAAACCATCAAGATGATTAATCAACATAAGAATCTTACAAATGTTTAATCAACATATCATATTCAATATACAGCAATTATTAGTTTTTAGCATAACAATTATTTTGTCTATAACCTTTAATCTTATGCAAAACATATGATGTCCTACCAAATTATTTATGGTCTCAAACCATTATAGCATCACAATTCACGAGATTTCTAAGATGAGTAAACATTTAAATATATATCACTAGCATAACTTAGCTATCAAGCAACTATTAAATCTTGATAACTATTAAATCATATACGGCAAGCAATTACCAAGAATTAATAAAGGCCCATTACAAACTTGAATTACTTATTAGGTTTATATACATGATAAGCCACAAAAGGAATCTAAATACTAAATGCATGCTTAATCAACATGTGCCACCAACTAGGAGTACACTAAGAGTTTACAAACATACATCCTGGTCCTTGTGATCTCGTCCAAGCTCTCAAAATAATTGAAAGCAAGATTGCCCTGAAATGTTAGAAAGAGAGAGAGAGAGAGTAAGCAATTGCTTAGTGAGGTAGCTTTAAGCAACTAAATACAAAACGTGAAACCACGATTTATCTCATTCACCAAAGTTTATTGGTCATATAGAATTTAATACTTGAACAAAACATAATTTATTTTGTGTCAAATGGTTCGAATCAACACTAACTTATATGCGAAGGTATTGGCATAGAGTAATCACACATATACACATGAAATTCGAACAAACTAGGCATAATCTCATGTGGACGTTCGAACAAACCATAGTCATGTATATCAATGAATCTTCAGACATGATATAAGCTTATATACATATGAAAATTTCAAAGAGCATATGCACATTTACCAGGTCACTCGACAACTATACAACATTACTCACAGATGGTTTGAACAGAGCAAAAACGTTTATTCATTCCGAGTAACCATGTGCAAGCAACATCCTAACTTAATTTATCTATTCATATAAGGTATTTAATTATCAATGTCTTTGTATTACTTATTATGCAGGTCATTACTATAATTCATGACTTTTAACCCATAAACTTTATTGGATTCTTTTAAATATATCCTAGCCATGCATAACTGACTTATTCTTACTTATAAAATATTTTAGTAACTTCTATCTCTTATTACAAAAGTTGTCAAACACGATATAACATGAACTTCTCTTGTTATAAAAGATATCAGACCTATTATTCCATTACGTGAGTCACTTAGCATACAAAGTACTAAACCTACCAAATTCTATTTACAAGTTACTTGGTGAGTATGACATTAACATATCAAAACTATAAACGTAGATTATTTGGCCATTCTTTGGTTATGTCATTCGAATAGCATGCCCAACTATTCAAAAAGTTATACTAGATTTATTTATAATCGTGTTAATCGTTACAAGCATTCACACTTGTGTTTTTCCTTTATTCAAAGTTTGTCAAGGTCTAAAATAATTATCAACTCACCCATAAGATTAAGTAATGCAGTCACAAGGTTTTCCCACATCATATTTCCTAAACTTATCTCTCTTACTGTTTTAAATAACCAATTCTATTTATTTTCTTTTACCAAACAATCCTAAACACTTCTTTATTTTCGCAAAACAGTCCAAAAATCTGTTTTTACATTGCATGACAATTTCTTTAAAAATAGCCCCCCCTAAATTTGGTCATTAGGCAATCCATTTGATCCTATTAAACGATATGATCATTAAATCATTTCAAGCTCAATTTATCCACTCAAAAATTATCAATTAAATGCTAAAATCTCACCCACTTGCAAAACATAACCAAACAGCTCAACTAAAACACCTATGTGATAGAATCATTCAACGATAGCATGCCAAACTAACATTTATCCTATTCAATCATCAAGAACTCCCACAACAATTCCAATAATCGAAATTCAAAAGGATAGCTTTACAATTGTTCACATGTATGGAAAAACAGTCCAATTTATATATTTATTTTTTTATAAAACAGTCCATACATTTATATACATATTTATTTACATCAAAACAGCGCACTTGCTTTCATTTACATACAAAACAATCCCAATTACACATGTTCATATTTATATGTATCAAAACAGTCCATCAAGTATTTATATATACACAAAACAGTCCCATCTTCATATATATACATACACAGACTCAAACAGCCCCATATCTTTTTCTACATATCTTAAACAATCGAATATTCATGTGCATGCTTGTGTTTATGTACAAATCAGTTCCATACAGATTTTTATACATTCAAACGGTTCCAAAGAAATCTCATTATGATCTAATTAATCCCCTGTTTTGAAATCAAAGTCTGCTCAATCTTTCATTCTTCAAAACAGTCCAAATACATATATATCATAACAAAACAATCCCAATGATATACACATACTTATACATATCTGAAACAGTCCATAAACCTAAATAACAGTTCGAATCATTGAAATTTAACAAAAGAATGATCTAGTTCAAATTCATATATATGTGCATGCGTTCGAATACCCAATGATATATAACAATTCTAATAATTCTACAACTATCTACAACAAACACATAGCTTTTAATCAAACACGAAAGATGAATCAGCAAGTACTTTCTCCTATACTACTTTGATCATATAATCAAGCAAGAAATCATAAATACAAGATGAATTTACCCTTGATTAATCTTTCTCTCTCACTATGTCTTAGCAGGCTATGGAGGCAAGGTGAAAGGAGGGAGATGATGAATGGTTGATTAATTTTCCCGTCATTTCTTTCTCTTGCCGAGTCACCCTTGGCCCTATCTTATTTGATCCAAGATGGACATGTGTGCCGACTCCTTCATGTAAAAGGAAGTTTACATACAAGATTCACCATTTTTAATTGACTCTTTCGAGTCCTACAAATTAGGCCTTCTACTTAGCTATGACTCCAATTTAGTCCCATCATTATTTTTAATTGTCTAATCCCTAACTATCTCAATCGAATTAGATTATATATGAATTAGTGTAAGATAATTCTAGGTCCTAATATGGGGTATTACATATAAACATGTCAGTACATGCATACATTTGGGCATGACATTAAAGGTTTTGCATACATACACATAGACATTTATGAGGGCCTATAAGTAATCATGCATACATATGTTCACACTTACGGATGACTGATTGGAAATTGATGGAGTGATGGTGTAAGTAAGGTAGCGTATGAAGGTGTTTTTGGTGATATGGTTCTTGGAAGTTTGGCTTGTGCTATTTTTTGAGCGACCAAAGTTAGAATTGGCAGTTTGTGGGTTTGGTAGGTCTAGTTCTTAGCATCGAGGTTTGTTGAGATTGTAGTATTGCAATTGAAGTTGCGGCATATACGTCTAGATAGTTAAAGGTGCACGAGCGCTTTGCCCTATGCGTGATGTGAAGCTTGACGTGATGGTGGTTGTTTAAATGTTCTAGAGACACCAATTCTATGATGAGAAATGTGTCGTGTACACGGATCATGTGTGGTCAGAGAAAAAATGAATGATGATTTAAGTTTTTTGTGGACAACTTGGATGGTTAGAGTTGTTTAAGAGTTATAATTTGATGGTTGAATATTGTCCGAGCTAAGGTTATAGCCGATGCTTTGTTTATGAGGTTGCAGTGGAGTTGAGGATGTTGTTTACGCGGTTGGGTATGATGCATGATAGAGGCTTGATGGCCTAGTTGCAAGTGAAGTCATCCCGATCACAATTGATTAAGGGAAGGTAATTGTGTGATGATGCATTAGTACACCATGTTCAGGTTATTGGGGGAAAGAAATTCGATGGAATTTCACATTTTTGGTGGTAGGGTGTTGTGCTTTAAAGATCAAAAGGTGGTGTTCCTTGATGTTGAGCTGAGGTGTGTTGTTTTATCTGAAGCGCATGCCAGTTCTTGTTGGGTTGGTCTAAAGGAAGATATGGTTGATGCGTTTGCACAGTGTGCTTGATTCCATAGTTTTGGAAGAACATCCGTGGGTTACGACGAGGTTTTGGGGGTGTTATTTGAGCTTGAGTGTGTTGTTGATGGTCGGTTGATCATGATGTTGTCGCCTTGGGGGAACGTAATGCGTTTTGAGCGAAAAAGAAAGCTTAGCCGAGGTTTTTTGGACCATACAAGTTTGTTGAATGTGTGGGTCTTGTTGCTTATTGTTTAGGTTATCTCTTGTGTTGGAAGAGTTCCATGATGTGTTTCATGTGACGATGTTGCAAAGGTATCGGTTGGATTCCTCGCATGTTGTGCCAGTGGAAGGCATTGTGTTGGGATCAGATTTATCTTGTAATAAGGATCCATTGGAGATCCTTGATACGCGTGGTAGGATGGTTGGGCTTGTTAAGGTGTTGTGGAGATACTGCAGTGTTAAAAAGCCACTTGAGAATGTAAGTCGGAGATCTTGGAGCAATTCTACTTTTGTTTCCTCCGGGTAAATTTTGGAGATGAAATTTCTTAACTGGGGGAGAGTTGTAACGCCCCGTTTTTGGGCCTAGCAGTTTTGAGGCTTATTAGACGGTCTGGTGGACCGGGTTAGAGATTTGTGTCAGATTCGGGACCGTATATTTTTTGGTAAGATAAAAATATAGAAAATGGTTAAAAATCATCTTTTAATGTATGATTAATATTGTGAAATCAATTTTGGAAAGTAAGGTTTGGAGGTGTGACATTTTGGCTAGTGACCAAAATGCAATTTTTGAAAACTAGTTTTAAAGGTGACTAAAATGAAAAGGGCAAATTCTTAGAATCCTTAAGGAGCTATTTTACCAAGTTTTTGCTGGTGATTTCTCCCTTCAATTAAATCATTTTAACATGTATTTTAAAGGATAATAAAAATAGTTTTTAGATATTAAAGTTAGTTATTTGGTTTTAATGAAAATTGACGTAAATTTTCTCTTAATTTTTCTCTCCACTTCTTTTCTGCCAAACACTCAAGTTTTCATCAAAAACCAGAGGTGAGAGATCAATTTTACTTATATTCTTGATCTACAATTGATTATTTAACTTTGATTTACAAAACCTCATTGAAATCTTGAAATATTCTATTTTCCTAGCTTTAAACAAGCTAATTGAGGGAGAAATCACACAATAGGGGTAATGTTCGTGATCTCCTCTATTGAATGGTTCTTTACTGATATTCCCAAGTGTGTGATCCTTGATTTATAGTTTATAATCTGATTTTGTATTTTTATATTTAATTAATTAATTTAAATGGGAGAAATTGATGAAAAAGAGAAAGTTTTGAATTAGATCTGTTTTCCAATGTTGAGGATTGATTTTAAACATATTTTGTATGTATTATGATATTTAAGTTGATTTTAACAATGGAATCCTGAAACTCTTGAATCTCTAATTGTTTAGGTTGTTAGAATTGTGTTTTTGTGGAGTTATGGTGGCTGTGTGATTTCTGGAAGTGTTTGGATGTTTTGATTATGTTTTTATGTGTTCATTGATGATATTGAAGGAGTTTAATTGCTAGTTTATGGCTGGGTTGTGTTTGGAAAGGATTAGATGATGTTTTCGGTTGTTGTGGTTGGGTAATTGTGGGGAGATTGTGGAAGTCTGTGCGGATTTGTTGTTCCAGTGTTTTGAATACATTGAGATGCATTAATCCTCTGTTGTAATGTGGTTAAAATAGGGGAGATGGATCCGAAAGTGATCGGTGAAGCTTTGGAGGCTTTGGACGCTTGTTTTCGCGTCGACAAATTGAGGTTTTGCGTATCGGTGAGTGGAAACGGTTTTAAAAGTCTTTCAAAGGTTTGAAAGTGGTTTTGGAAGTTTAGGATAAGTTTGAAACACTTACCTAAGCTTGGAAGTAATTTTTCCCTCATTTTCTCTTTAATATCAGTTCGGATATGAGCATGTGAGATTCATGTTTTAGTCGTAAACATGGTTGGTTTTTACTTACTGTAAATGCATGATTTTATGTACATATGTAGTGTTTGAAAAGTATGTTAAATGCTAGTGAGTGGTGGATTTTATTTTGGTCGGGAATGTGATGTTGCTATGGCAATATGATTTGCATATGTGGGGATTTTGTGTAATGCATTGTAAAACAGTGAGCAAATGGTTTTGTAAAAGATATATTGGCTTTGTGACAAGGTGAGAAAACATTCGGATATAGTTGGCATGCCATAGGATAAAGTGCACTATAATATGTTAAAAATCGATCGTGGGTAAAGGATCCTTGAGGTATAGCGGTCGGCTACAAGGACTATGTGGTTATCACTTGGGTTGAGCAGACGGTTCCCCTTGTTGATGTAAAACTTGCGGTCGGCAAGGTGGTTAACTTGCGGTCGGTAGTTAACTTGCGGTTGGCAAGGTGGTTAATTCATGCGGTCGGCATGGTGTGGTCTTGATGATGTACGGTCATTAAGGGAGATCCATGAATCTGATGTGTAAAGTTAACTGTCGGTTAACTAAGGATTAGATGTCAGCTAATCGAGGATAGTGGTCAACTATCTGGGGTCACTAAAATTGCCAATATATGAAAGTTCAATGTGTAAGGTTAACGGTCGGTTAACTAAAGATTAGCGGTCGGCTAATCAAGGATAGTGGTCGATTATCCGAGGTCACTATAATTGCCAATAAATGAGAATTCTACTGTTGAATCTATTTTTAATGCTTTGGAATTTAAGCATGCTTTTGTATAAAATGCTTTGGGGGTTTAAGCATGTGGTATATATTGTTTTTCATATGGTCGATATGCATGATTTGAATTGGCATCATTGGAACTTGTTGTTGATTAATGATACATGTTGCATATGGCTTAATATGCTGGTTTTAAAAGATGTTAGGTACATGGGTTTAAAGGCATGATAATGTTTTAAAGGAGGATTGAAATGAGGTTTTAATGTAATGTTGAGAAATGGTTTTAAATGCATTGATGGTGTTTTGTTTTTGAGCATTCCTCACTAAGCCTAGTGTGCTTACGCTCTCTTTATCCATCAATGCAGAGAATTAGAAGCTTGGAAGGCAGCAAGAAGCAAGAGATCTTGAAAGACTTGGTAACCAAAGTATGTTTTGTTTTGGATTAGACTATAAGTAATAAGGGCAATGGGGGTTTCCGTGGTTATTTGGGGAATGTTTTGTTGAACTCTCTGTTTGAGCAAGTTTGTCTTGTTACTCTTGGTTGTAATTGGCCTATGCGGTTTGATTGAGGTGAGGGTTTGGAGTTTCATGTTTTACATGAATGGTTTTATAGGAAGCATGCCTATAGATTTACATTTGATGCATGATGCCGTGAAATGATGTTGAAATGGTGATGTTATGTGGTGGTTTGATTCTAGATTATATTGTTTGTATGTTAGGAGCATGTTAGAATGTTTTGGTATGATTGAAAGCTTGTTAAACCAATAAAAATGGACATTTCAGGTCTAGGCGTACCGGTACGGGTGTCTCTGTTTCGGTACATGTAAGCCATTTCAGGCTTAACGTACCTGTACACGGACAGTTGTTTCGGTGCAGGTTGAGGCAAAATAAGCCAGCGTTTCGGTGTGCGAGTACCCGTTTCGATACGGCACAATGTTTATTTAAGGGTATTTCGATACGCGGGAGGCGTATCGAAATGGATTTTGGCTACTAGAATCTGGGGTGTTCGAGACAATGAAGCCGTACCGATACACTTGTACCCATACCGATACAGGTGGCAGTTAAGTTGGTTGTATGGAATAGTTTGAGGTTCTATTTTCTTACGTTTTGGTCCCTAAATGTTGTGGACGCAATTAGATAAGTATGGATGATCGTATTGAGCTTATTTTTGACATGTAAGCATGAAATATATTTAATTAAAGGTTGGCAACTTAAAATTGGGAAAGTCCATGTATATTGCTGAATTTGCAATTTAGTCCTTAAATTGCGTTTGGGTCCAATTGGATATCGATTCGATGCCCAATTGAGATGAGTTCTCATCTGTGAACAGTATGTACATGCAGGAAAGTAATAATGCATCTAGACAAGATAAAAGAAAAAAATGGACGCGTTTTAGGTTTCATCTTCCCGGTTTACTTCGGTAAACCTAATGTAGCTTGCTCGGTTCAATCTTACGACTAGGCCGGATCGAGAGGGTTACATAGAACCCAAGTAAATCTAGAGTAATCATCAACTAAAACAAAAGCATATTATTTTCTACCCAAGCTCATAGTTCTAATAGGGCCAAAAAGATCTATATAGATCAGTTATAATATTCTACTAGTAGAAACATCATTAATGGATTTAAAATAAACTCTTTTGTGTTTTCCTTTTGCACATGCATCACAAATTTTGCCAATAGAAAATTTTATTTTTGGCAAACCTCTTACTAGATCATTTGAAATTAATTTTTCCAAAGCACCCATGCTTGCATGTTTTCCATGCCACAACTAAGAATCATGCTCATCTTTTGCAACAAAACATGCATTTGAAATATGAATGTCATCTAAATGCACCATGTAAATGTTTCCTATATGATGACCAATAAGCACAATTTAATTGGAATCAATGTTAATTATTTTGCAATCATTTAAATCAAAAAGGATATTGAAACCTTTATCAAACAATTGGCTTATGCTCAAAAGATTATGCTTAAGACCGTTGACATATAAAAGATTATCAATGAGTATAGAAGAGTGATTATCAATAGAACCAATTCCTTCAATGTGGCCTTTGGAGTTGTCACTGAAAGTCACTACTCCACATTTTTTGGTTTTAGCTCCAAGAATCTACTCTTGTCTCTGTTCATATGTCTAGAGCATCCACTATCAAGGTACCATGAATTTGCACTTGAAGTTTTGGCCTTGTAGCAATGCTCCCCCTACAAACATAGAATCAAGTCTTGATTTTTGGTACCCAAATTCTTTGGGGTCCATGAGTATTAGCTCCCAAAACCTTGGTTCCCTTGGGAATTCAAGAAGAAACAACATTAAAGTTGCTAGAAGAAATTAGTTCCTTAAGAACCCAAACACTTCTAACATTCTTACCATTAAAGGGACTTTGGAAGCCTATATGTTTGTGGCCATTAAAGTTTCTTTTTACATGGTTGGATTTTGAATGATTTCCTTTTTTAAAATTCCCCAAGCTTGTTCAAAGAAGCTTTAAGATCACCCACTTTCTTTTGGTGATCATCATGGACTTTTGAAAGTAGGTTATGCAAGTCTTGGTTTTTCTTTTCAAAATTTTTTGTTTTTCTTGCATATCCATAACCTTCCTTTCAAGTTCCATGTTGGTTTTGGATAATGAATCATTTTGGTTTTTCAAATTGAAAATCATTTTCTTTTTTTTTAAATAATTCCTTATACTTCACAACCAACTCATCATAAACCTCTTGTAACTCATCATAAGCTTCTTGAAGCTCATAAAAACTAAAATCGAAATTAGATGAGTTTGAGGTTACCTTAGGATCCCCCTTCAATGACATGAAACAAAGGTTTCGACTTCTTGATCATCCTCATCGGATGAGTCCTCATCACTCCAAGTAGCAACATGTGCCTTGAGCTTCTTCTTCCCGAATCTCTTCTTCTTTAGTTGGGGACAATCAAACTTGATGTGTCCTAGCTTTTTGCACTCATAGCAAATGATTTGGTCCTTCTCTTATTCTTTTTTCTTGTTCCTGAAACCCTCTCTCTGTTGGAACTTTCTTTCTCGGTTGGATTTCATGAACCTTGTGAGTCTTTTGGCTAGAATAGCCAATTCTTCATCTTTTTCCTCACTTGAATCGCTCTCCTCTTGTGAAGCTTTAAGAGCAATTCCCATCTTTTTTTCTATTTGTTTCTTCTCTATCTTCTTCTCCTTATTTCTTCATGATCTCATGAGTGAGAAGAGACCCAAAAAGTGCATCAAGCTTCAAGGTCTTGAGATCCTTGGCTTCAATGATGGAGGTCTTCTTTGAGTCCCATGACTCGGGAAGAGAGTAGATAAGCTTTCGAACAAGCTTGTTTTCGAAATGACTTCTCCATAGCCTTTAAGCCCATTGAAGATGACAGAGAATCTATCAAACATCTTGGTGATGTCTTCATCTGATTCCATTTTGAAGTTCTCATAGCTTAGATTGAGGAGTCTAATCTTGGTCTCCTTCACTTTATTTGTTCCCTCATAAGTAACTTCAAGCTCGTCCCATATATCCTTTGCACTTGTGCAAGAAGACATCTTAGCGTATTTGTCCAGTCCAAGAGCAATAAAGATAATGTGCATGGCTTTATCATTTATTTGCATCTTCCTTTGATCTTATCAGTATACTCTTGCCTTGATGATGTGCCAGTCTCATTCTTCATTCATTAGAATGAATGGCTCATTTTCCACTACATCCCAAAGGAGGTAGTCATTAGAATTGATGAAGAGCCTCATTCTATTCTTCCAATAGGGGTAGTTTCTCCCATTGAAATAAGGAGGTTTGGCGATGGATTGTGATTCTGCAAAGACATTGCCAGAAGTAGTGGTCATGACTTAACTTGTAGTTGATTGAACACCTTATGTTTGACTCAAGAGGATGTAAAGACTTCGAACGAGTGTAGCTCTGATACCAATTTTTGGAAAGAACAATCAATGCAAGATGCCCAAGAGGGGGTGAATTGGCAACTTCAAAATATTGGTGGAAGCAAAGAAAAATGACACAAGAAATTTAGAGTGGTTCAACCTTCTCAATAAGGTTTACATCCACTATCTTTGCTATCCACACTAAGGATTTCTCAAATCCACTAGATTTGCTTTCCTTTTGAGGATCAAAGAGACAGCTTACAACTCCCTTAAGGTTTATACCCCAAAACCTTAAGAACTCTCACCAAGAGAAATACAAATAAAGCAAACTGAAAATCCTCACAAAGGCTAGGTGTTTGCACAATTCTAGGCTCACTAAAACCCCAACACTTGAATAAAACGATTACAATTGAAATCACTCAAGTGGGATTACAATATTTGACACTAAAAGCTCAAAGATTGTTGGATGTGTGCTTGAATGCTTTTGACTTGATTAATATTTGTTAAAGAAGCTTTGGAGACTTGATTTTATACCCCTCATTGATTTCTAACCGTTTGGGTAGTTGGGATATTGATTATAGATGTTGGGCTGTATTTTTCCCATAATAAATGATGTCTGCCAACACTGGGTATCGGTACTAAAGGGCTCATATCGGTACCTGCCATAAGAGAAAATAGACGTTGCAAAAAAGGGTATCGGTACGCGAGAAGTCGTATCGATATGGAGTGTCTATTTTTATAAAGGGTATCGGTACGGGTCGTATCGTATCGATACCGATTTTGCTCACTGGAATCCTTGGAAGTTTTGCACAAAAACTCGTATCGAAATGCCTATAAGGGTATCGGTACGTGTTAACTGATTTTCAAAGTTATACTTCCAATAAACTGACAAGGCAACTGTCAAAAATTAAAGGCAAAGATTTATAAAATCTTTAACCCCCATACCGGTATGCTATAAGCCGTACCAATACATAAAAGCAATTTGGTTTCCAGGTTTGAAGGGCATACCAATATGGCTATACGCATATCGGTACCCTATAGCCATTATGAATAAAATAGTTTTCCAGTAGTTAAAATCCCTACTGATACGGCCTAATACGTATCGATACTCATGTACCAAATTGACTATTTTTGAGTACCAAAACACTTAGAGAAACTTTGGGGTTTAAGGTTTTGACTTAGAAAATATTTTAAGTTCGAATCTTTATCAATTTTGTGAGTCAATTGAGTATTTAAAAAATTTATTCATTTTTACAAAATAGTCATTTTTATATCAAAATCAAATATAGGTTTATCACTTACGAACTCTTACTAGAGATCAAAACTCACCCAACTATGCTCGAAGGTTCGAACATGCTCTTCCAACCCAACCACTTATTTCCAACAAAAAGTTGTACTGAACTTTAACAACCCTTCAAGGATTTCCAATGGTTCTTCCAACAAGATCCGTTGCAACACAAGAATCCCAATTCCACATAACCATAGCCGTTAATCCATATTTCCATTGCGTTACTCTGATAATATTCACACTATTTTACCATACCTATAGGCAATTGTAGACTCTCTAAGTTAATGCTGGCAAAAGTGGCAGAAAATATGTCTTGGAAAATATAAGAATATGCCAAAATGAGTCTTTTGCATGCAAGTATACACGGTCTGCAAGTAATACAGCTGGTAAGCTGAGTATCGATCCCATCGAGATTTACTTGGAATTCAATTGCCTTGATTGTTTCTTGCCTTAAGAAAAAGTTGATTGATTTGAAATTGGATTTTGAAAAATAATTAAAAAGTAAAGAAATGAAAGTAAAGTAAAGACGTTGGCAAGGAAGGTGTTTTAATTAATGATGAGCGTTGGCAGGGAATGCCTGGTTTTCACGCTGTTGATGCCATGTTAGCCTTTAACAACAACCTGTCTTGGCATTGTTTGCCGAGCAGATTCACAATTGGCAAAGCCTCTCTCGATGGTCATTGCCCTAAATTGATCATGTAAAAACCCCTATATCTATATAGTGTTTGTTTTTAAATAAATCAATTTGATTAAGTTCCAATCTATACTCCTAAGGGGTAGATTTCACTCCCGAAGTGAGTTCATCTACTTGAACGACTTCTCTCGAAGCTTCTCTCCTTAGTATTCAACAACTTAATCGTTGCCACCCCAAGTCTGTTAAGATATTGAGGAGCAATAGGCCAACAGTGCCAGCTCTCGCTTGGTATAGTACTTTGGAAATATTAAAGTATGTCGAATAGTGAAAACATTGCCAAGGCAGATTTCTTATTAAAAGCTAAAACATAAAAATAGCATTCAAAGCAAAAATCCCCCACCAACTATTAAATTAGTTCATGGTGAGGGATTTAACCAACAACCTACAAACGTTTTCAAAATACATCATCATTAAAAACAAAATAAAATAACTTGAAAGAGAGAATGGGCTAGAATGGGTCTCTCGGTACAGCCCTTCAAGATCCAGGTTTCTCGGTCAAGTTGGTCGGACCACCCTTCCACGGTGTAGCCGGTTGTCAATCGTCACACACCAACTCCTCACGATCCAATTTCCCCTCAAATACTAGTTTGGTTGGTGTTTAAATAGGCATGTGAGGAAGAGATAGGACTAGCTCTTCAAATTTTGAATTTCAACTGCCCAAGGGATAAGGGGTTAACTTCTTATCCAAATTTAAATGAGAGCTGATGAGGCTAAGGCTGATGTCATCCTGTTGACGCTGCCCTGGCATCCAAGCTTGGCATGAATATGCCAACAAGTCTTGGCACCATCTTATCCGCTATTTTTTTGGAGATTGATCTAATTAGTATCTTTTCGGAGCCTGATCATTTCCTATTTTTTCGTGGTCCAACAGCTTCTTGGCGTGGCATCAAGTTCACTTCTCTGCCAACCGGTGCTTGGCATTGTCTGGTCTATCTATGCCAACAGCACTCGTCATTCTCTATGGCGCTCCTTCCTGTGTTGCTTTTCTAGGCCAAATCCTATGCCAAACCTGTAAAATTGCCAGCAAAACAACCCTTCACACTGGCATAGACAAAACTCTAAACTCCTTATGCAAATGCATGATTCTAACATCCTAATGCAACTAAATGTACCTAAAATCAAGCAAAAGCATTGTAATATTGGCATTAAAAACAATACTTTTGGAGAGGTAACATACCCCCTAACCTAACTCATTGCTTGTCCTCAAGTAATGCAATCAAAATAAAAAAAAACTGTGAAAAAGTTACATCGACAAAATTTTGGTTGAATGCCAACACGTGCTGGCAAGTAGAATTTGGCTCTATTTCTATCCTCAGTATCTCAGTGCAATAATGCGAAGCAGGTAGTAATTCAAGTGCAGAAATATAACTCTAGTCAAAGTTCATGAAGTGTGCATGGGTGTAGGTAATATATATCCAATTTCCTTTCACTTCTTTAGACAAATTCTACTATCTAAACTTAGATATATATTTTTTCATCATTTTTTTCTTTGCCAAGCGTTTCTTGCTGGCATTCATTTAAACTTGCTTCGTGACACTATTTAGCGTGAGAGATAAGAGGGAGCATACCACGAATCCCCACCTTAATCTGGACACCACTAGGCTTTCTCTTCAACTCATACCCTAAAGTTTTGGATTTGAGAACTAAGAGAGAGCAAACCACGAAGCCCCAAGTAGCTTATTATCCCTAAGGTAGATGAGAGTTCTATTTTTTTTGCCTTGGCAGAACATTGCTGCCTTATTTACTTCTTTTTACCCTGACAGCATCATTCTTTTCTTTTTTTCATATCTGAGGTTTCAAAAAGTCTAAGTTTGCTAAGGGACTAGATACATACTACGTGTTAAGTGAAAGTTCAATTCCCTAAACTAGAGATCAATTTCCAAGCTAACCTGGCATACTACTCTGCTGGCATGGCATGACAACTAAAGATTAGAGTTTCCTCATTGGATAGATACTTAGATCAAATTAAACTTGCCTAACAAATGTTAACAATTTTTCACAATTGAACCGAGGCAAAATTTTCTTTTTTTTAGTGGTTCGGTATGCACCTATCCTAAATGACCTAAATGGCATGGCAACAAAAAATTAAACATGAAATGCATGGCATAATGTGAAGAAATGCACACCCCCAAACCCAAGATGTGCATTGTCCCCAATGTATGAAACAACATATTTATACAAGAAAAACATAATAAAATAAAATGCATGATCATGTAAATGCAATGAAATGTAAAGGAGTTTAGGAAGAAGTGGACTCCCCTTCGGAGACTATTTGCCGTGCGACACAAGTTTTTCTTCTCACAAATGGTAGTGGAGGCTCCAACTTCCTCCTTTTCCTTAGTAGACTCCGAAGCATCAGGTGCATCAATGGCATCAGATGGTGTATGGAAAATAGGTGTTACTGGCGACTTGGCTTTGGTTTCCTTCGATTTAGATGAAGAATCAGAACTGGTAGACTCGACTTCAACTGGGGACAACGGGACTGTGGCATCAAATGGGGTATGAACTGGACTAGCTGGCATGGTATTGCCACTGGCAGAGAACTCGGTAGGGAAGTCTGGAATTATGGCACAAAATCAGTTGATAATTTTGTAAGAGCCTCCTTAATCACCGCATCCCTGGCCTGGATGTAGTGTCTCAGCTTGACATTGAGATTCTCAACCTTTTCCAGCTTTTGTAGAATAATCTGTTGGCGTTGGTGAATTTGGGACAGCATTGCCAGTGAACTGCCTGACACAGTTTCGGCATGGTTGCTGGTGTGGCCCTTGACTCCTTAGGCTTTGGCGTGGGTGCCCTTGCCTTTTTCTTGCCCTTGTCTTCAGGCTCGACAGTAACTAAATTCCTCCTTATAGCCGTAGTAATCATTGTTCCTTTGATCATTTGCCCCTTATCCGTATCCAGCCTTGGCACATCATAGAGCATACAAACGTTAAAAATAAACAAAAGGAAAAACAAGCTGCCAGTACCTTTCGCTGCGCACTTGTAGGTTTCCTCAATAATAAGCTTGCCAACATTGATCTTGCATCCTATAACAATGGAGTGCAACAAAATCATCCTCTCTTCCGACACGGTCTCGTTATGGGATGTGGGCATCAGATTAGCCTTGAGGAAGTGATTTCATCCCCTCTATTGGGGTTTCAATGCCACCCTCTTCACTGTACGGTGCCTCTTGGATGACACTGTCCATGCCGTGCCAGGTTCACATAGATCTACCAGCAGCCTCTTTCTTTTGGCAGCGTTCATTGAATCTACGTACTCGAAATACTCATCCTCTGCACCATCTAACTCAAACATATTATTGATATACCTTCCATCGAAACGAACACATTTACCTCTAATCATCAAGAAAGGTGAATCATTGGTTACAAAGTGCACATAGAATTCTTGGACGATTGTAGCATAGACCTCCCCCCTTTACTGGCAGAACTGAGTCCATTTGTGCAAGTTAATCGTAGACATGACTTCCAGAGGGAAGTCATTGTTCATCTCTGTTTGGAGGTCGAAGTGCTTCTCATAGCAAAAGCTCATCGAGGGAAAGTTGGATTCAAACTTTTTCTTGATCTCCTCGTTGAAAAATCGCTTGAAGGGAGTAGAAGATGATGCAATTGAAATTTGTTGAAGGAACTTGAAATGATGCTGAAAGATGAAGACAAAGAATGATTTGGGTTTGTCCTTGTTTATTGATAAGGAAGTATAAAGTGAGAGAGTTGTTTGGGTTTCTTTTAACCGGCTAGGTGAGAAAGTGAAAGATTTTGGGTTGGTTGAGTGTTTTAATGAGAGTAATAATTAGGGATAATGATGGGGAATAAAAAGAATTAATTTAAAATAGATGGGGTGATAGGGTTGAAGTGATAAGGTGATAGGTGATAAGATACGTTAAGGATTGGAGTGATAAGGTAATTGATTTGAAATTTTAAATTTCAACCAAGATTTGGGCTGCTAGGGTTTAAAGTTAATAAAAACCACTTTCTCATTTTACTGGGCCGATAAAACTAGGGGTTTTTTTCTCTTTCTTCTATCTTTTGTACCGCTGTATGCCAAGCTACTCTACACCGCGTCAGGAAGATTTTTCTATTAAAGTGTTAGCTTCTGCCAGCAACCCTGGCAGTGTTCCTAGCACAATTCCTGGCATAATGAATCTGCACAACTCAAAGGAAACCTTTCAACACAGTAAAGGAATAAAAACATGAAACTTTAGAAAAAGAAAAACAATTAAAAGCCTAAAAACCTAAAAACAAAGAAAAACACTAACCTAATATTTACAAAAGTTCAAACCTGATGGCATTTTCATGTTAACTCTACCAAGAGGATCACCTCTTTGGCATTGTTCTGATCACCTTCCATGTAGTGCTTCAAACGTTGGCCATTCACCTTAAAGATTTCACCCGTCTTCAAATTCTTAATGTCCGTAGCTCCATAAGCATAAGGCTTCACAACTTCATAAGGGTCTGTCCATCTTGATCTGAGTTTCCCTGGAAACAACTTAAGCCGTGAGTTGAATAACAAAACACGTTGGCCTACCTCAAACTGTCTTGGCATTATACTACTATCATGCCAACATTTTTCTTTTTCCTTGTAGATCCTGACATTCTCATAGGCTTGTGTTCTGAATTCCTCCAACTCATTTAGGTCTATTAACCTTTTTTCTCCAGCAGCTCTCCATGCCATGCCAAGTGTTCTGATGGCCCAGTAGGCTTTATGCTCAAGCTCCACTGGCAGATGGCATGGTTTTTCGAAAACAATTCTAAATGGTAAAGTACCCAAAGGAGTTTTAACTGCCATCCTATAAGCCCACAAGGACTCATCTAGTCTCAAGGACCAGTCCTTCCTTGATGGATTAACAGTCTTCTCTAAGATGTTTTTGATCTCCTTATTTGAAATCTCATCTTGCCCGTTTGTTTGTGGATGATATCCTGTGGCAATTCTTTGATGTACACCATACCTGCACAAGGCCTTAGAAATTAGATTACATTTAAAATGAGGGCCTTCATCATGAATAATCACTTTAGGGGCACCGAATCTAGTGAAGATATGCTTATGTAGTAACTTTACAACGGCATTGGCATCCTTCGTTGACAGAGCAACAGCTTCTACCCACTTAGATACGTAGTCAATAGCCACAAGAATGTATACATTACCGAATGAGGGTGGAAAAGGACCCATAAAGTCTATATGCCATACATCAAATAAATCCACATGCATAATGTTTTGAAGCGGTAGTTGGTGTCTACCAGAGATGTTTCCTGTCCGTTGGCATCGATCACATGCCTTGGCATACTCGTGGACATCCTTATATAGTGTGGGCCAAAAGAATCCTGACTGCAATACCTTGGCAATAGTCTTTACCCCAGCAAAGTGACCTCCATATGGTGCGGCATGACATAAATGCAATATGTTATGCTGCTCATCCTCTGGCACACACCGACGGATCACTTGGTCAGCACTCACGCCCAAGTAACTCGACAAGGTGCTTCAAGAACCCACTCTACCGGGAACTCATTGGAACGATGGTAAATACAAGGGCACGGTAAATCACCTTCGGCTTAAACCCAAGGCAAAATTATGAAATAAGTTTGTTAAAACTTCTTTAATGCCCACCACACACAATACTACTGTTGATACACCTAGTCATTTGCTCATACATTCTATCTTGCATAATCGCATCATTAACATTGGAAAAATTATTTGTGATGAGATTTTCGTATGTAGCACAAAAGACAAGGGTTCTCTTTTCTTCTCTTGCTTAATTTCCAATCTTTGCAAGGAGATGCATGTCCCAAGTGAGTCCACTGATGAAAAGGCCCTACCAAAGTCTGGTTGGAATTAAGCACAAATTCGAAATCTAATGGGAGAGGCACCGATAAAATCCCCAAAGCCTTCAATTGCTGAGGCAACTCCTGCCGCCTCGACAACTCCTAATGCCCAAGTAACTGATGCCCGGGCAACTCGAGCAACCCTGGGACAACTTGAAGCACTCTTACAACCATTGGAGAACCGTCTTAGGCAAATTGAAGACCGGCAACTAATGTTCATGCGGTACATGAAGGATCACAACAATGCTATCACCCAAGTCATCATGGAAAAGTACCCGGACAACCGCTTGCCGTTCCCCATCTTTCCTGCCAAAATCCTTCGCACGACAACCAATAAAGTAGTTGCTACGACAACCGCAACAGATAATGCCGCGGAAACCTACACTGTGCTTGCCCAAGCAGTTGCCACGGCAACCAACACTGAAGATGCAGCGACAACCAAAGCTAAAGATGCCCTGGAAACCACTACAAAAGCCAAAGGTAAAACACCTATGCCCGAATCAACTCATACTGAATCATTGTCTGATTTTTCAGATTCGGACGAGTCCTCCTTTGCACCAATAAAGACTACACCAATCGAATCCTCGAAGCCCAAGCGAAATGCCAATGACATTGAGGAAGGGGATGATGAGGACGATAAGGACAACCCCACACGAGGATCGATTATACCATCGGCAACAAGGAAGCAACCATCGCGTTCAAGCAAAAGAATCAAGACACAGGCCAAAAGAAAACTAATCATCCACGACGACAAACTCTCGGAGTAAGTCCTCATTTGCATTTTACTTTTCTTTATTTTTATTTTTATTTGTTGCATGCATTGAGGACAATGCCTCACTCGAGTTTGGGGGGATTGTTATTAGTTAGTTACCATGTTTAGTTGCATTCATATTAAGTATTGCATTTAGGATACATAAATTGCTTGCCATGCCTTTAGTTGGAACAAGAATTGCCTAGATTTGATGAATATCCGATGATGACTTTGTCAATGTACTTAATTGATAGAACTTTTTATTCTAGGATAAACGTGGAAACACTTAGAATCTTACTATGATGCTAAACTTGATGAAACACTGTTGTGGCTTGATTGATTTAAGGAATTCTAGCGAACTTAGGTTGATAGTTAAGAAATTGGGGGATTAGAATAAAAATTGGATGAATGCTAGAGGTGCTCGAAATTGGCTCTAGTATGTGCTAAAAATTGATCGCTAGAGGTGCCCGAAACCGGCTCTAGTCGAATAAATTAATTAACTTAAGAAACTAAAAACAAAACACTGGAGGTGCCCGAAACCGGCTCTTGTTAAAACATGTTAAAAGAACCCAAGGAAGTAATTTGAAAACCTCTTGTTTTCATAGAATCCGAAAAATCAACTTGCACACAACTCCGCACACACTCACAAGCATTATAGTTTGATTCCGAGTAACTCCTAAGCTTTTCGAAAAATGAAAAGCCAATCATACTTTGTGCCACGGTTCTGAGAATTGAAATCAAGTTCAAAGCTAAGTTTGTAAAAATTGAAGTCTTGGCGGGTAATTATTAGTTTGCATTGCTTGAGGACAAGCAGTAGTTCGAGTTTGGGGGTGTGTTAAGTGTTTAAAAATACTATTTTATTCACCCTTTTTGTTCATATTATTGCTAGACTTAGGCTCATATTAGTTGCATTATAGCCATTCATGCATGTTTGCATTGTTTCCTTGGTGGTTAAGCTTGATTTCATATTTTGCTTAATTTTGTGGAAAAAGGGTGTTACCGATAGTTGTTTTTGTGTGTATGCAAAATCACTTGCCTAAACAAGGCTGGAACCAGTTGCCAGGGCAGTGCATGAAGGAGATGCCTACGTAGTTGCCAGGGCAATGCATGAAGAAGATGCCGAGCTAGTTGCCAGGGTAATTGTCGATAAAGGATAAGATGATATGGCAAGTCGAAATTGATGACTAGATAAGCCCAAGATGACGTGGAGCAAAGTTAAATCCCAAAGGAGTTTGATTTCCATGAAGAGGTCAAAGAGAAATTAAATTCCAAGAAGATAGGAGAAGATCTAGAAGGAATTTGAATATAATAAAGAATTATATTCTTTTAAAGTATTTAATTTCAACTTAACTTCTTCCTCAAGAGACACTTTGACCTAGCCATCTCCTATTTAAAGGAGACCAAGCCGTCAACTCTAGGAGAGCAAAATGGGAGAGATTTCGACAAGAGGCTTCAACCATTCTTCATCTTTTTCTTGTTCGATTAGGTTTATGTTAGAGATTCATTGTTTTGTGTTTCTTTGGAACCTAGCCATAAACTAATTATATTTGGCTAAGGTTATTGTGTTTTGTGGTTGTGAGAAACAATTGGATTTTGTTTAGGTAATAAGAGTTTGCACTTTCAATTCAAGGTTTACTCATTCTTGGTTTTTATTCTTGTTTGCGAGTGAATTGGGAGAGGATCTCGTAACTCTATCTATTTATCTAATATCGGGAGAGTTAGATTCAAGAAACGAATGAGTATGGTCTTTATTCAATCTATTGATGGTGAAGATTAATCCGGCTTAGGAATAAGTTAAGGATTTCAACGTCTAAGAGGAGCGCAAGATTGGTTGTTGTTCACCATTGATTCGCAGAGATGTATTGTCAAGGCATGCACAATTAGCTAGAGTTTCGACTTAGCGATAAGAAGAAACCATTGAAGAACGCTCTGCCGAACCTTGAAGTTGTTGCCTAGCCGCCCAGCCAGTTGCCCAGGCAACTGTTGATTAGTTGCCAAGGCAACCCCGCTGCGCAAGTTGCCACGACAACTGAGTTACCTTGCACTCTTTTACCAAGACGATCCAATTGGCTATCACACCTCAACTCACGATAATCTGGCATATTCTCTCTCTTTTGATTACATCTTCTTTTACTTTATTGCTTTCTAGTTTAGTTGTTAGTTAAAACTCCTACAATCACCTATTTGTGTTTTTACTTTTTACAGTGCAAGAGACTAGATTCTTGAAGTGGCATCAATCCCTGTGGAGATGATATCTTTTATACTATAACTTGCGACGTGTACACTTGTACAATTGCGGAGCACTTATTACGCGCAACAGCTACTACTAATTGCAAGGTCGGAAAAAATTGTTTTACATTTTCATTCTTCTATTTGTCTGTCTATATACATATATATGGACTCATATGTATAGCTGATAGTGTAACATTTTGATGCAGGTTTAGTTTAGTGATTTGTTAGGAAGAAATGAACACCTTTTCCCACGTTCCACCGGGCTTTAGGTTCCATCCCACGGATGAAGAACTGGTTGATTACTATCTGAGAAAAAAGATTGGTTCAAAAAAGATAGATCTGGATGTCATCAAAGATGTTGATCTTTATAAAATTGAACCATGGGATCTTCAAGGTAGCAATGCTCCCATTTTGTTTCCATATTATTTCAGAGAATATTCAACTTAAACGACAGTTTCTGATTTACTTTTAAATTTTTCAACATTATAATTATCACACAATCTTATTTATTTATTTATCGAAATGAAATAATTGTGTAGCTACAATTTTAAAAACTTATGGTGTGTATTCTTTATTTTAGAAGGTAAAAGAACATTGATTGATATTTATTGTTTTGGTTTTGCTTGGGATATCTAGAATTGTGCAGAATAGGAAGTGAGGAGCAAAACGAATGGTACTTCTTTAGCCACAAAGATAAGAAGTATCCAACAGGTACTCACACTAATAGAGCAACAAAAGCAGGGTTTTGAAAGCTACATGAAGAGACAAAGCTATTTACTCAAGGCTTAGCCTTATTGGCATGAGGAAAACCCTAGTCTTCTACAAAGGAAGAGCACCTAATGGACAAAAATCAGATTGGATCATGCATGAGTATCGACTTGAAACAAATGAAAATGGTATCCCTCAGGTAAGTATATGTCTGAATAAATATGAGATTCAAATTTTGTCTAAACTCATCCATATTTATTTTTAGTTGATTAATCCAAATTGTTTAGGTCTAATCATATTATTTTTAAATTTTTAATAAAAAATATGTAAAGATGTTTTTAATATTTAGTATCTTTCCACCATTCAAAAATTATACATTTTCCCTTTTACTAAATTTATAAATACAAACAACTTGAGCCCAACAAGTGTCTTAGTGAAAAAACGGATGATGTTCATTCTATGAGACACGGGTTCAATTCACTCTATAAATAGTGTATGCTCATTGTCAAAGGGTTAAGAATATTTATAAGCAGATATCACCTAGTAATCACCTGTGGACCATTAAAAAAAATACAAACAACTTAACATATACTTCCATAGTATTATATTTTTAGTTTTCATAGCATATAAATTCCATAATATATACATATAAATATTATACAACTTTACCAGACTATATTTTTTAGTAAATCCAATTTGTTTTGAATCCCTTTAGTCGGATTTCATTTGAACATATGGTGGACTTCCATGCACAAACATGCAATCTGTTTGAAGTTTCAAGTGTTATGGGTGAGGAAATGCTGGAAGAAGGATGGGTGGTATGCAGGGTGTTCAAGAAGCAAATGACAACAGCGAGAAAAATGGGTGAATATGAATCTTCTTGTTGGTACGATGACCAGGTCTCCTTCATACAGGAACTTGAATCCCCAAGGTGACTACCTCAGCCTTATGCAGCAACGTACCATCTCCATTACCCCTGCAAGCAAGAGCTCCAGTTGCACTACAGTCTGCCTGATCATGACCCTTTGCTTCAGCTCCCTCATCTGGAAAGCCCCAAACTTCCACAATCTGCTGCAACTATGAGCTGCAACTCTGTTATTCCTTACCATGGAAGCACATTGCAATCCTCAACACTCACCCAAGAAGAGCACTTGCACCAAAATCTCAACTCGCTTTACACCAACACCATCCATCAACAAGCTGTGGATCAAGTCACGGATTGGTGACTTCTCGACAAATTCGTTGCCTCTCAGCTCAGCCATGAAGAAGCTTCCAAGGAAAACAACTATTCCAATGCAGCCACCTTGGCAGCCAGTGAATCCCAAAGGCCTGAAATTGCTCATCAGGAATATGCTTGCACATCCACTTCCAGTTGTCAAATTGATTTGTGGAATGAAAGCAAGTTCTAGCAATTAGTCGCTGCATATACTAATTATAAGAAGCACATTTATAATAAAACAAGCCTTCAATCCAGGTTTTCTGTACATAATAAACCTATATAATGGTATTGCATTAGCTATGGGGCTGCTGGGGTCCTTATTAATTTGTATTGATATTAATAGTAAGTACAGTTCTTATTAGATTGAATTTTGTGCAAGTACAATTAAATTACTACTTTTAGGTGGACTATGGCCGACTGCTCTTTGGGACTGTCTCGGCCTAATATTGAAAATATTCATATGAAGGGTTTCTCTGTTGTAATCTTTACTTCTTGTAGACCATTTAAGTTTCCAAACTGATATAACTTGTGTCAATATTGCTGATACTATGAAGTGCATGCAAGTGAATAAATTCAACCCATTTGATAAAATGTTGGTTAACCTGTGTTTTTTTCTGCAACTCTCTTTGGAACACTAATTTAATGATCATTATGATGTTTGACTGAGATCTTTTTTATTTTAAAAAACGAAAAAAATGCTATGCAGACTAAAGCATATTTTTGTTGTTCATCATAAAAATTGCATTTAGTTTGAGCATTTGATATAATACCATATACGAGCAATAGCAAAACTTGGTGACAAAGTTTGGGGACCAATTTAATTTTTTCAAAAATTTGGAGGTTTAAACTAAAATTTTCAAAATTTTTCAGTCCAACTAATTCTTTTAATAATTTTGAGAGATTAAATGAGAACTTTTAGAAATTATGAGAAGAGATTTAACTAAAAATAATAAAAAATCTAAAATTTAATATGAATTTTAAAATAAAAACTAAGGGGGTCAAATTACTTTTTTCTAAAATTTTAAGAGTCAAAATCTAATTTCTCAAAATTGGAGGCATGACCCCTAGTCCCCACAAGCTTTCACCACTGTATACAAGACTCTAAATATATGAACGTTAGCTTCTTTTTTCCCAGTTGATAAATATAGAAGCAAAGGCAAGGTTTCTCTGAAATAATAAATTATCATGCATGATAATATCAATCAGGTTTCATCAAGCAATAAATTAAACGGTTGGGTTCAAAATTAAAAAAAAAAATAACGGATGGCATATGCTAGCTATGGAAGTTCACCAAATGGGAATATGCCAAGCACAAAGCAACAAAAATGGTCTTGCAGTTGCACTCCCCAAATCTAATGGAGATACCAAAACAAGAAAGTTAATGGAGAATGTCAAGTACCAAATGTGAAGGAAGACAGCAGGTGCATTTTAAGGGAAAAAAAGATTGTTTTCACTTTCCTCATAAGCAGGACAAAAGTTAAATGTTTGGCTAAATGTGAAGAATGCAAAGATTAGCAGCCAAAGAAAGACCCTGCTGGACTTTTTCATTACTAGGATACCATTGGTATAACTGCATACCTGTTTTAGAATATAAATAAAGATGCAAGCACCCAGAAATTCTCTCCTTCAGATTAGCAGATTCCATCCATCCTTATGAAAATGTTGATCAGTAAGTATGTCCCATATTTCAGCTATATATTTGGACTTGGAAACTTGAAATTAGACCTAACCAGCATGTTCAAAGAATAGGTAGGGAGAGGGATGGCTGCAATTGATCGTTTGAAGTCTGGTTTGACATTTTAACTGCTTGGTTTAAATACCAAGAGGAAGGGCAACAACTACAAGCTTAAGCACTAATCGAGTAATAATGGATTATAGGACTTACCGGCAAGAAAAGTAGTACCATTCAAATCCCTTGAAGAACATCGAATCCTTTTACTTGGGTTGAAGTCAAACATGAAAGTCCCTTTAAAGCAATGAGAATACTTTCATGTGACATAATCATTTGGCGTGCTCTCATGGACTCATAATCAAACAATTCTACCATGAAGTCATGCATACTTGGAATTAGATTGTGTTTTTAGTCTTTTCTCCTCAGTTTTGATAGGCGGTTCTATTCTCCGATGCTTGAACGGATAGGCGGTTCTATTCTCCGATGCTTGAACGGATAGGCGGTTCTATTCTCCGATGCTTGAACGGATAGGCGGTTCTATTCTCCGATGCTTGAACGGATAGGCGGTTCTATTCTCCGATGCTTGAACGGATAGGCGGTTCTATTCTCCGATGCTTGAACGGATAGGCGGTTCTATTCTCCGATGCTTGAACGGATAGGCGGTTCTATTCTCCGATGCTTGAACGGATAGGCGGTTCTATTCTCCGATGCTTGAACGGATAGGCGGTTCTATTCTCCGATGCTTGAACGGATAGGCGGTTCTATTCTCCGATGCTTGAACGGATAGGCGGTTCTATTCTCCGATGCTTGAACGGATAGGCGGTTCTATTCTCCGATGCTTGAACGGATAGGCGGTTCTATTCTCCGATGCTTGAACGGATAGGCGGTTCTATTCTCCGATGCTTGAACGGATAGGCGGTTCTATTCTCCGATGCTTGAACGGATAGGCGGTTCTATTCTCCGATGCTTGAACGGATAGGCGGTTCTATTCTCCGATGCTTGAACGGATAGGCGGTTCTATTCTCCGATGCTTGAACGGATAGGCGGTTCTATTCTCCGATGCTTGAACGGATAGGCGGTTCTATTCTCCGATGCTTGAACGGATAGGCGGTTCTATTCTCCGATGCTTGAACGGATAGGCGGTTCTATTCTCCGATGCTTGAACGGATAGGCGGTTCTATTCTCCGATGCTTGAACGGATAGGCGGTTCTATTCTCCGATGCTTGAACGGATAGGCGGTTCTATTCTCCGATGCTTGAACGGATAGGCGGTTCTATTCTCCGATGCTTGAACGGATAGGCGGTTCTATTCTCCGATGCTTGAACGGATAGGCGGTTCTATTCTCCGATGCTTGAACGGATAGGCGGTTCTATTCTCCGATGCTTGAACGGATAGGCGGTTCTATTCTCCGATGCTTGAACGGATAGGCGGTTCTATTCTCCGATGCTTGAACGGATAGGCGGTTCTATTCTCCGATGCTTGAACGGATAGGCGGTTCTATTCTCCGATGCTTGAACGGATAGGCGGTTCTATTCTCCGATGCTTGAACGGATAGGCGGTTCTATTCTCCGATGCTTGAACGGATAGGCGGTTCTATTCTCCGATGCTTGAACGGATAGGCGGTTCTATTCTCCGATGCTTGAACGGATAGGCGGTTCTATTCTCCGATGCTTGAACGGATAGGCGGTTCTATTCTCCGATGCTTGAACGGATAGGCGGTTCTATTCTCCGATGCTTGAACGGATAGGCGGTTCTATTCTCCGATGCTTGAACGGATAGGCGGTTCTATTCTCCGATGCTTGAACGGATAGGCGGTTCTATTCTCCGATGCTTGAACGGATAGGCGGTTCTATTCTCCGATGCTTGAACGGATAGGCGGTTCTATTCTCCGATGCTTGAACGGATAGGCGGTTCTATTCTCCGATGCTTGAACGGATAGGCGGTTCTATTCTCCGATGCTTGAACGGATAGGCGGTTCTATTCTCCGATGCTTGAACGGATAGGCGGTTCTATTCTCCGATGCTTGAACGGATAGGCGGTTCTATTCTCCGATGCTTGAACGGATAGGCGGTTCTATTCTCCGATGCTTGAACGGATAGGCGGTTCTATTCTCCGATGCTTGAACGGATAGGCGGTTCTATTCTCCGATGCTTGAACGGATAGGCGGTTCTATTCTCCGATGCTTGAACGGATAGGCGGTTCTATTCTCCGATGCTTGAACGGATAGGCGGTTCTATTCTCCGATGCTTGAACGGATAGGCGGTTCTATTCTCCGATGCTTGAACGGATAGGCGGTTCTATTCTCCGATGCTTGAACGGATAGGCGGTTCTATTCTCCGATGCTTGAACGGATAGGCGGTTCTATTCTCCGATGCTTGAACGGATAGGCGGTTCTATTCTCCGATGCTTGAACGGATAGGCGGTTCTATTCTCCGATGCTTGAACGGATAGGCGGTTCTATTCTCCGATGCTTGAACGGATAGGCGGTTCTATTCTCCGATGCTTGAACGGATAGGCGGTTCTATTCTCCGATGCTTGAACGGATAGGCGGTTCTATTCTCCGATGCTTGAACGGATAGGCGGTTCTATTCTCCGATGCTTGAACGGATAGGCGGTTCTATTCTCCGATGCTTGAACGGATAGGCGGTTCTATTCTCCGATGCTTGAACGGATAGGCGGTTCTATTCTCCGATGCTTGAACGGATAGGCGGTTCTATTCTCCGATGCTTGAACGGATAGGCGGTTCTATTCTCCGATGCTTGAACGGATAGGCGGTTCTATTCTCCGATGCTTGAACGGATAGGCGGTTCTATTCTCCGATGCTTGAACGGATAGGCGGTTCTATTCTCCGATGCTTGAACGGATAGGCGGTTCTATTCTCCGATGCTTGAACGGATAGGCGGTTCTATTCTCCGATGCTTGAACGGATAGGCGGTTCTATTCTCCGATGCTTGAACGGATAGGCGGTTCTATTCTCCGATGCTTGAACGGATAGGCGGTTCTATTCTCCGATGCTTGAACGGATAGGCGGTTCTATTCTCCGATGCTTGAACGGATAGGCGGTTCTATTCTCCGATGCTTGAACGGATAGGCGGTTCTATTCTCCGATGCTTGAACGGATAGGCGGTTCTATTCTCCGATGCTTGAACGGATAGGCGGTTCTATTCTCCGATGCTTGAACGGATAGGCGGTTCTATTCTCCGATGCTTGAACGGATAGGCGGTTCTATTCTCCGATGCTTGAACGGATAGGCGGTTCTATTCTCCGATGCTTGAACGGATAGGCGGTTCTATTCTCCGATGCTTGAACGGATAGGCGGTTCTATTCTCCGATGCTTGAACGGATAGGCGGTTCTATTCTCCGATGCTTGAACGGATAGGCGGTTCTATTCTCCGATGCTTGAACGGATAGGCGGTTCTATTCTCCGATGCTTGAACGGATAGGCGGTTCTATTCTCCGATGCTTGAACGGATAGGCGGTTCTATTCTCCGATGCTTGAACGGATAGGCGGTTCTATTCTCCGATGCTTGAACGGATAGGCGGTTCTATTCTCCGATGCTTGAACGGATAGGCGGTTCTATTCTCCGATGCTTGAACGGATAGGCGGTTCTATTCTCCGATGCTTGAACGGATAGGCGGTTCTATTCTCCGATGCTTGAACGGATAGGCGGTTCTATTCTCCGATGCTTGAACGGATAGGCGGTTCTATTCTCCGATGCTTGAACGGATAGGCGGTTCTATTCTCCGATGCTTGAACGGATAGGCGGTTCTATTCTCCGATGCTTGAACGGATAGGCGGTTCTATTCTCCGATGCTTGAACGGATAGGCGGTTCTATTCTCCGATGCTTGAACGGATAGGCGGTTCTATTCTCCGATGCTTGAACGGATAGGCGGTTCTATTCTCCGATGCTTGAACGGATAGGCGGTTCTATTCTCCGATGCTTGAACGGATAGGCGGTTCTATTCTCCGATGCTTGAACGGATAGGCGGTTCTATTCTCCGATGCTTGAACGGATAGGCGGTTCTATTCTCCGATGCTTGAACGGATAGGCGGTTCTATTCTCCGATGCTTGAACGGATAGGCGGTTCTATTCTCCGATGCTTGAACGGATAGGCGGTTCTATTCTCCGATGCTTGAACGGATAGGCGGTTCTATTCTCCGATGCTTGAACGGATAGGCGGTTCTATTCTCCGATGCTTGAACGGATAGGCGGTTCTATTCTCCGATGCTTGAACGGATAGGCGGTTCTATTCTCCGATGCTTGAACGGATAGGCGGTTCTATTCTCCGATGCTTGAACGGATAGGCGGTTCTATTCTCCGATGCTTGAACGGATAGGCGGTTCTATTCTCCGATGCTTGAACGGATAGGCGGTTCTATTCTCCGATGCTTGAACGGATAGGCGGTTCTATTCTCCGATGCTTGAACGGATAGGCGGTTCTATTCTCCGATGCTTGAACGGATAGGCGGTTCTATTCTCCGATGCTTGAACGGATAGGCGGTTCTATTCTCCGATGCTTGAACGGATAGGCGGTTCTATTCTCCGATGCTTGAACGGATAGGCGGTTCTATTCTCCGATGCTTGAACGGATAGGCGGTTCTATTCTCCGATGCTTGAACGGATAGGCGGTTCTATTCTCCGATGCTTGAACGGATAGGCGGTTCTATTCTCCGATGCTTGAACGGATAGGCGGTTCTATTCTCCGATGCTTGAACGGATAGGCGGTTCTATTCTCCGATGCTTGAACGGATAGGCGGTTCTATTCTCCGATGCTTGAACGGATAGGCGGTTCTATTCTCCGATGCTTGAACGGATAGGCGGTTCTATTCTCCGATGCTTGAACGGATAGGCGGTTCTATTCTCCGATGCTTGAACGGATAGGCGGTTCTATTCTCCGATGCTTGAACGGATAGGCGGTTCTATTCTCCGATGCTTGAACGGATAGGCGGTTCTATTCTCCGATGCTTGAACGGATAGGCGGTTCTATTCTCCGATGCTTGAACGGATAGGCGGTTCTATTCTCCGATGCTTGAACGGATAGGCGGTTCTATTCTCCGATGCTTGAACGGATAGGCGGTTCTATTCTCCGATGCTTGAACGGATAGGCGGTTCTATTCTCCGATGCTTGAACGGATAGGCGGTTCTATTCTCCGATGCTTGAACGGATAGGCGGTTCTATTCTCCGATGCTTGAACGGATAGGCGGTTCTATTCTCCGATGCTTGAACGGATAGGCGGTTCTATTCTCCGATGCTTGAACGGATAGGCGGTTCTATTCTCCGATGCTTGAACGGATAGGCGGTTCTATTCTCCGATGCTTGAACGGATAGGCGGTTCTATTCTCCGATGCTTGAACGGATAGGCGGTTCTATTCTCCGATGCTTGAACGGATAGGCGGTTCTATTCTCCGATGCTTGAACGGATAGGCGGTTCTATTCTCCGATGCTTGAACGGATAGGCGGTTCTATTCTCCGATGCTTGAACGGATAGGCGGTTCTATTCTCCGATGCTTGAACGGATAGGCGGTTCTATTCTCCGATGCTTGAACGGATAGGCGGTTCTATTCTCCGATGCTTGAACGGATAGGCGGTTCTATTCTCCGATGCTTGAACGGATAGGCGGTTCTATTCTCCGATGCTTGAACGGATAGGCGGTTCTATTCTCCGATGCTTGAACGGATAGGCGGTTCTATTCTCCGATGCTTGAACGGATAGGCGGTTCTATTCTCCGATGCTTGAACGGATAGGCGGTTCTATTCTCCGATGCTTGAACGGATAGGCGGTTCTATTCTCCGATGCTTGAACGGATAGGCGGTTCTATTCTCCGATGCTTGAACGGATAGGCGGTTCTATTCTCCGATGCTTGAACGGATAGGCGGTTCTATTCTCCGATGCTTGAACGGATAGGCGGTTCTATTCTCCGATGCTTGAACGGATAGGCGGTTCTATTCTCCGATGCTTGAACGGATAGGCGGTTCTATTCTCCGATGCTTGAACGGATAGGCGGTTCTATTCTCCGATGCTTGAACGGATAGGCGGTTCTATTCTCCGATGCTTGAACGGATAGGCGGTTCTATTCTCCGATGCTTGAACGGATAGGCGGTTCTATTCTCCGATGCTTGAACGGATAGGCGGTTCTATTCTCCGATGCTTGAACGGATAGGCGGTTCTATTCTCCGATGCTTGAACGGATAGGCGGTTCTATTCTCCGATGCTTGAACGGATAGGCGGTTCTATTCTCCGATGCTTGAACGGATAGGCGGTTCTATTCTCCGATGCTTGAACGGATAGGCGGTTCTATTCTCCGATGCTTGAACGGATAGGCGGTTCTATTCTCCGATGCTTGAACGGATAGGCGGTTCTATTCTCCGATGCTTGAACGGATAGGCGGTTCTATTCTCCGATGCTTGAACGGATAGGCGGTTCTATTCTCCGATGCTTGAACGGATAGGCGGTTCTATTCTCCGATGCTTGAACGGATAGGCGGTTCTATTCTCCGATGCTTGAACGGATAGGCGGTTCTATTCTCCGATGCTTGAACGGATAGGCGGTTCTATTCTCCGATGCTTGAACGGATAGGCGGTTCTATTCTCCGATGCTTGAACGGATAGGCGGTTCTATTCTCCGATGCTTGAACGGATAGGCGGTTCTATTCTCCGATGCTTGAACGGATAGGCGGTTCTATTCTCCGATGCTTGAACGGATAGGCGGTTCTATTCTCCGATGCTTGAACGGATAGGCGGTTCTATTCTCCGATGCTTGAACGGATAGGCGGTTCTATTCTCCGATGCTTGAACGGATAGGCGGTTCTATTCTCCGATGCTTGAACGGATAGGCGGTTCTATTCTCCGATGCTTGAACGGATAGGCGGTTCTATTCTCCGATGCTTGAACGGATAGGCGGTTCTATTCTCCGATGCTTGAACGGATAGGCGGTTCTATTCTCCGATGCTTGAACGGATAGGCGGTTCTATTCTCCGATGCTTGAACGGATAGGCGGTTCTATTCTCCGATGCTTGAACGGATAGGCGGTTCTATTCTCCGATGCTTGAACGGATAGGCGGTTCTATTCTCCGATGCTTGAACGGATAGGCGGTTCTATTCTCCGATGCTTGAACGGATAGGCGGTTCTATTCTCCGATGCTTGAACGGATAGGCGGTTCTATTCTCCGATGCTTGAACGGATAGGCGGTTCTATTCTCCGATGCTTGAACGGATAGGCGGTTCTATTCTCCGATGCTTGAACGGATAGGCGGTTCTATTCTCCGATGCTTGAACGGATAGGCGGTTCTATTCTCCGATGCTTGAACGGATAGGCGGTTCTATTCTCCGATGCTTGAACGGATAGGCGGTTCTATTCTCCGATGCTTGAACGGATAGGCGGTTCTATTCTCCGATGCTTGAACGGATAGGCGGTTCTATTCTCCGATGCTTGAACGGATAGGCGGTTCTATTCTCCGATGCTTGAACGGATAGGCGGTTCTATTCTCCGATGCTTGAACGGATAGGCGGTTCTATTCTCCGATGCTTGAACGGATAGGCGGTTCTATTCTCCGATGCTTGAACGGATAGGCGGTTCTATTCTCCGATGCTTGAACGGATAGGCGGTTCTATTCTCCGATGCTTGAACGGATAGGCGGTTCTATTCTCCGATGCTTGAACGGATAGGCGGTTCTATTCTCCGATGCTTGAACGGATAGGCGGTTCTATTCTCCGATGCTTGAACGGATAGGCGGTTCTATTCTCCGATGCTTGAACGGATAGGCGGTTCTATTCTCCGATGCTTGAACGGATAGGCGGTTCTATTCTCCGATGCTTGAACGGATAGGCGGTTCTATTCTCCGATGCTTGAACGGATAGGCGGTTCTATTCTCCGATGCTTGAACGGATAGGCGGTTCTATTCTCCGATGCTTGAACGGATAGGCGGTTCTATTCTCCGATGCTTGAACGGATAGGCGGTTCTATTCTCCGATGCTTGAACGGATAGGCGGTTCTATTCTCCGATGCTTGAACGGATAGGCGGTTCTATTCTCCGATGCTTGAACGGATAGGCGGTTCTATTCTCCGATGCTTGAACGGATAGGCGGTTCTATTCTCCGATGCTTGAACGGATAGGCGGTTCTATTCTCCGATGCTTGAACGGATAGGCGGTTCTATTCTCCGATGCTTGAACGGATAGGCGGTTCTATTCTCCGATGCTTGAACGGATAGGCGGTTCTATTCTCCGATGCTTGAACGGATAGGCGGTTCTATTCTCCGATGCTTGAACGGATAGGCGGTTCTATTCTCCGATGCTTGAACGGATAGGCGGTTCTATTCTCCGATGCTTGAACGGATAGGCGGTTCTATTCTCCGATGCTTGAACGGATAGGCGGTTCTATTCTCCGATGCTTGAACGGATAGGCGGTTCTATTCTCCGATGCTTGAACGGATAGGCGGTTCTATTCTCCGATGCTTGAACGGATAGGCGGTTCTATTCTCCGATGCTTGAACGGATAGGCGGTTCTATTCTCCGATGCTTGAACGGATAGGCGGTTCTATTCTCCGATGCTTGAACGGATAGGCGGTTCTATTCTCCGATGCTTGAACGGATAGGCGGTTCTATTCTCCGATGCTTGAACGGATAGGCGGTTCTATTCTCCGATGCTTGAACGGATAGGCGGTTCTATTCTCCGATGCTTGAACGGATAGGCGGTTCTATTCTCCGATGCTTGAACGGATAGGCGGTTCTATTCTCCGATGCTTGAACGGATAGGCGGTTCTATTCTCCGATGCTTGAACGGATAGGCGGTTCTATTCTCCGATGCTTGAACGGATAGGCGGTTCTATTCTCCGATGCTTGAACGGATAGGCGGTTCTATTCTCCGATGCTTGAACGGATAGGCGGTTCTATTCTCCGATGCTTGAACGGATAGGCGGTTCTATTCTCCAATAGATAAACAGGTTTCATTCTCCTTATGCCTGAACGGATAAGCGGGTTCTATTCTCCTCATGCTCGAATAGATAAGCAGGTTATATTCTCCTCATGCTTGAACGGATAGGCGGGTTCCATTCTCTTTATGCCTGAATGGATAGGCGGGTTCTATTCTCCTTATTCCTAAATGGATAGGCGGGTTCCATTCTTCCCATACTCGAATAGATAAGCAGGTTCCATTCTCCTTATGCCCGAATGAATAGGCAGGTTTTATTCTCCTCATGCTTGAACGGATAGGCGGGTTCCATTCTCCTTATGCCCGAACGGATAGACAGGTTTCATACCTGTCAAAATTTAACAAATGCTATGGTTATGATGAGCATGCTCCTAGGGATGCCTAACACATAAATGCATGTCCTTTTCTCTTTCATTTTTTTCCATTTTTAAACTTTTCTCTTTTTTTCTTCTTGTTTTGGGTTTTTCCTCTTTACTTCTTTGCACATTTACATAGACAATCATGCTAGCTATTTATTCTTTTTATCTCTTTGCTTTAGAGAAGACATCTGAACCTTGCACATTTGCTCACTCAATCCAGTTACCTTACATTTCTGTTTGAGATGACTGGCTGTTTATCCTCATAATCTTCAACACTCTTTTAGCCTTTGTCTGGTTGAGGGAACAAAATCTCTCACATCCTCCTAGAAGCTTGAATGAAAGCTTTAACATCATTGAGCATCTCCTCCAATGTTTGTAAAATTTTTCTCATTGTGGGAGAAGGTTTAGCAATCATGTTGCCTTAAAATAATATCAAGCATCCTTAAAGCTTCTTGTGAGTTCTCAGATTCTTACCCCTGCAGGGTTTTTTGAAGCGCTTGCATGTAAATCCTTGTAACAAAGCTTATTTCCTACCCTGAATGCCTTAGGATGATACTGGCATTTTCTCTCCCTTTTACGCATATTAACGTTGATGGCCTTAAATCCTTGGTCAATACAAATTGCCCCACTCTGGGCGTGCCCCCATTTAAATTTCAAATGCTACTGGCCAAAACTTTGTAAGTAAGAACACTAGAAATTGCCCTGTGCTACCCTTGCCAAGTAAATTTCGAATATGCCAACGAGGTATAAGGAGATGAAATTTTTTCCAAGATGTTGTGTTTCTGAGAGATTCATTTACTGCTTGCCTAGTCCGTAAATTATCTGAGCTACCCTTTCAGGTTTTTAACTCAAATCCTCTATTAGTTTTAAGACACCCTTTTGGGTTTTCATCTTGAACCCCCTTTTTCTTTTTTGAATCTAAGACGCCCTTTTGGGTTTTCACCTTTCGATAATTTTATTTTTTCTTTCAGGTATAAAACTTCTGAATTCATCAAATTATGAAGCTCATGTTTATCTCAACCAAGATCAATGTTCTTTTTGAGAATGCCTTCTTCTTATCTAGGCATTCATTTCCCCAGGAATCTTTCTGAATTGGAAATATTTTCCTTAACATGAAATCCCCTTCTTAGAATCTTCTCGGATGAATTTTCTTGTTGTAAGCCCGTGTCATTTTTCTCTAATTCACTTGACCATGACATACAACTTTTGACCCCTCTTCATCGAATAGCTTTAACTGCTCATATCTTACTTGGACCTATTCTTATTCTTCTTCTAGTTTTGCTTCCATCAATACTAGAAAATACAGAATTCCAACCTCAATTGGCAACACAACTTCTATCCCACGATTTAATAAAGACGATGTTGCCCCTATTATTTCATGATGCGATGTTAAACAATTACTCATGGATTTGGAATCAATACCAAGAAACCTTTGTTTTTTCATGAATCTATGTTACTTCGCTTGTAAGATGCAAGAAAAGAGTTGGAAATAAGGATTTAAAGAAAGACAAAGAACCATAAATAAAGGTGAGGAAAGAGGGTTCAAAGAAAAAAGTAATGGCAAACATGAAAAAGAGCAAAGTCAGATGCCCCAAAATTCATACTATGAATGATTCACGAATCCATCAACCAGATAGTATCTCGTTTTTAGGTGACCCTCATTAACTCACCAACTCCCAAAATTTCAATCTTCCCTCTTTTCTTATCTCAATCAGACATTAGAAGTTTTAAGGTCCCTGAAGAAAGATTAACTCAATAAAGCGGAATGTGCTCTGAAGACAAACTCCTTTTCTCAGATATTCATGTGTAATCCAAATGGTCTTATAAGGCTTGTAATGTAGGCTAGACTCAGGTTACAAAGAAACGATATATAGCCCAAATACATGCCTAAGGGTGATTAAACCAATGATCAATCTTTCTTGATGAAATCTTCGTTCTTTTATTCTTTGGATCAGTCTAGACTGCTCATTTTGGGTTTTCACCCTAGAGTTCATTTCCTTTTCTAGAACATGTCTCACTTGAAGGATTTCGTACATGTCTTTCTCTTGTTTCAAATTTTCTTTTCTTTCATGTTTCAACTTTCATTTCTTCCATTTTTTCTTCTTTTTCTTTATTTTTTCTCTTTTTTTGTGTCCTTTTGATTTTGAACTTAGGACATTCAATTTGATTTGATGTACCTTTTGCTCACTTGCAAACAGCCTTTCATCCTCTTTGCTTCTCAATGTGGGGAGTGATCCTTGGTTAGGGTTCAATCACAAGAAAAATATTAGGCTCAAAAAGGGTCAACAAAGGATTTTTTTCATTTTCTTATTTGAGAAAGGAAATGAAGAAATGCCATATGTCATTTCACACATAAATATCATCAAAGAGAAGCAGTCTTCAGTTGGTACATGTTTTAGAGTTATCACTTTATTCAAACACCCTAAGCAACAATGTTTGAGAGGTAATTCACTCAAAATGGGATTTTTTCCATTAATCCTGAACACACTTTATTGTCCCTCTATCTTGGGATTAGATCCAAGAATCATTCATACAATCAATAACATGGGCTCTGCCAATAGGTTGCATTTTGGAAGGGAAATAGATGAAGATGAAATGCATAGAAAAAAATAAAATGTTTTCCACCTAAGAAAATTAAAAGTGGATGCACCTTTTACACAAGTATAATAACAAAGAGGCCCTTACAAAAGATCCCTAATGCTCACGGGCAAAAGAAAATGGATTGGCTCTAGGTATGACTCTACCATTGTCCAGGAAATCATTGATCATATTCCGAGAAAGCATGCGTGAATTCCAGCAAGGATCGACCAGTCTACTTCATGACAAGATTCTACTACTGAAGTTGTTCAGGCTATAGAGTACTTGTCATATTTCTTTCCTTGATTCCCAGAGTGAGCATAGGCAATTCCTGGCAGGGCTTCGATGCCATTAGTTGTTTTCTCTTTATATGGGTCCTAAAACCTTAACATGACTACTATCTGGGTAACAACATCCTAACGAGCTCGCATATTCTTGCGGTTCAGCTCTAAAGCTGATGACCCGTCTTCAATGACCATTGCTTGGGTATCTTGCTTATGCAAAACTTTCTTTTTTAGATTTTTCAAATTTTACCATAATTAATTCTTCTATTATGTGTGAATGTATGCAATGACATATAAAAACATAAACCAATATAAACAAACAACAAACAAACAAAGTGCAAATGCATGAATGCAGACGAAGGTCCATTGATTCCATAAAGTATTTGCTCTAGAAGTAGCTTTTTATTGGGTGCCAAAGGTCCTTATTACAAAAGATCTCGACTTTTCTACGAGTACATCTTAGCCCGAGCACCCAACTCCTTGATTTCTTCAATCAGCCATAGGAGTCTTGGTCCCACCTCCCATATTGGCTTAATATATTGACGAAGAGTTGCAGCTTCCCTGGCTAACATCATCACATGTTTGGCTACATCCTGAACTTGAGTCATGACACTCTTGTCGAACTTGTGACGCTCTTGGAATCTCATGGCATTGTCCCTAAGACGAGTAAACCAATAGTTATTGCCCTCTCCATTGATATCTTTAAGGCCAAAATATTTGTCCTGTATTCTTGAATGTCGTTCTCTATTGCTGCCACTTGCGTTTTTAGCGCTTCATTTTCATTCTAACTGGCCTGGAGCGCAACATGTGCATGACGGTTTTGGTATGAGTGTAGCGAGTGACTCAAGTCTGCCACCTTGGTATGTAACTCAGTTACAAAAGCCTGGCTCTATTTCAGCTTTTCGTTGGTGGAGTCACATATACGCTGCAATTCACATAAGCGGACCTTATTGTCATGAGCCTTCTTTTTCCATGCAACTACATTCTCTTTCTCTTTTTTGATAGCTCTTTCGTTCTTCTCATTCTCTTCAACGAGTGCCCTTCTATACTTCTCAATCTCTTTCTTGGCATGCATTCTTTCTTTCCTGACAGCTTGCTCAGTCTCTCGCCTCCATTGCTCAGGAAACTTTCTCAAGTTTGTATTTCGAGCCATGGCCTGAAATTTAAGGAAATCAACCCTCTGAATCTCAAATTTAGCTTTGAGATCTTTGTATAACTTCGTTACCCGATCCGTCTCTCCCTTGTATTTTTCCACATCTAGGTTTGCCTTATACAAGTCTCTCGTATGCTGTTATTGCAAGGATTCTATATTGGCCTTGGCTCTTTTCAGTTCATCCCTCAAAATGTCAACTTCAGATGAGACCACCTTCAAATTCTCTTCTACAAATTTGGTTCACCCTATAGGAGATAAAATTTTATCATTCACACTCACATGTTTCCACACATCATAATCAGGAGTGAACATGCACTTACTGTCGTGTTCCACTTTCATGAAGTATCAATGCTTTCATGAATCATTGATTGCTTGGACATTCTCTTTGAACTCTCATTGGAATTCAAACTCTGATGAGTCAAGACCCATTGTGAAGGGATGAACTGTCGAGAACCATACTGTGGTGACACTAGAAAAAGGAGCGCAACCGATTCCTCCCATAGACCTAGTAGCATCAAGTGATTGAAATCCCCACACTTGTACAAGACCTTGGTATGGCCTAACCATGGAACCTTCCAAACGATGTCTTGATCACGACGATCTCTGAAAATGTCAATGCATTTACCCCTTTTGACTATCAGCCACTTATTTGCCAAAAATTCTCAAATTGGAGAAAAGTTCAGGGAGTGTACATTAGGCAAGGCTAGAGTCGGACACTTCCAGAAATGGCTAAGGGCCCACACCTGGAGCATAGGAGCACACCCTCTGAAATGCACACCTTCTAGCTTTCGGCACGCATTTAAAGAGATGAAGGTTTCAGCTAGTACAACTGGTACTGGATTGGTTTCCCTTTTCAACTGCTCAAAGAAATCTAACATAGCCACATCGATGTTTCCTAATACTCTTGGAAAGATAACCAAGCCGTGAATAGCTATAGCTAAAAGATCCACTTCTTTTCCTTATCTGTATGAGTGAGGATTATGTTTCAGATGCTCTACCAAGGAAAGAAAAAGCTACACTCTCTTTTCTGTACTAGTCTTTTAACCCATCCATCTCCCATGCCACCAAAAGATTGGAGCCTCGAATGAACATTCTTGTTTTTAGGCAGTTTAGCATAGACCCAGTCCTTCTTCACTTTGCATAGGTTAAAAAGTGCAAAATATTCTTCAAATGTAGGCATCATATCTTCACCATTAAAAGTAAAACAACAATATCCGAGGTTCTAAAACTGAATCAATGCTTTGAGGAATGGTTCCTCTACCTCCACATGTAGCAGATATACTATGTCGATGTAGGTATCAAGGAACAACTGCTTAGTTGCATGGTTAAAACGGTCCTATATCTCTCGCAACTCATGTACGTTGTTTTGTTTGACACTAATATGGGCATATTCTGATGTCTCTGTTTTGTGACCAACAATCAAACTATCCCCATGTGCTTGCTGGTTGACCTCAGACCAATGACGTACATTTGTATTGTTTTCTTCCTTTTTCAGGTACCTCCTATCCATGGCAAAAAGCTATTTTCTAATCGAGCAAGTGTCTTGAGAATCAACCCCTTCTAGATATGGAATGAGGATGCAAATATGCAAAACAAAAACAAGACAAGAAAAGGATTAATACTTCGAAAAACATAAAAGGTCCAAAACAATTTCATTGTACGAATAGTAACTGGGCATCATATTCCAACACTTCTGGACATGTCTCAATGGACTATTCCTACGAAATAATTTTGACCAAATTCCAAAACCTAGGGTCTTCCACATGGATCTAATGGGGCAGGCTTCTAGATTCTCACACAGTTTTAGTTCTAAAAGGTTCCCAAATTGTTCTCGTTGTCCCCTACTAAGGGTAGCAAGGCCCCTGATTCTCACCCATTATAGGCTTCAAACGAATCAAGTTCAACTTAGGGGGACCCATTTTTCTATGCCCATACGAAGGATCAGTATCCTCACAAAGACATAGGCCATATGAGCCCCGAAGGTACTTACTAGGCCTAAACGAAGAATCAATATTCCCACGAGAGCAATAGCATTCCCCCCACTTAAACGAACGGGACGAAGCTCGGGTGTAGAGCTTATAACCAAATTTTAAATGCGTAAAATGAGATCTTATTCATAAATGGAAAACAATTTAAATTTTACACGAACTTCAAAAATTCAAAATTAAAACAAAGCATAATCAGCTCGTGGCTGGACTCTCCATTTTTTTTGTTAAAAACAAAAATATCCCCAACGGAGTCGCCAAACTGTCGCAACCTTTTTATAGGAAGGCTCGACGTTTAATTTTAAAAACAAAACAATTGAGTCGCCACCAATCTTTCTAAAGGTGTGATTGGATCACCTAAAAATGGATTATTTTAATAAAATCATTTTTATTTTACTAAAACAACGATTTTGGTCTGCGAAAACTCAAAAACGGGTTTAGAAGTCGGTTACGCGTGGGGAAAGGTTAGCACCCCCACAACGCCCAAAAATTTGTACCTAGCCGATTACAAAATGTTTTAATGTTGGAATTTGCAAGTTCGTGTAAAATTTAAATTATTGTCCAATTATGAATATGATTCTATTTTAACGGCCCGACCATCCAGAGAGTAAACTCTAATCACCCCAACACTTCTGGCGCTAACCCGTAACCTCATTTTGGTAGGACACCGCATTAATTATGTTTCACTTTTTAATCAAAGATAATTAGTGTGTTGAAACTTTTATTATTCTAAAGTGGTTGTTAACCCTAAGAATCGTCTAAGTATTTTTTACCCGTTAGGGTTAAAATATAATTAAGTGTACTTTATGATTTTTGGGTGAAGCGACTTTTATCAAATTTTTAAGGCTCTAAATTAAGCTAAGGCTGTAACACTAGAGAATCTAAACCTAGAAGTTTTACCTAAAATAATACTTTAATTTAAAAACAAAAGTTAAATATCTTAAATTAACGATATAAAGGTAACCTTAATTCAATTTACAAAATTAAATAAAATATGGAGAAATAGGAAGGAATTTAATAAAATGTTAAATTATGTGTATCATTCTCGAAGTTGAGTCAGTATGCACAGTATTCAGACTATTTTTATAAAAACGTTGATTACAACTTTAATTTTAAAGAATGTGATAAAAATAGGTGGTTCAAAAAAGAAGATGTTATTAACAAAGTTTTATGCAAATTTTTAAAAATATACACCAAGTTTATTTGAAAAGAGCTTTACGGAATAAAAATGGTGTTGAGATTTAATAAAATTAAATGACCCACTTTTGTTTAAAATGGGTACAAAACCTAAAAACACCATTCATCCACTTTTATTTTAAAACAAAGATCAAACACCCTATTTTAAAGAATTCATCAAGTGTTCATGTAAAAAACTGAAAATGGAGAACAAGGATCTTTAAAACTTTAAAAAAAGTTAGAATTGCTCTAATTATAGTTAAATTTGAAATAAAAGAAATAAGTAAAGAACAAAAGAACAAGAGCAAGACACCTAAAAAACAAGCTTTTCTTCTTGTATTCAACTTGAGAATGCCAATACAAACTTGAGAATTTCTATGTAATTTTTGGATGCTTGTGGTGTGTATCAGAGAATGAGTTGTGTGTATGAGTCAGTGTGTGTTCTACAATATATAGGCTTCAAAAAACCTAAAACCCTAAAAATCCTAAAGAATATTCCCTTTTTTATGTTTGGTATAATTGGAAATGAATCAAACCATATTCAATATAATCCTAAACAAATAGGGAAATGCATAAGCCTGATTTTAATTACAAATAATCAATAAATCAATTGTAAATTCGTATTAAGATCAAAATCTCGTATTGAACCCTATATAGTTTTTCTACAAGCACTATCTTCAGTAAAACGAGCATATCTTGAGCTCCCGACGTCCGATTGAGGCGTTTCAAGATGCGTTGGAAAGGTAACTGAAAGACAGTCAATACTTAAGAGACACCGTGGCCGAAAATTCTTGGATCCTATTAGAATTTTGCTAGAAGTCTGTAGTCAGGAATCCTTTGCCCATAACTTGACTTTCCATACTTGTCGAGCAGGATCTCTTGTAATCTTCCCATATTTGATGATTCCCTCCATATTTGTTTGGATTAAATTTGACTTTCCCCTTTTTTTTATTTGGTTTGGCTCTGATTTGGGGGTTGATTTCCTATTGTTTTTCCATATTCAAATCTGATTCCTTCATTTTTATCATTTTTTTGCTTCAAAAAATCAGTGACAACAAATTCATACAAAATAAAGTTCTAAATACTAATTATTCAACTTATCATCATCAAACTTCCTAAGATAAAAATTCAAAAGAGACTATTCTTCTAAAATAATTCAAACTAGATTGCAAAGATGTCTGCACAAAATGAAAATTCGATTGATACAAAAGAAAAAAACAACTATTCTAATACTACAAAATAAACTAAACTTGTAACACCCCAAATTTGGTCCTAGGAGTTAGCTAGGTAGATTAGACGGTTCGGGTGAACCAGATTAGTTGGTTCGATCTAGTTTTGAGAATTAAATCGTAATAAATATTTTTAACACAAAATAAAATATTGAAAAATGGAAGGGTTTTGGTAAACTCAATTTGATAAAATAAGGTTTGAATTATGGACATTTGTCCTAGTGACTAAAATGTAATGTTTGAAAATTGTTTTTGGTAACTAAGTCATAAAAGGGTCAAAACTTAGAATCTTTTGGGAGCTATTAAGCCAATTGGTTTTTATCAAACTTTTTCCTTAATTTGGATATTTTAAAATGGTTTTAAAAGGATTTAATAAAAAGGATTAAAAGAGTTTTAATTATTTTGTTTTTAATTAGCCAAATTACCTTTTATTTTCTAAAAATTTCAGGAATCAATCTTTTCAATCTTACTTTCGATTTCAACACTTGATTCCTTTGTTCTAGTTTGGATATTTCATCAAAATCAAGCCAATTGAGGGAGGAGTCTACCATTAGAGGTGATTTTCATTTCTCTCCTTTAATAAAAGTTTCTTTATTGAAATTCCCAAGTTCTTGATCATTTCGAATCGATTTATATTATGTTTAATGGTTAAATTAAGATTTAACGGTTTAATGTTAATTGTGTTAAGAAATTTATTGAGTTTGGTTATTGATCTGAATCATTGCAATCTTGATTGGTTTAGATCATGGTTAAAGTGTATTTTAATGATATTTACTGGGATTTATAAAAGGAAACCCGAAACTACTTGAATTGCTAATTTTCTAGGTTGTGAATAGTTAGTTTTTGAGGTGTTTGTGATGTTAAGATATTGCTGGAGGTATAAGATGAAGTTGCAAGTGTTTTTAGATGTCAATTGATGTTGATTAGATGTTCAAATCGTTGGCTTATTGCTGGGCTTTGTTTAGGTTGTGTTTTGTGATGTTTTCGGTTGTTTTAAGGATGCGTTTTATGGTTTTTGGTGAGGTGGTGTTGGGAATTGTTGTTTCTAGGATTATGGATGCAAAATGATGCATTAAGCCTCTATTATGATGTGAATAAATAGGGTAGATCGATCCTATAGTGATTGATGAAGGTTTGGAAGCGTAGGACGCTTGATTTCACATCGGCAAGTGAAGCTTTGTGTTGTTGGTGAGTGGAAACAAGATTTACAACTTTGTAAAGGTTTGAAAGTGATTTTAGGAGTTTAGATTAAGCTTGAAATGCTTTTCTAAGCTCAGAAGTAAGTATTAGACGATTAAGCTCTCAATTTCAGTTCGGCAAAGTTGATTTTCTCATGCCTATGTTTATGATTTGATACCTACTGTTATATGCTTATTTTGGAATTGGATTATGATGCAAATGATCTTATATTGATGATATTTGAGCATGGTAAATGCTTTATTAAAAGTATTTTGATGTTATGAAATGCGTGGTTTGTTGCATTAGATATTGGTTAAAACGATACATAAGAAAATCAGTGAAGTATCATGTTTAATATGGAATATATTGGCAAGTGACAATGATTAAATGCTATTGGATATAGTTGAAATGACATAGGGTTTAAAGTGCACTATAATAAGTTGCCTCATGTGTGTCGACGGGTTGTGATTGCACCGTATTCTCCACCATGGATACCTTAGCATGGTTAAGTGGTCTAAGAAACCACTTGTGAAATACGTATATTCGATGTGTTTTGATAAAGGAAAAAATTAGTTTTTGGGTCACTTTAATGCCAATATATGAACTAATGTATCATGATGGAGAATTTATGTTTGTATAATGTGAATTATACATGTTTTTCTCTTTAAGCTTTGCTATTGGATGAATAACATGTGAAGGCTTAAATTGAGGTTTTGTATATGGAATTATGCATGAGATCCATGATACATGTTTTGCATATGGTTTAATATGCATGTTTTGGAAAGGTAAAAATGGCATGAGTTTTTTAGAATGAAGTTGAAAATGTGGTTTGACTCAAATGGTTTTAAATGCATTGGTAAGTGTTTTTAGAGCGTCCCTCACTAGGCATTACATGCTTACGTTATCCTTTCCCATCATTGTAGAGAAGTGAGTTTCCGAGGCAGCAAGCGAGCAAAGAGGAATCTATGAATCGATGTACATCAAGTATGGTTTTAATAAATGAATTTGTAGTAATAAAGGGCAATGTGACCAAGTTGTAATTGAGAGGGTTGTTTGCTTACTCCCTGGTTTGGACAAATTCTATTTGGTATTTTGGACTTGTATGAGGTTATATGGTTTGATTTGTGGGTTTGGGATGAGAATTGCATGCTTCGTAGAGACTATGCCTATAGGTTCTCTTGATTGATTTGCTATGGATTGAATGTTCATCTAGCATTCGTGGTTGATTGTGGAAATGATGTTAAATATGTTATATTATGTTTGTTTGATGATTGAAGCATGTTAGACTGAGTGTAAGTGTCATACGTCTCGCTAAGCGGTCATTATAGGCCCAGTCGTACCGATACTAGTTCTCTGGGGATCGATACACGGGGGCTGATACAGCTCAGATTTGGCGGAAATAACAAAAGGTATCAGTACAAGCAGCCGCCATATCGGTATGCCCTTGAGAAAGTTTATGCAGGGATCGGTACATGGGTACCGTATTGGTACGCATTTTAGCTACTGGAATCCTTAGTTTTGAAATATAGCAATGGGTATCGATACTTGACCAAACGTACTGATACAAGCAAGCCACATGGATTCATACCAATACTGTTTAAGCCTATATCGGTACGTGGTTAGTTAATTCTAGTATTTTCATGCTGAATTATGGATTCTTTGCAAATTGGTCACTATTTTTGTAATGCTCAATTAATGATGATATTGTGTTCCAATCTTGATGCAAATTCACACAAAGACATGTAATGAAACTAATTAAGGGATGGTAACTTAAATTTCTAATTTAGTCCTTTAATTAATAGAATTTACATTTTAGTCCCGTAAGTGTTAAGTCTTGCAAATCGAATGCTTGATTCGTCTTCCGCTGTTGTACATCATACCTTATGGTTAACTAAGAATTTAGGCAAGATAAAAAGGAAAAAAAGGGGACCAGTTTAGGTTATTAGTTTGGGTTTGCTTCGGCAAACCTAATGTGACGTCCTTGATTCGGTCTTGGCAGCTAGACCGGGTCAAGAAGGTTACAAAAATATTATATAGTACTAATAACTAACTAAGTGACTGCACCCTCAAACCTATTTGGTGCAACGTCCTCGGTGCACAACAAAAATTTAAATATGCTAAAATAAAAAGAAAATGGAAAATTAGAATACTTCCCTAATTATCGGTCTCATCAGGGGCATTTGGTGTTCCTTGTTGTTGTTGTTCACCTGGCCTTTCAACCGTTCTTCTTCTTTGAAATTTCCTTCTCTGTGTAACTTCTGGTTGATCCCTAGGATAATGCTTTGCTTGCTCTCGAGGAAACATATCAATCATTTTCTTGTCTAGACTTTATACTTGAAAGAGTATGTCTATATGTGTTTCTTTAGTTGAAGCAGTTCTGCCTCAAGTCTAACCAATGAATCAGAGATCAAATTCTGATGTTGTTTCTTAAATGGAGGTTGCAACCTAGAAGCATCTTCATTGATTTCCACAGGGAATTCAGAAATAATAGGAGTGAGAATGATTGATAGAAAATTAGACCACCTCATAATCATCTTCCATGGTTGGTACATCAAAGTATGACACAGTTTTGTAATGAGTGATGGAAAAGACATATTGCTTGATGGGTTCCTGGTGAAGTCAAACATTTCCCTAGAAATGATTTTTCCTATATTAATTTTTCTTTCGGCAAGAATTGACTGTATCAACAACAGTCTTTCCTGGTTTCACGTAGTTCCAATGTTTGTTGGGAGGAGTCGAGTGCGAACAAATTCGAATCAAGCCTGCACAGATTCAGTGAGGGCTTTTGTTCGGAATAACTAAATCCCTATTGAATCTAATTTCCCACAATGTAGGTGTTCTGATAAGCTTTTTACATATCTCATCACCCTCTTGTTTTAAAAAATTTACTAACCAAATTTCATGTCCGTCTTTCTCATTGCTAAGGTCAAATAGCTCGTTAATGTACTTCACATTAAAGTGAACCTTCTTTCCTCGGAGAACCACCACTCTTTCCTTACTCTATGTGATATTTGCATAAAATTTTCAAACCATCATGGGCATAATCTATAACACCCTCGACCCGGATGTCACATTTGGGCCTCAAGCCCAAACCATTACCATAAAATTTTGACCTAGTTTAGTCCAATCCACAAATCCATTATGAAAATCCATTTAATTACAACCCATTAAAACATAATAAATATTTAAAAACATATACAATGGAGCTCCTTTTAAAAATACATTATAAACCCTTGACTCGATAGTTTGAAAATCCAAATACGATTTACAATATACAATAGGTTCCTACGAATACAAACCCCAAAGACTTAAGTACTATACTCTGAAAAGACGAGTCGCTGGAATCCTTCCTTGATGGTGCTCATCCAAGAACAAACCAAACTTACTAACTTGCGAACGGAAACAATGATTCCGAACGTTGAGCTACCAAAGCTCAGTGTATACACCGCCACTCAACCATGCTTCATGCAAATCATAAATAAAGCAATGCAACAAGAATGATATCACGACAAGATAACAATGGCGCTACCATATCCGCATAAACAAATAGAATTATGAATGTATGATCATGCACACAGCTTATACAAGAACCTCTTACGCTTACCTAGCATCACACAGATAACACCAACAACATTAAGTGAGGTACGCGTCCACAAAGCATCGGAATCCTACACTTGAGTGAGGCCTGCGTCCATAAAGCATCGAGATCCTACACTACGAGTAAGGCCCGCGTCCACAAAGCATCGGGATCATATACTTTGAGTAAGGCCCGCGTCCACATAGCATCGGGATCCTATACTCGAGGGATGAGGCCCGTGTCCACATAGTATCGGGATCCTACATCCATGCTCGGGATCTCTCATAAAGCATCTTCGAATGAGGCCTGCGTCAACAAAGCATCGGGATCCAACATTCGGGGATCTTCAAGGTGTTGCAACACACTTAGGGCATCCATATCCCAACAAGGGATGACTCGACTACCTAGGTGTCCCATCAGCATACAGTAAGGACCCTAGTAACCACACAGCTCTAAACCTCGACACAAGGGTCTCACCGCACACAGCTCTAACACCTTTACCATAGCCTTATGGTTTTTATCAGTTATTAAATTGCCCTATTGAGCTTATCTATTTATTAGTATGTTATGAAGGTACACATTAGTCATTCTCATTAATTTATCTTATTATCCGATAAGACTCAACCTTATAGGCGCCCCTTCCGCACACAGCAAGGGCCTAAATTACCACAGAGCATCAACGATCCACCTAGGATCTCTATGGGTTTCCATCACACACAATTTACTCGATATTTATCATGTTATTAGCCCATTATTCTCATTCGGGGTTAAAAATCTCCATTTCTCAATTTTAATGTTCATTTTACACCTTGACGGACCCCTAGGGCCCTTTGCCTGGAATTATAGCACCCCCGAACACAACCTCAAATTTATTGGGCAGATTGCCCAGCGAGTATCGATACTCCAAGGTGAGTATCGGTACTCCACTATAGGTATCAGTACTCACCCATGAGTACCGATACTATAATTAGGTTCGAAAAAATTAAACCCCAAGCCGTACCGATACGCTACGTACCGTATTGGTACTCATCATCGATACTAGGATCGCCCAGTACAGCCTTTCTTAGGCAAGCAATAGTGCGTACCGATACTCCCCAATGAGTACCAATACCCTTACTAGATTCGAAGGAATTTAACCCAAGGGCGTACTGATACGCTACATATCTTATCGGTACTCAAAGCCTTTCCAGGCAATGTAACAATGCGTACCAATATGCTCCCTTGCGTACCGTTACACAAAGGCGTCTCTGGAATCCTTACCTTGCAAGGGGTACCGGTACACGAGGAGGCGTATCGATACTCTTCTCACAACTCTTCCTAAGGCGTACCGATACCCTAGCCCTAGTATCGGTATGCGAGCCTAATTTCTAAACTCTGGGTGCATGTTTCACCTAAAACCCTGTTTAACCCCCATAGTTAAACCCCAAATCGATCCTACAAGTTATTGTGAAGGTATTAAGTGGGTTTCTACAAATTTTAAGCCTTTGCAACATCAAATCCCCATTTTACCATTAAATGGGTCAACCCAAAGCTTATCAAACCACAAACACCGAAACATGTACAAAGCTTATTTTTATGAGTTGTAGGAAACAATAGGAGTTAGTAGTATACTAACCTTGAATTAGAGCTGAGGAAGAAGCCTTCAAAGATCATTCCCGTTTATCCACACTAACCCCACCAAAACCTCAATCACCACCATAACTAGCCATCCTTACCTTGATTGGTAGATCTCTCGAAGCTGAACAAGCTTCCCTTCTTGCCCCAAACGAGATTCTTACTTAAACTCTCAAAGATTTGACCTTTAACACGAAGAAGTTTGAGTGATAGATAGGAATGGGAGAGAGAGGGAACAAGGGGACCAAGATGATCTCACTCCCTCTATTTTCTACAGAAATAAAGTCTCACATCAGCTCTCTTGCCTTAAATTATGCTTTTACTCATTTGCCCTTCTTATTTTCACCTTAGCCCATCAACAACCCAACAACACAAGCCCAAAAGCTTTCCTTCAAGCCCAACAAGGCTTTCAACGCCCAATATCTTGGCCCAAATGTGAAGCCCATGCCTCGGGTTAACTCGACTCTCGAGTTCCTAAACCCGGGTTGTTACAACTCTCAACTCCTTAAAGAAAATTTAGTCCTCGAAATTTAGATGGATACAAGAGAGATTTAACCAAAACAGACCTAACCACCTCACCCTTCAAACAGGATCACCTCGATTAGGGAGAGTCCCCCCCAATCTACCTTAAACAGAACCATAGCATTAAACCACATGATCTCAACACTTCTCTTGAAATTTCTCATGACTCTTTTTCAACAGCCAATGACACTTACGATGATCCGCTAAGCATGGTAACACCACCAACCTCGAGCCACGCTGTTCAAACATCAATTTAAAGAACTCACCTTCAAGGGATTCTATCTCGGTTAACTAACCTTTCTATTAGCATTCGACAGCCAAAACTAAACTTAGACTTTATCTACGTCTAAAACACTGCACCACATTCACAAGACATTGTCAGGAACGCATCACGCCTAACAACCATATCCCGATCAAACCACTAAAGGACAAGAAAAACCCTAACAATCGGTTATCAACAACAATTTACCTTGAACTATAATCTCCTTTCTCCAGACTTGACCCACCAAGTAAGAACCTAGAACTTCACTTTATCAAAACTTACTTTCAACAGGATGGAAAACTACTTACAATTCAACTACTTTGTTCTGAGAGATGGCCACCGCCACTTACGAACTCGCACAAGCAACCCAAAACTAACCATTCTATTTGCGAAGGTCTAAACACCTTCTTTAAACCCTTGACTCGGTCCAAACAATCAGACGCGAAGAGCTATCTGTCTGCTCTCAAAGATCTCTAACTGGCCCGTCTAAAAATTTTTCTTTGCACCATAACCATTCGATTACCCTCAACACAGCTATTGATCCACGTTTTCATTGCGCTACTCTTATAACTTCCACCTTGTTTGTCTTAACCGATAATAACTTTGGTCGAACTTGATTGGGCAATCCTTTAACTCCCCGAGATCTAGCTCAACAGGTGTACAAGCCGAACAACTATCATCGCGATTTTCCTTAAGGCCTCAACCATGTCCATCACAACCTTCATTTACACTTTTCTACGGTACCTTACTCTGACAACAAAACGTGAAGCTCTCACATTCTATGGCCACAAAAAGGTCACCAAACTCACGCAAAACTGACAACGGTCTTCCACTATTGCACTACGGCTCACACATCCAAAGCCACCCTACACGCTACTCTCAGGCAGCCACGATTCTCGGTGAAACACTTGGCAACGACACCCAATCGGTCGCTTGCACAATTGTGCCTCCAACAAAGAGTTCGTTAAGTACCATACCACAGGGCGATGGACACTAACACGAACTCAACCTTACCTTTATCATCATTCTAAACCACAATCAACCGGTAAGATTGCTCGTTCACCAAGAGTAACTCTATGCCCTCAAAACACCCACAACTCTAAGACCAGGGACTCTCAACCCTTGCATCTACCATGCAAGCTAAGAACATCTTGCACTATACATAACCCTCCTCGAGCTAGCACTACGGAGCACAACATTCACTCTAGAGAGGTTAAGGTTCTTCTCATATAACACTAACAATTGGATTCAAGAAATCTAAAACTTCTCGGCTCCTCACTCACATCATGGTACCCATGCACTCTCAACAACTGTCTACGATAAAACCTTTTCTAGCAAAGGATGCAATTCTATTTTACCATCTAAAGCAACAACAAACCCAAGATTTACCAAGATGCACCTCACAAGAACAAGTCTATTACACAGCCAAAGAGCTAATCGGCTAACACAATAACTGAAACCAACACTAAACTTAATTAACTGACTTATCCTCGGTCACAACGGTGTCAACTCTAATCTGAGCAACAGACTACCTCGCAACACCTCTCGTGCCAACCCTAGCAGTGGATCTCACAAGACCTCTACCTCGATGACCTGACGGTGCCCTAGCTCTGACTTTAGCAAAACTCTGATCATGTCGGGAAGTAGCCAACCTATGAGACTGAACTGATGTATCCTCATCCACAATCGGGTAGTCTCTTGCCAAATACCCTAGTGCTCGACACTAATAGCAACCCTCCAAAGCAAAAAACATACCCCAAGGTGATGTCGGCCATAATGCTCACATGCCGATGGAAGCGATGCTCCAGCAAAACAATCAATACTCCTTTCTAGAGTAGGAATCAAAGAGCCTTTTGAACCCTCGATCTAGATTCCCGAACTGACTCTTGGTGACTAATCCGAAGTAACTCTCTTTAAACTCCTCGAAGCACAAAACCCCTCATGCAGATAGGGAGAAGAATCAACGATATCCTGGGTCTCCACATCATGACCTCTAGAATCTTCGAACCGGTCAAACGACGAACTCTAAAGTCGCTCAAGTGCCTTTGCACTATTGGCTAACTCGGAGAATGTCCCAAGCGGACTCGCTGTCACATGCAACTGAAAGTTAACATTCAAGCCTTGTCTGAACCTCTTGCACCTCAACTCTTTCGTGACGACAACTCCATGGCATAACGGCTCAATGCAAAAACTCTTGCTCATAAGCAAACACCGTTCGATTTCCTTGAACCAGATGCAGAAACTGGTCCTCACTTCATCCATATGTACCTTACTGATGTATCTCTTCTGAACTCACCTATAAAGATATCCCATGTCGAGAGCGCGAGCTGTAGACCCGACTCTACAGTCTCTTACCATTCACATGCATTACCTTTAAGAAAAAGACGATACATACAGGATTTCCCTTAAGCCTATTACGTGTCATCCTCAGATCCTTCTGAGTGTTTCTTAACCATCAATCTGATCGATCAGGTCATCCTTTCTCAACCACTTTTTCTAGAATTAGATTCGTAACAATGATGCTCCTTCATTTAAAAGAACATGGCTCCCTTCACAACTCTCATTGGTCAATCTCGCGTCGTCGACCCAACTGACCTGAACCGCATTCAGAAGATGGTAGATGTCTTTCTCACTACCCTGGGTTTGATTCCCCTGAAACCTCGAAGCTTCCAACACTACACTTGTCATCTCAAGCTAGCTCATGACCGAACAACAACCGTTGTCCAAGATCATATCTACTCATTTAGGAGACAACTTTGTTGTAGTTGTCAACCACGTATTCTCAAGCTTTACTCAAGCATCACCTCACGTAAAACCCACGATGTCCTTCCGACCACTACATTAAACAACCGTAATAAGCATACCTTGCTCGAGATCTTAGGGAATTCAGCCTACTAAGATCATACTTGAGACCTCACAACCATCATATACTTCTGTACATTAGACGAAAATGCATATCTGCCAGGCGAGCTACATCCACGTCACATGGTACCCACCATTAAGGCTTACTTACTACGAATGATGAGACCCCCGATCGACACTCTATCACGGGTCAATCAAAAGCAAGCCCTCTTATCCATTCCATAAGGGTCGTCTACCAACACGTAGAATCTCATCACTAGAGGTTCTCACCATGAACCCAAGGCCTTAAGGTAATTTATGGCACATAACTATGATTACTCCTCAAGCGATGGGAGGAGGGCACACCCTCAACTCCTCCATAACTTCATAGGCCCAAGATTAACGTCTAAGATAACTCTGATCTCAAAATCATCCTCAAAAGAATTAGCCAACATCATAGTACTCACGACCGTGATCGAACTATCTTATTGTCACAGCCAGCGGCACACGCGAACACATGACACACCATCTAGATTTCAGTCTTGAAGAGTACAACTTAGACACACAGACTCGTACTCGCTAGACACCTAATCCCGACTCCTAACCACCCAGGGTTTTCCTAGAACTAACTAAACCTAGGCTCTGATACCACTAAATGTAACACCCTTGACCCGGATGTCACATTTGGGCCTCAAGCCCAAACCATTACCATAAAATTCTGACCTAGTTTAGTCCAATCAACAAATCCATTATGAAAATCCATTTAATTACAACCCAATAAAACATAATAAATATTTAAAAACATATACAATGGAGCTCTTTTAAAATTACATTATAAACCCTTAACTCGATAGTTTGAAAATCCAAATACGATTTACAATATACAATAGGTTTCTACGAATACAAATCTTAAAGACCTAAGTAATGTACTCTAAAGAGAAGAGTCACTGGAATCCTTCCTTGATGGTGCACCTCCAAGAACAAACCAAACCTACTAACATGCGAACGGAAACAACGATTCTGAATGCTGAGCTAACAAAGCTCAGTGGATACACCGCCACTCAACCATGCTTCATGCAAATAAAAAATAAAGCAATGCAACAAGAATGATATCATGGCAAGATAACAATGGCGCTATCATATCCGCCTAAACACATAGCATTAAGAATGGATGATCACGCACATAACTCATACAAGAACCTCATACGTTTACCTAGCATCACATAGATAACACCAACAACATTAAGTGAGGTCCGCGTCCATAAGGCATCGAAATCCTACACTTGGGTGAGGCCCACGTCCACAAAGCATCAGGATCCTACACTACGAGTAAGGCTCGCGGCCACAAAGCATTGGGATCCTATACTCTGAGTAAGGCCCCCGTCCACATAGCATCGGGATCCTATACTCGAGGGATGAGGCCTACGTCCACATAGCATCGGGATCCAACATCAATGCTCGGGATCTCTCATCAAGAATCTTCGAATGAGGCCCGCGTCCACAAAGCATCAGGATCCAACATTCGAGAATCTTCAAGGTGTTGCAACACACATAGGGTATCCATATCCCAACAAGGGATGACTCGACTACCTAGGTGTCTCATCAGCACACAACAAGGACCTTAGTAACCACACAGCTCTAAACCTCGACACAAGGGTCTCACCGCACACAACTCTAACACCTTTACCATGGCCTTATGGTTTTTATCAGTTATTAAACTGCTCTATTGAGCTTATCTATTTATTAGTATGTTTGGAAGGTACATATTAGTCATTCTTATTAATTTATCTTATTATTCGATGAGACTCAACCTTATAGGCGCTGCTTCCGCACAGAACAAGGGCCTAAATTACCACACAGTATCAACGATCCAACTAGGATCTCTATGGGTTTCCATCACACACAATTTACCCGATATTTATCATGTTATAAGCCTATTATTCTCATTCGGGGTTAAAAATCTCCATTTCTCAGTTTTAATGTTCATTTTACACATTGACGGACCCCTAGGGCCCTTTTCCTCGAATTATAGCAACCCCAAATGCAACCTCAAATTTATTGGGCAGATTGCCCAATGAGTACCGATACTCTAAGGTGAGTATCGGTACTCCACTATAGGTATCGGTACTCCCAATGAGTACCGATACTCAAATTAGGTTGGAAAGAATTAAACCCCAAGCCATACTGATACGCTACGTACCGTACCGATCCACCCCGTACCAGTACTCCCACATACGCATACTTGTATGCCAAGCCTTTTTTAGGTAAGCAACAACGCGTACTGATACTCCCCAATGAGTATCGATACCCCTACTAGATTCGAAGGAATTTAACCCAAGGGCGTACCGATACGCTACGTACCGTACCGGTACTCAAAGCCTTTCCAGCAAGAAACAACAAAGACGCGTGCCGACGCGCTCCCTTGCGCGCATCGCACACACGGGGCATCTCTGGAATTCTTACCTTGCAAGGGGTACCGATATATGGGCAGGCATACCGGTGCTCTCCTTACAACTCTTCCCCCATTTACACTAAGGCATACCGATACCCTAGCCCCAGTATCGGTACGCAAGCCCAATTTCTAAACTCTGTGTGCGGGTTACACCTAAAAACCCTATTTAACCCTCATAGTTAAACCCCAAATTGATCCTACAAGTTATTGTGAAGGTATTAAGTGGGTTTCTACCAATTTTAAGCCTTAGCAACATCAAATCCCCATTTTACCATTAAAGGGGTCAACCCAAAGCTTATCAAACCACAAACACCAAAACATGTACAAAGCTTATTTTTATGAGTTGCAAGAAACAATATGAGTTAGTAGTGTACTAACCTTAAATTAGAGCTGAGGAAGAAGCCTTCAAAGACCATTCCCGTTCATCCACACTAACCCCACCAAAACCTCAATCTCCACCATAACTAGCCATCCTTACCTTGATTCGTAGATCTCTCAAAGTTGAACAAGCTTCCCTTCTTGCCCCAAATGAGATTCTTACTTAAACTCTCAAAGATTTGACCTTTAACATGAAGAAGTTTGAGTGATAGATAGGAATGGGAGAGAGAGGGAACAAGATGACCTCACTCCCTCTATTTTCTGCAGAAATAAAGTCCCACATCAGCTCTCTTGCCTTCAATTATGCTTTTACCCATTTGCCTTTCTTATTTTCACCTTAGCCCATCAACAACCCAACAACAGAAGCCCAAAAGCTTTCCTTCAAGCCCAACAAGACTCTCAAGGCCTAATATCTTAGCCCAAACGCAAAGCCCATGCCTCGGGTTAACCTGACTGTCGAGTTCTGAAACCTGGGTCGTTACAAAATCACCCTTTGAGGTGTAGCAAATTCTTTTCATCTATGGGCATAAAATTTCCATGACCCACAAAGCTAGCAGGGTCATCTATCTTGAATCCTTCCTCACAACATATTGAGCATCGACCAAATATTTTATGGTATCTCTACTCAGCCTCCTTACTAGAGAATATACTAATTTGCCTTCGCTGATGACCTGAGATTATGTCTTCTATTTCTGGCTAGCATGCCGCTTTACAGGACACTCAACGAGTTGAATCATTGAATCCATGCGAATTTTGCAAAGAATTAGTGAACAAAAACAATAGAATAGTTTGACGAGAGAGAATAATAGCTAGAAATGGTGAAAATTTTTAGTATTTAAAGGGAACAATTCAAGTGGAATTTCAAACATTTTGCCGATTTGTGGAGCGAGTCGGTACATTTCATTCGCTTCAATACTGCAATGGTTGAATTCCAATGGTAATAAATTAATTACATCTAACCTCATTTTACTATTGGATCTATCAGATTCACCCTTTCAAATTCTTTTTATATGACTATCGCACATCACATATAATATACCGGAACCTACAGGGTCAGAAATAATTCTAGGTTCTAAAATAATAATGGTGCACTACAGACTAAAAAACTACTCGTAACATTTTATTGAAAGTAGTAAAAATATGTGATACAAAAGATCAGGATTGAACCTTACCTTGGTGAAGGTCTAGATTTTGATTAGGACCTTCACCCTTATTGATCATTGACCTTGTCAACACTAGATCTCCCGTATCCGTCCTTAGCTAATTGATTACCTCCATCCTTGAAGCAATTCGAGTGAAACTCATGTCTAAGTCTGGTAATAAAGAGACTAAGTTGATGAACTCTCATTCATGAATCATAACGGCAATAGCATTGAATTCTTCCTGTATAAGTACATCCGGGTTGACTTCATAGAATAACTAGAATGTGTTGACTTGATTGACAACAAACAAAGACTACATTTTAGAGAATCATTTGGGCTTTTGATTTTCCCACAAACCTGACTTGAGCTTTTTTTCCCTTTTTCAAAGGGAACATCTTTCCCTGGATAAATATATTTTCTCATGTTGACACAAAGTATAGCTTATCCTGGACATTTCTATCCTGACTAGCCATGGTCATACAACTAGGTGTATCGACTCCCTTGGTGTTGCCTGACATATTGAGCGTTAAAATTTGATCCCCCATTCTCATAATTAACACACCCTTCTCCATATCAAACAAGTCTTTCCCGGTTGCTAGAAACGATCGCCCTAGAATGATGGGAATGTCTTCATAAACTTCAAAGTCTAGCACTATAAAGTGGGATGGGAAGAATAACGTCCCGACACAAACCAATACATCTTTGATCTTTCCTTCAAGATGGGTGATCGATCGGTCAACAAACTATAAAGTAACAGTGGTGGGTCTGGCCTTACCAATCTCTAATTTTCTAAAAATTGATAAATACATAAGATTAATGGATGCACCTAGATCACAAATGCCTTATGAATGTAAAGATTCTCAATTGAACAAAGGATAGTAAAACCCCTTGGGTCCTTTAGTTTTTTTGGAATCTTTCTTGGTTGTCTCGACAATATAGCATTGCACCCTTCCGTAAGTGCAACTATTTTAAATTCACCAAAAAATGTAGTTTGGGTTCTGCTCAAAGGCCTCAACTAGCAAAATGTTGATATGAAGTGCCTGAAAATATCCATAAATTTTTGGCTTTGCTGATCGGTCTTTGACTTTGTTAATATTTGAGGAAAAGGAGGCGGTGGTCTCTCACTAGTTTGTTTTGACAGAACCAGCTGCATGAGCTGAAGATTACTCCTTTAGCTACTGACTTCAGTTCTCTTTGTCAAAACATTAGCCTTCTTGGTTTCTTTACTACTATTTTGTTAGGCATATACCTCCATGTGAGTTTATTATCAGATGTCCTTTCTTCAAGTTCCACTTCCACATCTGTACTTGGTTTCTCGATTGTAGCACCACTTTTCAAGTTTTTGGCCTTACACTGCTAATTGGCATGGATCTTCTATTTTTTAAGCGACTTTAGTATCTCTACAAAGTTTTCCTTGTGGTCAATAGTTAAAAGCACTAGGCAGTTTCCCAATCTGAGTTTCAAGAGCTGTTAGAGTTGCATCATGCTCTTAACCTCTTAACCTTGACTTCATTTTTGTTGATATAATCTTTGAGTAAAGACTCAAGAGAAAACAATGGTTTAGAGAATCGAGTGAAGTTTTTCCTTTTTGCACAAGTCTAGGATGTTGCTCATGTCGGTACATAGGTTGTTGTGTAAACCTATTTTGTTATGATATGCAAGCTGATTAGACTATTGTGGGTTATAGTTCATTCCTTTGACATTGGAATTCCCATAAGGTAAGTTGGGATGAGTCTTCCAGCTAGGATTGTAAGTGTTCTCATAGACATTAGTTTCAATGCGATTAGAATTTCCCACATAGTATATTGATTCAGGGTTCTAGGGGTATTCTTTATATAGATATCGACCATCACAAAAAATAAAAGGTTATGGGTGTTTGCACTGGTTTTAGTTACCCTAGTTGCTGCATCTGCTTCATCATCTCTATCAGTGTTGACACTTGTTTAACAAGTGCGAACAAAATTCTATCGTCGCGCATGATGCTGCCAACCATTTCCCTTATGATATTCTTGCAATAGGAAATTTACAAGCATTTTGGGCAATTCTTTCAATGATTCAAAGAGCTTCAACATATCTCTTGTCAAGTAAGGTTCCATTACCTAAGGCATCGACAACCATCCTTGATTGCAGATTCAAGCCAATGTAAAATCTTTCCATTTGAGACCATGGTAGATAGCTATGCATAGGATATTTTCTAAGCAAACATTTGTATCGTTCCGTGCATCATAAATATTCTCATCATCCTGTTTCCGAAAAGAAGTGATATTGCTTCTAAATTTAGTATTCAAAGTTGGTGGGCAGAAGTGAAGCACAAACTTCTGAGCAAGGTCTGTCAATGTTGACACAAAACCTGGATGGAGAGAACTGAGCCACTTCTTGGCTCCATTTTTTAGAGACTATGGGAATAGCTTTAGGCTAAGCGCCTCCTGTGGAACTCCTTGTTGTATAAATGAATCACAAAACTAATTAAAAGAAGTTAAATGAACACGAGGGTTTTCTTGATGTGTCCCACAATACTATCTCATATATTGTAGCATTTGGAATATAACAGGTTTAAGTTAAAAAAAATTCAACATTGATAGTTGGTCGTACGATACCTAGATTGAGACCTTCTAGTGCCCACACAACATGATCTCTAATAGGCCGATCAATATCATTGACAACATGGTTGTTTCCATTGTTCCTTTGACCTGCTGCATCATCATTTTACTGTTGTGGTTCACGAACTGGGTTGTTGGCTTCATATTCGTGGTTAGCCATTTATGTGTTGTACTTTTTGTCACATTCTTTCAAAGAATCTTTCCAATTCTCGTTGTGTTAGAAAAATATTTCATGGGTTGCTTCAAGTCATACACCTAAAGAAAAAACAAAAAGAAACAAGTAAAATAACCTAAACTAAAAAAAATAAAACTAAAACTAAAACTACTAAGACAATCTCCGACAACAGCGCCAAAAACATGATGTCTGCATATTGACACGTTATAAGTACAAGCATACACTATCGACACAAGTAATAAAGTGGACACACACAAGGTGTATGTGTGTCGGGTTTTTGAATCCCACGACGATTGTAGTAATTTGTAGTTGATATTGATTGTAGATAAATTTAAGCTTATGCGTTTAGTCAGGAATGCGTGTAGGAAATATAGAGATAAATTTTCAAGGGGCTAAAGAGGGGATACTGGTACATCCGATTGCAATCAACAAGTTGTGATCAAACAAATTTCTAGACTTAACATACCACATGCCAGAATGTTTATCTCACTTGACCTAGCCTGTCGGTACACCAACCATTCAGGTTTTGGTATGACTATCAATGGCTAAGCCCCATCTTTCACTTGACTTGGGCCAAATAGTAACTTTCGTTACTCATGGTGTTAAAAAATTTTATATTCACTGCTACTAGAACGTTAAATGCAACTACTACACATACATGTGCATATATATGCAATAGTAAATAAGAACATAGCCAACAACAAAGAGCTTCAAACCAATGATTACTACATTAAGGAAAGAGTTAAGATCTACAAAGATAAAAAATGATAGTTCAAAAAACACCATAGTTCCTTGATCACACATGATCTATGGCAAGAACGTATCCCTGTTATGGGTACATGACTCGAACTAGCAAGGCTTGCGGTGATCACTACTGCAACTCATCGATCTAAGGGGCTTTTCGATCACCCTATTGCTTCCTTCAACACCAGGACCTCCAAGCTCTTTAGGCTTCCATGGAATGAGCCATTTTCTTAGAAAATTTATCTAAGAAAACTATCTAAAACAAACACCCTTTTCTTGTAAACTGTGGCCTGTATGTATAGCTGAAGGAGGGAGAAATGGCATGTTAATACGAATGCAACACTTGTTGGCCCTCAGTTGTGGTCTGTCCCGACTAGTCCTTTTATCTTGATGCAGCGACCAAACTGTGCCTTTAGATATTGTCTGGTACCTCCTCTTTGGATTTTTTCATGATGAAGCAGGCAAACTATGACCTCTACCACCATCCTGTTCTCTATAACACTCCAATCCCAAACCAGACTCGAGATGCTATATTCGGGCTACCCAAACCCGACCTCAAAATTTTTCTTGTTTTAAAACCTCAAGTTTAACCATTAATACAATAATTAAATGGATTCATAAAGAAGAGTTTTCATAGATGGTTCAAAATCCAAAATAAATGTAGAGCTCTATACGAATCTAAACATCGTATTTCAAAATAAGTAAAATTAGAGGTATAGACCAACTACCATAAGGTTCTATGGATACATAGCCCAACTATATTTAAGGTACTGTACTCGAGTTGAATCGGTGTTGGTTAATCTTTGCCGATATGCTCCTCTAACAAGCGACTTGTCAAACTACGCACAAAAACAACAAATTCGTACGCTGAACTTAGAAAGCTCAGTGGTACATGTCTACTGTACTTTACTTCATGATGTTCATCAGGGTAAGCATGAAGAAAAAGTAACGAGTAATATGGCATATAATAAATAGTTCATCCATGCTAACTATTATAGCATAATGAAAGCAATAATCATCATCGAGTACCACCAATAGTTGTACTCAAAACTATATAGCTCGACAACCTAGACATCGAGCTTGTCGTACATGTACTTGAGACCACCCAGACATCAAGTACAATACCTTGCTACATTCTTGAGACCACCTAGATATCAGGTATAACAAAGGTCATCTACTCGGGACCACCTAGACACCGAGATGGGAATTCTGCATACCTGGGTCCACCTAGACTTCGGGTAGCTAATGCCACTCGGGACCACCTAGACATCGAGTGCATTGAAAATAATACAAGAATTGCATTACAACATTTGGTTATTTGGATCGCATATAAAGAATCATGCAATTAAAAGCAAGGGGCCTCAAGGCCGTAGTTCAACACAAGGCAAGGAAAGATCATTAACAAGTGTAACCATATCAAGTTCAGCCAAAGGCTCATCATTACAACTCATCATATTCAAATATTATTTTGTAAACCTCTTTATCCAACCCATAACAAGCTCATATAAAATCTCCTACATTTTTGGCAGTGGCTTCTATGGGTACCTGTACGACCTAGTAGGAACCGATACTCAGCCACGGGTATCAATACTCCCCTATGGTACCAATACCAAAACATGCTACTAGAATTTGATAATTTTAACACCTATACTAGATCGACCGTACCGATATCAAATTTGGTTACTAGAAAATCACAAAACCCATGAGTACTGGAACTGGTAGACCAGTACCGATACGACCTTGAACAATGTACAATTACAGGTGGAACCAGTACTGTTACACTACTCCCAGTTCGTCCCTGTTCTTTGTATTCAATAAGGGCTACTGGTACGAATATCTCGCATACTAGTACTGAAGCCCATAATGGCTTCCCAATGTACGAGATTCAACTTGAAACCTAAATTCTATCCATAAGTGTAGTTTATTGCTTCTTAAAGTCTATAAGAATTTTTATTATCTTGTAAAGGCCCCTTTAACACCCTTTTAATAGCAAATCCACATAGAGATCATCCAGTAGCCAACATGCTAAAACACCAAAAATACATCATGCTTAATGCAAGACAATTACTATTATGAAAAGCAAGAAGTACATCAAAGTTGGAGATGTACAAACCTTAGCCAAAAGCTCAAAATTCCTACTCTCCCAAGCTTTTTCACTTATTTTTCTTGTCTTTTGTGTTATATGGTTAACCCACCACTTTCACTAACCAATAAGTATAAAAATAGGTTATTACACCACTAGACAATTAAAAAGAAACTTTAAAATAAATTTATAACTCAAAATTTGTCCTAAGACACTCTCAAACGAACCCCCCCAAAAAAACACATTTTTCATCATACCACTATTTCCAATGATCTTTACCTCAAAATATAGATCTTGATGAGTGGATAAACATACCTAGATCTTGAATCTCGGATAGGAAGAATAGGTGATAAAGTTTGGGTCTTTAGCTAGAAATATCCATAGTGTTCTTTGACGAAAGAATAAAGGAGTTTGAGAGGAAGGAAAGTTATGAAGGTGGTGTAATTGGACAACTTTTTTTTTCTTTTGAGAGATAATAATTGAAGAGTGTCCAGCTCAAAAGATGGGGAAATATCCTTCCATGTCCTATATCCTCCAAAACTATACTAAAATGGTCCATTCCAAGCCCAATTGTTATCATAGAAGGCCCATTTGGGTTACTAATCAACTCAAAGCCTAAAGACCAAGGCTCGAGTCAATGTTAACCCATTGACTCGAAACCTGAGTCGTTATAACTTTCCCATCCTTAAAGAAAAATTTTATTCTTGAGATTTACCTAATCTAAAGAGATATGGATACAACAGTTCCATGTCTTCCTCGGTCTCCAAAGTAGCTTCTTCTATGTTGTGGTTCCTTCTCAGCATCTTTACTAACGGTATGCTCTTGTTGCATAGTTCTTTTACTTCCCAATTGATGATTCTAATCGATTCTTCCCCATAAGTCAAATTGGTACCTCAATTTCCTCAAGAGGAATAACATGAGAAAGATCGGAGTTATATTGCCAAAGCAACGAAACATTAAACACATTGTGAATTCACACCAATTTCGGATCAAGGCTAACCAGCAAACCACTAGTCAAACTCTCTCAAGAGTCTTGTACGGTCCAATAAACCTCAAAATCAACTTTCCTTTATGGCTGAAGCATAGAACTCTCTTCCATAATGAAACTTTAAGGAAGACTTTGTCACCAACCTCATACTCAATATGCTTATGATGAGCATCTTCGTAAGACTATTTTCAATCAAACGCTGCTTACAATCTATCTTTGATAAATTAAAAATTTTCCTCGACCGATTTGATCAAATCTGAGGCAAAATCCATGTCTTATTCAACTTTGTGCAGTACAAAGGATTCCTACACTTATGTCTATACAATGCCTTAAAAGGATCCATCTAGATGCTCGATTGAAAACTATTTTTGTAAGCAAACTCAACCAACGAGAGATGCTCCTCCCAACTGCCCTCGAAGTCGTGATACAACATCAGAGCATGTACTCCAAAATTCGAATAACTCTCTTAGAGGCCATCAATATGAGGGTGGAAAGTTGTATTCAAATGCAACCTAGTGCTCAACTCTTCTTGCAGTTTCTTCAAAAATCTCGAGGTGAATCTTGGGTCTCTATTAGAGATAATCGATGACGGCACACTATGTAGTCTTACAATCTCTTTTATGTAAAATTGGGCCAACCTCTCCAACGTGAAGTACATTCGTATGGGAAAGAAATGTGCAGTCTTGGTCAGTCTATCCACTACAACCCAAATCACATCATGTTTCCACTTGGTCATTGGTAATCCGATCACAAATCAACTGTCACTCGATCTCAGTTCAACTGTGGAATTCGATAACTCTATCCATCAATGTTATCTCAATTTCAATTCCTTTTGTGTGAGCAGGTACTTCAGACTCTTGTGGTCGGTGTAGATGTAACTCTATCCATCAATGTTATCTCAATTTCAATTTCTTCTTAAACGGTGAACATTATGCCTATTGGAAGAATAGGATGATATATTTCATAAAGGCCAAAGATTATCGTCTATGGTATCTTATTGAAGATAGATCGTTCACGCCAACAAGAAGCAAAGGAGAATGGAATGCCAATGAAAAGAAGATGATTGAGCTAAATTGCAAAGCCTTGCACATCCTACTTTATGCATTAGGCCCCGATGAATACGCAAAAATTTCTTCTTGTGAAGATGCCATGAAGGAAAAAAAGATTGGTCTACTCAACCTCAACTACGAGAACTTCAAGATGAGCTCGGATGAAGATACCAAGAGTATGTTCGACCGCTTCTCCACAATCGTCAAGAAAATCAAAGGTCTTAGAGAGGAGATTTCGAAAGACAAACGCATTCGGAAGTTGATTTATTCACTTCCCAAATCATGAGAGAGTAAGAAGATGACCATCATTGAGGCCAAAAACTTAAAGGAGCTCACGCTTGATAAGCTAATTGGGTCTCTTCTTACCCATGAGTTAATGTCCAAACCATTGAGAGAGGATAAGGATAAGAAGATCAAAGAGCTTGAAATCGAAGATTTAAACATAGTAGCTCTTAAATCCTCCACAAGCCATCAAGAAGATTCAAGTGAGAAAGAAAGTGAAGATGAAGAGATAGCCTATCCCTTCAAGAAGTTTGCCTGATTCATGAAGAGCGAAAAGGAAGAATCTAAGCATGAATCGAAGAAGAAGATAAAGGATCCCCACAAGAGCCATGAATGCAAGAAGATGAGGCACACCAAATACGATTGCCCTCGCTTCAACAAAAAGGGTTCATCTTCAAAGAAAGCATATTTGGCACCATAGAGTGATGAAGACTCCACCGATCAAGATGAGGTAGCCCACCTATGCTTTATGGCCCTCCAAGAGGGAGAGGTAGCTTCTAACTCATCTATTTCTAATTCTTATTCTTTTGATGAGTTATAAGAAGCCTATGATGAATTGGTTTTTGAATTTAAGGCTTTATTTTCGAAAAATAAAAAGATGCTTTCAAAATTGAAAATCGAAAATGATTTGCTTTTAAAAACCAATTTGGAGTTTGAAGCAAAAATCAAAGATTTTGAGCTTAAAGTTTTAAATTTGCAAAATTTGCTTCAAATTTTGGAAAAAGATCATCAAAAAGAAGTTGATGATCTTAAGAAAGAAAAAAATTTGATTTCCAAGGAATTAGAAAAGAAAAACAATTTTGGAAAATCAAATTTTTATCAACGACAATCTAGTGCCCCTAGTTTTTTAAATGATAAATGTTTTAGAAGTATTTGGGCCCCAAAAGGACTAATTACTTCAACTAAAAAGAATGAAATTGAAAAATGGATTCCTAAGGGGACTAAATTATGTGCTACTAATGCCTGTAGATCCAAAGCAATTTGGATACCAAAAAATACTTGATTGTCTTATTTTAGGTGTGATGGAGCTTGATCAACAAGATATGAAATTAAGAGAAGCTCTATACATACAAGGGAGATCACTTGATGAAGGAAGGCTTCACATCCTACCTTTGATTCAAGTGGTAAATTTAAATTAAATGTCTTGCATTTTATTTGATTTATTTATTTTATTCGAAATTCAATTTCTATCATATATTTGTTGGACTAACATTTCTATGATGCTTTGAGTAAGGTGGAGCCTATTTTAACAAAACCCATTTTTGTCAAAATTTATTTTAAAATTCTCCATTGTTATGGACTTAAAAGTTTTAAAACTTTAGTTTGAACCATTTTTGATATAACAAAAGGGGGATAATGTTTTGAAAAATTGAATTTTCAAATGAATAAGGGGAGCTTTAATTTTTTTAAAATTTTATTCTGTTATTCAAAATTTATTTTACTAAGGGGGAGAATCCCAAACTCAATATTTAAGTTGGTTTTACTATATCTAAAGGGGGAGATTGTTAGGATATTTGTTTTGATATAATAATTGAAAAATAGTTTTGGACTAAATTGAAAAGATTTCAAAAATGTTTTTAAGTCCAAACAACTTGAAATTAGGCTTGATGAATTTTCAAAAGGTTTTAGAAGTGTTTAAAATGTTTTAAAGTAGTCAAACTCAAGTTTTCAGCACTACCGTATCGATACAGTTATACACCATGTCGATACACTTTAGGGTTTTAGTTACAGTAATTTTCTAGAACCAAAAACTAGTATCGATACAGGCTTAGGCGTATCGATACGGTAAGGGTCGTACCGATATGCGTATAGGCATATCGATACCCTATGTTTTAAATCCCCAACGGCTAGTTCAAAACCCCCAACAAATATTTTTCCTTGCAGCATATCGATACACAGTATCGATACTGACTATAGCTTACTGATACACCAGCTAGTTACTGAAGAACGAGTATCAATACGACAAGCTCCAGAACTACATTTATTACGGAAAATAAAGTCTCCAGCGGCTCTAAATCATCTCCAACGACTAGAAACTCAATTGGGAGTATAAAAGGCTTCAAGAAGTATCTGAAGAAACTAATGATCAACATGCTAACATGTCTATGATTCAAAAAGTGTCTTAGTGCTAAAATTGTATATTTGGGTGAGAGCAAGAGTGCAAACATTCACCTATTGAGAGGAATTTATTGTTTTCTTTATTTTTCTCTTGTTTGAGAGGATTCCCAAAGCTTGGGTTATAAGCTTTGGATGCTAGACTTGGTAATTGGGTATAGGTTGTAAAGGTTGCCTCCTAAGCCTTGTAAAAGGGGAAGAAATTCATAGTGAATTTGGGAAATCCTTAGTGGGGAAGCTAAGGTAGTGGATGTAGGCTTTGGTTAGAAAGTCGAACCACTCTAAAATCCTTGTGTCATTTTTCTATCTTTTTGCTTCCCCACAAAAATCACCCAATAGCAACTTCTCCACCACTTGGCGACATATTTCGATTGATTCATCGAGCCCAACAAATAGATTTAAGATTTGTCAAAAAATAATCATATATGATATATATATATATATATATATATATATATATATATATATAAAAATACTTTGATTTTGAGTTTAAGGGTTTATGTTAGGGTTTAAGGGTTTAGATTGCAAGGTGTAGAATTTAGAGTTTAGGGTTTAGTGTTTAGTGTTTAAGATTTAGGGTGTTAGGGTTAGAGATTTAATGTAACCCCCTTGACCCGATCTAGTCGCAAGACTGAACTGAGAGAGCAACAGTAGGGTTTACCGAGGCAAACCCAAAAGAATTACATTGAGAAACAATCCATTTTTTATCTTGTCTAAATGCGCAATTAATTCCTAAGGTGATCATACTCGCATCAGTGAAATTTGCAACTCAATCGGGCGTCGAATTGACATCCAATTGCATGATTTGTCATCTTAGGGACCAAATTTAATTTTTGTTAATTAAGAGGACTTCCTCGAAATTGAGGTTACCAATCCTTAATTAGTCATATTTCATACTATCAGGTTAAATTTCAAATTAAAATAGTCATCCATACACATTTAGTTGCATAAACAAAAACAAGGACTAAACTATAAAGATTCAAACTACAGGGAAGCATAATACTAGAAATAATGGCTGGCGTATCGGTACGGGGCTCATTCGTATCGCAACGGTCAAGTTTATCAAAGGCGTATTGATACAGTCCTCAAGCGTATCGATACAGGGTTTATTATTCGAAATCAAAAATTCCAGTAGCCAAAGGGCGTACAGATACGGTTGCCCGTGTACCGAAATCAAGCCTTTAATTTTAGCTTAGTGTACCGATACGGTCCCTAGGCGTATCGATATGCCAAGGCATTTTTGCTCAGATTGAGCCGAGACAGGTCCCCGCGTATCGATCCCTGAGGACCCGTACCGGTACAGACATACCTGTAATGACCTATCGGTCCAACATATAACACTTTGGCTCAATCTAACTTACTCCAATTAACTTCTAATCCTCATAAAACTACTCAAACATTAATTTCTCAGACATACAAGCATGGTAGATGATCATACACAACATATAAAAACCAATCATAAATCCTAAAGGCATGATTTCTACTGAAGTATGCATTTTGGTTCCTAACCCCACAAAACCAGCGTAAAGCCTCACACAAGTTCAAAACATCAAACACAACTTGTACAAACAAGGAGTACCCAAAATAAACTTCCCAAATACAACTTGGTCACATTGCCTCTTATTACTACTTAGTATTTATAAAACCATACTTTGGAAATGCTTCAACTCTTGGATATCCCCTTGCGTACTCGCTGTCCAAAAGAGCCTATTTCTCTGCATTGATGAGAAAAGAAAGCGTAAGCTATAAGCTTAGTGAGGAAATCTCAAAAACACACATCAATGCATTTAAAACCATTTTGCATCAAAACAAGTTTATAATGTTCATTCAAAAATCATCTCATGCTACTCAATTATGCTAAAATATGCACATTTAAATAATTTACAATATATGTATCATGGATTCTATCTCAAACCTCAATTTAACCTTCAAATGCCAAAGTCTCTATGTAGCAAGCTTAAAGAGCATCTCATGTATAAACCACTTTATACAAACACAATCCATTTCTCATGATACATTATCTCATATATTGGCATTCTAGTGACTCAAAACAAGTACCATTCCATTTTACAAAAACACATCGGATACGCGAATTTCCCAAGTGGTTCCTACAACCACTTCACATACATTCTCAAACCGAAGCAACAGAACAATTAATCACCTCAACGGTTATGATGTATAAATCCACTAGCTGGAGAACACGGCATAATTACCCACCTCAATCACTGCGGTTCTCATGGCAGAGCAAATGGCACAATTAACCACCTCGACAAACATGAGGCGACTTATTATAGTGCACTTTAAACCCTATGGCTAGCCAAATAACATTTTAATCTCAGCCACTTGCCAATATACTCAATAAAACAACACTACCGCACTATTTTACATGTGCATCAAACCAATCCAAATTCAAATACATTAAACCATGTATTCTAGTGATCATAAAATACTTTCGTAAATCATATTTCATTCTCAATAACCAGCATATATGATCATTTGCAACATCTTTCATTTCTAAAGCATACATAATACAATGAGTAATCAAAACCATAAACATGAGCATGAGATTGTATTTTGCAAAACCAAAATCGAGAAAGAGATTAACCAATACTTACTTCCGAGATTAGATAAGTTTTTCAAACTTAATCTAAACACCCAACAACCATCTTCAAACCTTTTTAAAAGCAGTAAAACGCATTTCCACTCACCGACAACCAAACGTTCCACTTGCCGAAACATGATCAAGCTTTCAAAGCTTCTGAGACCTCTTCAAAAGCTAGAGGATTCAACTCCCCTGCTTTACCCAAACAAAAATAGAGGATTAATGCACTCCCATGCATCTCTAATCCCCAGCAAACAAACACAACTTCGCTCACTTAAAACCATCAAACACCAACCTAAAACAACTGAAATCATCCCCAAACAAATCCCAACCAAAACCTATTGATTTTAAAATCTTAAAAAACATCAAATAACATCCAAAAACATCTTTACCACGTCCTTATACCTCCAACAACACTGCAGCTCTAATATCACATCAAAACCCAACTATAAACAACCTAGAAAATTAGCAATTCACATAGTTTCGGGATTTGTTTTATTAGTCTACTCTTTTAACATTAAAACACATCTTAAAAGAGATCTAAAACCATTAGAATCAATACAATTTAGATCCACAATAGTATACATCCAATTTCCTCATCAAAACTCAATTTAATCCGTAAAACCTTGATTAAATCATAAATACATAACAAAAATCAGTTGTAAAGGATCAAGAACTTGGGAATTTCATTAAAGAACCTTTAATTAGAGGAAAGAAAAAAAATCACCTCTAATTGTTGATTTCTCCCTTAATTGGCAAAGATTGGTTGAAAACTTCAAGATTCCAAGTAGCTTTTGTAATAGGAATTAAAGAAATCAATTAGAAAACAAAAAGGAAATCAAAAGAGATTGATTCCTGAAATTTTTGGAGTGAAAACCATAGTTTGGCTACTAAGAAAATTGAGATAAAAAGTTGGGAGAAAAGAAGTTACGTAAGAAAATGAAAATGTGTTATTAAAACCTTTTTATTAATTCTATTATGTTTAATAATTAAAGCCTATTAAAAACCTTTTAAAAATAGCCTAAATTAAGAGAAAAATCTGATGAAAAAGTTTGGTAAATAGCTCCTTAAATATTCTAAATTTTGAACCTTTTACGATTTAGTCACTAAAAACAGTTTTGAAAACATTACATTTTAGTCACCAGACCAAAACGTCCAAAAATTCGAGTTAATTTCCTAAAATTGAATTTATAAAAACCTTTAGGATATTAATTAAATATTTTTTTATCATTTTCCATATTTTATTTTAGCAAAAAATAATTTATTAAGATTTAATTCCTGAAACTAACTCGAATTGCTTAATCCGATTCTCCCGAACTGTCTAATCGATCCATCTAACATTTAGGCCCAATTCTAGGGTGTTACAACTCTCCACCTCTTAAGAAATTTTGTCCACAAAATTTACCTGGCAGAAAAAGGTAAGGAAACTACTTCTTCATGTCCTCTTTACTTTCCCATGGGGCCTTCTCAACTCCACGAGGCCGCCACAACACTTTCACCAACTCTACGGTCTTGCCACGAAGAACTTTACCGCTAAAATCCAGAATTTCCACTGGCTCCTCATCATAGGTCAAATCTAAATTCAATTCAATCTCCTCCACATCCATCACATGTGAAGGATCTGATCTATACCTCTATAGCATTGACAAATAGAAAACATCATGTATTTTCTCCAACTCAATAAGCAACCTCAACCTATAAGCAGCAAGACCAACACATTCTAACACCTCATAAGGCCCAATGAACCTGGACTCAATTTGCCCTTCCGTCCCAACCTTATCACCTTCTTCCACGACAAAACCTTTAGAAACACTTGGTCACCAACAGCAAACTCAATCTCCATACGCTTCAAGTCAGCTTATAACTTTTGCCGATCTGAAGCCGCCTTCAACTGATCACTAATAAGCTTTACCTTCTCATTTGTGCCCTTCAGCACATTAGGCAAGAAAACAAACTTCTCGCCCGCCTTCACCCAACAAAGTGGCGTGCGACACCTTCTACCATACAAAGCCTCGTACGGAGCCATTTGGATACTGACCTGATAGCTATTGTTATAGGCAAGCTCCACCAAAGGTAACTACTTCTCCCATGTTCCATGGAAATCAATGATACAACTCCACAATGTATCTTCTAACACCTGGATAACGCGTTCAGACTAACCATTCGTTTGAGGATGATACGAAGTACTAAAATTAAACCGTGTATCCAAAGCCTTATGCAAACACTCCCAAAATCGTGCTGTAAAGCGTGGATCTCTATTTGATACTATAAACTTTGGCACCCCGTGCAACCTCACAATCTCAGCAATGTACAGCTCCGCTAACTTGTCTAACGTATACGTCATGTGCACAACCAAGAAATGCGCACACTTTGTAAACCTATCCATAATTACCCAAACAGAATTCTTCTTCGTTGGTGTTAAAGGAAAATAGGACACAAAATCCATGGTAATTCTCTCTCACTTCCATTTCGAAATCTTCAGTGGTTGCAACAACCAGTAGGAAACTGGTGCTCTACCTTAACACGTTGACAAACCATACAGCGAGCAAAAAAAATTCGTGACATCTTTTTTCAAACGAACCCATAAATACTTCTTTTTCAAATCGTGATACATCTTTGTAGTTCCCGGATGCATAGCAAAAGGAATTAAATGTGCCTCAGTAAATATAGTGTGCCTTAATTCCTCATCTTTCAGCACGCCACTCGACTCTTGAAACACAAAACCCCTTCATCACTAAAGCAAAAGTCCATTTGGTTGTCGTCCATAATATCCTTTACTTGTGGTACCAAGGAATCATCATATAGTTGCTTCTCCTTGACCAGTTGCTACAATGATGGCTTCACCTACAATTCAGTCAACAAACCACCATCTCGCATCACACTCAACCGAGAAAACATTGCCCTTAACTCTATCGTAGCCTTCTTGCTCAGGGCATCAGCTACAACATTAGCTTTTCTCGGATGATACTCTATCATCAAATCATAATCTTTAAGCAACTCCAACCATCTCTGTTGCCTAAGATTCAACTCTTTCTGTGACATCAGATATTTCAAACTCTTATGATCAGTGTACACAGTACACTTATCACCATAAAAATAATGCCTCCAAATCTTCAAAGCAAACACCACCGCAGCAAGCTCTACATCGTGCGTAGGATAGTTGCGCTCGTGCACCTTTAACTACCGAGATGCATAAGCCACCACATTTCCTTCTTTCATGAACACCCCCCAAAACAACGTAGGATGCATCACTATAAACCACAATCTCTTTTTCTAACTCAGGTTGAATCAAGATTGGAGCTTGCGTCAAAGCTTCCTTCAACTTATCAAAAGCTTGTTGTCTAGCTTCTATCCACTCAAAAATCACATATTTTTGCAAAAACTTCGTCAAAGGAGCAGCAATCCTCAAAAACCATCCAAGAAGCATCGATAATATCCTGCCAACCCCAAGAAACTATGAACTTTAGACACCGGCTTAGGTTGCTTCCAATTCACTACAGCTTTAATTTTCTACGGATCTACGCGAATACCTTCGGCCAAAACAACATGACCAAGAAAAAATACTTGCTTGATCCAAAACTCACACTTACTCAACTTGGCATAAAACTTATTATCCAACAGAACTTGCAACACAATCCGTAGGTGTCGATCATGATCTTCGTCAGTATGAGAGTACACAAGAATATCATCGATGAACACAACCACGAATTGATCCAAAAATTCATGAAACACCCAATTCATCATATCCATGAAACTTGCCGGTGCATTTGTTAACCCAACGGTATCACGAAGAACTCATAATGCTCGCAGCGCATGCGAAAAAATGTCTTTAGCACGTCTTTATCCTTCACCTTCAACTGATAGTATCCAGACTGCATATCAAATTTGGAAAACACCATAGCTCCCCAAAATTGATCAAACAAATCATCAATCGTTGGCAAATGATACTTATTCTTAATCGTCAACTTGTTCAGTTCTTGATAAGCAATACACATTCTCATCGTGCCATCTTTCTTTTTTACAAACAACATCGGTGTTCTCCATGGTGAAACACTAGGACAAATGAAACCACGATCCAACAACTCCTGAAGCTGTATAAACTTCTCCAATTCCTTTGATGCCATGCGATACGGTGCAATTGACACTGGAGCCATATCTGCGTACGTCTTAATGCAAAACTCTACCTCCCTATCCGGTGGCAAACCAGGAAACTCTTCTAAAAATACTCCTGGAAAATCGCAAACAGTGCAAATATTTTGGGTACGCACTTTCTTCGTTTAGGGTTATAACATAAGCTAGGTATGCTTGACCTCTATATTCTAACAACTTTCGTGCTTCCAAAGCCGAAACAACATTTGACATTCTCGCCCACAACCACCACTTCATAATCCTCAGCAAGTCTCAATAAAACTCGCTTGGTCTTAAAATCAACCACAACCCTATGCTCTGATAACCAATTTATTCCCAAGATCGCATCAAAACCATAAAATGACAACTCTATCAAATCAACCGCAAACTCATGACCTTGAACCATTAAAGGACATCTCCTATACAACCTCCTAGCGACTACTGTCTCACCAAAAGAACTAGTTACCTGCATACCAACATCTAACACCTCTACAGGTATATTAAGCAAGCATGTATGTTCATGCAAGATGTATGAATTATAGAACCAAAATCTATCAAAGAAAGCAATGATATGGACTGCAAAGTAAATGTACCTGCAATCACATCAGAGTCATTCATGTCCACACGATGCGTGAAAACCCTCGCAGGTCCACCACCCTCTAGTTGAACTACTACGGTATGAGCAGCTACCCTCTGACCATCCTCTCTACGTTGAAAATGTCCTCGACTGCGCCCACAGCCTCTCTACGGTACCATAACATGTGTATCAACATGTCCCTCTCTATCTAATTGCGGATAATCACGCCTAAGATGATCACGCGATCTACAGTTCCAGCATGTTCCTAAGGTACCCCAACACTTCCTCGAATGTCCCCTACCACAATGCCTACACTTGGGTACTCCAACGTAGGTATGCTAACCTTGCTGACCACGCCCAGCATTACTTCCACCATGTCTCTGATCTGGTTGGTACCTCCTATCACTTTGCTTCTTGTAATGATCTCGACTAACATCTAGCTCAACATGCCTCTTTCTAACAGAAGAACCCCCTGTCCGAGAGGATAATCCCAAATTATAGTCTATGTTCTTAGATGAGAAACTAGAACATCAAACTCTATATAATCTATAGCTAGCATTTACATCTTCACCTCCTTCACCAGCCTACAACAAAATCAGTCGCATCATTATCGCTCGTCAAGAACCAGTTCAGGAGCAAACTGGCTCAACCGAACAAACTAGATCTCATACTTGGACACAAACATGTTTCCCTGCTCTAAACCCATAAACTCTTTTTTCTTCTCATCCTGATACCGGATCCTGATATTGGGAACCCATGTACTTCTGTCGAAAAGGGGCACAAAATAACTCTCATATCATATCAGCAGGTGCTAAACCCGCGATAGTAGTCGTCCACCAACTATAAGCATCACTCTAAAACAACGACACTATACACCCCAGCTTACGAACATTCGTACACTTCATCTGCCCAAGAATCTTTTTTGTGCTAGCGAACCACTCCTCTATGGCCTCTAGAGCCAATCCTCTAAACTCAGTACCACCCAAACTTCATAGACGCTCCAATAAAAGCTCAGTATTAACTGCTAAAGGTGTTGGTGCAGGTACTTGCACTCCGACTATGGCTGCTTAAAAGGCTCTCATCATCGCTTGGATCAATGGTGTCATATCTCCAAAAACTGGTCCTTGCGGTGCCTGAGGTGCACCACCCACAACTCCAGCAATAAACAAGAGGAATCGGTAGAGGATGAGGCAATCTATAACACTCCTCACACCAGCTCTCGTCTCGATCTCATTTCGTGAAAATATAAGTCTAAAACATGATAATACAATAAAACAAAAATAATTAGACCAACTTGTAGCAAGAATCGAAGTAGCACATGCTTCAAAACAAAATTATTTTGTACTACTAGTAATAAGGCAATGTGTTCCCAATTTTATATCCCAACATATCACATTCTAACCATAACCAGACAAAATCAAGCACCGTGCATGTCAATCAAAAACTTCATTTAGCAACAATCAATCAAACAACCATAACCTATCTCCCAACAATTGTAACCTAGCTCTGATACTAACAAATGTAATCCTCTTGACCAGTCTAGTCGCAAGACCGAATCGAGCGAGCTACTTTAGGGTTTGCCGAGATAAACACAAAAAAACACATTGAGAAAATATCTATTTTTTTATCTTGTCTAAATGCGCAATTAATTCCTAAGGTGATCATGCTGGCATCGGTGAAATTTACAACTCAATCGAGCGTCGAATTGACATCCAATAGCACGATTTGTTATCATAGGGACCAAATTGTAATTTTTATTAATTAAGAAGAGTTCCTTGAAATTGAGGTTATCAATCCTTAATTAGTCATATTTCATACCATCAGGTTAAATTTCAATTTAAAACAGTCATCCATACATATTTAATTGCATAAACAAGAAACAGGGACTAAACTGTAAAGATTCAAACTACAGGGAAGCATAATACCAAAATTAATTGATGACGTGCTAGTATGGGGCTCATCTGTATCGCAACGATCAATTTTAACAAAGGTACACCAATACGGTCCTCAAGCGTATCGATACGGGGTTCATTATTCGAATCAGAAATTCTAGAGCCAAAGGGCGTACTAATACTGTTGCATGTGTACCAAAACCAAGCCTTTAATTTTAACATCGCGTACCAATACAGTCCCTAGGATTATCGATATGCCAAGACATTTTTGCCCAGATTGAGTCAAGACATGTCTTCGCGTAATGATCATTGAGGACTTGTATCGGTACGGACAAACCTGTAATGACCTCTTGGCCCAACATATGACACTTTGGCTCAATCTACTTTGTCAAATTACCTCTTATTACTACTTAGTATTTACAAAACCATACTTTGGATGTAACGCCCAGTTTTGGGCCTAGCGGTTTTAAGGCTAGTTAGACGGTCCGGTGGACCTAGTTTGAGATTCGAGTCGGATTGGAGAGCAGATATTTTTCTAAAAGATAAAAATATGGAAAATGTGTAAAAATACTATTTTAATATATTAAAAATATTGGTGAAAGTAATTTTGGAAAATGATCTTTGGAAGGGTGACATTTAAGCTAGTGACCAAAATGTAATTTTTGAAAACTGTTTTTAAAATGTGGTTGTTTTGTAAAGAGTCAAAACTTTGAATCTTTAAGGAGTTATTTTACCATTTGATCTAATCTGAGTTTTCTCTTAATTAGGATTATTTTTAAAAGAGTTTTAATTAAAGGAATTAAAAAGGATTTTGTTAAAAGGTAGTTATTTTTCCAAATCACAATTTGACGTAACTTTCTTTCTCTCATATTTTCTCTCAAAATACTCTCAGCCAAACAATCTTTTTTCTATCAGAGATTCAAGGTAATGATCTTGTTTCTTAATCCTTTGATTTTCTAAATGATTCTTTAACTTGTTTTCTCAAAAATCTTATTAATCTCATTGTTTTTCAAGAGGAAAACATCCAATTAAGGGGAAACTCACTCATTGGAGGTAAGTTTCATTCTTATCCTCTAATGAAAGGTTCTTTACTAAAATTCTCAAGTTCTTGACTCTTTACATAGGTTTTCTAATAGGTTTTAAGTAATTAATTATGGAATTTTGCTTAATTGAGATTTATTTGATAGAATCTTGTGATTTTCGAATTGGATCTATTTTTCCAGTGTTGAGGATTGATTTCAATCTTATTTTGGATGTATTATACTGGGTTATATTGTAGATAAGTTGATTTTAATAATAAAATCCCAAAATTGGTTGAATCTCTAATTGCTTAGGTTGTTAGTTAATGGTTTTTGGGTTGCTTTTGGAGTTTAATCTTTGCTGGAAGTAAAAGGATGTTATAAAATGGTTTTTAGATTTTATTGGATGAAGTTTGATGTTTTGAATCGCTATATTATGGCTGGGTTAAGATTGATAAGTGTTTGAGGTTGATTTTGGTAAGTTTCGGATGAGTTTTGAGTGGGCATCTTGAGAGCTGCGGGATTTTGGTTTGAAACAGAAAGTTGTATTCATTTTTAATGCATGTTTCCTCTGGTTTTGTGTGGCCAAACAGGGGATAATCGAGGCGTAGCATCTTGAGGTGGTTTGAGGCTCGCCAGGAGCTTGTTTCGCGGTAGCAAGTGAGGCGAAGTGAAATCGATGAGTGGAAACGGTCTTAAAAGTCTTTCAAAGGTCTGAAATTGGTTTTGGAAGTTTAGGTTAAGTTTGAAGCACTTGCCTAAGCTTGGAAGTAAGTTTCCCTCATTTTCTCTTTAATATCGGTTCTTATATTAGCATGTGTAATTTATGTTTTAGTCGTAAACATGGCTGATTTTACTTACTATAAATGCATGATTTTTAAGTACATATGCAGTGGCTTAAATGTATATTAAATGCTAGTGAGCATTGGTTTTTTTTTCGGTCGAGAATATGATGCTGCTATGGCAATATGATTTGCATATGTGGGGATTTTCTGTAATGCATTGTAAAACAATGAGTAAATGGTTTTATAAATGGTATATTGGCTATGTGACAAGGTGAGAAAACATTCGGATATAGTTGGCATGCCATAGAATAAAGTGCACTATAATATGTTTAAAAATCGATCGTGGTTAAGGGTCCTTGAGGTATATCGGTCGGCCACTTGGACTATGTTGTTATCACTTGGGTTGCGCGGTCGGTTCCCCTTGTTTATGTAAAGCTTGCGGTCGGCAAGGTTGTAAACTTATGCGGTCGGCATGGAGTAGTCTTGATGATGATCGGCCGTTAAGGGAGATCCGTGTATTTGATGTGTAAAGTTAACGGTTGGTTAACTAAAGATTAGCGGTCGGTTAATCAAGGATAGTGGTCGACTATCCAGGGTCACTATAATTGCCAATATATGAGAATTATAATGTTGAATCTATTTTAATGCTTTGGGATTTAAGTATGGTTTTGTTTTTAATGTTTTGGGATTTAAGCATGGATTTGTATTTAATGCTTTGGAATTCAAGCATGGTTTTGTATAAAATGCTTTGGGGATTTAAGCATGTGGAATATATTGTTTTGCGTATGGTCGATATACTTGTTTCGAATTGGAATCATTGGAACTTGCTTAGGTCGTAAGCATGGTTTGAAAACAAGTGTTGGTTCTTAATGGTTATAATGAATCATTGTTTTAAGAGCATCCTCACTAAGCAAGTGTGCTTACACTTTTTTTTTTCTAATGATGTAGAGCATTAAGGCTTGGGGGCAGCAAAGGCAAAGTTGTAGGGATCTAAGAGGCAAAGCAAATTTTGAGTATCAACTCGGTTTATGTTTCTGGTTAATAAGGCAATGTGTTCGCCATGGATTTTGGGATATTTAATTCTATTTTCCCTAGTGTTGAGCATGTGTGATACTGTAATTTTGGATTTTTATTGATGTTGTTAAGCATGTTGTGCATCGTTACCTATGGTTGATGTTATGTGGTTGCCTAGGTATGCATTTAGATGGTCTTGCTTGGATGACATGCTTTGATGAGCTTAACATGTTGAATATGGTATTAAAGTGATGTTGGTATGATGCTTGTGTCGGTAAATGTTTACCTGAGCATTTTGGTATGTTTGATGAAGTGTTGTAAGGAGTATGCCTACAAATTAAATCATATGGTAGCATAAGCTTGGTTTGTATCTAAACCTTGGTGCAAGTGTTGGTATATGTATTGTTGAATGTTTATATTCATGTATGCAAGTTTCTAGGATCTAAATGCATCTAGATTTGAGTCAAAAACCAACAAAAAATGATATTACAAGCCTATGTGTACCGATACGCAAGGGACCATATCAGTACGGGTAGGCAAACCAGGGCTTTTAGCATCGGTACGGGTATTCGAGTACCGATATGGATAAGCAATTGAAGCTTTGCATACCAGTATGGGATAAGGTGCATCGGTACGGAACTCGTTACTGGAAAGTTGCTTTTTAGGGAAAAACCCGTGTATCGGAACACCCAGGGCTTGTACCGGTACAACTTTAATATTTTACAAGCTAATGTGGCGTACCAATATGGTACATTGTGTACTAGTACGCGTGGTTACCCCGTATCAGTACGACTGTGTTTGTATCAATACGAGTGGCAGTTTTTACAGGTAATGTCATGGAATCCAGTTTCTGGTCTCTTGCGTTTTAGTCCCTAAGTAGTACAAATGTAATTGTATGCACATGGTTGATCATTTTGACCTGAAATTTGAGATATGGGCATGTAAATGGACTAATTGAGGATTGGTAACCTTAATTTCAAATTTGGTTCAATAATTTAAAGTATTTATTTTTTTGATCCACAAAGTGAATATGATGCAATTGGTTACCTTTTTGTGATTCGTTTTCTTCGAAATTTCACCTGTTGCTAGTATTTACATATAAGATTAATAATTTGCATCTAGACAAGATAAAAGGAAAAAAATGGACTGACTTTTCATAACCTTTCTCCGATTTGCTTCGGCAAACCTAATGTAGCTCACTCAATTCGGTCGAGCGTCTAGGCCGGGTCGAGGGGGTTATATTTGTTGGTATCAGAGCTAGGTTACGAAAGGTTGGGATGTTGTTGTTTGATTGAATATCATTAGTTGTTATGCACGATGCTTGTGCACGTGTACGATGTTTGATTTATATCATGTTGGGTATAAATTGGGAACACATTGCCTATTACCGAGGTTTTAAAATGTTTTATAAGATGGTCTTGGATCTTTTGCCTTATGTTAGCCTGAATTTATTGTGTTTTGATACTTTTGTTAGCATGGCTCGATGTGAGACATGTTTAATGGCTGGTAATGCTGAAATTGGGCAGAATAGTGTTGAAGAAGAGAATCCCCCTAACGTTTTACCTCATTCTCCTTCGCTGGTTCCCCCTGTTGATGTTGGGGCTGGAGGTGTACCTCGAGCTCATCAAGTGCAAATATTTGGTGATTTGACTCCATTAGTCCAGGCAATAACGAGAGCTTTTCAAGCAGCGATGGCTGGAGTGCCTGCACAGGAACCAGGCCTACTATGGCATTTAACCCAAGGTTACCCTTAGAGAGTCTCCGCAGTTTGGGAGGTGTTGAGTTTAGGGGTTTGAGCCCCGAGGCAGTTGAGGGATGGCTAGAGAGCGCGATTCGTATTTTGAATTAGATAGGCTATAATAATGAGCGCAAACTGGGTTGTACCGTGTCGTTGTTGCATAATGATGCTTATCACTGGTGGGTGACCACAATTGCTAATGTTCCAGAGGCAGATGTAACTTGGGAGTTCTTTCGACGAGCTTTCAAGAAGAAGTATCTTGGTCCTCAGTATCTAGATGCGAGGAAACGTCAGTTTATGGCCTTGGTACAGTACGACATGTCCGTGGCTGATTATGAGGTGAAATTTGTTCGTTTGAGTCAGTATGCCTCGAAGTTGGTTCTGGATGATCTTGAGAGGTGCAACAGGTTTTGTTATGGGTTGGTGAAGGATATCAAAACATACTTGTTGGCTGCGGACTAAACAAATTTTGATGTGCTTGTAAACCGTTCTAAGGATATTGAGCAGTCTTTGAGGGTAATAGGACAAGGTTCGGGCATGAGCTCGAACAAGTGTAGGGTTAATTTTGGTAATTCTGGAATGCAAGCTAGGAGGTTCCGTGATAAGAGGCATAAGTTGGATCATAGGCGTGGTGGCGGTGTTGGCCATGGTAACCAAGGTGTTGTATAATAGCTGAGTGTGAACGTTGTGGTAGACGCCACACATGTGAGTGTTGGGGAAATACCATGAGTTGCTGGATATGTGGATCACCTGGTCACATGAAGCGTGACTGTCCTCATGGTTGGGTGATGCACCGGTTTGGGCTGTTGTACCTATTAGGGGCCAAGGTCGTGGCAGGGGTAATTTTCAGAGGCGCGAGGATGGTCAAAGAGTTGTGGCTCATGCTGTTGATGTACAACTAGAGAATGGTGGACCGGCGCGGATCTATGCTCATCGTGAGGGGCGTAATGACACTGATGTGATCGCATGTACTTTTACCTTGCAATCTTTGTCGTTGTTTTCTTTGATTGATTCGGGGTTTACTCATTCATATATATTAAGTAAGAATGCATCATTGTTGAATGTTCCTGTTGAGATTTTGGATGTTGGCATGTTAGTAACTAGTTCTTTTAGGGAGACGGTTACAACTAGAAGGTTGTATAGACGTTGTCTTTTGGCAGTGCAAGGTCATGAATTTGCTGCAGATTTGATGGAGTTGCCATTTCATGGTTTTGACGTTATCTTGGGTATGGATTGGTTATGTGAGCACAAGGCGGTGGTTGTAACCCCCTTGACCCGGCCTAGATGCCCTACCGAATTGAGAATGCTATGCCGAAGCAAACCGGAGAAAGGTTACAAAAAGTCGGTCCATTTTTTTTCTTTTTATCTTGTCTAAATGCAAATTAAAGCTCCTACATGTTCATACTCGCAACGGGTAGGTTCTCCAATGAAACGAGCCACAAAAGGACAAACAATCGCATCATAAACCTAATTGAGGACCAAAACGCAAACACTTTAGATTACAAAACCAAAATTGAATTTAGGGTTACCAATCCTCAATTAGTCCATTTACATGCCAATATGATAAATTCCAAATCAATTTAATCATCCCAACTCATGCAATTGCGTTCCCAAGACTTCAAGGACCAAAATGAAAGAATCATAAACTTCCAAGATTCCAAATTAACCAACTTAACGGCACTCGTACTTGAACGCGTACTCGTGTTTCGATACACCTTTACGTTATAAAAAACTCATATTCCAGTAGCTAAAATCCGTATCGAAACGCTTGTTCACGTATTGGTACGCTAGCAAAAATGCATATGACCATATCGAAACACTTGCTCGAGTACCGAAACATCAAGCCTAAAAAGGTAGGACCATATCGAAATACCCTATCGCATACCAAAATGTTATGCCTAAAATGGCCTAGTCGTACCGGTACGAGGACACCTGTTTCATTATGCCTGGACCTGTAATGACATTCTTAGTTGGTTTTTCACACAATACTAGATGCATTTAAGTCCTAACAACTTGCAATACATACATATAAGCATCCAACATCACATTTAACAACAATTTTACCAAGGTTTAACTACAACACAAGATTATGCCACCCAAAAGATTGGTCTAGAGGCATGCTCCCTATAACTCACCACCAACATACCAAAATGCCCAACTAAGCAATTATCATCAAGAACACCATACCAACAACACATTAATGCCATACTCAACAGGATTAGCTCCGCAAAACATGTCATCCAAGCAAAACCATCTAGATGCATACCTAGGTAACAATACAATATCAAATATAGGTAATGGTGCATGATAAGCGAAGCATCAATAATCAAACTCCAAAATCATAGCATTACGCATGCTCAAAACCAGGGAAAACTAAATTACAAATCCAAAAAATCCATGGTGAACACATTGCCTTATTAACCGAAAACTAAAAACCGAGTTCATACTCAAATAGTCTTGTCTTTGGATCACTTAATCCTTGCCTTTGCTGCCTCCAAGCTTTAATGCTCTGCATCATTAGAGGAAAGAGAGCGTAAGCACACTTGCTTAGTAAGGATTCTCTTAAAAGATGATCATTTAAAACCCTTGAATCCAACTCTTGTTTTAAAACCATGCTTACAACCTAACAAAGTTCCAATAGCTTCAAAACAAATTATGCATATCAACCATATGCTAAACCATATATATATATATGTGTTCCACATGCTTAAACCCAAAGCATCAACACAAAACCATGCTTAAATCCCAAAGCATTATATACATAACCATGCTTAAATCCCAAAGCATTATATACAAGTTCAACATTAAAATTCTCATATATTGGCAATTACACAATACTGGAAAAACATATGCAAATCGAAAATCACAAGATCCTTTAATAAAACCTCAATTAAGCTAAAATCCATAATTAATTACTCAAAACCTATTGAAAATCATATGTAAAGAGCCAAGAACTTGGGAATTTCAGTAAAAAATCTTTCATTAAAGGAGAAGAATGAAACATACCTCCAATGAATATGTTTCCCCTTAATTGGATGGTTTTTCCTCTTGAAAAGCAAAGAAATTCAATAAGATTTGTGGAAAACAATTTGAAAAATCATTTAGCAAATCAATGAGTAAAGAAATTAAGATCATTATCTTAAATATCTGTTGGAAAAAGAGTGTTTGGCTGAGAGTGTTTTGAGAGAAAATGTGAGAAAAGAAAAGTTACGTCAAAATGCGTTTCAGAAAGATTACTACCTTTTTAACTAAATCCTTTTTAATTCTTTTAATTAAAACCATTTTAAAATAATCCTAATTAAGGGAATACTCAGATTAGACCACATGGTAAAATAGATCCTTAAAGATTCTAAGTTTTGACTCTTTACAAAACAACCACCTTTTAAATCAGTTTTCAAAAATTGCATTTTGGTCACTAGCCAAAATGTCACCCTTCCAAAGCTCGTTTTCCAAAATTACTTTCACCAATATTTTTAATATAATAAAATATGATTTTTAAACATTTTCCATATTTTTATCTTTCGGAAAAATATTCGCTCCCAACTCCGACTCGAATCTCTAACCCGGTCCACTATACCTTCCAACAGCCCCAAAACCGCTAGGCCCAAAACCGGAGCGTTACAACTCTCCGCCTCTTAAGAAATTTTGGCCTCAAAATTTACCTGAAGGAAAAAGATGCGGAAATTGCTCCAACATATCCGCCTTGCTTTCCCAAGTGGCTTCCTCGACACCTCGATGTCGCCACAAGACTTTAACCAGTTCTATCCCTTAGAACCTTGCTATTGGAATCAAGGATTTCCACCGGCTCCTAATCAAAAGATAAATCTAGTCCCAACTCAAAATGTTCCATCGGCATAACATGCGAAGGATCCAACCGATACCTCCTTAACATGGATACATGGAACACATCATGTATTTTCTCAAGCTCGGGAGGCAACCTCAGCCGATAAGCCACAGGACCAACTCGCTCCACAATCTCATATGGTCCAATAAACCACGGACTAAGCTTACCCTTATGTTCGAACCGCATCACCTTTTTCCTTGGTGACACCTTCAAGAGCACACGATCGCCTACCGCATATTCAATTTCCCTACGCTTTAAATCCGCATAAGATTTATGCGGATCTGCTGCTGGTTTCAAGCGTTCACACACAAGCTTAACTTTCTCATATGTGTCTTTCAACACAGGAGGCGGGGAAATATGCTTTTCTCCGGCCATACATTGCCTCAAATGGTGCCATTTGTATACTCGCTTGATAGCTATTATTATAAACAAATTCCACCAACAGAAAATGCTTCTCCCATGTTCCTTGAAATTCAATAATACAACACCTTAGCATATCCTCCAAGACCTGGATAACATGCTCAGACTGCACATCCATCTGAGGATGATACGCGGTGCTGAAACTCAACCTCGAACCCAAAGCCTGATGTAAACATTTCCAAAACTTTGACGTGAACCTTAGATCTCTATCCGAAACAATCGACTTTGGTACCCCGCGCAAACGCACAATCTCAGAGATAAACAAATTCGCTAGCTTGTCCAAGGTGTATGTCGTATGCACTGGCAGAAAATATGCACACTTTGTAAACCGATCGATAACCACCCAAATGGAATCCTTTTTAGTCGGTGTCAATGGCAACCCTGACATAAAATCCATGGTGATTCTTTCCCATTTCCACTCCGAAATTTTCAACGGTTGCAACAATCCGCATGGAAACTGTTGTTCATCTTTAACCGGCTGACACACCATACACTTGGATACAAACTCCACCATATCCTTATTCAAACCAACCTAATAGTACATTTTCTTCAAATTACGATACATCTTGGTACTACCAGGATGCATAGCAAAAGGACTAGAATGTGTTTCATCCAAAATAGTATGCCTAAGCTCCGGGACTTCCGGCACCACTATTCGACCCTTGAAGCACAAAACTCCATCATCATCAAAATGAAAATCCGTCGAATTACCATCTGCTATGTCCTTAACATGAGGAACCAAAGAATCATCATATGGTTGTTTAGCCTTAATCAACTGTGACAGTGTAGGCTTAACTTGCAATTCAGCCAACAACCCACCTTCCTGCGTCACACTCAACCTTGCAAACATTGCCCTAAGCTCAACCGCCACCCTACGACTCAACGCATCCATAACAACATTGCCTTTTCCAGGATGATACTCAATTGTCAAGTCGTAATCCTTAAGCAACTCCAACCACCTTTATTGCCTAAGGTTCAAATCCTTTTGAGACATCAAATACTTCAAACTCTTATGATCCGTAAAGACCACACACTTCTCTGCATAAAGGTAGTGTCGCCATATCTTCAAGGCAAACATTACAGCAGCGAGCTCCAAATAATGAGTTGGATAATTGCGCTCATGAACCTTCAACTGCCTTGACGCATAGGCCAAAACCTTTCCATCCTACATCAGCACACAACCCAAACCCACATGCGATGCATCACTATAAACCACAAACTCTTTCCCAGATTCCGGTTGAATCAACATAGGAGCACATGTCAAAACCTCCTTCAACTTCTCAAAACCCTGATGTTGCTTCTCCGTCCAAATGAAAAGAACATTCTTTTGCAGCAACTTTTTCAACGAAGCCGCAATACTAGAAAACCCTTCCACAAAACGGCGATAATAGCCTGCCAACCCAAGGAAACTATGCACTTCCGACACGGTCTTAGGTCGTTTCCAATTGAGAATAGCCTCAATTTTCTGTGGATCCACACGAATTCCCTCCGCGGATACTACATGTCCGAGAAACATCACCTCCTTGAGCCAAAACTCGCACTTGCTCAACTTGGCATATAACTGATTATCCTTCAAGACTTGCAACATAATCCTCAAATACTGATCATGCTCCTCCTCGATACGAGAGAAAACGAGTATATCATCGATAAAACCACTACAAATCGATCAAGGTACTCATGAAACACTCTATTCATCATGTCCATGAAAGTCGTCGGAGCATTTGTCAAACCAAACGGCATCACCAAAAACTTGTAATGTCCGTAACTTGTACGAAATGTCGTCTTATGAACATCCACATCCTTAACTTTCAACTGATAATATCCCGACCTTAAATCTATCTTCGAAAACAATGCTCCCTGTGAAATTGATCGAACAAGTCGTTAATTCGCGGCAACGGATACTTGTTCTTCATTGTCAACTTATTCAACTGACGATAATCAATGCACATAAGCATCAATCAATCATTCTTTTTCACAAAGAGAACTGGAGCACCCCAAGGAGAAACACTCGGTCGAATGAACCCATGATCCAACAACTCCTAAAGCTACAATTTTAACTCTTTTAACCCATTCGGTGTCATCCGATAAGGAGCAATGGACACCGGAGTTGTACCTTTATAAGTTTCAATGTGAAACTTCACCTTCCTATCCGGAGGTAAACCATGCAACTCTTTAGGAAAAACTTCCGGTTAATCACAAACAACACGAATGTCCTGCACCTAAACACCCTTGGCTTCCAGATTCACAACAATATCCAAATAAGCTTGGCAACCTTAAAACATCATCTTCTTTGCTCAGGTAGCCGAAACAACATTGGAAAAGAATTTTAGATTCTCACCCACCACCATGACTTCATAATCATCGGCCAACTTTAGAGAAATCCTTTTGGATTCGCAATCCATAACTTCCTTGTGCTCACTTAACCAATCCATACCCAAGATAACATCAAAACCATGGAATGACAACTCCATCAAATCCGCGACAAACTCATGACCTTGCACCGCCAAAGGACAATGCCTAATCAACCTTCTATTTGTAACCGTCTCCCCAAAAGAACTAGTTACTAACATGCCAACATCCAAGATCTCAACAGGAACATCTAACAATGATGCATGCTCACTTAGGATGTATGAATGAGCAGACCCCGAATCAATCAAAGAAAACAATGACAAAGAGTGCAAGGTGAAAGTATCTGCGATCATATCTGTGTCGTTGCACCCCTCATAATGCGCATAGATCCGTGCTGGTCCACCATTCTTCGGTTGTATAGCAACAGCATGAGCCATAGCTCTCTAACCATCATCACGCCTCTAAAAGTTACCCCTGCCACGGCCTCAACCTCGGCCCCGAGCAGGTACAACAACCCAAATCAGTGTATCACCCCCTGTACAAGGACAGTCACGCTTCATGTGACCAGGAGATCCACATATCCAGCAACTCATGGTATTTCCCCAACACTCACCCGTGTAGCATCTACCGCAACGCTCATGCTCAGCTAAGAAATGAACACCTTTATTACCATGGCCACCACCATACTTGTGATCCGACTTGTGCCTCTTATCTCAAAACCTCCTATTTTGCCTCCTAAAATAGCCAGAGTCAGCTCTTCACTTATTCGAGACCACGTCCAAACCTTGTCCCAACACCCTTAAGGACTGCTCAATATCCTTAGCACGGTTTACAAGCACATCAAAATCTGTATAGTCCACCGCCAACAGGTATGTTTTTATATCCTTCACTAACCCATAGCAAAACCTGTTGTACCTCGAAAGATCATCTGGAACCAACTCTGAAGCATACTGACTCAAACGGACGAATTTCACCTCATATTCTGCCACAGACATGCCACCCTGAACCAAGGCCATAAACTCTCGTTTCCTCACATCCAGATACCGAGGACCAAGATACTTCTTCTTGAAAGCTCTTCGAAAGAACTCCCAAGTTACATTTGCCTCTGGGACACTAGCAATTGTGGTCACCCACCAATGATAAACATCACCATGCAATAGCGACATTGTACAACCCAGCTTACGCTCATCATTACAGCCCATTTGATCTAGAATACAAACCGTACTCTCTAGCCAACCCTCAACTTCCTCAGGGCTCAAACCCCTAAACTCAACACCTCCCAAACTACGGAGACGCTCCAACGGTAACCCTCGGTTAACTGCCACAGCAGGTGCTGGCGCTTGCGCATGCACTACAGCTATCGCTGCTTGAAAAGCTCCCATTATTGCCTGAACTAACGGAGTCAGATCGTCAAATACCAGCACTTGATGAACCTAGGACACACCACAAACCTCAACATTAACCGAAAAAACCAACAGAGGAGGAATAGGTAAAATATTAGTCGAATTCTCTTCCTCAATGCTATTCTGTCCGATCTCGGCATTACCAGCCATAGAATGTTTCTCACGTCAAGCCATGCTAACAAAAGAAACAAAACACATTAAAGTTAGGCTAACACAAGGCAAAGGATCCGAGAACATCTTATAAAACATTTTAAAACCTTGGTAATAGGCAATGCGTTCCCAGTTCATACCCCAACATGATGTAAATCAATCACCGTACATGTACACAATCACCTTGCATATCCGAAAATGATATACAACCAAAAAACAACATACCAACCTTTTGTAACCTGGCTCTGATACCAACAAATGTAACCCCATCGACCTGGCCTAGACGTTTGACCGAACCGAGAGTGCTATATTAGGTTTGTCGAAGCAAACCGGAGAAAGGTTACAAAAAGTCGGTCCATTTTTTTCTTTTTATCTTGTCTAAATGAAATTAAAGCTCCTACATGTTCATACTCGCAACGGGTAGGTTCTCTAATGAAACAAACAACAAAAGGGAAAACAATCACATCATAAACCTAATTAAGGACCAAAATGCGAATACTTTAGATTACAAAACCAAAATTTTTAGGGTTACCAATCCTTAATTAGTCAATTTACATGCCAATATGATAAGTCCCAAATCAATTTAATCATCCCAACTCATACAATTGCATTCCCAAGACTTCAATGACCAAAATAAAAGAATCAGAAACTTCCAAGATTCCAAATTAACCAACTTAATGGCACCCGTACCGGTACGCGTACTCGTGTTTCGATACGCCTTTACGTTCTCAAAAACTCATATTCCAGCAGCTAAAATATGTACCAAAACGCTTGTTCGTGTATCGGTACGCCTAGCAAAAATGCCTATGACCGTATCGAAACACTTGTTCGAGTACCGAAACATCAAGCCTAAAAAGGCAGGACCGTATCGAAACACCTTTCCGTATACCGAAATGCTATGTCTGAAATGGCCTAGCCGTACCGGTACGAGGACACCTGTTTCGATACGCCTGGACCTGTAATGACATTCTTAGCTAGTTTTTCACACAATACTAGATGCATTTAAGTCCTAACAACTTGCATACATACATATAAGCATCCAACATCACATTTAACAACAATTGTACCTAGGTTTAACTACAACACAAGATTATGCCACCCAAAAGATTGGTCTAGAGGCATGCTCCCTATAACTCACCACCAACATACCAAAATGCCCAACTAAGCAATTATTATCAAGAACACCATACCAACAACACATTAATGCCATACTAAACAAGATTATCTCAACAAAACATGTCATCCAAGCAAAACAATCTAGATGCATACCTAGGTAACCATATAATATCAACCATAGATAACGATGCATGATAAGTGAAGCATCAACAATCAAACTCCAAAATCACAGTATTACACATGCTCAAAACCATGGAAAACTAAATTAAAAATCCCAAAAATCCATGGCAAACACATTGCCTTATTAACCGGAAACTAAAAATCGAGTTCATGCTCAAATAGTCTTGTCTTTGGATCACTTAATCCTTGCCTTTGCTGCTTCCAAGCTTTAATGCTCTGCATCATTAGAGAAGAGAGAGCGTAAGCACACTTGCTTAGTGAGGATGCTCTTAAAAGATGATGCATTTAAAACCCTTGAATCCAACTATTGTTTTCAAACCATGCTTACGACCTAAGCAAGTTCCAATAGTTTAAAAACAAATCATGCATATCAACCATATGCTAAACCATATATATATATATTTCCACATGCTTAAACCCAAAGCATCAACACAAAACCATGCTTAAATCCCAAAGTATTATAAACATAACCATGCTTAAATCCCAAAGCATTATATGCAAGTCCAACATTAAAATTATCATATATTGGCAATTATAGTGACCCAGGATAGTCAACCACTATCCTTGATTAGCCGACCGCTAATCTTTAGTTAGTCGACTGTTAACCTTACACATCAGATACACGGATCTTCCTTAATGACCGACCATCATCAAGACTACCCCATGCCGATCGCATGAATTTACAACCTTGCCAACCATAAGCTTTATATCAACAAGGGGAACTGACCCCTCAACCCAAGTGATAACAACATAGTCTGGGTAGCCGACCGCTATACCTCAAAGACTCTTAACCCACGATCAATTTTTAACCATATTATAGTGCACTTTATCCTATGGCATGCCAACTATATCCGAATGTTTTCTCACCTTGTCACATAGCCAATATATCATTTACAAAGCCATTTACTCACTGTTTTATAATGCATTACACATAAACCCCACATATGCAAATCACATTGCTATAGCAATATCACATTCTCGACCGGAATAAAAACCAATGCTCACTAGAATTAAATATAACTTTAAGCCACTGCATATGTACCTTAAAATCATGCATTAACAGTAAGTAAAACAAACCATGTTTACGACTAAAACATGAATTACACATGCTCATATTCGAATCGATATTGAAAAGCAATAGAGGAAAACTTACTTCTGAGCTTAGGTAAGTGTTTCAAACTTATCCTAAACTCCCAAAACCACTTTTAAGACTTTGAAAGACTTTTAAGACCGTTTCCACTCACCGATTTCACTTCGTCTTGCTTCCCACCGTGAAACAAACTCCAGCAAGTCTAGAACCACCTCAAGATGCTACGCCTTGACTATCCCCTATTTTGACCACACAAAACCAAAGGAAACATGCATTAAAATGCATCCAATACTCTGTTTAATCCCAAAATCCCGTAGTTCTCAAGATGCCAACACAAAACTCATCCGAAACTTACTGAAATTAACCTCAAACACTACTCAATCTTAACCCAGCCATATTATAACAATTCGAAACATCAAAATTCATCAATTAATATCTAAAAAATCATTCCCAACATCCTTTTACTTCCAACAATGATTAAACACCTTGAGCACCCCAAAAACCCTCAACTAACAACCTAACAATTAGATATTCAACCAATTTCAGGTTTCCATTATTAAAAACAACTTATCCACATTATAATACATCCAAAATAAGACTAAAATCAATCCACAATAATGGAAAAACTAGAACCAAATCAAATATCACAAGATCCTTCAATAAAACCTCAATTAAGCTAAAATCCATAATTAATTACTCAAAACCTATTGAAAATCATATGTAAAGAGCCAAGAACTTGGGAATTTCAGTAAAGAACCTTTCATTAGAGGAGAAGAATGAAACTTACCTCTAATGAATGAGTTTCCCCTTAATTGGATGGTTTTTCCTCTTGAAAAGCAAAGAAATTCAATAAGATTTGTGGAAAACAATTTGAGAAATCATTTAGCAAATCAATGAGTAAAGAAATTAAGATTATTACCTCAAATATCTGATGGAAAAAGAGTGTTTGGCTGGGAGTGTTTTGAGAGAAAATGTGAGAAAAGAAAAGTTACGTCAAAATGTGTTTTAGAAAGATAACTACCTTTTTAACTAAATCTTTTTTTTAATTCTTTTAATTAAAACCATTTTAAAATAATCATAATTAAGGGAATGCTCAAATTAGACAAAATGGTAAAAATAGCTCCTTAAAGATTCTAAGTTTTGACTCTTTACAAAATAGCCACCTTTTAAAACAGTTTTCAAAAATTGCATTTTGGTCTCTAGCCAAAATGTCACCCTTCCAAAGCTCGTTTTCCAAAATTGCTTTCACCAATATTTTTAATATAATAAAATATGATTTTTTAAACATTTTTCCATATTTTTATCTTTCAAAAAAATATTCGCTCCCGAATTTGACTCGAATCTCTAACTCGGTCCACTAGACCGTCTAACCATCCCCAAAACTTCTAGGCCCAAAATCGCGGTGTTACAGTGGTAGATTGTGAGTCCAAAAAGATTTCTCTAAAGTTGGGTGTTCGGGTGTAGGACATTCGGGCTATATGTGATTATTCAGACGTTTTCCCTACAGAGTTATCGAGTTTACCTCCGAATAGGGAGGTGGAATTTCATATTGATACGTATGAAGGTACAACTCTGGTGTCTATTACTCCATATTGGATGGCACCGAAGGAGTTGAAAGAGTTAAAATCGTAGCTCCAGGTGTTGTTAGATCACAGGTTCATTCGACCAAGTGTTTCTCCTTGGGGTGCTCCGGTTCTTTTTGTGAAGAAGAATGATGGATCGATGCATATGTGGATTGATTATCGTCAGTTGAATAAGACTTATTTGATCAGTTTCATGGGGCAGCGGTGTTTTCAAAGATTGATTTAAGATCGGGGTATTACCAGTTGAAGGTAAATGATGTGGATGCACATAAGACGGTATTTCGTTCGAGGTATGGGCATTACAAATTCTTGGTAATGCCGGTTGGTTTGACGAATGCCCCGGTGACTTTTATGGACATGATGAATAGAGTCTTTCATGAGTACCTTGATCAGTTTATGGTGGTTTTTATCGATGATATACTCGTGTACTCTCATATCGAGGAGGAGCATGACCAGTATTTGCAGATCGTGTTGCAAGTGCTAAAGGATAACCAGTTGTATGCCAAATTGAGCAAGTGAGAGTTTTAGCTCAAGGAGGTGATATTTCTTGTACATGTGGTATCCGCGGAGGTATACGTGCTGATCCACTGAAAATTGAGGCTATTCTCAATTGGAAACAACGTAAGATTGTATCAGAAGTGCGTAGTTTTCTTGGGTTGGTTGATTATTATCATTGTTTTGTCGATGGGTTTTCTAGTATCGCAGCTTCATTGACAAAGTTGCTGCAGAAGAGTGTTCCTTTTGTGTGGACGGAGAAGCAGCAGTAGAGTTTTGAGAGATTGAAGAAGGTTTTGACACATGCTCATTTGTTGATTCAACCTGAGTCAGGGAAGGAGTTTGGAGGTTTATAATGATACGTCATATGTTGGCTTGGGTTGTGTGCTGATGTAGGGTGGAAAGGTTGTGGCCTATGCGTCAAGCCAGTTGAAGGTTCATGAGCGCAATTATCCAACTCATGATTTGGAGCTTGTGGCCGTGGTGCTTGTCTTGAAGATTTGGCGACACTACCTTTATGGTGAAAAGTGTGTGGTATTTACGGATCACAAGAGTTTGAAATATTTGATGTCTCAAAAGGATTTTAACCTTAGGCAACGAAGGTGGTTGGAGTTGCTTAAGGATTACGACTTGACAATTGAATATCATCCTGGAAAGTCCAATGTTGTTGCGGATGCGTTGAGTCGTAATGTTGCGGTTGAGCTTAGAGTGATGTTTCTGAGGTTGAGTGTGATGCAGGAAGGTGGGAGCCTACTTTGTCACAAATGATTAAGGCTAAGCAACCGTTTGATGATTCTTTGGTTCCTCGTGTTAAGGACATAGCGGATGGTAATCCAACAGATTTTTATTTATATGATTATGGTGTTTTATGCTTTGAGGGCCGAATAGTTGTGCTGGAAGTCCCGGAGCTCAGGCACACTATTTTGGCGGAGGCACATTCTATTCATTTTACTATGCATCCGGGTAGTACCAAGATGTATCATGATTTGAAGGAAATGTACTATTAGGTTGGCTTGAAAAAAGGATATGGCAGAGTTTGTGTCCAAGTGTATGGTGTGTCAACGGGTTAAGGCTGAACATCAGTTTCCATCCGGGTTGTTGCAACCGTTGAGAATTTTAGAATGGAAGTGGGAGAGAATCGCCATAGACTTTGTGACAGGGTTGCCGTTGACACCGGCTAAAAAGGATTCCATTTGGGTGATTGTTGATCGGTTTACAAAGTGTGCACATTTTCTGCCAGTGCATACGATATATACCTTGGACAGGCTGGCGGATTTGTATATAGCTGAAATTGTGTGTTTGCATGAGGTATCAAAGTTTAATGTTTTAGATAGAGATCCGAGGTTCGCAGCAAGGTTTTGGAGATGTTTACGTTAGGCTTTGGGTTCGAGGTTGTGTTTCAGTACCGCATATCATCCTTAGACGAATGGGCAGACAGAGCATGTTATCCAAGTCTTGGAGGATATGTTGTGATGTTGTATTATTGAGTTCCAAGGAACAAGGGATAAGCATTTACCTTTAGTTGAATTGCTTATAATAACAACTATCAAGCAAGTATTCAGATGGCACCGTTTGAGGCATTGCATGGCGAGATGTGTCGTATGACCTTGTGTTGGGCTGAGGCAGGAGAAAAACATGTTTCCTTGCCACATGTGTTGAAAGACACGGATGAGAAAGTTAAGCTTGTGTGTGAATGCTTGAAAGCGGTTGCATATCGACAGAAATCTTAAGCGGATTTGAAGCGTAGGGAAATTGAATATGCGGTAGGTAACCGTGTATTCTTGAAAGTGTCACCGTGGAAGAAGATGATACGGTTCGGACGTAAGGGTAAGCTTAGTCTGAGGTTTATTGGACCTTATGAGATCGTGGAGCGTGTTGGTCCTATGGCTTATCGGTTGAGGTTGCCTCCCGAGCTTGAGAAAATACATGATGTGTTCCATGTGTCTACGTTACAGAGGTATCGGTCGGATCCTTCGTAAGTTTTGCCGGTGGAGCATATTGAGTTAAGACCGAATTTATCCTTTGATGAAGAGCCAATGGAAAAACTTGATTCTAGCAGCAAGGTTCTACGTGGTAAGATGATAGAACTGGTTAAAGTCTTGTGGCGACATCGAGGTGTCGAGAAAGCCACTTAGGAAAGCAAGGCATATATGTTGGAGCAATTTCCGCACCTTTTTCCTCTAGGTAAATTTTGAGGACGAAATTTCTTAAGAGGGGGAGAGTTGTAACGCCCCGGTTTTGGGCTTAGCAATTTTAAGGCTAGTTAGAAGGTCTGGTAGACCGGGTTAGAGATTCGAGTCAAAGTCGGGAGCAGATATTTTTTGAAAGATAAAAATTTGGAAAAATGTTTAAAAATCCTATTTTAATATATTAAAAAAATTGGTGAAAACAATTTTGGAAAATGTGCTTTGGAAATGTGACATTTTAGCTGTGACATTTTAGCTAGTTTCTAAAAATAATTCTAAAAGGTGATTGTTTTGTGAATAGTCAAAATTTTGAATCTTTAAGGAGCTATTTTACCATTTGGTCTCATCTGAGTTTTCTTTTAATTAGGATTATTTTTAAAAGAGTTTTAATTAAAGGAATTAAAAAGGATTTAGTTAAAAGGTAGTTATTTTTCCAAATCAAAATTTGACGTAACTTTCTTTCTCTCATATTTTCTCTCAAAATACTCACAGCCAAACACTCTTTTTCCTATCAGAGATTCAAGGTAATGATCTTGTTTCTTAATCCTTTGATTTTCTAAATCATTCTTTAACTTGTTTTCTTAAAAATCTTATTGAATCTCATTATTTTTCAAGAGGAAAACATCCAATTAAGGGAAACTCACTCATTGGAGGTAAGTTTCGTTCTTCTCCTCTAATGAAAGGTTCTCTACTGAAATTCTCAAGTTCTTGATTCTTTACATAGGTTTTCTAACAGGTTTTAAGTAATTAATTACGGAATTTTGCTTAATTAAGATTTATTTGATGGAATCTTGTGATTTTTGAATTGGATCTGTTTTTCCAGTGTTGAGGATTGATTTCAATCTTAATTTTGATGTATTATATTGTGGAAAAGTTGTTTTTAATAATGAAATCCTGAAATTGGTTGAATCTCCAATTGTTTAGGTTGTTAGTTCATGGTTTTTGGGTTGTAAAAGGATGTTGTAAAAGGGTTTTTAGATTTTATTTGATAAAGTTTGACATTTTGAATCGTTATATTATGGCTGGCTTAAGATTGAGAAGTGTTTGAGGTTGATTTTGGTAAGTTTCGGATGAGTTTTGAGTGGGCATCTTGAGAGCTGCGGGATTTTGGTTTGAAACTGAGAGTTGGGTGCATTTTAATGCATGTTTCCTCTGGTTTTGTGTGGCCAAAAAAGGGGATAATCAAGGCGTAGCATCTTGATGTGGTTTGAGGCTTGTCGGGAGCTTGTTTCGCGGTAGCAAGTGAGGCGAAGTGAAATCGGTGAGTGGAAACGGTCTTAAAAGTCTTTCAAAGGTTTGAAAGTGGTTTTGGAAGTTTAGGTTAGGTTTGAAACACTTACATAAGATTGGAAGAAGTTTCCCTCCTTTGCTCTTTAATATTGGTTCCGATATGAGCATGTCTAATACATGATTTAGTCATAAACATGGATGGTTTTACTTACTGTAAATGCATGATTTTTAAGTACATATGCAGTGGCTTAAAAGTATATTAAATGCTAGTGAGTATTGGTTTTTATTTATCGGGAATGTGATGTTGCTATGGCAATGTGATTTGCATATGTGGGGATTTTGTGTAATGCATTGTAAAACAGTGAGAAAATGGTTTTGTAAATGGTATATTGGCTATGTGAAAAGGTGAGAAAACATTCGGATATAGTTGGCATGCCATAGGATAAAGTGCACTATAATGTGTTTAAAAATCGATCGTGGTTAAGGGTCCTTGAGGTATGTCAGCTACTTGGACTATGTTGTTATCACTTGGGTTGAGCGCTCGGTTCCCTTTGTTGATGTAAAGCTTGCGGTTGGCAAGGTTGTAAACTCATGTGGTCGGCCTGGAGAAGTCTTGATGATGGTCGGACATTAAGGGAGATCTATGTATCTGATGTGTAAAGTTAACGGTCGGTTAACTAAAGATTAGCGGTCGGCTAATCAAGGATAGTGGTCGACTATTCGGGGTGACTATAATTGCCAATATATGAGAATTCTAATGTTGAATCTATTTTAATGCTTTGGGATTTAAGTATGGTTTTGTTTTTAATGCTTTGGAATTTAAGCATTGTTTTGTATTTAATGCTTTGGAATTCAAGCATGGTTTTGTATAAAATGCTTTGGGGATTTAAGCATGTGGAATATATTGTTTTGCGTATGGTCGATATGCATGTTTTGAATTAGAATTATTGGAACTTGCTTAGGTCATAAGCATGGTTTGAAAACAAGTGTTGGTTCTCAAGGGTTATAATGCATCATTGTTTTAAGAGCATCCTCACTAAGCAAGTGTGCTTACACTCTCTTTTTCCTAATGATGTGGAGCATTAAGGCTTGGAGGCAGCAAAGGCAAAGTTGTAGGGATCCAAGAGGCAAAACAAATTTTGAGTATGAACTCGGTTTATGTTTCCGGTTAATAAGGAAATGTGTTCGCCATGGATTTTGGGATATGTAATTCTATTTTTCCCTAGTTTTGAGCATGTGTGATGATGATGTAATTTTAGAGTTTTATTGATGTTGTTAAGCATGTTGTGCATCGTTACCTATGGTTGATGTTATGTGGTTGCCTAGGTATGCATCTAGATGGTCTTGCTTGGATGGCATGCTTTGATGAGCTTAACATGTTGAATATGGTATTAAAGTGATGTTGGTATGATGTTTGTGCTGGTAAATGTTTACTTGAGCATTTTGGTATGTTTGATGAAGTGTTGTATGGAATATGCATATAGATTAAATCATATTGTAGCATATGCTTGGTTTGTAGCTAAACCTTGGTGTAAGTGTTGGTATATGTATTGTTGAATGTTTATATTCATGTATGCAAGTTTCTAGGGTCTAAATGCATCTATATTTAAGTCAAAAACCAGCAGAAAATGACATTACAGGCCTATGCGTACCGATACGTAAGGGACCGTATCAGTACGGCTAGGCAAACCAGGGCTTTCAGCATCGGTACATGTATTCAAGTATCGATACAGATAAGCAATTTAAGATTTGTGTACCGGTACGGAATAGGGTGTATCGATATAGGAACTCGTTACTAGAAATTGTTTTTTGGGGAAAAACCCGTGTACCAGAACACCAAGGGCTCGTACCGGTACTGCTTTAATATTTTGCAAGCTGATATGGCGTAACGATATGGTACATTGTGTACTAGCACGCGTTTTTACCCCGTATCAGTACGGCTGTGTTCTTATCGGTACGAGTGGCAGTTTTTATAGGTAATGTCATGAAATCTAGTTTCTGGTCTCTTGTGTTTTAGTCCCTAAGTATTGCAAATGTAATTGTATGCACATGGTTAATCATTTTGAACTGAAATTTGAGATATGGGCATGTAAATGGACTAATTAAGGATTGGTAACCTTAATTTCAATTTTGGTTCAATAATTTAAAGTATTTACGTTTTGGTCCCCCAAAGTGAATATGATGCAATTTGTTATCTTTTTGTGATTTGTTTTCTTCAAAATTTCACCTACTGCGAGTATGTACATGTAAGATTAATAATTTGCATCTAGACAAGATAAAAGGAAAAAATGGCTGACTTTTTGTAACCTTTCTTTGGTTTGCTTCGGCAAACCTAATATAGCTTACTCGATTTGGTCGGACGTCTAGGCCGGGTCGAGGTTGTTACATTTGTTTGTATCAGAGCTAGGTTAGAAAGGTTGGGATGTTATTTGATTGAATATCATTGGTTGTTATGCACGGTGCTTGTGTACGTGTACGGTGTTTGATTTATATCATGTTGGGGTATAAATTACGAATACATTGCCTATTACCGAGGTTTTAAAATGTTTTATAAGATGGTCTTGGATCATTTGCCTTATGTTAGCCTAACTTTAATGTGTTTTGATCCTTTTGTTGCATGGCTCGACGTGAGACACATTCAATGGCTGGTAATGCCAGAATTAGGCAGAATAGTGTTGAGGAAGAGAATCCCCATAACGTTTTACCTTCTTCTTCTTCGCTGGTTCCCCCTCTCGATGTTGGGGCTGGAGGTGTACCCTAGGCTCATCAAGTGCTAGTATTTGGTGATTTGACTTTGTTTGTTCAGGAAATAATGGGAGCTTTTCAAGCAGCATAGTTGGAGTTCATGCGCAGCCACTGACACATGTTGTGGCAGTTAATCCAAGGTTACCCTTAGAGCGTCTCTACAGTTTGGGAGGTGTTGAGTTTAGGGATTTGAGCTACGAGGCAGTCGAGGGATGGCTGAAGAGTACGATTCGTATTCTGAATCAGATTGGTTGTAATGATAAGCGCAAGCCGTGTTGTACCGTGTCATTGTTGCATGATGAAGCTTATCACTGGTGGGTGACCACAATTGCTAATGTTTCAGAGGAAGATGTAACTTAGGAGTTCTTTCGAAGAGCTTTCAAGAAGAAGTATCTTGGTCCTCAGTATCTGGATGCGAGGAAATGTGAGTTTATAGCCTTGGTACAGGGCGGCATGTCCGTGGCTGATTATGAGGTAAAATTTGTCTGTTTGAGTCAGTATGCCTCAGAGTTGGTTCTGGATGATCTTGAGAAGTGTAACAGGTTTCGCTATGGGTTGGTAAAGGATATCAAAACATACTTGTTGGCTGTGGACTACACAAATTTTGATGTGCTTGTAAACCGTGCTAAGGATATTAAGTAGTCCTTGAGGGTAACAGGACAAGGTTCGGGCATGAGCGCGAACAAGCGTGGTGCTAATTTTGGTAATTCTGGAAAGCATGGAAGGAGGTTCCGTGATAAGAGGTATAAGTTGGATCACAGGTGTGGTGGCGGTGTTGGCCATGGTAACCAAGGTGTTCGTATAATAGCTGAGTGTGAGCGTTGTAGTAGACGTCACACGGGTGAGTGTTGGGGAAATACCATGAGTTGCTAGATATGTGGATCACCTGGTCATATGAAGCGTGATTGTCCTCGTGTTGTGAGTGATGCACCGGTTCGGGCTACTGTACCTGCTAGGGGACGAGGTCGTGGCATGGGTAATTTTTAGAGGTGCGAGGATGGTCAGAGAGCTATGGCTCATGCTGTTGGTGTACAACAGAGAATGGTGGACCGGCGCAGATCTATGCTCATCGTGAAGGGCGTAACGACACTGATGTGATCGTAGGTACTTTTACCTTGCAATCTTTGTCCTTGTTTTCTTTGATTGATTGGGGGTCTACTCATTCATATATATTAAGTGAGCATGCATCATTGCTCAATATTCCTGTTGAGATTTTAGATGTTGGCATGTTAGTAACTAGTTCTTTTGGGGAGACAGTTACAACTAGAAGGTTGTATAGGCGTTGTTCTTTGGTAGTGCAAGGTCATGAATTTGCTGCAGATTTGATGGAGTTACCATTTCATGGTTTTGACGTTATCTTGGGTATGGATTGGTTATGTGAGAACAAGGCAACGGTGGATTGTGAGTCCAAAAAGATTTCTCTGATGTTGGCCGATAATTATGAATTTGTGGTGGTTGGTGACAATGTGAAATTATTGTCCAATGTTGTGCTGGCTTCTCTAGTGGAGAGAATGATGTTTGATGGTTGCCAAGCTTATTTAGCTATTTTTATGAATTCGAAAGCTAAGGGTGTTCGGGTGCAGGACATTCGGGCTATATGTGATTATCTAGAAGTTTTCCCTGAAGAGTTGCCAGGTTTACCTCCAGATAGGGAGGTGGAATTTTGTATTGATACGTACGAAGGTACAACTTTGGTGTCTATCACTCCCTATCGGATGGCACCGAAGGAGTTGAAATAGTTAAAATTACAGCTCCATGAGTTGTTAGATCATGGGTTCATTCGACCAAGTACTTCTCCTTGGGGTGCTCTAATTTTTTTTTGTAAAGAAGAAGGATGGATCGATGAGTATGTGCATTGATTATCGCCAGTTGAATAAGTTAACGTTGAAGAACAAGTATCCGTTGCCACGAATTGATGACTTCTTTGATCAGTTTTGTGGGGCAGCGATGTTTTTAAAGATTGACTTAAGGTCAGGGTATTACCAGTTGTAGCGATGTCTGTTTCGCTAAAAACGTGTTTTCGAAGTGTTTGTGGTTTTTTGGGTATTAAAATATTTATCCGTGGGGTTTTTTTAAACGCGTTATATTAGAAATTGGAGTCGCCACCGGCCACTTAGGTAGGCCGAACACCATAAAACCAGAGATTCAAAAACTTTGAGTTCGGGAGTCGGTTACGGATGGGGAAGGATTATCACCCCCACACCGCCCAAAATTGGTACTTTAATAATTACCGCTTTATTAATATTAGATTTTCTGGGTTAAGGTATCAATCTAAGATTCTGTTATAAGTGCGAGTAGATTTTAAAGGCCCCGTTATCCGAGAGTAAACGCCCAACCACCATCACTACGCCTGATACTGGCCCCGTTTACGCTCGGATAAAAGGGCACCGCATTGACAATTTATATTTCGTTATGCGACCTTAGAAAGCAAGACATAACATACAATTCGTATTGACATGATACTATAAAATATAAAAGTAGGCATATTACAAAATTAAACAAAAATAATAAAATACACGGGTAAAAAGACAAAGCATGATAAAAACGAAGCAAATATGAACAAGATAAAAACATGCTTACAAAACTGGATTAATTATCCTCAACATGCTTGAACACATTAAGACAACATACAACTGAAATATGGATAACATACACATGGCGTAGTATGGCACTAGAGGAAAACCTGCTAGAATAAAAACTAATGCTTGATATTTGACATGCGACACAATTTATATGCATAGAATAAAAAACATGACATCTCCATAGCACCAATAAATACACTAATATATATCCTAAAAAACGAGGATATGAAAATCCATGTGGGTACATAAAAACATGATGTACAAAGAAACTAAAACAATATCTAAAATAAGCCTACATACTATGAACGAACGGATTAAAACACAAAAAACATAATACAACAAATAAACGTAGTAAGCAAAAACATACTAACATGTAACTTGAAAACAAAGTGAACAATCCATACATGCCAAAATACAAACACGATAAGTACAAGTCAACTAAGCATACCAAACGAACATGTACGTAACGAGCAAACAAAATAAACAACGTAGAAAGCACAACCCAAAATACACAAATAATCATGACATTAGTACATGTATGAAAAAAATGAACTTGTTGACAACATGTGATAGAAATTAAATGGCACAAACATTCAATCATGAGAAAGGTCCAAAATGCAACAAAAGGAAAATCATGAAGCACAAATAAAATAAACAAAAAACACATTTAGGGATTTAATTAAAAACTGAAACAGACTTGCAGGGACTTGATATGCAATATGACCAAGGGGCAAGCTCGAAGTGCAAAGTTTGAAAACGCGGAATGGTCTGTGGGGTAATTAAACCATTTGAAATCTGATTTCGGTTAATTCAGTGATCAAATTGAAATAAAATAGAAAAGAAAAATGACCGAAATTGTAATAACCCATGCGGCGAGCTCAAAATGAAAATATAGGGGACAAGGGAGGATTTATGATGCAATTAGACCATTTTGTTTTTATTTCGGGTCTATAAGACCCAATTATCTGGCCCCTGATTTCATTTTTCCTTCTTTTTTTTACCCTTAAGAGAGAGAGCTCTCTTCTTTGTTTTTCCAGAAGAAACGGCCACCCCAAAAAATATGAACCACCACCGGCCATCGTTAGTCAATGACGGTGAACCCTTAGGTCGACCCAAAACAACCCCTTTGTCACGTATAAACCAGATCTCCCCTTAGATGTTAGAAAAAAAAACAACCGACCCCCTAGATCTAAAAAAAAGTCAAACCCATTTTGAAGGAAAAACCTCTCATGAAACGACCCACCCCTTTTAGCACCAGCATCCTTCTCCGATTCACCCCTACAAGGGCTTCTCACCAGAGAATGGACAGACGGCGAAGGTAAACTCACATCCTCTCTTTTTTCATATTATTTTTTTTTGAAAATATACATGCATGAAGGAGGAAAGAAGAAAGATTACCCACGAAACACTATTTTTCCGTTCTCTATTTTTTTTTTTGGAAACTGATGATAATACACTTTTGTTGGGTTGCCTATATCCTTGTTCTGATCTCTGTTTTTGGTAGAATATAAAATACAACACATGTCTTGTTCGATTTGGTACTGACACCTTGTATTTTCATTTTTGGTGCATCTGAGCATGGTGGTTGGTACGGCGGCGTGGGGGAGGCATGGTGGTGGTGTCTTCGGCCAGTTGCGTTCCTGGCCGTTGGATCAGATATGATCCAACGGTTAGGATTTCCTGAAGATCGACGGCCCTGATGCGTTCTATAGAGTGAAGTGGTGGTCTTTGATCATGCCACGTGGTAGGGGAAAACGAACGGTCTCGCGCGGGTGAGAGACGAGCAGCCCCGGGGGTGAATTACACGCGCGCCAGCTGTATCATCTGGACCGTTGGATCAAATCTTGATCCGAAGGTTGGGAGGGTGATGGCTGAAAGGAAAATAAGGGGTATCAGACTTGGTTTTTTAGGGTTTTTAAGATATTGGGTCAGGCCAAAATGGGCCTTGTAAACTATAATGGACCTTGTAATATATTGGACTGGGCATTTAATAATAACTTATATGGGTTTTTATATTTACAGATCCATTTTAACTCTAACCCAATAATACCACTAATAATAACTAATATTGCTAATAATAATACATATACATACAAATAACAACAACAATGGCATTAAGCTAAATACATATAGACTAACATACGTGTATACAAATCAACATACATATTACATGCGTTTAAACACAAACACATACTTTTGTTCATATATATTATACATGTGCAAACAATACATGTACAAAATATAAACATACATATGGTACACATATACCAACACCTATACACATACACATACATAATACGTATAATACGCATGCGCTTACACATATCACATACATGTTTTACACTCATTAATCACATATATATAGTAAACCTATAACATAATATGCATACATGCAATAATAATACCCTGTTAATTATTACACTAATATATTAACAATATTTACAAATCGGATAAAAATGAGTGATTACAGTTGCCCCTCTTTGCTTGTTCTTGTGAAACAAGAACAAAGCAAAGACCAAAAGCACTCATTTTTATCCGACTTCCCTGCTCACGACTCGAATCACGTGTTCTTCTGGAACTCTTCGCTTTTCCTCGGCCGAATCTTCAGGCTCGTAAGTTCTCCCTGTATAGAACTTCTTCACCTTTGGTCTTTTTTTTGAGATTCTAGAGTTAGGGCTCTTCCTATATGGAACCTTTCACTGGGGCTTGAAAACGTAGGTTTCTCCTTTATATAACCTTTGTCTTCGCTTGTTCTTTCCTCTTTTTCTTTTTCTTTTTCTTCTTTTTCCTCGTTTCTTTTTCCTTATTTCTCTGTTCATTTTCCTTTTTCTTTTTATCTTTTTCTTTTCTTTTCTACTTTTTCTTTTTCTTTTTTATTTTTCTTTTTCTTTTTTTTCTGTTCTTTTTCCTTTTTCTCTTTTTTCGCTTTTTCTTTTTCTTTTTTTCTCTTCTTTCTCTTTTCTATTATTTCATGAGGCTGTTGATATCTTTGGACTTACGCTACTAAAGCTGCTGCATCATGCCCGAAGGACTTACTGATGGCCCGAAGGACTTATCACCATGCTCAAAAGACTTGCTGGTGGCCCGAAGGACTTACCGATAACCTGAAGGATTTAACATCTGGGCCTCACACCGCTATGGCTGCCGATCTTTCTGGACTCACGCTACTAATACTGCCGCATCATGCCCGAAGGACTTACTGATGGCCCGAAGGACTTATCACCATGCTCGAAAGACTTACTGGTGGCCCGAAGGACTTAACATCGTGCCCGGCGGACTTACCGATGACCCGGCGGATTTAACATCTGGGCCTTATGCCGCTATGGCTGCCAATCTTTCTGGACTCACACTACTAATGCCGCCGCATCATGCCCGGGACTTACCGATGGCCCGGCGGACTTATCACCATGCCCGGCGACTTAACATCGTGCCCGGCGGACTTACCGGATGACCCGGCGGATTTAACATCTGGGCCTCATGCAGCTATGGGTGCCGCCTTTCTTTCGGACTCACGCTACTAAATGCTGATGCATCATGCCCAAAGGACTTACTGATGGCCCGAAGGACTTATCACCATGCTCGAAAGACTTATTGGTGGCCCGAAGGACTTAACATCGTGCCTGAATGACTTACCGATGACCCGAAGGATTTAACATCTGGGCCTCACGCCGCTATGGCTGCCGATCTTTCTGGACTCACGCTACTAAATGCTGTCGCATCATGCCCGAAGGACTTACTGATGGCCCGAATGACTTATCACCATGCTCGAAAGACTTATTGGTGGCCCGAAGGACTTAACATCGTGCCCGAATGACTTACCGATGACCCGAAGGATTTAACGTTTGGGCCTCACGCCGCTATGGCTGCCAATCTTTCTTTTCTTTAGTAAATTCTTTGACAATTCTTCAAATACTTGTATAGGAACAAGCAAAAATTGACATGCCTCTATCTATATGATGCATGCAATATCGTGCTTTCTTCTTCTTCTTCTTGTTTTTTTCTTCTTTTTCTTTTCTATTTTTCTTTTCTCTTTTTTTCTTCTTTTTCTTCTTTTTTCTTCTTTTTTATCATCATTTTCTCTTACTCTCTTTTCTTTTTCTTTTTATTGTTAGACTTGTTTTAAAATCTTATGTCCTGAAAAGTCATTCTTCAGATTTCTCTGTTTCCTTTCTTTTTGCGGTATGCTCAGTTTTGATCTTTATTTCTGTCAAATTTTGTTAAATAACTACTCGCTCTTGTTCTTTTGCACGAGCACTTGCCTTTCTTCTTCGGGGTCTCTGCCCGCTTCACCAACAAACTCTATATCATGCATGTGCAGAGATTCTTACTATTCTTTCTGTTCTGCATTGCCCCACTCGATCATGCTCGGCTACCTTCCAACTCTTTTGACCCAATATTCTGAATATTTGTTAGTTTCATCATCGGGGTGAGCAAAATGCTTCTTAACCTCAATCTTCTTGTTGCCTCTTGACGGGAACCATTCATCGATCTCTGTACTTTAATTCTTTGGAGACTCGATGTTTACCTCTTACCGTCCCCGTATTTTATAATCTCATTCTCGTCCTGATTCGTCCTTCACTTTCTTGAACTAACCAAGGCATCGTAGCTGAAACCCGCTTCTTGTTCTTGAGCTGTCTGACACATACGCTCTTGTCATCACCTTCATCTTATACATTGTGGGGTCGTTTCTGGCTAGGTGCTCCAATAATATCCTCAACCTTGTGTTCTGGATCTTATCTCTGAAGTAATACATGGGAATCTTTGTTGCTTTAACTTGTCAATTTGTTGAATAGTATTCCACTGAAAGGTATCATTTAGATTAACATACAGGATCTTGAAAACACAGCATAGGAGCTCTGGATATCAAGTGCAAGAGCAGCTTAGATTCAACCACTCAGTAATTCAAGGATGTGAAGTCTTCCCTGGTGACTCAGTTCATCCTCATGATTACCGTGTTGCTGCAGAATACTACTCTTTCTCAATTCTCATTATCTACTCCGCCCCCCCAAAAAGGGTGGGCTTGTATGACCACTCGAGCGCAGAAATATTACTCTAGGAATAGAGTTCTGGGTGGTGTGAGTCTTAATTTTTCCTATGATATCGTCTATTTTCTCTCTTTTCTTTTCTCTTCCTTTCTCCTTCTTTTTCTTTTTCCTTTTTTCTTCATTTTTTCTCTCTCTTTTTCTTCTTTTCTTCTTTTTTCATATTTCTCTTCCTTTTTTGTTTTGTTTTTTTTTTCGCTTTTATCATTATTTGAGGAAACCAATTCGTCACAGTCCTTTGTCTTGAGGACAACGATGGAGTAAACAACACTGCCCCAAGTTACTCGGCATAGTCACGATTTGAAAATATTACCATCACTCATGAAGCTATGGTTTCTTGAATTGGATGATGTGTCTCCACCTTATCGCCTCAGCGGAGTGCCCCAAAATTCCCACACTCTTATCTGAACAAGCCTATTACCAGGTTTCGAACATAGGAGTGCTTTTTATTATTCTTTTCTCTTTCTTTCTTTTTTTCTTCAATTCTTTCTCTTTTAATTCTTATTTTTACTTATTTGCTACCTAGAAGATTATGCCTAGAGTTTCAATTTCAAGTGACTCTACATGGTTGACATTTGGACCTTTTTCGTCCTTGAACATCATCGAGAGAGTAGTAGTCTCGCTTTGCTGACCAGAGTCTGGTAGGGAAGATTACACCCCACCATTGTCAAAACATCTATCTAATGTCACATCTTGCAATTGATATCCAGTGTCCTACAACGGCGAGAAAATATATATCTATGTACTCTCAAGAACATTATATGTTAAGCGAAATGTGTTCTTCATTGGAATAAAAATCAACAAACATGCCCTATCACAAAAGATCTTTACCACATGTGGGCCACATGTAGTAAAGTTGATTCCTTGTATTACTTCAGGAAGGTCTTTTAATGCAGAGACATCTCTAGATTCTTCAGCACTATGCAGACTTGCCCCTCATCCTTGGCCCTCCACTGCTGGATCAACTCTCGTGTCAGAGTTCCATCATTGATCAGCTTCTTGATTTCCCCCAATAAAGGTCTACATTTCCTGGTAGGATGCCCCGGTGCCCCTATATGAAATTCGCATGTGCTACTCGAGTCAAAACTATGGGCAAACGGATCAGGTGCAATCTTTATCGGCCTAGGAGCAAGATAGTGACCCCCTACCAGATGAGGCCAAATGTCTGAGATAGATGTTCTAAACACTTCCAAATTTGCGCTCGTCTGAGGAATTTTCCTTGATGACTTTGAGGTGTCAGTCAGTCTCCTTCTTTTACAGCCACACGAACCCTGGAGATGACACTCATTTACCTCTCCATATTTATCTATCTTATCTTCGATTCGGTCCTTAGACTTAGACCCCAATTTTTCTTTTTTGATTGAGTATTCTATCCTCTCTCCAATCGTCATGAAATCTTCAAATATGTTTCTCGATTTCTCCAACATCACATTGAAGAAAGGAGATGGAAGCGTTGCATGGAACAGGGGAGTTAACTCTTCTTCCGCTATAGGAGGCTGGACTTGGGTCGCCAAACATCGCCACCTTAGTGCATATTCCCTAAAGCTTTCACTTGGTCTCATTTTCTCATTCTGAAGAAACTAACGACAGGGTGCTAAATCTAAAGCATATTTGTATTGACCCAAGAAGGCATTAGCGAGGTCACTCCATGACCTAACTTGGTTTCTGTTCAAATGGTTATACCACGCTGCTGCAGGTCCCGTCAGGCTATCATGGAAGTGGTGGATTAACAACTCTTCATTCTTCATGTATCCTTCTATTTTTCTACAGAACATGGTTAAGTGAATCTTTGGGCAGCTGGTTCCGCCATACTGCGCAAATCTGGGAACCTTGAAATTCGGAGGAATGACCAAGTCAGGGACTAGGCAAAGTTCCCTCGTATTGAAAACATTTATCTTTTCTTTCTTCTTAAGCTCTTTCTCGATTTTTTCTTCTAGCTGGTCAAGCCTTGACTCTTTGGTTCGCTCCATTTTCCAACTAATTCTGCCATCGAACCCCAAGTATTAAATGATGAAGTGTCATGCGATGATAAAATTATTAAACAATGCAAAGGACGTGATGCAAATGCAATGCATGAATGCAATAAAGCATCGATTCCGCAAGTGATTTGTCTCTATAGGACATCTTTCATTCAGACCAAAAGGTTTCATTACATCCGGTATTAGGGTTTTACAGATAGCGGTGAGCCCTGGCACCAAATTTCTTGACCTCATTTAACAGTCCTGTCAGCTTTCCTTCGCGGTCCAACGCTGGATCCATATTCTGGCTTATTGGTGCTGCTGCATCGGCTAAATCTGCTACTTGTTGAGCTACTTGTCGGGCTTGAGTCATAACTATCTTCATGTCCCGGTCTTTCTCCCGTATTGTTTGCTCATCCTTTTGTAGTTTAACGGTCATTGCCCCAGCACGGATCTCGCTGGTACGTAAATAAGTCTCGAGCCTCGTTACCTGTTCTTTGAGTGTTGCATTTTCCATTTGAAAGGCTTGTGATTCATTCCTTTCCTGCTGCAGACTTGATTTCAGGATATCTTCCATGGCCAGACTACTTTCCAACTCACTTTGGAGAAGGTCGCGTTGGCCCTCAGCTTCTTCCAGCTTCTGTGATAATGATCTGACTTTATTTTTACTATTCTTGCATTTCTGCTTCCAGCGTTCTGAACCGTTCTTCAGCTGAATCATACCATTGACCCACTCTTCCACGGTGTAACCCAGACCGATATTCTTGAATTCAAAGTGCAGCTTCTGGTACTCGTCTTGTACACTCTTCAATTTTATGTTCAGATCGTTCCTCTCATGCTCGAGATGGCCGTACTTGCGTGCAAGTTCATCTTCTGAGACGCTTTTATTCTTGACTCCTAACTTTATCCCGCTTGAGTGACCTACTTCTGTGTTACCTGAACCTTAGGCTGGGTATTGACCCTCCTTCGACTTTGCCCCTCGGGCAACGGCTGGCTCGCTGTAGAATCGGGGTTGTCCGTCTTCAAAACCAAAACTCCCATTCAAATAAGATCTCGGACTCTGTCCTTTAGGGCCCTACAATTTTCAGTGTGATGACTCGAATAGCCTATGTGGTAGCTGCACCAGACACGACTGTTGTAATCCTTCGGATAAGGAGGTTTTCTTGGTACAGACTTCACTGGTATGATAAAGCTCATTTTGACAAGCAACGGAAGTAACTCGGTGTATCTCATGGGTATAAGATAATGCCTTCTGATGTCATTAGATTCTCGAGCTTCCCCTGGTTTTGCCTCTGTTCCCTTGGTATCTACCCCGATATGCTACTTGTCTGCTTCTTGAGATTGATCATAAAGGGATTCGATTTGTCATATTTAACGGTGTTGTCTGTCTCAACATTCTGACCATTTTGTTCCACATTCTGATCCTCGATCGAATCTTTTCTAAGTTCGACATGTTGCTTGCCTTTCATCATAGCATTCATCTGGTCCATCATCTCGAACATCTGCTTCTGTAGTTCTTGTATTTCATCTTGTTTGTCACCAAAATTGACACTCCTTACCGAATCTGTTCTTGAGTCCTTGAATGATTCTTCTTCGGCTGTCCCTGGCCTAGTCTCGGGATGGAACTCTGGAATTGGACCCCCTTCCTTCAGGTCAAAGAACATTTGGTCCATCGTGAACAATCTTCTATTATGGGAGAAATCACTCAAGAATCAATGCCATGTGTAATGCGAATGCGATGATATGCAAAAACAAAGCAAAAAGAAAACAAGTCAGTATCGGACAAAAATGATAAGTACGTAATAAAAGGGCAAATTAAATGCGATAAGCAAACAAGGCAATCCTATTTACATTCCATCTAAGACACCTAGGTTATCCGCATGGCTCTAACAGGGTGGGTTTCTATGTGTTCTCTATATGCAGTTTTGGTTCTAGGAGGTAACTGAATTGTCCTCGCTGTCCTCTACTAAGAGTAGCAAGGCCCCCGATCATCACCCATTATAGGCTCCTTTCAACAGGGTTCAATTCAGGGGGACCCATTCACTTATGCCCGTACGAAGGAACGATATCCTTACGAAAGCATAAGGTACTCGAGCCCCAAAGGTACTTGCTAGGCCCATACGGGAGAACGATATCTCCACGAAAACATTAGCGTTTTCCCCACTAAAAAAACGGGTTTATAAGTCATATTTTAAATGCGTTAAAATAAACGCACAATTATAACCGAATGTTAATTTAATAGTCACTTTAACCCAGAATTTTTAATATTTGTAAAGCGGTAATTATTTAAAAAGCTTGACTCTCATTTGTTTTTGAAAAAAACAAAAAATGTCCCCAGCGGAGTCGCCATCTGTAGCGATGTCTGTTTCGCTAAAAAACGTGTTTTCGAAGTGTTTGTGGTTTTTCGGGTATTAAAATATTTATCCGTGGGGGTTTTTTAAACGCGTTATATTAGAAATTAGAGTCTCCACCGGCCACTTAGGTAGGCCGAATACCATAAAACCAGAGATTCAAAAACTTTGAGTTCGGGAGTCGGTTACGGATGGGGAAGGATTAGCACCCCCACACCGCCCAAAATTGGTACTTTAATAATTACCGCTTTATTAATATTAGATTTTTCGGGTTAAGGTGACGATCAATTTAAGATTCGGTTATAAGTGCGAGTAGATTTTAAAGGCCCCGTTATCCGAGAGTAAACGCCCAACCACCATCACTACGCCTGATATTGGCCCCGTTTACGCTCGGATAAAAGGGCACCGCATTGACAATTTATATTTCGTTATGTGACCTTAGAAAGCAAGACATAACATACAATTCGTATTGACATGATACTATAAAATATAAAAGCAGGAATATTACAAAATTAAACAAAAATAATAAAATACACGGGTAAAAAGACAAAGCATGATAAAAATGAAGCAAATATGAACAAGATAAAAACATGCTTCAAAACTGGATTAATTATCCTCAACATGCTTGAACACATTAAGACAACATACAACTGAAATATGGATAACATACACATGGCGTAGTATGGCACTAGAGGAAAACCTGCCAGAATAAAAACTAATGCTTGATATTTGACATGCGACACAACTTATATGCATAGATTAAAAAACATGACATATCCATAGCACCAAGAAATACACTAACATATATCCTAAAAAACGAGGATATGAAAATCCATGTGGGTACATAAAAACATGATGTACAAAGAAACTAAAACAATATCTAAAATAAGCCTACATACTATGAACGAACGGATTAAAACACAAAAAACATAACACCACTAATAAACGTAGTAAGCAAAAAAATACTAACATGTAACTTGAAATCAAAGTGAACAATCCATACATGCCAAAATACAAACACGATAAGTACAAGTCAACTAAGCATACCAAACGAACATGTATGTTACGAGCAAACAAAATAAACAACATAGAAAGCACAACCCAAAATACACAAATAATCATGACATTAGTACATGTATGAACAAAATAAACTTGTTGACAACATGTGATAGAAATTAAATGGCACAAACATTCAAACATGAGAAAGGTCCAAAATGCAACAAAAGGAAAATCATGAAGCACAAATAAAATAAACAAAAAACACATTCAGGGATTTAATTAAAAACTGAAACAGACTTGCAGGGACTTGATATGCAATATGACCAAGGGGCAAGCTCGAAGTGCAAAGTTTGAAAACGCGGAATGGTCTGTGGGGTAATTAAACCATTTGAAATCTGATTTCGGTTAATTCAGTGATCAAATTGAAATAAAACAGAAAAGAAAAATGACCGAAATTGTAATTAACCCATGCGGCGAGCTCAAAACAAAAATATAGGGGACAAGGGAGGATTTATGATGCAATTAGACCATTTTGTTTTTATTTCGGGTCTATAAGACCCAATTATCTGGCCCCTAATTTCATTTTTCCTTCTTTTTTTTACCCTTAAGAGAGAGAGCTCTCTTCTTTGTTTTTCCAGAAGAAACGGTCGCCCCAAAAAAATATGAACCACCGCCGGCCGCCGTTAGTCGGCGACGGCGAACCCTTAGGTCGACCCAAAACAACCCCTTTGTCACGTATAAACCAGATCTCCCCTTAGATGTTAGAGAAAAAAAAACAACTGTCCCCCTAGATCTAAAAAAAAGTCGAACCCATTTTGAAGGAAAAACCTCTCATGAAACGACCCATCCCTTTTAGCACCAGCATCATACTCCGATTCACCCCTACAAGGGCTTCTCACCAGAGAATGGACAGACGGCGAAGGTAGACTCACATCCTCTTTTTTTCATATTATTTTTTTGGAAAATATACATGCATGAAGGAGGAAAGAAGAAGAAAGATTACCCACGAAACACTATTTTTCCGTTCTCTATTTTTTTTTTCTGGAAACTGATGATAATACACTTTTGTTGGGTTGCCTATATCCTTGTTCTGATCTCTGTTTTTGGTAGAATATAAAATACAATACATGTCTTGTTCGATTTGGTACTGACACCCTGTATTTTCATTTTTGGTGCATCTGAGCATGGTGGTTGGTACGGCGGCGTGGGGGAGGTATGGTGGTGGTGTCTTCGACCAGATGCGTTCTTGGCCATTGGATCGGATATGATCCAACGGTTAGGATTTCCTGAAGATCGACGGGCCTGATGCGTTCTATAGGGTGAAGTGGTGGTCTCTGATCATGCCTCGTGGCAGGGGAAAACAACGCACACGCGAGTGGGAGACGAGCATCCCTGGGGGTGAATTACACGTGCGCCAACTGTATCATCTGGACCGTTGGATCAAATCTTGATCCAACGGTTGGGAGGGTGACGGCTGCAAGGAAAATAAGGGGTATCAGACTTGGTTTTTTAGGGTTTTTAAGATATTGGGTCAGGCCAAAATGGGCCTTGTAAACTATAATGGACCTTGTAATATATTGGACTGGACATTTAATAATAACTTATATGGGTTTTTATATTTACAGATCCATTTTAACTCTAACCCAATAATACCACTAATAATAACTAATATTGCTAATAATAATACATATACATACAAATAACAACAACAATGGCATTAAGCTAAATACATATGGACTGACATACGTGTATACAAATCAAGATACATATTACATGCGTTTAAACACAAACACATACTTTTGTTAATATATATTATACATGTGCAAACAATACATGTACAAAATATAAACATACATATGGTACACATAAACCAACACCTATACACATACACATACATAATACGTATAATACGCATGCGCTTACACATATCACATACATGTTTTACACTCATTAATCACATATATATAGTAAACCTATAACATAATATGCATACATGCAATAATAATACCTTGTTAATTATTATGCTAATATATTAACAATATTTACAAACCAGATAAAAATGAGTGATTACACCAGTTGAAGGTAAAGGGTGTGGATGTACGTAAGACAGTATTTCGTACGAGGTACGGGCATTACGAATTCTTGGAAATGTCGTTTGGTTTAACGAATGCCCCGACAGCTTTCATGGACATCATGAATAGAGTGTTTCATGAGTACCTTGATTACTTTATGGTGGTTTTTATCGATGATATACTCATTTACTCTCGTACTGAGGAAGAGCATGACCAGTACTTGCAGATTGTGTTGCAAGTGCTGAAGAATAACCAGTTGTATGCCAAGTTGAGCAAGTGCGAGTTTTAGCTCAAAGAGGTGATGGTTCTTGGACATGTGGTATCTGCGGAGGGTATACGTGTTGATCCACAGAAAATTGAGGCTATTCTCAATTGGAAACAACCTAAAACCGTATCGAATGTGCGTAGTTTTCTTGGTTTGGTTGGTTATTTTTGCCGTTTTATCAAGGGGTTTTCTAGTATCATAGCACCGTTGAAAAAGTTATTGTAGAAAAGTGTTCCTTTCGTGTAGACAGAGAAGCAGCAACAGAGTTTTGAGAAGTTGAAGGAGGTTTTGACACATGCTCATGTGTTGATTCAACTTGAGTCAAGGAAGGAGTTTGTGGTTTATAGTGATGCGTCATATGTTGGCTTGGGTTGTGTGCTGATGCAGGTGGAAAGGTTATGGCCTATGCGTCGAGGCAGTTGAAGGTTCATGAGCGCAATTATCCAACTCATGATTTGGAGCTTCCGGATGTGGTGTTTGCCTTGAAGATTTGGCGACACTACCTTTATGGTGAAAAGTGTGTGGTATTTACGGATCACAAGAGTTTGAAATATTTGATGTCTCAAAAGGATTTGAACCTTAGGCAGCGAAGGTGGTTGGAGTTGCTTAAGGATTACGACTTGACAATTGAGTATCATTATGGAAAGGCCAATGTTGTTGCATATTCATTGAGTCGTAAGGTTGCGGTTGAGCTTAGAGCGATGTTTGTGAGGTTGAGTGTGACGTGAGAATATGGGTTGTTGGCTGAATTGCAAGTTAAGCCTACTTTGTCACAAATGATTAAGGCTAAGCAACCGTTTGATGATTCTTGGGTTCCTCATGTTAAGGACATAGTGGATGGTAATCCAACTGATTTTTATTTTGATGATGATGGTGTTTTGTGCTTTAAGGGCCGAATAGTGGTGCCGGAAGTCCGGGAGCTCATGCACACTATTTTGGCGAAGGCACATTCTAATCATTTTGCTATGTATCCGGGTAGTACCAAGATGTGTCATGATTTGAAGGAAAGGTGTTGTTGGGTTGGTTTGATAAAAGTATGTACCGGAGTTTGTGTCCAAGTGTATGGTGTGTCAGCGGGTTAATGTTGAACATCAGTTTCCATCCGGGTTGTTGCAACCATTAAGAATTTCATAATAAAAGTGGGAGAGAATCACCATGGACTTTGTGACAGGGTTGCCCTTGACACCGGCTAAAAAGGATTCTATTTGGGTGATTGTTGATCGGTTTACAAAATGTACACATTTTCTGCCAGTGCATACGATGTATACCTTGGACAGGCTGGCAGATTTGTATATAGTGAGATTGTGTGTTTGTACGAACCAAAGTATATTGTTTTGGATAGAGATCCGAGGTTCACAGCCAGGTTTTGGAGATGTTTACATCAGGCTTTGGGTTTGAGGTAGAGTTTCAGTATCGCATATCATCCTCAGACGAATGGGCAGTCTGAGCGTGTTATTCAGGTCTTGGAGTATATGTTGAGATGTTGTATTATTGAGTTCCAAGGAACCTGGGAGAAGCATTTACCTTTGGTTGAATCTGCTTATAATAATAGTTATTAAGCGAGTATTCTGATGGCACCGTATGAGGCATTGTATTACCGGAGGTGTCGTGCGCCATTGTGTTGGGCTGAGGTAGGGGAAAAGCATGTTTCCTTGCCATATGAGTTGAAAGACACGGATGAGAAAGTTAAGCTTGTGTGTCAATGCTTGAAAGCGGCTGCAAATTGACAGAAATCTTACGCGGATTTGAAGCGTAGGGAAGTAGAATATGCGGTAGGTGATCGTGTATTCTTGAAAGTGTCACCGTGGAAGAAGGTGATGCAGTTCAGACGTAAGGGTAAGCTTAGTACAAGGTTTATTAGACCTTATGAGATCGTGGAGCGTGCTGGTCGTGTGGCTTATCAGTTGATGTTGCCTCTCGAGCTTGAGAAAATACATGATGTGTTCCTTGTATCTATGTTATGTAGATATTGGTCAGATCCTTCGCATGTTATGCCGGTGGAGCATATTGAGTTGAGACTAGATTTATCCTTTGATAGGAGCCGGTGGAAATCCTTGATTCCAGCAGCAAGGTTCTAAGCCGTAAGACGATAGAACTGGTTAAAGTCTTGTGGCAACATCGAGGTGTCGAGGAAGCCACTTGGGAAAGCAAGGCGGATATGTTGGAGCAATTTCTGCATCTTTTTCCTCCAGGAAAATTTTGAGGACGAAATTTCTTAAGAAGGGGAGAGTTGTAACGCCCCGGTTTTGGGCCTAGCGGTTTTAAGGCTAGTTAGACAGTCCAGTGGACCGGGTTAGAGATTCGAGTCAGATTCGGTAGTAGATATTTTTTTGAAAGATAAAAATATGGAAAAATGTTTAAAAATCCTATTTTAATATATTAAAAATATTGGTAAAAATAATTTTGGAAAATGAGCTTTGGAAGGGTGACATTTTAGCTAGTGACCAAAATGCAACTTTTGAAATGTGTTTCTAAAAGGTGACTTTTTTTCAAGAGTCAAAACTTTGAATCTTTAAGGAGCTATTTTACCATTTGGTCTAATCTGAGTTCTCTCTTGATTATGATTATTTTTAAAAGAGTTTTAATTAAAATAATTAAAAAGTAGTTAAAAGGTAGTTATTTTCTAATTCACAACTTGACGTAACTTTCTTTCTCTCATATTTTGTCTCAAAATACTCTCAGCCAAACACTCTTTTTCCTATCAGAGATTCAAGGTAATGATCTTGTTTCTTAATCCTTTGATTTTCTAAATGATTCTTTAATTTGTTTTCTCAAAAATCTTATTGAATCTCATTGTTATTCAAGAGGAAAACATCCAATTAAGGGGAAACTCACTCATTGGAGGTAAGTTTCGTTCTTCTCCTCTAATGAAAGGTTCTTTACTGAAATTCCCAAGTTCTTGACTCTTTACATAGGTTTTCTAACAGGTTTTAAGTAATTAATTATGGAATTTTGCTTAATTAAGATTTATTTGATGGAATCTTGTGATTTTCGAATTGGATCTATTTTTCCATTGTTGAGGATTGATTTCAATCTTACTTTGGATGTATTATATTGTGGATAGGTTGTTTTTAATAATGAAATCCCGAAATTGGTTGAATCTCTAATTGTTTAGGTTGTTAGTTACTGGTTTTTGGGTTGTTTTTGGAGTTTAATCTTTGCTGAAAGTAAAAGATGTTGTAAAAGGGTTTTTAGATGAAGTTTGATGTTTTGAATCGTTATATTATGGCTGGGTTAAGATTGAGAAGTGTTTGAGGTTGAATTCGATAAGCTTCGGATGAGTTTTGAGTGGCCATCTTGAGAGCTGCGGGATTTTGGTTTGAAACATAGAGTTGGATGCATTTTAATGCATGTTCCCTCTGGTTTTGTGTGGCCAAAATAGGGGATAATCAAGGCGCAGCATCAAGAGGTGGTTTAAGGCTTGCCAAGAGCTTGTTTCGCGGTAGCGAGCGAGGCAAAGTGAAATCGGTGAGTGGAAACAGTCTTAAAAGTCTTTCAAAGGTTTGAAAGTGGTTTTGGAAGTTTAGTTTAAGTTTGAAACGCTTACCTAAGCTTGGAAGTAAGTTTCCCTCCTTTTCTCTTTAATATCGGTTCAAATATGAGCATGTGTAATTCATGTTTTAGTCGTAAACATGGCTGGTTTTATTTACTGTAAATGCATGGTTTTTAAGTACATATACAGTGGCTTAAAAGTATATTAAATGCTAGTCAACATTGGCTTTTATTCCGATCGGGAATGTGATGTTGCTATGGCAATGTGATTTGCATATATGGGGATTTTGTGTAATGCATTGTAAAACAGTGAGTAAATGGTTTTGTAAATGGTATATTGGCTATGTGACAAGGTGAGAAAACATTCGGATATATTTGGCATGCCATAGGATAAAGTGCACTATAATATGTTTAAAAATCGATCGTGGTTAAGGGTCCTTGAGGTATAGCGGTTGGCTACTTGGACTATGTTGTTATCACTTGAGTTGAGCAGTCAGTTCCCCTTGTTGATGTAAAGCTTGTTGTTGGCAAGGTTGTAAACTCATGCGGTCGGCATGGAGTAGTCTTGATGATGGTCGGTCATTGAGAGAGATCCGTGTATCTGATGTGTAAGTTAACGCTCGATTAACTAAAGATTAGCGGTCGACTAGTCAAGGATAGCGGTCGACTATCCGGGGTGATTATAATTGCCAATATATGAGAATTCTAATGTTGAATCTATTTTAATGCTTTGGTATTTAAGTATGGATTTGTTTTTAATGCTTTGGGATTTAAGCATGGTTTTGTATTTAATGCTTTGGAATTCAAGCATGGTTTTGTATAAAATTCTTTGGGGATTTAAACATGTCGTATATATTGTTTTGTGTATGGTCGATATGCATGTTTTGAATTGGAATCATTGGAACTTTCTTAGGTCATAAGCATGGTTTGAAAACAAGTGTTGGATCTCAAGGGTTATAATGCATCATTATTTTAAGAGCATCCTCACTAAGCAAGTGTCCTTACGCTCTCTTTTTCCTAATGATGCAGAGCATTAAGGCTTGGGGCATCAAAGGCAAAGTTGTAGGGATCCAAGAGACTAAGCAAATTTTGAGTATGAACTCGGTTTATGTTTTCAGTCAATAAGGCAATGTGCTCTCCATGGATTTTGGGATATGTAATTCTGTTTTTCCCTAGTTTTGAGCATGTGTGATGATGTAATTTCGGAGTTTGATTGATGTTGTTAAGCATGTTGTGCATCGTTACCTATGGTTGATGTTATGTGGTTGCCTAGGTATGCATCTAGATGGTCTTGCTTGGATGGCATGCTTTGATGAGCTTAGCATGTTGAATATGGTATTAGAGTGATGTTGGTATGATGCTTGTGTTGGTAAATGTTTACTTGAGCATTTTGGTATGTTTGATGAAGTGTTGTAGGGAGTATGCCTATAGATTAAATCATATGGTAGCATAAGCTTGGTTTGTAGCTAAACCTTGGTGCAAGTGTTGGTATATGTATTGTTGAATGTTTATATTCATGTATGCAAGTTGCTAAGATCTAAATGCATCTAGATTTGAGTGAAAAACCAGCAGAAAATGACATTACGGGTATTCGAGTACTTGTACAGATAAGAAATTTAAGCTTTGCGTACCAGTACAGGATAAGGTTTATCGGTACGGTAACTCGTTATTGGAAAGTTGCTTTTTGGGGGAAAACCGTGTACCGAAACACCAAGGGTTCGTACGATACGGCTTTAATATTTTGCAATTTGACGTGGCGTACTGATACGGTATATTGTGTATCGGTACGCGTGGTTACCCCGTATCAGTACGGCTACTGAGAAAGTTGAGAGAGAAAGTTGTGAGAAAAGTAGTTACATAAGAAAATGAAAATGTGTTATTAAAACCTTTTTATTAATTCTATTTTGTTTAATAATTAAAACCAATTAAAACCTTTTAAAAATAGCCTAAATTATGAGAAAAATCTGATGAAAAAGTTTGGATAAATAGCTCCTTAAAGATTCTAAGTTTTGACCGTTTAAAGATTTAGTCACTAAAAATAGTTTTGAAAACTTTACATTTTAGTCACCAAACCAAAACGTCCAAAAATTCAAGTTAATTTCCTCAAATTTAATTTATAAAAACCTATAGGATATTAATTAAATATTTTCTAGTATTTTTCATATTTTATTTTAGCTAAAAACAATTTATTATGATTTAATTCCCGAAACTAACTCGAATTGCTTAATCTGGTTCTCCTGGAACGTCTAATCGATCCATCTAACATCTAGGCCCATTTCCAGGGCATTACAACTCTCCCCCTCTTAAGAAATTTCGTCCACAAAATTTACCTAGCGGAAAAAAAGATAAGGAAACTACTTCTTTATGTCATCCTTACTTTCCCATGTGGCTTTCTCAACTCCACGATGTCGCCACAACACTTTCACCAACTCTACGGTCTTGCCACGAAGAACTTTGCTGCTAGAATCCAGAATTTCCATTGGCTCCTCATCTTAGGTCAAATCTAAATTCAACTCAATCTCTTCCACAGGCATCATATGCGAAGGATCCGATTTATACCTCTGTAGCATTGACACATGGAAAACATTATGTTTCTTCTCCAACTCAGCATGCAACCTCAACCTATAAGCAACATGAGCAACACGCTCTAACACCTCATAAGGCCCAATGAACCTTAGACTCAACTTGCCATTCCATCCAAACCTTATCACCTTCTTCCAAGGCGAAACTTTTAGAAACACTTGATCACCAACAGCAAACTCAATCTCCCTACGCTTCAAGTCAGCATATGACTTTTGTTGATCTATAGTCCCCTTCAACCGATCACTAATAAGCTTCACCTTCTCATTTGTTTCCTTCAGCACATCAGGCAAGGAAACAAACTTCTCGTCCGCCTTCACCCAACAAAGTGGTGCGACACCTTCTACCGTACGAAGCCATTTGGATACTGGCTGATAGCTATTGTTATAGGCGAACTCCACCAAAGGTAATTGCTTCTCCCACGTTCCTTGGAAATCAATGATACAGCTCCGCAACGTATCTTCTAACACATGTATAACTCGTTCAGACTAACCATTCGTTTGAGGATGATACAAAGTACTAAAAATCCAATTGCGTACCTAAAGCCTTATGCAAACACTCTCAAAACCTTGTTGTAAAGCGTGGATCTCTGTCTGATACTATGGACTTAGGCACCCCGTGTAACCTCATAATCTCAGCAATGTACAGCTCTGCCAACTTGTCTAACGTATACATCGTGTGTACAGCCATGAAATGCACACACTTCGTAAACCTATCCACAATTACCCAAACAAAATTCTTCTTCGTTGGTGTTAAAGGCAAACAAGACACAAAATCCATGGTAATTCTCTCTCACTTCCATTCCGAAATCTTCAGCGGTTGCAACAACCCAGTAGGAAACTAGTGCTCTACCTTAACATGTCGACAAACCATACAGCGAGTAAAAAAATCGGAGACATAGTTATTGATTTTAACATCTTAACAACACCAACCTAAAACAATAGAAATCATCCCCAAACTTTATCCAAACAAAGCCCAGCCAAAACTTATTGATTTTAACATCTTAACAACATCAACTAACATCCATAAACCTCTTTACCACGTCTTTATACCTCCAACAACACTACAACACCAAGATCACATCAAAAACCAACTATAAACAACCTAGAAAATTAGCAATTCACATAGTTTCAGGATTTCTTTTATTATTCTACTCTTTTAACATTAAAACACATCTTAAAAGAGATCTAAACCCATTAGAATCAATACAATTTAGATCCACAGAACATACATCCGATTTCCTCATCAAAACTCAATCTAATCTATAAAACCTTGATTAAATCATAAATACATCACAAAAATCAGTTGTAAAGGATCAGGAACTTAAGAATTTCATTAAAGAACCTTTAATTAGAGGAGAGAAATGAAAACCACCTATAATTTTTTATTTCTACCTTAATTGGTAAAGATTGGATGAAAACTTCAAGATTCCAAGTAGTTTTTGTAATAGGAATTAAAGAAATCAATTAGAAAACAAAAAGGAAATCAAAAGAGATTGATTCTGGAATTTTTGGAGTAAAAAACATAGTTTGGCTGGTGAGAAAGTTGAGAGAAAAAGTAGTTACGTAAGAAAATGAAAATGTGTTATTAAAACCTTTTTATTAATTCTATTTTGTTTAATAATTAAAACCAATTAAAAACCTTTTAAAAATAGACTAAATTAAGGGGAAATCTAATGAAAAAGTTTGGGTAAATAGCTCCTTAAAGATTCTAAGTTTTGACCCTTTTACAATTTAGTCACTAAAAACAGTTTTGAAAACTTTATATTTTTATCACCAGACCAAAATGTCCCAAAATTTGATTTAATTTCCTCAAATTGAATTTACCAAAACCTTTAAGATATTAATTAAATATTTTCTAGCATTTTTCTATATTTTACTTTAGCCAAAAACAATTTATTAAGATTTAATTCCCAAAACTGACTCGAATTGCTTAATTCAGTTCTCTCAAACCATCTAATCGATCCATCTAACATCTAGGCCCAATTCCAGGGTGTTACATTTAAGTTTTAAATTTTATAGTTTAAATAGGAAAGATTGTGTAATATATATATATATATAAAGTTTAGAGGTTAAGGTTTAGGTTAAGGGTAATATGGTTAGGAATTTAGGTTTTAATCTATAGACCTTAAATTTTAATACTAAACCCTAAATTCTAACCACATTCCCTAAATTCAAAAGTCCTACACTTAAACCACTAAACATTAAAACCTTGAACGAAATCCTTAAACCCTAAAACTATGACGCTTGTGGAAACTTTTTGTTTCTACTGTTTATGCATGAAAATAATTACCCATAAAGTTTTTGTGTTAATGTTTTTGGCCATGTTTGGTAAACAGAGGTTGGAGCCAAAATTAGATGTTTGAGCTAAAATTATAGGTTTGACTAGTCAAATCCGCTAATTTGAATGTTTGGTGAATAGCAGATTGAAATAGCAGATTGAGATGAAACCTCTAATTTTGAAAAAGTGTTAATATGAGTTTTTTAAAATTAGAGGTTTTGACATTAGAGTTATAAAGACCCTTTTACCTTAAAAAGTATAAAAAATCTTCAAATAACCTATATTTAACATTTTCTATTTTAGTTCTTCACCCTCACGTTTTTACATTGTGACATTTGTAAACTAATACTTTTTGTTTTTTTTTTTTTATTCTCACACATTTATATTTGTATTTAAATTTGATAATTAATTAAATTATATTAAAAATAATTATATAAATAATAAATTAATATATAGATCCTTCAAATATGCTTAGTAATATTATATTAAAAACATATTTTTTATAATCTAATTAATATTAATAGATACAAAATATTGATAACTAATAAACTATTCAAACAAGTATTGAGTATAATCACGTCCATATATGTCATTTTGCTTGTTTAAATAATCAAACAGCTATCAGTTAATTTTGTCATACAGTTTTATACAATCAGCTAGTTAAATCAACTAATATAATCCACTATCAGCTAATGTTATCCGCTATTAGCTATCTGTTAATTGCCAAACAAGGCCTTTGTTATACATTTTGGTTTGAAATCACTTGGGCTTAATGATTTGGCCCAACATGAGCTCTGATATGTAGGTTAAGATCCCATTGATTCTTTTAAGGCCAATATTTGGGGAAAAAAGGAAAAGAAACAAAAAAACAAAGTTGGAAAATAGCCACGGATTGAAGTCATGGTACAAGAGTGTTGATCATTGAACCTTCTCACCTCCCACATCTTCTTTCGTTTTATATATGAAACTCTTATCCTCCAGTTACATTTGCTCTTATAATTCAAGCACCTTACGCAATATGTTCCGCTATCAGATTCAGCAATGCAAGATTGCATATGGCGTCTGACGTAGTACTCCTTAATTGCTAATTGAACATCTTTCTTTATTTCGAATAGAGCTCCGAGTTCCAACTCTCCGTCGGTTGAAGTTGAAGAATGAGGAAATACATGCGCCTTATATTCTGGATCTTGCATTGCAGCATAGTCCACCTTATACATGTGGACTAGAGGCACGTAAGCTAGAAGATTGGGTTCCGGTTGCTGGGGCTCCGGTTGAACATAACCCCAAGCCGTCGGCTCATCGGCTAATCTATATCTAGCAGACGCTGCTGCCCAAACATCTTTCTCAATGTCAAGATCATGGCCTTGAGCAGCATCGATCCTAAGAACATCAATATCATCAGCATCAAGCAACTCGACATCATCATCTTCTGCCATTGGTATAACATTTTCGTCGTCCTCACTGAAATCATCAATTATTTCACTCCAACGACTAAAAACGTTTTTGGTGTCACAATCCATCGTAATATGAACTCCGCCTAAAATGCCAACATATTAGAAATACATTTTCAAAAATACATTGTACCATACTACAAAAGCTAACTTAAATTCACTTACATGATTTCAAAATATTCGATCACACCTAAATAAGTCTCTTAATTTCTCCAAAATCCTTGCCAAAACTCTCTCAAACCTTAAATTTTCAAAAAGAAACAAAATAACACAGAGTCCTGGGCAGTTTCTATATATATATCCAGGGGCCTGTCGCCACCTACAGATGGCGTCCTAACCTAAACAAAATTACAAAATTAGGCTCATTTCGTCATCTGCAGATGGCGTTCAAGCTTCATGTCGCCACGTGCAGATGGCGTCCTTCCGAGAATCTTGCACACCTGTACGCCTTCTGCACGTGGTGTCTTGTCGAGCCAACTTTATTCGGCTGTCACAGCTAACATGTTGACTTCAGCTGGCTGAGCTCGCTGGATTCGCGGCTCAAATATTGTAATTTAACTCAAGATGCTTGACTCAAATTTAAATTTTTAATAATAAAGAAGGTGACGTCTTGCCCCGTTATTGTAATTTTTATCGTAGTTTCTCAATTATGGGTCAGCGCACCACATCCACAATTTTGATTTGGGGATGGATTATTCAACAAAAAAAAAAAGCCCACGGATTGCTTGGAGAATGAGTATCTGATGCAGGCAATTGTCCTTTCCACCGACAATGGCGGGTCAAAGAAAGAAACTCTCCAAACCCTGTTAAAATACACACTTGTAAACTATATGCTAAACAAAACAACCACTCTCTTCTACTATCTTAACTGTTTTAAATCTCCATTCCTTTTACCAGACATTGAAGCTTTCATCTCCCCGTCAAACCGAAGGTCCCGATATATATATATATATTATAAATGTGTTCTTAGCCTTTCAATCTTTCTCCATCTTGTTTTTTTTTACATGGCCTACTTGACCCTATTCTTCCTTCTACTGTTTATTAAGTTTGCTTCTTCCCAGCAAATCTCAAACCCAATAACAACGGAAGACTGCAACAACCGTTGGATCTACATCAGGGGCCTCCCATCAAGCTTCAATCTTGACCTACTTGCAAAGTGTTCTGAATACCCGCTTTTTGATGACTTTTGTCCTTACTTAGCAAACCATGGTTTAGGACAAAAAACCCATTCCAAATCTCGTAGCTGGTACCGTTCTGACCCTTTGTTGCTTGAACTAATCTTCCATAGAAGAATCCTGGAATACCCTTGTCTTACAAAGGACCCCAATGTCGCAAACGCCGTCTTTCTTCCTTACTATGCTGCCATTGATTCGTTGAGGTATTTGTATGGCCCTGATGTGAATTCCAGCTTCCAACACGGGACGGACTTGTTCGAGTTTCTTCAGTCCGATGAGCCTGAGATCTGGAAAAACCATATGGGTCATGACCATTTCTTGGTTATGTCTAGGCCAGCTTGGGATTTCTCCCAGCCGTTGGATAATGATCCTCCTCTGTGGGGTACTTCGTTTCTTTGAATTGCCCGAATTTTACAATGTCACGGTTTTGCTTCCCGAGGGAAGAGCTTGGCCTTGGCAGGAGCATGCTGTGCCTTATCCCACATCGTTCCATCCTCCTAATTTGGCATGCTTCGATGCCTGGGTTCGACGCGTGAAGAGGTCCAGGAGGACTTCTTTGATGCTGTTTGCTGGCGGCGGAGGAATAGGCGCCACTCCGAACATAAGGAGGAGTATAAGGACCGAGTGTAACAATGCCAACAGTAGCAACAATGGAAACAACACTAGCCTTAATAAAACTAATCGAATTTACTCAAAGATATGTAATATAGTGGATTGCTCCAATGGGATATGTGAGCATGATCCTGTAAGATACATGAAACCTATGTTACAAGCAACCTTTTGTTTGCAGCCTCCAGGGGATACTCCAACTCGGAGGTCGACTTTTGATGCAATCACTGCAGGTTGTATACCGGTTTTCTTCGAAGAACTGTCTGCGAAAATACAGTACCGGTGGCATTTGCCAGAGGACAAGTATCCAGAATTTTCAGTGTTTATACCCAAGGAGGAAGTGGTTTTAAAGGGTTAAAGATTTTGGATGTGCTAATGGCGATTCCAAGGAGTGAGGTGAGAAAGATGAGAGATTCTGTTGTGGAGTTGATCCCTAGAGTCGTGTATAGAAGGCATGGTAGTTCACTGGGATTGAGAACCATGAAGGATGCATTTGACACTGCAATTGATGGAACTCTACAAATTATCGAAGACAAGCTTAATAACATGTTAGAAGTAGAACACTGACCTTGGTACAATCATCAATGTCTATATCGTGTCTGTATTTCCCACTTCTATTTTTCTTCTATTTTTTCAACTACTTCACTGCAAAGCTGCAGATAAAGAGAGAGAATTTGATCTTTTCTGTATTAATTGTCATTGTAAACTTGTTAATGGTCCAACTTCTGGGTTGAAACGTGATTTGCAAAACAAAGGGATTTCTTTTACATTGTGTTCATAATCAAAAGTTTATTTGCAGTGAAATGAGGAAAATGTGACAAATTGGGAACCTACGCAATGGTGCTGGTGTGGTGTAATTATGCAGGTACAAACTCCTATAATCTGTGAGCTTTTGGATTAGGAAGTAGGAACATAGAGAGCTGTTTTCATGATAATTTTTTTTTCTTTTCTTTTACAAGGTTAATTGTTGGACATCTGTATATATTTGGTAATAGAATCTTGTCACTAGTGTAAATTATTCCTACAATCTAATCTTTTTTATAAATACTACTTCTACTTCTACTTCTACCTAGAGGGGGAAGGGGGAGACTCTAGGGGAGGGATGCTCCTGCTGGGTCTTGAACCCGGGACCTAAGGGCGGGGATGGGAGCAGGTGAGCAGCTCTGACCAACCGGCCATCAACGTTTGCACTCCTACAATTTAATCCTTAATTTCTAGGAATTAGTATAGACTAAATATTTGTTTCTAATTTTTAGGAGTTAGTTTCTCTTTTTATAGTATTGTTTTTCCTATAAATTGTAAACCATTGTTCTTGGAATAATATAGAGAATAAGAATTATTTCTTCTCTTAATTTTATTCATGGCATCAGAACTATAGGATTATCTCATACTGCTATCAATCGCCAATCTGTGCGATTTTTTTTCAAAAAACCTCTTGTATAATCTTTTTCTCCCATGGGTGACACTCTAGATAACTCTTCCGATTCTAAGATAACTTCACATAGTGTTACTCAGGTAACTTCTCATGTAGTAACATCAATTCCTCTCTTATAATCACTAACCACTGTCTAGATGGCAAGAATTTTTTGCAATGGTCCCAATCGGTATTAATGGTGATCTGAGGCTGTGGTAAATTATGATATCTCACAGGGAAAATTCAATGTCCCGATTCAACCGATCTTGCGTATGCTGCGTGGGAACTCAACAACTCAATCGCAATAGCGTGGCTGATCAATTTCATGGAGAGCCACATAAGCTGCACTTACGTACTATTCAAGACTGCAAAAGCAATGTGGGATGCAGTCAAGGAGAACTACTCTAGCCTAGGAAACACATCACAGGTGTTCGAGGTCAAACTCAAATTGAAAGACATTCAACATGGGTCGTCAGAAGTGACCCACTACTACAGCAATTAGAAGGTCCTATGTCAGGAACTTGATCATGTATGAGGCGAATGTGACACCCCCTACCCTGGGTTAGTAGCAAACCGGTTCGGGAGAGTTACCAAGCACATTACAAGCAAGAACGAGGAAAGAATAGGTTAATTCATCCCTATTAGATGAGTTACTTAACTAGCAAGTAACCAAGCATTTATAACTTAACATGTAAGCAATCTCATATTTTGTTTACAAGACATTATAGGTTACCAAACAATTCAATTAACATCATCATACAACCATCATTCGAATAACCTAAGTGAGCAAACATGCTTCCATTTCATTTCATTATTCCTTAGATTGATACGTGTAACATTTCATACATAAATTTACTAGACATGATCATTTGCACATACCTTGTCTCCAAGCAAGCCATATGCCAAGCCTTGCCATTCGGCAAGTACCATACAAACTTATAAAAACACTTACAACATGGTATGTTCACACAAGTGACTATCTCATCTCACAAGTCATTCGAATAGCACAATAGGCTAGATAAATTACTTTGACACATTCAATATATATATATATATCCATATGCGTAGCAAAATACTTTTGCATTACATAGAATTTGAGTTCATTACTTGATTCACGTTATCAGCCAAGTTCATAACATGATAAGCCCATTCAAGAAGACATATATAAACAAGTTTCAAGTATCCAAAATGCATGCACAAGTTCATTATTTACAATCAAGTGCCACCAACTAGGGGAGTACAAAACAAGTATGAACCATACTTTAGCTATGCTTGTGTCTTGCTTCAAGCTCAAGAAATCAGGTTTTAGGATCAAGCAACGATCGAACCCTTTATCCTGTGGTTGGGAAGAATGAAAACAAGAGTGGTAAGTACAAGAATGTACTTAGTGAGGTAGTAACTAGTTCTATCCAATTGTTATATCAAGTTCAATGTCAATTAGACAAGAATAATCCTAACTAAGGATTTCGAAGCATTCGATTAACATAAGAAGAAAAAGATAGTAATTCATACTTATATAACAAGAAATCAAGCAAATCATGTCTTCATGACAAGAAATCAGGCAATTCATGCTTAAATAACAAGTAGTCAGGCTATTCATGGTTACATGACAAGTAATCAAGCAATTCATGTTTACATAACAAGTAGTCAAGCTATTCATGGTTACATGACAAGTAATCAAGCAATTCATGTTTACATAACAAGTAGTCAAGCTATTCATGGTTACATGACAAGTAATCAACCAATTCATGTTTACATAACAATTAGTCAAGCTATTCATGGTTACATGACAAGTAATCAGGCAATTCATACTCATTAGCTCATTTATATTCTTTTAACACAATCCTTGGTTCATAGTTTGTCTAGGTAATCGAGTCTCCAACCAACTGTCGCCACAAGATGTATCGTAGTACTGGTCAACCTTCCTACATTCGCCAAAGACCACATACGTACCCTCCGTCTGTCGCCAATTATGGGCCTTAGCCCTGGACCGTAGTCCACCCTGACACAATGAGCTCTAGACTCTAAGGCATGCCCTTCTACCTATTCAGCTAACAACCAAGGTTGTTTGATTACACTTCATTTATTCAAGGGTTTTCAAGCTTTTCAAGTTCAAGATCATGTATCATTCAAGAATCAATTCAAGCAAGGTATAGCAACATCATGCTTTAGCCCTTAAGCCAATTGAGCCTTAGCTCTGCAATTACTTTTCACGTTTTCAAGTGTTTCATGTTCAAGGCAAGACAATTCATGTTCAAGGCAAGACAATTCATGTTCAAGGATCACATTCAAGCAAGCATTTGATGGTTCACACCCAAGGCATCAAGAATCAAGCATTTGTTTTCACTTTTCTTTCTAATTAATTTATCAATTTGCATGCTATTACTTATTCACAATTTTAGTTTAGTCCAATCTTCCCTTTTATTCATATTAAAGTTAAATTAAGCTCATTATCATGGAGTATCAATAGCAAGAAGGTAGTCATGCATATTTGGTTAGGACCTAAGTCCTAACCCTATTGTAAACTACACTCACAATACTCCAAGCTAGCTTATTTGTCTTGTATCCAAATCCCCTTGTTTTTAGCTTTCGAATGCTCCACTCTCTCTTCATTCACAATATTTACTCCTTGCTCTAACAATTCATACAAGTAATTACATATCAAACAAGGTACATTGGGTATAATAATTACCCATCTCAAGCAGTCAAATGTGTTTACACAATCACTTAACATGGCAACAATATTCATATATTTCATGTAAGTAACAAGCACCATATTCATATATATATATATATATATATATATATATTAATGCACATTACTACAATTGTTTACATTCTAATTTGGGCAAATCAGGGCAGTAACCAAACTGTTTACAAAATAGTTTACAAAACTGTCCAAGACATCTAGACTGCTGCAATTCATTCTATAATCCAGAACTCAGTTTTGTTTTATCCTAATGAATTTAGACATGTTAAAGCACTGTCCATTAAAATCGCAGACTTAAATTCCCTTTATACAATTTATGGTGATTTTTCAAAGTTACTGCCCATAATAGAGTTTTCTGGGCAGATTACACTAGTTTAAGTTTCTAGCTTCATAATTCCTCTAAATAAGATTCTAACATTGTAATTCAACTTATTTTCATGTTCTTAAATGTCTAGGTCAGTCTAATTCACCTATCAATGTGATTATAATAGGGCATTATAGTGCTATGTTCAATTTGATCTATTTGATCAACAACGTTCCTCTAATTCACCATTTGAGCAGTCAATTACCTAGCTTTAACTAATCCAATTTTTATATATATCAACCTATGCGACCACAACCCAAGTTCAAGCATGAATTACTCATTTAACAAGGCATAGTTCGAAAAACCCATCTAGTTAAATTATCCAATTTACAAATTAAGCTATCACACACATCTCAAAGACATAACATGTTAACATGTATACCATTTGAAGTTCAAGAATTTGCTATGATAAATTGTCCTTCAAACAAATCTAACTATCAAGATAACATGTAGAGAAATTATAACCTTATTTCACCAATTAAACATTAAATCAAAAAGGAATTAACATATTTCTTACCCCTTTTCCTTAAGCTAATCGATTAGAATCTAAAGAAATAGATCAATGATGAAGCAATTTTTGTTTAAGCTCTTTAACTTTTCTCTCATGTGTTTCGGTTCTCCATTTTGGGGAGAAAGAAGATGAAAGCTGATTATCCCCTTCAATGCCGTGGCCCCCTCCTACACATGCCTTTTCTAAGAGACAACATGTGTACAAGACCTTCTCTTTCTTTATTTTTGGCATGCATTCATCAATTAATCATTGAGTGCGGTTTAGTCCCTCCTAAAATGAGCTATACACTTTAATCTTTATTTCAAGATGGTCCTTTTTATTTGGCACTCTAACTTGTTGGCTATAACATTTTAGTCCTTTAGTTATTTGTTAGCTAACGTTCTTTCCTCTTAAATTTGATTACTCGATTTAGGGAGCAATACAAACTAATCACACAATTCGAGTATCATTCTTTTAATTTCCTCAATTAACTCTCAAATCTTTCAATTTGATTAGCACATAATTCAATTAGTCAATAGCTTAGATAGTGGTAACCTTCCTAGGCCCTGTTTAGGGTGTTACAATTCTCCTACTTAAAATAAATTCACCCTCGAATTTACCTGAATCGAATAGGTGAGGATATTGCTTCCTCATGATTTCTTCAGATTCCTAAATTGCCTCTTCTATCTTGTGGTTTCTCCACAAGACCTTGACAAGAGGAACGGTTTTGGTCCTAAGCTTTCTAACCTCACGATCAAGAATCTGGACTGGTTCTTCTTCGTAAGACAAATCAGGATTCAACTCTACTTCTTTAGGCTCAAGGACATGGGATGGATCAGACCTATATCTTCGAGTATAGACACGTGAAAGACATTATGAATCTTGTCAAATTCACTAGGAAGAGCCAATTGATAGCCACTGGCCCTATCCTTTCAATAATTTCAAACGGACCAATGAATTGGGGACTGAGTTTCCCTTTTCTTCCAAACCAAAAAACTTCTTACAATAGGACACTTTCAAGAAGTCTTTGTCTCCAACATTGTATTGGATGTCTCTCTTTTTCAAGTCTGCATAGTCTTTTTGTCTATCAAAGGCTTGCTTCAATCGATCATGTATGATTTGAACTTGTTCCTCGGTTTCTCTAAGTAATTGAGGTCCCAAAACCTTATTTTCTGCCAATTCAAACCAACATAAGGGAGTTCTACATTTCCTTCCGTATAGAGCTTTGAAGGGAGTCATCTGGATAGATGTTTGGTAGCTATTGTTGTAAGCAAATTCTACTAGGGGTAGAGACTTTTCCCAATTCTTTTCGAAGTCTATAACATAAGAAAATTTTGCCGAAATGACATGGCCAAGGAATGACACTTCCGATAGCCAAAATTCGCATTTAGAGAACTTAGCAAACATTTGACATTCTCAGAGGGTTTGCAATACATTTCGAATATGTTCAGAATGTTCTTCCTTATTCTGGGAATACACCAAAATGTCATCAATAAAAACGACCATGAACTTGTCAAGATAGGGCTTGAATACACGGTTCATGAGATCCATGAAAGCAGCCGAAGCATTTGTTAACTTGAATGGTATTACAAGGAATTCAAAATGGCCATATCGAGTACGAAAGGCTGTCTTGGTACATCTTCTTCTTTTACCCTCATTTGGTAGTATCTCGATCGTAGATCGATCTTTGAGAATACTGTAGCATCTTTGAGTTGATCGAAAAGATCTTCAATCCTTGGGAGAGGATATCAATTCTTGATAGTAAGCTTATGCATTTGTCTATAGTCAATACAGAGTCTCATAGTCCCATCTTTCTTCTTCACGAACAAGACTGGAGCACCCCAAGGAGACAAGCTAGGCCTAATGAAACCCTTGTCTTGTAGCTTTTGGAGTTGCTTCTTGAGTTCTTTCAACTCAACAAGTGCCATTTGATAAGGTGTGATGGACACCGGAGTTGTTCCAGGTTGGACATCGATCCCAAACTCTACTTCTCTGGTTGGAGGGAGACCAGGGAGTTCCTCAGGAAAAATATAGAGATATCCAGATACAATAGGCACACTAGGTAAGCCAAATTCATGTTCATCTTGTAAGACCATAGTAGCAAAGATTGAGGTCGGTTTCTTGTCAATTAGAAGAATTGATTCCTTTCCTAAACCTCGGAGGTAAAATCTGCTATTTAGGCAATCTAACCAGGATTCATGCTTGCTTAACCAATCTAGTCCCAGTACTAGATCGAACTCGCAAGTTGGTAGTACATGTAGATTAACAAGAAAGGGTATATTTCGAATGAATAGGGGACAGATTCTACAGATAAAACTTATTTTTGTAATTCCCCCTATAGGGTTCGAAACTACAAGGCATTATTTTACAATTTCAGGCTTTAAGTTTAACTTTACAATCAAGGTTGAGCTTGTTGTTGTGGAGAATTCTGCTCCATCCCCACACTATCTCCTTCATTTGAGGAGCCTACGAGACTTTCATCGTCCCGAGCGAGCCTTATTTCAGACATTCTACATTTAAATAAAATAATTAGGAATTTAGTTTAGTTAAGCAAAGACACAAGCTATACAATACAAGTCTCCTAGGTGGCACAAGTATCCTATATGATGCAAGAGAGCCTGGTTTAGTCCTAGAACCGACTAAAAACGCTCTGATACCAAACAAATATAACACTCATACCCTGGGTTAGTAGCAAACCGGCTAGGGAGCGTTACCAAGCACATTACAAGCAAGAACGAGGCAAGAATAGGTTAACTCATCCCTATTAGATGAGTTACTTAACTAGCAAGTAACCAAGCATTTATAACTTAACATGTAAGCAATCTCATATTATGTTTACAAGACATTATAGGTTACCAAACAATTCAATAAACATCATCATACAACCATCATTCGAATAACCTAAGTGAGCAAACATGCTTCCATTTCATTTCATTGTTCTTTAGATTGATACATGTAACATTTCATACATAAATTTACTAGACATGATCATTTGCACATACCTTGTCTCCAAGCAAGCCATATGCCAAGCCTTGCCTTTCGGCAAGTACCATACAAACTTATAAAAACACTTACAACATGGTATGTTCACACAAGTGACTATCTCATCTCACAAGTCATTCGAATAGCACAATAGGCTAGATCAATTACTTTGACACATTCAATATATATATATATATATATATATGCGCAACAAAATACTTTTCCATTACATAAAATTTGAGTTCCTTACTTGATTCACATTATCAGCCAAGTTCATAACATGATAAGCCCATTCAGGAAGACATATATATACAAGTTTCAAGTATCCAAAATGCATCCACAAGTTCATTATTTACAATCTAAGTGCCACCAACTAGGGGAGTACAAAACAAGTATGAACCATACTTTAGCTATGCTTGTGTCTTGCTTCGAGCTCAAGAAATCAGGTTTTAGGATTAAGCAATGATCGAATCCTTTATCTTGTGGTTGGGAAGAATGAAAACAAGAGTGGTAAGTACAAGAATGTACTTAGTGAGGTAGTAACTAGTTCTACACAATTGTTATATCAAGTTCAGTGTCAATTAGACAAGAATGATCCTAACTAAGGATTTTGAAGCATTCGATTAACATAAGAAGCAAAAGATAGTAATTCATACTTATATAACAAGAAATCAAGCAAATCATGCCTTTATGACAAGAAATCAAGCAATTCATGGTTAAATAACAAGTAGTCAGGCTATTCATGGTTACATGACAAGTAATCAAGCAATTCATGTTTACATAACAAGTAGTCAAGCTATTCATGGTTACATAACAAGTAGTCAAGCAATTCATGGTTACATAACAAGTAATCAAGCTATTCAGGGTTACATGACAAGTAATCAAGCAATTCATGTTTACATAACAATTAGTCAAGCTATTCATGGTTACATGACAAGTAATCAAGCAATTCATACTTATTAGCTCATTTATATTCTTTCAACACAATCCTTGGTTCATAGTTTGTCTAGGTAATCGAGTCTCTAACCAATTGTCACCACAAGATGTACCGTAGTACTGGTCAACCCTCCTACTGTCGCCAAAGACCACATACATACCCTCCGTCTGTCGCCAATTAGGGGCCTTAGCCCTGGACCGTAGTCCACCCTGACACAGTGAGCTCTAGACTCTAAGGCATGCCCTTCTACCTATTCAACTAGCAACCAAGGTTGTTTGATTACACTTCATTTATTCAAGGGTTTTCAAGCTTTTCAAGTTCAAGATCATGTATCATTCAAGAATCAATTCAAGCAAGGTATAGCAACATCATGCTTTAACCCTTAGGCCAATTGAGCCTTAGCTCTACAATTACTTTTCACGTTTCAAGTGTTTCATGTTCAAGGCAAGACATTCATGTTCAATGCAAGACTATTCATGTTCAGGGCAAGACTATCCATGTTCAAGGATCACATTCAAGCAAGCATTCTATGGTTCACACCCAAGGCATCAAGAATCAAGCATTTGTTTTCACTTTTCTTTCTAATTAATTTATCAATTTGCATGCTATTACTTATTCACAATTTTAGTTTAGTCCAATCTTCCATTTTATTCATATTCAAGTTAATTTAAGCTCATTATCATAGCATATCAATAGCAAGAAGGTAGTCATGCATATTTGGTTAGGACTTAGCATATTTGGTTAGGACCTAAGTCCTAACCCTATTGTAAACTTCACTCGTAATACTCCAAGCTAGCTTATTTGTCTTGTAACCAAATCCCCTTGTTTTTAGCTTTCGATGCTCCACTCTCTCTTCCTCCACAAGATTTAGTCCTTGCTCTAACAATTCATACAAGTAATTACATGTCAAACAAGGTACATTGAGCATAATAATTACCCATCTCAAGCAGTCAAATGTGTTTACACAATCACTTAACATGGCAACAATATTCATATATTTCATGTAAGAAACAAGCAGCATATTCATATATATACATTAATGCACATTACTATAATTGTTTACATTCCAATTTGGGCAAAATAGGGCAGTAACCAAGCTGTTTACAAAATAGTTTACAAAATTGTCCAAGACATCTAAACTGTTGCTGCCAAGCAGCAGGTGCATTGCTTACTTAAACGTGCATAACTTTCATTCCGTACGTTGGAATTTAAATTGATTTACACCGTTGAAAAGCTAACTTAACTTTCTTTCTAACCATATAGGCCTTGTATTTTAGTTCTTTGCCAATTAATACAGTTTTTAGGTTAAAGATAGGGCAATTTACAATACTGGACAGTTTGCACTGTCCCTAGTGTTTCTTCTCTACAAATCATTCTACAATCCAGAATTCAGTTCTGTTTTCTTCTAATGAATTTAGACATGTTAAGGCACTATCCATAAAAATCTCAGACTTAAATTCCCTTTATACAATTTATGGTGATTTTTCAAATTTACTGCCCAGAATAGCGTATTCTGGGCAAATTACACGAGTTTAAGTTTCTAGCTTCATAATTCCTCTAAACAAGATTCTAACATTGTAATTCAACTTATTTTCATGTTCTTACATGTCTAGGTCAGTCTAATTCACCTATAAATGTGATTATAACAGGGCATTATAGTGCTATGTTCAATTTGATCTATTTGATCAACAACGTTCCTCTAATTCACCATTTTGAGCAGTCCATTACCTAGCTTTAACTAATCCAATTTATATATATATCAACCTATGTGACCACAACCCAAGTTCAAGCATGAATTACTCATTTAACAAGGCATAGTTCGAAAAACCCATCTAGTTAAATCATCCAATTTACAAATTAAGCTATCACACAAATCTCAAAGACATAACATGTTAACATGTATGCCATTTGAAGTTCAAGAATTTGCTAACATAAATTGTCCTTCAAACAAATCTAACTATCAAGATAACATGTAGAGAAATTATAACCTTATTTCACCAATTAAACATTAAATCAAAAAGGAACATATTTCTTACACCCTTTTCCTTAAGCTAATCGATTAGAATCTAAAGAAATAGATCAATGATGAAGCAATTTTTGTTTAAGCTCTTTAACTTTTCTCTCATTGTTTCATTTTTTGGGGAGAAAGAAGATGAAGGCTGATTATCCCCTTCAATGCTGTGGCCCCCTCCTACACATGCCTTTTCTAAGAGACAACATGTGTACAAGACCTTCACTTTCTTTATTTTTGGCATGCATTCATCAATAATCATAGAGTGCGGTTTGGTCCCTCCTAAAATGAGCTATACACTTTAATCACAACGGTCACACGAAGGACAAGTGCTTCAAGCTTTATGGCTATCCCAAAACAACAATGAATCAGAGGGATAGCAGGGCTCTACTCTCTTCCACCACATCATCTGACTCCCCAGCCTCCATGAATGTTGTCCTGGATGTTCACCTAACCAAAACTCAACTCGAAACTCTTCATTAGATGCTCAGTACACCAACCGTACATGGATCATCGACTGTTCAAGCTACTACCTTGAATACTACTTCTGAACATAGTTTTTCTTCATCCTGGATTCTCGATTCTAGTGTATCCGATCATATGATAGGTAACTCGTCCCTATTGCAGACATATGCTCTATGCCACAACCAATCACATATCTGAATAGCAGATGTCTCTCACCCTCTAGTTGCTGGAATCGGGGTTGTTCACCTCACCAAGAATTTTACACTTGATAAAGTTCTTCATGTTCCTACATTATCATGTAACTTACTTTCAGTCATTAAGCTCACAGAAAATAACAATGTTCTTGCTGAATTTTTTACTCTTGGTTGTGTTATACATGAACAAAAATCGGGAGGATGATTGGCACTGCTAAGCTAGACGATGGACTCTATATATGGGATAACCACAATCCTGTGAATAAACAAGACAACTCGCACTTAGGATCAGCTCTTTCTATTCAAATAAGGGTGTCGTCATCGTAGGTTAGGACATCCAAATTTCTTGTATTTGAAACATTTATTTCCCAGTTATTTCACAATAAAAATGTCAATTCCTTTAAGTGTGAGACTTGTCAATTATCAAAACATACCCGTGCTTCATACCCCTTAAAACCATATGTCCAATCCCAACCTTTCTCCTTAATTAACAGTGATCTTTGGGGAGCTAGCCGTGTTAACAAAGTCACTGGACCTAGATAGTTCATATCCTTTATTGATGACCATACTAGATTATGTTAGACTATTTCCTTACAGAAAAATCTGAAACCTCAAAAATATTTTGGAATTTCCATTCCATGATCCGCACCCAATTTAACTCTACTGTATCCCACTCCGTACTGACAATGGCCGAGAGTACTTCAACTATGTTCTTGGCTCATAACTCTCATATCATGGAATTATACATCAAAGTTCGTGCCCTAACATACTACAACAAAATGGTGTTTCTGAAATAAAGAACTGTCATTTATTGGTCATAGCACGAGCTCTAATGTCACAATGAATGTCTTGCAAAGTTCTCAACCTTTAAACTCCTCTCAATACCTTACAAAAAGCCTTTCCATTATTCCGTGTCCCAACACTTCCACCTAAAATTTTCAGCTACAAAGCCTTTGTCCATTGTCACCAACCTAGACAATCTAAACTAGACCCTTGAGCTCATATATGTGTCTTCATAGGCTATTCACCCACACAACAGGGATACAAGTGCTATTCTCCAACCTTGCGTCGCATGTTTGTCTCCCGATGTCACATTTTTTGAGTCTGAACCCTATTTTTCAAACACTCGTCTTCAGGGGGAGACTCTCAATGAATATGAGACTCTCACTACATTTCTCATCAAACCTATTAATTCTAATTCCACCAGACCTTGGTAACAGTGGTATTCTTCTCATTGCCACTGAAATACCTTAGTTACAGGTTCTTGAGCTCATCGTTTATTCATGGCGCCGCCATCCTTCTAAAGTAGACACAACAACAGTGCCAAACTCATGTACTCCTGATGAATATTCTGTGCCAGAAGTGCCATCTGCACCGACGCCTATTGATCTCCCGATTGCAATTTGTAAGGGTACTCGGACATGTACTTATCACCTTATTTCTCGATTTGTATCTTACGGGAACTTATCTAAGTCTTATAAGGCATTTGTGACTAATATTGACCATGTAAACACTCCGAGAAATGTGAAAGAAGCTCTTGAGTAACCAGAATGGAAGCAAGTTATCATAGAAGAGACGAGGGCACTAAAAACAATAAAATATGGGAAGTTTCAGATCTTCCTGAAGGAAAAAGAATAGTGGGCTACAAATGGATCTTTACCACAAAGTTTAAACCCGATAGTGGCATAGATTGGCACAAGGCTCAACTTGTAGCAAAAGGTTTCACACAAACCTATGGTGTTGATTGCGAGCAGACATTCACACTCGTTGTAAAGCTCAATACGATACGAGTACTTCTCTCTCTTGCAGTCAACTTAGATTGGACTTTAGTCCAATTAGACGTGAAAAATGCCTTCCTCAATGGCGAGTTGAACGAGGAGGTGTATATGGATTTTCCACCAAGATTTGAATAAGGGAATGGTCGAGTATGCAAACTAAGAAAGTCCATATACGGGTTAAAACAGTCCTCAAGGGCATTGTTCAGTCGATTTGCCAAAGCCATGACGAGCCATGGATACACCCATGGGCAAGAAGATCATACTATGTTTTACAAGCACTCAGAAACTGGTAAATGTACAATACTTATCGTTTATGTTGACAATATCATACTTACAGGTAGGGTGAGTGTTCGATCGAGTCAAGTCGAGTCAAAAAATTTCGAGTTAATCGAGTTGGCTCATCATATTTTACAACTCAAACTTTATTTGAAATTTTTTCGATTCTAGTCGAGTTTAAGAAATTTGAGTCGAGTCGAGTTTTCAAGTTCCTATAAAAAAATTATTTGTAATTATTTATCATGTTATAGTATGGTTTGATTCCAATTTAAACGACTTTCTCTAATTATATAAGATATGCATATATATATTTCTTCATATTTTTTTTCATAAGTTGCAATATTTCTTCATATTTTTATATATCTGTAGATATATATTATAAAAAATTGAGGGACTCGTCTCGAACTTAAAAATAAATCTACTAATTACTAAAAATTTTGAGTTATTCGAATTTCCATTTTACAACTCAAACTTTATTTGAAATTTTTTTGAGTCGAGACGAGTTTATAAAATTTCAAGTCGAGTCAAGACGAGTCGAGTATTTTCGCCTTGAGTCAAGTTATTCGGTTTTTTCGAGTCGAGTCGAGTTTTGCTCACCCCTACTTACAGGGAATGATCCAAGTGAAATCAGACAACTAAAGAAGATTCTCAGCACATAAGTTGAACTTAAGGACTTGGAAAACCTCAAATACTTGGTTAGAATGGAAGTAGCCAGGACCTGAATAGGTATGTCAATTTCCCAACAAAAATATATCCTTGATTTACTGACCAAGACCGGTATGTTGGGGTGCAAGCCTATCGAGACCCCAATGGAGTTCTATCATAAATTAGGCACTGATAAGGATAGATAAAAAGTGGATAAGGGGAGATACCAACGACTTGTAGGGAAACTCATATATCTATCTCACACACGACCAGATATTACTTTCGTAGTAAGCGTCATTAGTCAATTTATGCATGCACCAAGGGAGAAACACTTAGAGGCTGCCTACAGAGTATTACGGTATTTGAAAGGAACTTCGGGCAAGGGCATACACTTTAAGAAAGCAGAAAGCAAATGTGTGCAGGTTTATACTGATACAGATTGGGAAACTTTAGTGAGTGACAGATGTTCTGCTAGTGGCTACTACATTTATGTATGGGGTAACCTTGTGACATGGAGGAGTAAAAAACAGTCGGTTGTAGCTCGTAGTAGCGCCGAGGCTAAGTTTTGAGCATTGTCCCATGGTATTTATGAGAGAATTTGGATACAACGATTAATGGAGGAACTCTGAGTACCGTGTGAACCACCAATGAAGGTGTACTATGACTACAGACAGTAGTCAGAATTGCTCACAATCCATTTCACCACGACCACACCAAACACGTGTTAATAGATCACACTTCATCAAAGAAAGATGTCGAATCATGAGAGGTGTGCATAACTTACTTATCCATGAAGCAACAAGTTGTAGATCTGTTAACTAAGAGTATCAATAAAACTCTATTTGAATAACTTAGTGGCAAGCTGGGTTTGATCAATATCTACTCGCCAGCTTGAGGGGGAGTGTTGGACATATGTATATATTTAGTAATAAAATCTTTTTACTAATGTAAATTATTTCTACAATCTAACCCCTAATTTCTAGGAATTAGTATAGACTAAACATTAGTTACTAATTTTTATGAGTTAGATTTTTAGTATTATTTTTCCTATAAATTGTAAACCATTGTTCTTGAAATAATATAGAGAATAAGAATCCTTTCTTCTCTTAATTTTGTTCATTAATTTAGCTGCAGGCCATTTTTTTATCCTCATTAAATAACAGCTGAAGCCCCAAGTTAGACATGTTCCAAAACCTGCAGGCGCAATCGTATAGCCGTGTTTCACCTTTTTGCTTCGAACAGATTCGTCCGATGCCAAAGGAATGAGAAATTATTACATGGTCCCGGCTCACCACGTCATTCATGGTCCATCCAATGAGATTCATTCATTTAAAGACATGTAGTAAAGATGTGAAGATTCACTTTGAAAAAAAAATAAAATGAAAAATTATTATTGGATTGGACCATGGATGACGTGGTGAGCAAAACACATCTAATAATTTTTTGTATTACCATAATTTTCCAAATTTGATATGACTTTTTCCGGCGGAAACTCTAATTGTGTTGCAATTGCATTGATAATTCTCTGGTTTGCCTACATTGGTCTAATACATGTTAGATTTTTCCGCTCTTGATAGTTGAAAGATATTATGCTAAGTGTCACCATAAAAACCTAATATAACACTATCTCTGGACATCTAAAAGAAATTCCTGATGGAGCAGTAACCAGTCGATGCCAGACGCAGTGAGACTGGCCTTTTTCAGGGCAGTCTCGATTGACCGTGGCACGCGTCAGACAGCAAAGCGAAAATCTTCTTGTCCATTCATTTGTACAAAGGGATAAGAGGATTTTCTCGAAGCAAATTCCAACACCGAACCATTAGAACCTGATAGATCACTGGTTTGAGTATCTTTTATGGGAGAACCAAGATGTCTGCGACATGAGTGACAACGGAGTAAAATCCTCAAATGAAGCAATACTATTTTTTTCTATTTTTTTTACTTCCACGACAATAGTACGTACCTTCCACCCTCACCATCACTATGCAAGTCGAAGCTTAATAAACCATCCTTTTCGGCATTGCACGCCTGCAAAATCATTTGTATCGCGAATGATATCGTGCAGTATTATATCAGTAAAAGTAATATAATCCACAAAAATGGGAACTCAATAAGATGTACGGCGCACCAAGATATCAATCCATAATGTTTCAAGTTACAGATAACCATCTACATTAACTACTAAAGCACTGACGACATCCTCATCAAAGAAAATAGAATATGTGAGAGGATGAAACAGCCCATAATAGTTGGTGCCGGTTCAAGAACTAGTAAGTGCATCATCCAAGAAAGAATGAGTTCTCTAAAATGTTGGTATATATTATTGTATTACCTGAACTACTACAGCACCTGTTGCGTCATCGAAGAGGATGCATGTCCCTCTCTTAGTCCAATCGGAGAATTGGGAAACAACAATAGATCCGATTACTAAAATGTTATGCAAGCCACCTCCTGCAGTTCGTAAAGGTAAAGTCTTGAATTCGATAGCATGTTAATAAGCATGAATTGAAGACCTCTTTGCAGTGAAGTAAAAGTTCATCACCCCTAACATAGCAAGCAGCTGAGAACAAATCTGCTACATGCAGCTCTAATATCACAAGCTGTAGGAGTTTTTTGTACAGTCAAGCTCTCTTTGGACCTTACAATTTGAATAAATGTTGCCAAGGACAATAAAAAATTTAGTTTCCATAAAACATGCAAAAAATACTGTCCTAATAAGAACACAACGTAGAATACTTGTGGAGCATCGCCGAAAAGAGTGTCTAGAGTAGACGTGCACATCAAGATTAGGTCGATATCATCCGGATCAACATCCGCCATTTCAAGAGCTTTCCTCGCTGCTTCAACAACCAAGCTTCTTAAACTTTTGTTCCCTGTAAGAGCAACCATTAATCCATAGAGAAATAAGGATTTTAACACAGAGAAGGAAGGCAAGGGTCCATCAAGCATTATTAGGTGCACCTAAAACCAATATAACTCAGCATATGCATATATGTTGCATGACTCTTTCACAAGGTTATTATCACATTAATGGAAGTTTGACACAACTCTACCAGGAAATGCCACCAAATACTGTCAACAAATACAATGGTATGCATTAGAGTATGTTACTCACCCGAAAGAATCGTCGATTTCGTATTCCAGTTCGAGAAGAGATCCCATTCATAAGATGTATCAACTATTTTTGCAAGATCATGATTGGATGCACGAAATAATATAAATAACTTACAGTCCTTTATATAGAGATATAAACACGAAAGGATTAAATAAATAGATAAAAGTAAAGCGGTCTCAAAGGCATGACTAAAGTAGAAATACAAAATATGTTGGAGGGAGGTGGAAGATTAATATAAATCTTGAAGATGAAAGAGAATATATTGAAATAATCTTCAAAATACACTTGTAAAATAACTTACAATGCTTCACCACTTACAATCCTTTATATAGAGGTTGTAAGTGACTGTTAGAATAATTACATATTTTTATTAATTACCTATTAGAATACTCACATCTATTCATGAATAATTACATTTATTCATGAATAGTTACATCTATTATAATAATTAGATCTATTCATGAATATTTCTACAATGTTCAAATTATAATTTACAACACTCTCTTTTAATTTGAACATTTCTAGATTGCGCCAAGTTTTTCACTTCAGAATAGTGTACTTTGCTACCTCTAAATTTTTCATCAGTATCATCATCTTGATTATTAGGAGATCGCTTCCTTCCCTTACTATCTTTGTATCAAGCACTCATCTATTTTTCATGTAACCCATCATAGTCGCAATCTTTATCATTGTCTCGATCATTATAACAACAATCACATTCTTAGTGTCGATTGAATTGAGAATTATAATCACAATCATGGTTATATGATAGGGTTACAGTCACGTTTTTTATCACGATAACATTCATGCTCTTACTTGCGCTTCTTGTAACGTTCGCGCTCACGCATTATATTGAGTTTTGGACTTCTTTCGCTGAATTTTACATCACTTCTCAATCCATTAAATGGTTCTCACTAGACTTAAAATTAACATGTTCACTTGCTAATTGGTTATCTCTTAATTTACTACCTTATCATTTGTCTTCACAAGTCATATCTTCTTGATACTTGTCCTTGTATCTTCCATCCTTATGCTTCTCATTATCTACATGCTCTTGTGGTGAATTTACTATCTTGCATCATCCTTCATCATTGTTTTTGCAGCCAAACTATGCATCATCAACCAAATCCATCACGTCTCTATCATTTGTGTGGCGTTCCTCGCTGATATTGCCCAATTCTTGTTCTAAATTGGTTTGTAAAGAATTTATCGTGGCTTTATTTGTTTGCGCCAAGTCCCACCATAATTGATTTCTTTCCTCAATCTATCATTTTATGGTCTAGTTCTTTCACTTTTATTTGCATTTCCCGAGGCCTCTTGTTCTACACACATGTTATTTCTTGCTCCATTGTCAAGATACCATGTGTTTGTATCATTTTTCTCTTCCTTATGAGTGTTAGCAACAATGTTTGCTCTTCAGTATCTTGCTGATCATTAATGAGATTGACTTTCTCTTCATTTCTATTAGAATCACTTTGGCATTCCCAAGAAAAAATGATCAAATTTATGAAAATTATAACATTCAACATTGGACTTGTCATACCTCCTTTCATTTACTCATTGATAATTTATTCTTCCTCTTAACCTTCTTTGATTCCTTGATGATGGGCTTACATCATTGTTGGTACGATTTTCATGATCACATGTTCTATATCCCCGTTGGCCATAACCTCGTGCGCATGCATGACCTTAACCTTTTGGGTTTTTTCTTCTAGACTATCTTTCAAAGACACATTGGCTTTGATGGCTTATTCAAGGGACTCATCTTGTCTCATATTGAATCTATCTTCTTAAGCTTGAAAATCACCCATAACTTGTTCAATAGCCAAAAGTCTAAATCTTTTGACTCAATGACTTAAACCACATAATTAAACTTTGAAGTCAAATAATGAAGAATCGTTTCAATCACACAAACATCTTCTAAATTTTCTCAGTATCTCTTCATTTGATTGGCAATAGCCACCGCCCTTGAGTAACAATCCAAAATTGACTTGGAATACTTTGAGTCAAACCTTCTTCTCTTTGTCAACTCCTTGGAGAGAATTTTGCAAATCTCTCATGCTTCCTTAGCTGTGTTGGCATTTGCCACTTTCACAGACATCAAGTCATCCAAACATTGGTGGATGAGGGTGAGAGCTTGTTAACCCTTCTTCCTTCTTTTCTTCAAAACCTTATTTTCTTGTTGTGACAATGACACCTAATGCTTGTCGAATAGTGATGCATTTTAGAGCAAGTATACTCGTCGAATCAAGTAATAAAGTGATAGATTAGAGTGTCAAACCCATGAGGATTAGACCAATAACTACGAAGTTATCGAACTTAAAAGAGTTTAATCAAGTATTGATTGGTGTCGGTTTATCAAAACTAAATGCAAATAAAGTAAATGATACCTATGATCAAGACAGATAGATGTTGCAACAAATACAAAATAATAATGAAAGCTGGGTTTATTGCCTAGGAATTATGTTGAATACTTATTTCAATGCTATAGTGACTGACAATACATGTCTGTGTAAATCATCAAGATCTTTATCTAATCAATAGGATTTTCTAATAAACTTATGACTCTCTCGATGCCTAGAAGTTAATAATATTGAAGCTAAGGTAATACACGTCTGTGTGAACCCTAACAACTCTATTATTTATTCAAGAACTCTCTTTTAGTCATTGAAACCCTAAACCTATGTCCAAGCCCGATTAAGACTAAGTTAACAACTTAGCCCCATTGTTCATGTATTTATAACCTAACTCTCTCAATATTAAGCCACAGATTTATAATTAAAAGGCCTATCTTGATAGCTCTTACAATAACTACGCATGAAGAACACTGAAAAATAATAGATAAAGGGAAAATAACTATAGCATTAAAATAAAATTCAAAACATAAAATCCTGTAAAACAATAAACCCAACTAAAAGTATTTAGCTCATTTCTAAGCCTAAATTATCCATAATAGAAATTAAAAACATAGGCAGTTTATCAAGCGAGGGATAGAAAAGGGTCAAAAGTCCTCGACGATCTTCCTCCTAGCTTTTTAACTGTTTCCACAGGTCCTACACTCCTTCGGCCTCCATCGATGGCTTCCGTCATGTAATGCCCTGAATTTGGGCCTAAAAATTAGCTAGATTGATTAGACGGTTCGGGGGAACCAGATTAGGCAATTCGAGTTAGTTTCGGGAATTAATTCTTAATAAATGATTTTTGGATAAAATAAAATATGGAAAATGCTAGAAAACATTTAATTAATATTATAAGGGCTTTGGTAAACTCAATTTAAGGGAATAAAATTGGATTTTGGGACATTTTGATCTGGGGACTAAAATGTAAAGTTTTAAAACTGTTTTGGTGACTAAGTCGTAAAAGAGACAACACTTAGAATCTTTAAGGAGCTAATTAACCAAAGTTTTTAATCTGATTTTCTCTTAATTTAGGTTATTTTTAAAAGGTTTTTAAAGGTTTAATAAATAGAAATAAAATAGTTTTGATTAAAAGGATTTTAAATAACCAATTTTATTTTCTTACGTAACTACTTTTCTCTCAACTTTCTCAGCAGCCAAACTATCAAATTTACTCCAAAATTCTCAGGAATCATCTCTTTTGGATTTCCTTTTGATTTCCTAATTGATTCCTTTGATTTCTATACCAAATCCTATTGGTTTTCTTGAAATTTTCATTCAAATCTTGACAATTAAGGGATAAATCAGCAATTAGAGGTGATTTTTGTTTCTCTCATCTAATTAAAGGTTCTTTATTGAAATTCCAAATTTATTGATCCTTTACAACTGATTTTTGTTATGTATGTATGATTAAACCATGATTATGATGTTTTAATTGAGTTTTGATGAGGAATTTGATGAATCTTGATATGGATCTATTTTGTGTTGATTATAATTGATTTAGATCATTTACAAGATGTGTTTTAATGTTATGAGAATAGATTAATAAAAGGAATCCTGAAACTAGGTGAATTGCTACTTTTCTAGGTTATAAATAGTTAGATTTTGAAGAGATCTTGGTGTTGAAAGGTTGTTGGAGGTATAAGATTGTTATAAAGTTTTTTTGGATGTTAATTGATGCTATTAAGATGTTTAAATCAATAGGATATGGTTGGACTTTGTCTAGGTTGAGTTTGATGATGATTTCTGTTGTTTAAAGGAAGCATTTTATGGTTTTTAGGGAGGCGAAGTTGAGATTAATGGTTGCTGTAAATTAGAGATGCATGAAAATGTATTAATCCTTTTTTTTTGTATGGGTAAAGCAGGGGAGATGAATCCTTTAGCTTTTGGAAAGGTTGCAGAGGCTTCAGAAGCTTGATTTTTGCATCGGCTAGTGGAGCGTTGTCTTGTTGGTGAGTGGAAACATAGTGTAGACACTAAATTTTGTTTGGGTTTAATTTAAAGTGCTCGAAGTAAAATCAATCAACATCACTCTTTTAATACCCAAAACCTTATACCCTAAGCCAAAAATTACATGGCCCATTACATATAATTTTATATAGTAAAAAAATACAAAAAAATAAAAATCTCAACTCCTTCCTCATTAAAGCTTTACTCCTATTGGTTGGAAAGTACTTGGGGCCCAAGACCTTAATTTTTATTGGTTTAATTTTTTTTAAAGAGATAACCCAAAATACCCTTTGTCACCTTATATATTAAAACCTAGATCCCATTTTTATTCCCACAAAATACTCTTCTTCACCATATATATATATATATATATATATATATATATATATATATATATATATATATATATAATACCTACCCTAAAAAAATCACCCCATTCATTTTTTATTTTTCCACAATTCTAGCCGTTCCCGGTCCCCCCCCCCCCCCCCCCAAAAAAATCCTCACTACCTTTTTTTACCACTTCGATTCCATTCCCTCGTCCAGCCGGCTACCCCTTGCTTATTCTCAGTTCCTCAACATAACTCCCATTCGATATACACCCATTTAAACCACATTCCATTATTCGAACCAAAAAACCCTTGAATCAAGCTTTTCAACCCAATCAACAACGATCTGTGGATTGATTGATCGAGCATATATTCGGGTTTTGGTATTCTCTTTTCTTATATTTTTTATGTAATCAATTCTTATGATTTAATGAAATATTGATGAGAATTGTTGATATCCTCTTTATTTATTTTAGTTGTTTCTTATGTGTTTTATTTTGTTTAATATTTTGTTTGTAATATGTATGTTATTTTACTTTTTGGATGTTGTTTAATTTATTTGCTTGTATATATTATTATTATAATATCATATTATCCCTTTATATACATATATACGTTACTTTATCTTATTATATATATGTTTAATACGTATTGTAGATTATAAGTATTATGTTTGTATTATACATTATTATTACTATATATTATATAGTATTACCTATCTTATAGTATATATTATATTTATATCATATATGTTATATATTATTACTATTATATATTATCTATATTATCACTAGTATAATATAATATTTACATATGTATAGTATATATAGATATATATATTATTACACCTAACATTTATTTTTCCGCTATTTAATTTCCGCAATTCTTTTCACGTTAGATCTGGTCCTTTTTCCGGATCTCTTTTCCTTTTATGCTCTTTTGTTCGATCCGGTCCTTTTTTCGAATTGCTTTGTTCGATCCGATCTTTTTCCAGATTGTTTTGTTTGATCCTGTCCTTTTTTTCCGGATTGCTTTTTTTCGATCTGGTCCCTTTTCGAATTCTTTTTAATTTCAACTTTTATTTTTCTCACAATTTAATTTCTCGCATTTTAATTTCCGTATTTTTTGCGCTTTTCTTTTGCTTGATCCGGTCCTTCTTCCGGATATTTCTTTTATAATGTTTGATCCAGTCCTTTTCCAAATTTTAAATTTCCGCCTTTATTTATGTTTTTATTTCGTATATATATATTTGCTTTATTTTCTTGCATTTGGGATTTAAATTTGTTAATGCGGTGCCTTGTTATTCGGGGGTAAACGCGGCCAGTATCAAACACAGTGATGGTAGTTTTGCGGTTTACTTTCGAATAACGGGGCACTTAAAATTTACTCGCATGTATAACCGGATCTTAACTTAATCGTCACTTTAATTCGAAAAGTTTAATATTAACAACGCGATAATTATTTATTTTCTTTTTACGGTAACAATTTTTGGACAGTGTGGGGTGCCAAAACCTTCCCCATCCGTAACTACTTTCAAACGAATCTCTGGTTTTTATGGTGTCCATCCTACCTCAGTGGCCGGTGGCGACTCCAAGTTTTATCGTTTTTTCAAAAAAAATATGGAAATTTTAAAGTATTCCCCATTTTCTAAATATTTTTCCCGAAAACAAAAGGGAACCTACTACTCCTTTTTAGCGATCTTTCAAATTTTGAAAAAAATAGGTCGCTACAGCTGGCGACTGGTTTTGATTTTTAAAACTAAAGAGAGTCATGCCATTTTTTAAAAAAGAAAAAGTATAATTACCGCTTTTGTTAACATCAAAAGCTGTGAATTAAAGTGCCAATTTTAAATTAATATTTGTTTATAAATGCGAGTTTATTTTAATGCATTTAAAATTTGACATTTAAACCCGTCTCTTTAAGTGGGGGAAAACGCTAGTACTTTCGTGTGGATATTGTTCCTCCATATGGGCCTAGTAAGTACCTTCGGGGCTCGAGTACCCTATGTTTTCGTTGGAATATTGTTTCCCCGTACGGACATAGTGATTGGGTCCCCCTGAATTGAACCCAGTTGAAAGGAGCCTATAATGGGTGATGACCGGGGGCCTCGCTACCCTTAGGAGGGGACAACAAGGACAAATTGGGTACCTTTTAGAACCAAAACTGCATGTAGAAAACATAGAAAACCCACCCCTTTAGAGCCATGTGGTTATACCAAGGTTCTTTAAAAAATTATAAATAGGGTTGCTTTATTTGATGCTTGATTTAATTCCCCGCTTTATTTTTATATCCGTTGATTTTATCCGGTACTGACTTGGTTCTTTTTGCGTTTTATTTTCACATATTTTTGCATCTACATTGCATGACATAAAGGTGTTGATTCGAGTGGTTTACCCAAACTGAGATCTTTCATTATGGTAAGAGGTGTCTCAAGAAGGAGAATACAAGCTCAGTAGTGCGATAGTGGTTCGATGTCAATCAAAGCGTTCAAGGTGACAATTTTCCATGTGAGGGTATGATTACGGAGTATATCCAGACATACCTATATCAAGATGACCTTTGGGGATTCGACAGACATACGAGAGAGTCGGTCAGTCTTTCTAAGAACATCGCAATCAGAATGGATTCCTCGAGCCTCAAGACAATTAACATTAGAAGAAGATGTTTCAAGTTCCAATCGAGACTTGAAGTTGTAGTTCAAAACTATTCACGCATCTTCATGATGCTAGCCGGTTTATTCATGACCTAGACTGATACAACACATTTTTGACGATTCAGGTGTAAGAGGTAGCCTAGCATGCGGAGACATCAGCCACGGAAGCCAAAGCGCTTCATTTCTTTTATGGTCTTGGGGGTGGAGAAGATATCAAGATTTTTTCGGCTATTCATAACCATTGAAGAGTTAAAAGTTGGGGTCGAAACTTATTGGTGCCTCCTTTATGTCGAGAACCTTTTTCAAGCCAATAAAAGTTGCTCTAGGGTGACCAATAATGGAATCAACGCCTTTATTTGCATACATACTTGCATTTTTTTGTTCCATGCATTGCATAAAGCATATACCATGCATTAATTCATGAAACAATAAAATTAATTGTTCGGGATCCTGTGCCAGTGATCAAGAGTTCGATATTCACTTCCTCGACATCAAAAAAAGTGAATGGAAGAAAGTTTTGCCAAGATAGAAACTGATATTGGGGGGGGGACAGTTAGAGCGGGCTCAGTTAGAATTGAGGGAGACCATAGTCAAATCCCAACAAGATATGATGAAGGAGTTTTCTCAGCTGTTAGAGCTCAAGCGAAGTGAGAAATTGAATGGAAAATGTACTGTTGAAAATCCCACTCAGAACTTGGAGATCCTTCACACTCCCTGATCTTTATCAATACTACCCCAAAACCTTTGCAAGGAGTGACTTCATCACATCATATCGATGCCCCCACTCATAGTCCACCGGGTCTGACCTTTAGTAAAGCAGAAAATATCAAAGATAGTATTTTGGATCTACACGAATTGGAGAGATTAAATAAGGTCAAGGCGGAGTTCTCCCAGCAATTAGAGAAAACCAAGAAAGATCTTGAAGAGAAATTACAAGCAAAGAAAGATGAAGAAGGATCCACAGATTGAATGCCAAGGATCTCAGTTTGGTCCCGGATGTAGAGATCCCGTACAATTCAAGACCCCTAAATTTGAGAAATTTAATGGGACGACTTTCTCCACTGCCCATATAACCATGTTTTGCCACAAGATGGCGGGGTTTATTGACAATGAGAAGTTGTTGATCCACTATTTCCATGACAGTTTGATAGGGTCTGCCATGAGGTGGTATAAAGGCTCAGATCAAGTCATGAAAGGATTTAGCCAAAGCCTTCATAGAACAGTACAAACATATAACGCAGTTGATCCCGAATCGATTCCTACTGCATAGTTTGGAACAGAAGTCTGACGAGAGTTTTCGCCAATACGCTCAATGATGGCGAGACATGGCAGCTCAGGTTCAACTCCAATTTAGGAAAGAGAAAGTACTTCTATGTTTGTGGATACTCTAAAGAGAGTGTTGTATGATCCTTTGATAAGCCACCCTAATGTTATCTTTATAGAATTGGTCATGATTGGAGAGCGCCTCGAGGATGCTATAAAAATGGAAAAATAAACAACCCCTCAGAAGAGAGATGACTCTCACGTTCATATGGTGGGTTCTTACTCAACCAATCAGCCTCAAGGCCACTACCGTAATCGATCATCATGGTCTGCAAAGCCTTCAAAGGTTTTTCATCCGGTTCTAATATCGTACACTGATTTGCTCCTAATGCTTGTTGAGAGGAAGCTTCTAACCCTGATCCAGTCCAACCAAAGGATCCTCCCTATCCTAAGGGTTATGATGTCAATGCCATATATGACTACCATGTGGGAAGTACGGGCCATACTACGGAGGATTGTGGAGCCCTAAAAAATAAGGTTCAAAGTTTGATTGAGGCTGGTCTTTTGAAATTTTAAGAAGAAAGAATGGTTAGCATTATTTTTGTGGGGTGCTGATTTCCCAGTTTTTCTTCATAGGAGTTTATTTGTTTACATTCCCTTGCATCTTGCATTTTCTTTTGAAGTAATGAGTGGAATTAACTTTGCTACTGTTTGCCAGAAAGTAACAAAGATCTTCTTGTAAGGGGATATGTTATGTTTGCCTTTTTCATTTTAATGAAAGGATGCATCTTTTAAGTAAATATATATATATATATATATATATATTCTTTCTTACCCTAGTGGATCCCCGAACATCACGTGCATGATGTGGCAGTGATTCTGATAAAAGATCAATTGAATGTTGTGATCAGGATGAAGTGTGATTTTTTGCTCAACCTGCTCTAGTCGGTAAAGCATGAGACATAAGATTACTACTTCTTCGATAATGTTCGATATAAGAAAATCTCCTAAGAAAGACTAATGGAGTTGTTTAAACTTGAAAATTTCTTTAACATCAAAAAAAACTGTCAAGAAGTGAACAATTGGTGGAGCTGAGGGGAAAACAAATCTAATAAGGAACTAGATTCGACCCGTTTAATACCCCAGCATCAGAGATAAGTCTCTAAAATCAATGAACAATCAAATAAGTCTAGGAGCATCCTGATAGAGCTGTGTGGGGAGAACAAATCTAATAAGGAGATATGCTCCACCTGTTTAATACTCTAGCGTCAGAGATGACTCTTTGAAGGCACTAACACGATATTAATTACAATTGGAACAGTACATTTGTACTAAGAATTCTCAGTTTGATATTTTTGCACTCCATGTGTTAAGCAAATTCGAAAACCTGGAATATATTTTGGAGAAAAAAATGAGAACAAGAAGAAGTAGTTTTCGAATAGATCAAGCAAATACCATAATCATGAGGATGAACCGAGCAATCTGGGAAGAATTTCACAACTTTAAGTATCACCACAACATTCAAAGGCAAGCTATTGATCGTCGGGGGATTAAATCTAAGACGCTCTTGCATCTGATATCTAGGGCATTCTATTCTTTTTTCTATTGATTTTGATTTTGTGTAATAATCCAAAAAGCATCCTCTATTGAAATGTTAATCGACAAAATAACATAGAGGAAAAAATAGAAGAAAAAAAGAAGAAAAAAAGTGAAAAAAATAAAAGAAAACAAAGAAAAGAAAAATAAAGGAAAAAATAGAGAGAATAGGGTTTCTTTGTACTATTTCAAGAATAGAGTTTAGAATGCAAGGTTAAGGATGTACATGATAACCTAACACCAATAACCCGTCAGTGATCTTGAAAAGAATAATAGCAAGACTTAGTGTGTTGCAGAGTTCAAAGACTCAAAATGAGTGGTTGCCATAATGTCTTGATTGGATCAGCAAAATGAAGATCGAGACTTATTGAAGAAATAAAAGATTAGAGATTTTGGGGGCATGTTTTCAGCCCAACATCGAAATAGAAGAAAGATCGTACCGATGAGTGAGGGGCAAAATAACGGTCAAACCCAAAGGTGAGATAAGGTATTACCAAAAAGAAGATTGTTCTTCTGCATTACTTCTAGAATAGAGTCTTAGGTCAAAGAGCTACATAGTTGACCTAGAATAAAAGAGTAATTTATCAATGATTACGAACAGAATGATTGCCAGATTTTATATGCCAGACAGTTCAGAGATTTGAAATGAATATTCTGCCATAATGTTTTGTTCAGTTTAGAAAATGATGATTGAACCTCGTAAAAGTAGGATGAGACATAGAGGCATGTGTTTGCCCTAATGATAAGATTGAAAAAAGACTTGTCGATGAAGAGATAACAGCTAAGCCCAAGTGGAGTGGGGGCAATGTTTCAGAATTGAACTTTATGAAATGATAGATTGTGTTCCGACCAATGCAAGTTAGCAACACCCTTTTCAAGAAGGGACAAAAAATGAAGGTTCTGCAAAGATAAAGGGCCCATGAAGCTAAAGGTGAACGACCAGAAAACAAGTGTCTTTCCCTAACAGTCCTAAGAATGACTCCACTCATGCATCATTTGTAGTTAGATGTTATTATGTTATGAGCATATTAACCCATACCATCATAGCATTTTAAACAGGTATTTGAAGATTGATAAAAGATTTGATCTACAACTTCATGAGAGGTCGTTTGAATTGCATGATTATGATTTCTAAGGGTCTTCCAATCTTCAATTAGTCGGGAGCGGTGAGCATCTTTTTATGTCAGGACGATTCGAAGTTACGGCTTTCAGTCAAGGTGGTGGTCTTTAAGTAAGACACCTATTTCTCTAAGGTATTTCGATAGTCTCAAAGCAAGATGCCATTTCATATTAAAACTCAGATTACCCGATTTTATCCTTTCTTAAGGATGTTTTTTTCTTAAAACGAATTTCTTAATTCGATCATTTCTCAATGATGTTTTTCTTAAAATGAATTTCTTAATTCAATCCTTTCTTAAGTATGTCTTTCTTAAAATAAACGAATTTCTTAATTCGATCTTTTTGAAGGATATTTTCTTAAAACAAACGAATTTCTTAACTCAATCTTTTCTTAAGGATATTTTTCTAAAACCGAATTTCTCAATTCGATCATTTCTCAAGGTTGTTTTTCTTAAAACTCGAATTCCCCGATTTTATCCCTTCCTCAAGGATGTTTTTCTTAAAACTCAAATTCCTCGATTTTATCCCTTCCTCAAGGATGTTTTTTTTCTTAAAATGCAAATTTCTCAATTTTTATCCTTTCTTAAGGATATTTTTCTCAAAACCAATTTCTCAATTCGATCCTTTCACAAGGATGAGCTTTCATTCTTTAAATTTGACCACTTTCAAAAAGGAAAAAAGGAAAAGGAGAAAAAATACATCTTTAAAGCAAATAACTCGAAAAGGTGCTTTAGAGAAAAGTTCTGGAGAATATGATAAAAAGGGTCGAACGGGGGTTGAGTCTCAACAAAAGGAGAAACAAAAAATATGCAAAGACGAAGAAGAAAGCCGAAATAAGAAGCCAAGAGAGAAGGCACCCGAGCATTGTCTAAATTTTATTTGTCATGCATAGTTAGGCATCATTAAGGTAGGAGCATGTTAACTAGCATCATCAAATCGTTGTGTCTATTTCTTTCAGGTATTTGAAAAACAAAAAAAAGTGGATCCCATGCTTAAGGAAAGAAGGAGTAGATACCATCAAAGAATCAAGAATCTTTTAACTTGTTCAAAAGTTCACCAATCTCTAGCTTTTTGGGAGCAATGAACATCTTATGCAAAGATGAACAGAAATCGAGGGCAATGCAATAGTCTCTAGGCGAGATGTCATTCAGTGTCAAGGCGACCAGAAATTAGGACATCATCTTTCGGGATCATCAAGGCAAGGTACCACTCCATGCCAAGGTGATAAAGATTGAAGGTATCTCGATAGTCTCTAGGAGAGATATCGTTCAATGCCAAGGTGAACGAAAATCGAGACATCATCTTTCGAGATCCTCAAGGTGAGGTACCGCCCTATGCCAAGGCAATCGATGATCGAGGCATCACTTCAGGGGCTTTTTTTCTTCAGGCCTTTCATTTCGAGAATTCAGAGTTCTTGAACTTCAAGAAGAGGAAGGGCGAACAGTTCTATATAGGAGGAACTCGCAGCTCTAAAGCTTCAGACAGAGGAAGAGTGGACAATTCTATATAGGAGGAACTCGCAGCTCAGAATCTTCAGACAAGGAAGTGCAGACAAAATTTGCCTCTTTAGTCTTTGCCTTATTCCCGTTTCACAGCAATGAGCAAAGAGGGGCAGCTGTAGACACTAAATTTTTTCCGGCTTTAAATTAAAGTGCTCGAAATAAAATCAATCCACATCACCCTTTTAATACCCAAAACCTTATACCTTAAGCCCAAAATTACATGGCCCATTACATATAATTTTATATAGTAAAAAATATAAAAAATAAAAATCCCAACTCATTCCTTATTAAGGCTTTACTCCCATTGGTTGGAAAGTACTTGGGGCCCAAGACCTTAATTTTTATTGGTTCTCATTTTTGAAGAGATAACCCAAAATACCCTTTGTCACCTTATAGATTAAAACCTAGATCCCATTTTTGTTCCCACAAAATACCCTTCTTCACCCTATATATAATACCTACCATAAAAAAATCACCCCATTCATTTTTTTTATTTTTCCACAATTCTAGCCGTTCCCAGTCCCCCAAAAAAATCCCCACTACCTTTTTTTACCATTCTATTCCCTCATCTAGCCGGCTACTCCTTGCTTATTCTCAGTTCCTCAACATAACTCTCCTTCGATATACACCCATTTAAACCACATTTTACTATTCAAACCAAAAAACCCTTGAATCAAGCTTTTCAACCCCATCAACAACAATTCGTGGATTGATTGATCGAGCATATATTCGGGTTTTGGTATTCTCTTTCCTTATATTTTTTATGTAATCCATTTTTATGGTTTAATGAAATATTGATGAGAATTGTTGATATCCTCTTTATTTATTTTAGTTGTTTCTTATGTGTTTTATTTTGTTTAATATTTTTTTGTGATATGTATGTTATTTTACTTGTTGGATGTTGTTTAATTTATTTGCTTTTATATATTATTATTATAATTTCATATTATCCCTTTATATACATATATATGGTACTTTATCTTATTATATATATGTTTAATACGTATTGTATATTATAAGTATTATGTTTATATTATACATTAGTACTATATAATATATAGTATTACCTATCTTATAGTATATATTGCATTATATTTATATCATATATGTTATATATTATTATTATATATATATTATCTATATTATCACTAGTATAATATAATATTTAAATATGCATAGTATATATATTATTACACCTAACATTTAATTTCCACAACTAACATTTATTTTTCGCTATTTAATTTTTGTATTTCTTTTCATGTTAGATCCGGTCATTTTTCCGAATCTCTTTTCCTTTTACACTCTTTTGTTTGATCCGGTCCTTTTTTCGAATTACTTTGTTCGATCCGGTCCTTTTTCCAGATTGTTTTGTTCGATCCGGTCCTTTTTTCCAGATTGTTTTGTTCGATCCGGTCCTTTTTCAGATTGCTTTTTTTCGATCTGGTCCCTTTCCAGATTCTTTTTAATTCCATCTTTTATTTTGCTCGCAATTTAATTTTCCCGCAATTTAATTTCTCACATTTTAATTTTTGTATTTTTTGCGCTTTTCTTTTGCTCGATCCGGTCCTTCTTCCGGATATTTCTTTTATCTTGTTCGATCTGGTCCTTTCAGGATTTTTAATTTTTGCCTTTATTTATGTTTTTATTTCGTATATATATATATGCTTTATTTTCTTGCTTTTGGGATTTAAATTTGTTAATGCGGTGCCTTGTTATTCTGGGGTAAACGCGGCCAGTATCAAACGTAGTGATGGTGGTTTTGCGGTTTACTTTCGAATAACGGGCCCTTAAAATTTACTCCCATGTATAACCAGATCTTAACTTAATCATCACTTTAATTTGGAAAGTTTAATATTAACAAAGAGGTAATTATTTATTTTCTTTTTACAATACCAATTTTTGGGCGGTGTGGGGTGCCAAAACCTTCCCCATCCGTAACCGACTCCTGAACCTGCTTTCAAATGAATCTTTGGTTTTTATGGTGTCCGGCCTACCTCAGTGGCTGGTGGTGACTCCATTAAAAAAATATAAAATTTTTAAAATATTCCCCATTTTCCAAATATTTTTCTGAAAAGAAAAGGAAACCTATTACTCATTTTTAGCGATCTTTCCACTTTTGAAAAAAAAGAGGTTGCTACACATAGTATAATGCTTTTAAAAGGTTTGAAGATGATTTTTGGGAGTTTAGATTAAATCTAAAACACTTGTCTAAGCTCGAAAGTAAGTATTGATTGTTCTCGCTTTCGTTTTTGGCTTTACAAAATACAATCTCATGCACATGATTAGGATTTAGATTACCTACTATTATATACATGTTTTAGAAATGAAGATGTTGCAAATGATCATATGTGATAATTATTGAGTGTGACAAATGGTTTATGAAATGAGTTTTGAGAATACTAGAATACATAGTTTAATGTATTAGAAATTGGCTTGATTTGATGCATATGTAAAACAATGAGGTAATGTGGTTTTATTGAGTATTTTGGAATGTGGCTGAGATTAAAAGTTATCAAATATAGTTGGCTAGCCATAGAGTTTAAAGTGAACTATAATAAGTCGCCTTATGTGTGCTGAGGGGTCAAGAGTGTGCCATGCTCCACCATGAGAAACGCAGTGGTCGAGGGGTGAAAAGTGTGCCAATTCTCCCGCTGGTGGATTTATACATCATAATTGTTGAGGGTTGCTCCAGTTCAAGGATGTATGTGAAGTGGTCGAAGGAATCACTTGGGAAAATCGTGTATCCGATGTGTTTTTGTAAAATAGAATGGAATTGGTTTTGAGTTATTTGAATGCCAATATATGATATAATGTATCATGAGAAGTGGATTATGTTTTGTATAATATGGTTTATACATGTGATGCTCTTTAAGCTTGTTATTTGAGGTTTTAGCACGAGAAAGCTTAAATTGAGGTTTATGCTAGAAATCCATGATACATGTGCTGCAATTGTTTAAAAGTGCATATTTGTAAAGGTTATAGAAGCATGAGATGTTTTGGCATGAGATACTTTTTATGTTTTGAAAGCAAAATGGTTTTAAATGCATTGATGAGTGTTTATGAGATTCCCTCACTAGGCTTTATAAGCTTACACTCTCATTTCTCATCAATGCAGAGAAGTAGACCTTTTGGACAGTGAACAAGCAAGGGGCAATCCAAGAGCAAAGTAATTTAAGTATGGTTTTATAAATACTATGTAGTAATAAGAGGCAATGTGACTAAGTTATAATTGGGAGGGTTATTTTGGTTACTCCTTGGTTTGGATAAGTTATATTTGATGTTTTGGTCTAGTATGATGTTTAATATCTTGCTTTGAGGGGTTAGGATATGTTTTGTATGCTTGGGTAGAGATCATGCCTATAAGATATTTGTTTGGATATGCTATGATGTGAATAATCCTCTACCAGGTCTACTTATTTGTGGAAATATTGTTTGAAATGTCATATGATGTTTAAGTAATCTTTGGAATATGTTAGATTGAGCAAAAATGTCATATGTTCAACCAAGAGGTCATTACAGATCAGCTCGTACCGGTACAGGTCCTTGGGGATCGGTACGCGGGGTCTATCTTGGCTCAATTCTATGCAAAATTGCATAGGTGTATAGGTACGCCTTATGGCCGTATCGATACGCGAGGCTGGAAATTAAGCCTGGTGTCAGTAAGCCCTTTGGCTAATAGAATCCCTTATTTTAGATATCAAATACTCGTATTGATACGCTTGAGGACCATACAGATACCCTTTCATAATTTATACTCGTATCGATACGGGAAGGTGGTGTACCGATACGTAGACCGTTATTTTTAGTAATATGCTATCTAAAGTTTGAATCTTTGCATTTTAGTTCCTATTTCTTGATCATGCAATTAATTGAGTTTGGATGATTTTTTAAGTTTAAATTTAACCAGTATGCATGAAACTTGACTAATTAAGGATTGGTAACTTTAATTTTATGAAAGACCTTCTAATTCTTCAAAATTACAATTTAGTCCCTAAAATGTGATCTGGTTCAGTTGGATGTTAATTCGATGCCTGATTGAGTTATAAATTTCACCGTTGCTAGCATGATCACCTTAGGACATAATATAAAACAAAAAATATACCATTTTCTTTATAAATACTTCAGGTTTATTTTGGCAAACCCAATGTAGCTCGCTCAGTTCGATCTAACATCTAGGTTGGGTCAAGGAGGTTACATTTGGTGGTATCAGATCCATGTTATGATTGTTGGGACATGAGTTATGGTTGTTTGATGCATTGCTGCTGAATATATCTGTTGAATAACATACACAGTGTATGATTTTGTATGATTATGATTGAAATGTGCTATGTTGGGGTAAAAGCTTGGGGACACATTGCCTTATTACTACAAGTATAAAATGATTTTTGTTTTGAAACACGTGCAACTTGGATTCTTGCTACAAGCTAGCCTAATTGTTTTGTTTTGTTGCATTATCATGCTTTAGACTCATATTTTCGAGAAATGGGACTAAGACGAGAGACGAGAGCTTATATGGGTAGTGTTGTAGATGGACATAATGATGAGTTACCTCCTCCTCCACCGATTCCTCTTGTTGGTGTTGGAGTTGAGGGTGGTATGCCTTAGGCACCACAAAGACCAGTTTTTTGGGATATGACACTGTTGATCCAGGCGATGACTAGAGTGTTTCAAGCGGCTATAGATGGAGTGCAAGTACCTGCACCGACACCTGCAACAGCTATCAATACGAGACTTCTATTGGAGTGTTTGCGTAGCTTGGGAGGTACCGAGTTTAGGGGTTTAGCTCTAGAGGCAACTGAGGAGTTGTTCGCCAATACAGAGAGGATTCTTAGACAGATGGAGTGTATAGATGTTCGTAAGTTGGGCTGCATAGTGTCTTTGCTTTAGGGAGATGCATATAGCTGGTGAACGACCTCTATTACGGGTATGGCACCTGCAGATGTAACGTAGGATTTCTTTTATGTTGCTTTCTAGAAGAAGTATCTGGGTTCTTGATACCAAGATTAAAATAAGTGAGAGTTCATGGCGTTGGTCTAGGGTAACATGATTGTGTTGGAGTACGAGGTTCAATTTGTTCAGTTGAGCTAGTATGCTCATGAGCTGGTTCTCGATGAGCAACAATGTGATCATTTCTGATATGAGCTAGTTAAGGAAGTAAAGACCTATATGTTAGCTACGAATTACACCGTGTTTGATGTTTTAGTTTCTCAAGCTAAGGATATAGAGCAGAATCTGGGATTATCCTCACGTTCAGGGAGTTTTTCTACTAGAGAGCAGATTGCTGAGTCGAATACTGGTAGAGCACGGGTAGGATCAGTATAAAAAGCCATCAGGATAAGAGATATCATCCTGATCAGAGAGAGGTAGGATTAGTTTTGGGCGTATACAGCACGGGTAGAGCACCTATGTTCGAACACCTGAGTGTGGACGGTGTGGTAGGCAACATTCAGGGGAGTGTTAGGGTACCCTTGGTACATACTGGAGCTATGGTTTGCGAGATCACATTAGGCATGATTATCCGCAGTTGGCTAGGGAAAGATAGGCTCCTACACCTGCTGTTGTACTACAGAGAGGCCATGGGTGCGATCGAGGTCATTTTTAGTGTAAGGAGAAAGGTCAGAGGACAGTTGCTCATACCGTAGCAATTCAACCTGAGGGTGGTGGACCAGCAAGGATCTACGCGCATCGTGTGAGAAGGAATGATACAGATATGATTGTAGGTACATTTACTTTACAGTCTATATCATTACTTTCTTTGATAGATTCTAGTTCTACACATTCATACATCTTGTGCGAGCATGTACGTTTGCTTAATATACCTCTAAAAGTGTTAGATGTGGGTATGTGAGTAACTAGTTCTTTTGGAGAGACAGTAGTTGCTAGGAGGTTGTTTAAGAGATGTCCTTTAATGGTTCAAGGTCATATTTTGCGGCTGATTTGATGGAGTTGCCATTTCATGGTTTTGCTATGTTCTTGGGATAGATTGATTGTCCGAGCATAGGGAATTGGTTGATTTTGAGACCAAGCGAGTTTCATTGAAACTTGCTGAGGATTATGAAGTGGTGGTTGTGGGCGAGAATGTTAAATTCTTGTCTAATGCTGTTTCAGCCTTAGAAGCATGGAAGTTGTTAGAGCTTGGGGGTTAAGCATATTTGGCTTATGTTATGAACCCGAATATGAAAGAGGTGTGTGCCCATGATATCCGCACCGTTTATGATTTTCTAGTGGTGTTTTCGAAGGAGTTGCCTGGATTACCACCAGATAGGGAGGTAGATTATTGCATCGAGACGTATGCGAATACGGATCTTGTGTTAATTTCACTGTATCGAATGGCACCGTAAGAGTTGAAGACGTATCTTTAGGAGTTGTTGGATCGTGGTTTCATCAGACCTAGTGTGTCACTATAGGGCACCTGTGTTGTTTGTGAAAAAGAATGATGGAACGATGAGAATGTGCATTGATTATCGACAACTGAACAAGTTAATGATTAAGAATAAGTATCCTTTATTAAGGGTTGATGATTTGTTTGATCAGTTTTAGGGTGCTACAGCGTTTTCCAAGATTGATCTGAGATCTGGGTATTATCAGTTGAAGGTGAAAGATAAGGACATACCGAAGACAACTTTTCACATACGTTATAGGCATTATGAGTTCTTAGTGATGCCGTTTGGGTTGACTAATGCTCTTGTAGATTTCATGGACATGATGAATTAGGTATTCCATGAATTCTTGGATCAGTTTGTGGTAGTGTTCATCAATGACATTTTTGTGTACTCTCGTACCGAGGAAGATCATGATCGACACCTACGTATTGTGTTGCAGGTTCTGTTGGATAATAAGCTTTATGCCAAGTTGAGCAAGTGTGAGTTTTGGATTAAACAAGTGGTTTTTCTTGGTCATGTTGTCTCGGCAGAAGGTATCCATATGGATCCACATAAGATTTAGGCGGTTGTGAATTGGAAGCAACCAAATTTGGTGACAAAGGTTCGTAGTTTCTTGGGGTTAGCAGGGTATTATTTTCACTTTGTGGATGGCTTCTCGAAGATTGCTACTCCTTTGACGAAGTTGTTGCAAAAGAATGTAAGTTTTGAGTTGACGAAAAGTAGACAACAAGCTTTTGATAAGTTGAAGAAAGCTTTGACACAAGATCCAATCTTCATTTAACCTGAGCCGGGGAAAGAGTTTGTAGTTTATAGTGATGCATCCTATGTTGGTTTAGGGTATGTGTTGATGCAAGGGGGTAAAGTTGTGGCTTATGCATTTAGGTAGTTGAAGGTGCACGAGCACAACTATCATACGCATGATATAGAGCTTACTGCGGTAGTGTTTGCGTTGAAGATTTAGAGGCATTATCTTTATGGTGAGAAGTGTACCGTGTACACAAATCATAAGAGTTTGGAGTATTTGATGTCACAAAATGAGTTGAATCTTAGATAACTGAGATGATTGTAGTTGGTCAAAGATTATGATTTGACGATAGAGTATCATCCGGATAAGGCTAATGTTGTAGCTGACGCCTTGAGTAGGAAGGTTGCAGTAGAGTTGAGGGCGATGTTTGCTCGGTTGAGCGTGACACGAGATGGTGGTTTGTTGGCTGAGTTGCAAGTGAAGCCATCGTTGTTGTAGCTGATCAAGGAGAAACAACCGTATGATGATTCGTTGGTACTACATGTTAAGGATGATATAGATGACAATAAGATAAATTCTTGTTTTGATGATAATGGTGTTTTGTGTTTCAAGAGTCGGGTGGTTGTGCTGAAAGATGAGGAGTTAAGGCACACTATTTTGATTGAAGCATATTCGAGTTCTTTTGCTATTGTAATCATTCATTTTTATCTGTGTTTGTTAATATTACGACATACTAATATAGTAATTAATTAATATTATTATTACATGACTACGTATATATACATGCATGTGTGTTATTAATATATATGTAATATATATGTGTGTGACGTGTGTAAATTCATGTATGGAATGTATGTTATGTATTATGTACCTATTAGTAAGTATTATGGTGTATGTGTATCATGTGTGTTTACATTTCATGTCACGTATGTTTTGTATTACATATGCACTAATGTATATATGTTTATATCCATTATATGTGAATATATATATATATATGTTTGTTTGTGTTTAAATGTATGTGATATATGTAAGTATTTGAATGAATGTGTATATATATGTATGTCTGTGTATGTATGTATGTATGCATTATCGTATTATTATTATTATTTGTTATTGGGCTAAATTAAAATAAAATAAATAAATATATATATAACCCAAATCATTAAGTGTCCAGTCCAGATTATAACAAGCCCAAGATTCAAGGCCCATGTCGGCCTGACCCAGACCCAAACCCTAAAAATGTCTAACCTTAATTGCTTCTATCTCTTTGTACGCAGCCAACTAAGAGCCGCTAGATCAAATCAAGATCCAACAGCCAAAATCAAAGCAAGGGATCCTCTCCAACTGGCCGCGTGAGGTCAGGCGCGGGCTGGCCGTCTCCCACGCGCGCGTGATGTCCACGCGCAAGACTCTTCGTTTTCCCAGACGCCATGTGTCACCATCTCAAGTAATCCCACCGCCTCCAAGATCGCATATGGGCCGTCCATGCAGCAAGACATCCCATCCGTTGGATCAAATCTGATCCAACGGCCGAGAATGAGTCTGGCAGAGTGAACGTCTCCACCATGCTTCCTTCACCGGCCCCTCAACCACCGTGCAGGGATTTGCCGAAAAACACACAAAAAATAAAGATATTGTCAGTACCAAATCGAGCAAAAAACATGTATTTTATTTTTATTTCTACCGAACAAAAGGCAGAGATCAGGATATATGTATGGAACTGAGACAAAAATAAAGGTTCTCAGTTTTTCCAGTTACAAGAAATAAAAAAAGGAAAACATTTCTGTGGTAATCTCTTCTTTCTTTTTTTCTTACGCATGCAAAAAAATAATAAATAAATAAATATAAAAGAAACGGTTGTTACTAGAGTCAAAAATATTCCCTTTACCGGTGAAAAGCCCCGTGTGGTGAGACGGTCGAGGGGGATGTTCTTGGGTCTCGTTTTAAAAAAAAAGTGGTTTTAGGTTTGTATTCTTTTAGATCTAGGAAGGGAGGGGTGTTTTTCCTAAAATCTAAGGAGATATTCGGCTTTTAAAAGGAAAGTGGGTCGTTTTAGGGGCAATTTAAGGCCTTACTGGCTCCGACTAGTGGCGATCGGCGGCGGCCCATGGCCAGATTCTGGAAATAAGGGAGGCTTGGGAGGTTTTGATTTTGAAACCGGAGAGAAAAGGGGTATGATATTATAGGTTTTAAAAAATGAATAAAGGCTAAAAATGGTTCAGATAGGGTTGATTTATAGACGTTTTGGGTTTTTAAAATGCTTAAATTAGAGTCTAGTCGCCCCGCGTTCTTGCTTTTTTTAGTTTGAGCTCGCCCCTTGGTCTAATAGTAGGCTGGGTCCTTCATTCTTTTTAATTTCTTTCAATCTGGTCCCCAAATTAAACAGAAATCAGTTTTCAAATGGTGAAATTATCCCCTTAGCCACTCCGCGTTTTTGAAATTTTCTTTTTGAGTTTGCCGCATGGGTATATTACAATATTAGTCCTTTAAAGTTTTGTTCAGCTTGCAGTCCTGTCCATGAATTGTATTTTTATTACTTTTGATTTATGTTTTATGTTTTTTTTTATTTTATTTCAGTCCTTTATTGTGTGTTTTTTATGCATTTTTAGTACCTGTTTTTTTTTTTTTGTGCTAGCATGATTTGTGATGATATTCATATATGTATATTTGTTGCCCCTTTTTATGTTTTTATAGGTATCACCATGCTAATATGTCATATAATTTTTGTTTGTTCATGTGTTTATATGTTCATCATGTATATTATGATCATTGTGCATTTTAGGTTATATGTTAGTGTGATGTCATTTGTTATATGTAATATCATGATATGTTTTAATTTATTCATACATATTGAATCATATGTTAGGTACCAAACGTTAATTTTTTATACTAGCATCTTGCTTTGTTTTGTTATTTTAGTATCATATTTTGTCTATGTCATGCATATGTTGCATTATGGTTTCTTTAATTTAACAAATATATGTATGATTAATTAATTCTTGAAGCATGTTTTTTTTTTTTTCTCGTGTTTATGTTTATGCTCTGTTTTTATTATTGTGATATGTTATGTTATTCATGTTCGTGCTCTTTTATTACTTTTATTTAATATTATGTTATTCATATTTTTTTATGTTTTAGTATCATGTCAATGTGGATGTATGTTTTTTATTGTTTTCTAAGATTGCATAATGTAATCTTATTTGTCAATGCGGTGCCCATTTATTTGAGCGTAAACGTGACTAGTATCAAGCGCAGTGATGGTGGTCTATCGGTTTATTCTCGAATAACGGGACCCTTAAAATTTACTCGCACTTATAACCAAATTTTAATTTCATCGTCACATTAATCCGGAAAGTTTAATATTAATAAAATGGTATTTATTAATGTACCAATTTTGGGCGATGTGGGGGTGTTAATCTTTCCCGATCCGTAACTGACTCCCGAACCCAACCGTTTTTAAATCTCTGGTTTTACGGTGTCCGACCTACCTTAGTGGCCGGTGGCGACTCCATTTTTAAATAAAATATGGTTTTTTCAAAACCCCACGGAATAGACATTTTTAAATACCCAAAAGACCCCAAACACAGTAAAACCCATTTTTTTAACGAAAACACTCGTCGAAAAAAATGGATATAGCTACAGATGGCGACTCCGCTAGGGACACAAGTTTTTTGTTTTTCAAAAATAAAAGAGAGTCAAGCATTTTCAAATAATTACCGCTTTAGTAATATTGGAAGTTCCAGATTAAAGTGACTATTAAATTAACATTTGGTTATAATTGCGCGTTTATTTTAACGCGTTTAAAATTTGGCATATAAACCTGTCCTTTTTTTTAAGTGGGGGGAAAATGCTAGTGCTTTCGTGAGGATATCATTCCTCCGTATGGGCCTAGCAAAGTACCTTCGGGGCTCGAATACCTTATTCTTTCATGAGGATATCGTTCTTTCGTATGGGCATAAGCGAATAGGTCCCCCTGAATTAAACCCGGTTGAAAGGAGCCTATAATGAATGATGATCGGGGGCCTTGTTACCTTTGATAGGGGACAACAAGGACAATTCAGGTACCTCCTAGCACCAACACTGCATGTAGAGAACATAAAAAGCCCACCCTTTTTAGAGCCATGCAGATAACCTAGGTGTTTTAAATGGGATGTAAATAGGGTTGTTTTGTTTGTTTACCTTATTTAATTTGCCCTTTATTTATGCATTTATTGATTTTAACCGGTACTGACTCATTTTCTTTTTGTTTTATTTTTGCATATATCATCGCATTCGCATTACATAGGGTATTGATTCTCGAGTGGTTTCTCCCGTAATAGAGATTGTTCATGTTGGACCAAGGGTTCGTTCACCTGACGATAGGGGGTTCGGTTCTAGAGTTCCATCCCGAGGCTAGATCAGGGACAATAGAAGAAGGATCGTTTAGAGACTTTAGGTCAGATTCGGCAAGCAGTGTCAGTCCTGGTAACGAGCGAGGGGGAATACAAGAGTTAAAGAAGCAAATGGCGGAGATGATGAACCAGATAAATGCTATGATGAAAGGTAAGCAACCTGGCGAACTTAGAGAAAAGTATATCAAGGATCAGAATATAGAACAGAATAGTCAGAATGTTAAGATAGACAACACCGTTAAATACGAAAAGTTGAATCCTTTTGTGATCAATCTCAAGAAACAAATAGGTGGCATATCTGGGGCAGATACCCAGGAAACAAAGGCAAGACTAGGAGAAGCCCGAGAATTAAATGACGTGAAGGGGCATTGTCCTATATCTATGAGATACAGCGAGCTACTTCTGTTGCTCATTGAAAGGAATCTTATCATATCAGTGAAGTCTGTACCAAAAAGACCTCCTTATCCGAAGGGTTACAACAGTCGTATCTGGTGCAGCTACCACATAAGGGGTTCGAGTCATCACACTGAGAACTGCGGAGCCTTGAAGAACAGAGTTCAAGATCTTATCAGGATGGGAGTTTTGGTTTTTGAAGATGGACAACCCGGATTCTACAATGAGCCAGCTATTGCCCGAGGGACAAAGTCGAAGAAGGGTCAATACCCTGTCCAAGGTTAGGGTAACACAGAAGTGGGTCACTCAAGTGAGACAAATTCAGGAGTCGAGAGTAAAAGCATCTCAGAAGATGAACTTGCATTTGAGTACGGCCAGCTCAAGCAGGAGAGGTATGATCTGAGCAAAATGAGTACTAGAAGTTGCACTTTGAATTCAAGAATGTCGGTCTGGGTGACACCTCTGAAGAATGGGTTAATGGCATGATTTAGCTAAAAAATGATTTAGAATGTTGGAAGCAGAAATGTAAGACTAATAAAAATAAAGGCAGATCATTGTCACAGAAGCTGAAAGAAGTTGAGAGCCAACGCGATATCCTCCAAAGTGAGTTGGAAAGTAGTCTGGCTATGAACGAGATCTTGAAATCAAGTATGCAGCAT